>CM029675.1:15948302-17158221 GCA_017311315.1 Dendrocalamus latiflorus
AAAAGAATCTTGTGGTGGTGGTGATATGTCCTCTCATCTTCCAGCTCCTTCCATCTCTCTAAAAAAATCTCTAACAAAAATAGAAAAAACAATCTAATAATAAACAAATCACATCTCTCTAAAAAATTCTCTAACAAGAAAAAGCGTAGCTCTAATGAGAGCAACTCCAACCGGTTCTTTATCCTGCTCTTCATTGTATATTTACCTAATATAACTCAAGAAATGGACTCCAACCGGTTCTTTATCCTCCTCTTCATTTTTATCGAGTCGCTATTTTCTCCCGGCCGCTAGCTAGATTTGGCGAGCGCCTCCTCACTCGCTTCTCAAATAGCTAGGCCATTGGAATGCTAACTCAAATAGAGAGCTGAAAATAATAGCTAGCATCTTCATCCTAGGAAATAGAGAGGGAGAAATGACTAATGGGATGGAGTTGCTCTGAACAAGCGATGGAGTCAAGGACGTGGAGGCGCGATGTAGATGAGCGTGGAGATAGAGTTGAGGGCATAGGTTGGGCAGACCGATCACGATGATATGATTTATTTTTTGTACGTAGCAAAGTATGGGCACTCCACTAATGTTGTCTAATATGCTGGTACGTTATTCCCAGGGAGGTGTTGTTTCGGACTTCAACTAAAATGGTACTACCGCTATTCTTGTTTGGTAATACCACAACGGTACAACCATTGTTCTTGATCGGTACTACCACATTTTAGTTGGTGGTAGCCATTTGCCAGAGAGGTACTTCTTGAGAGATTTTCTCTCATCCAAAAAATGGTATTGCCGCAACTTAAGTGCAGTACTACCACGGTATCGATATGACCGGACCTTTGTGAGTGTGGTACTATCGATTTTTGGATTAACAGCTAGTTTTTGTGCATTTAATGATCCCTAAGTAGCCGTTAAACAGTGAGTGTGGTAGCACGGGCCACTTCATGGCAGTAGTATCACTCCACTTGATTTTTTGGGGATTTCATTCCCAATGACCATCCTGATGGGTAGAGGCTATAAATACATCTCCACCTGTAGCAAGAAAGATCTATTGGAACCCTATTGAATACTTTTGAGCTCTTGCATCCCTTTCATAACTCTAGTGCATTAATTTCATATTTTAAGGTTGTTAAGAGTATTTAAGTGCATTGCATCATTGTATTAATCTTTGTGGCACTTGAAGACATTCAAGCAAACGTCATTGGCTTATTACTCTTGGTGGTTGTAGCCACCTAGACAACTTAGAGAAGTTGGCATAGTGATCTCTTTAAGAAGGTTGTGAAGAGGCCTTACGTGATTGTGAAGGTTGGAGCTCACCTCCTGGAGTGGGAAAGAGCTACCCTAGTGGATTAAGAAAAGGCTCAAGTTGCGCAAGGAGCCAGCTTGACTCGTTCAAGCTCTCTCAGCGTGGATTAATAAAGACCGACAAGTCTTTAATACCATAGGAAAAATGTAACATCCTGATTTTCAGAGCCTTTTTTAAGTTTTTAAAATAAAATTCACCATTTGGATTTTCTGGAATTAATTAAAGCTTAATTAGAATTTTCATTAATTAAAAAGATTTAATTTAATTAAATTAAATATTAATATTTGTCAAAAATATTTTATTTGTGTTCCTTGTATCACAAGGAATTTTTCTGTATTTTCTGGGATTTTTCGGAGTTTGTTTGAGCTCAATTTTAAATTTCCAAAAAAAAGAAAGAGGAGAGAGAATAAACAGTACCGTGCGGTACTGTTCATGCGTCTTCAACCTCCTGCGCGATCGATCCAGTTCATTCTGAGCACGTTTTCTTCCGTTTTTCTCTCTCTTCATAACTTCCAATCCGGACTTTATTTCAATATCTTCTCAAAGGGAAAATTGTGCCAAATCACGCAAGGAATCCATCCCAACTAGCCTCTTTCCGTTTCGTTCATCCGTTTGCTTTTTATCTCCTATTTTCTGAAACGGACTCTAAACCAAAATTCGCGAATTGGAGTCGGATTCTATCTCTTCCAAGGCTATAAATACGACCCCTTGACCCCCCTAAAACCATCCCAAGCCGTGCCAAGTCCCCCTCAAAGCCCAGGACGCCGTCGGCACCGAGGCCCTTCGGTCCCGAATTTGCTCGTCGCGTCTCGAACTATCCGGTGGGTTTTTCCGTGATCCTTTCGCGTCACATTGTGCCATTATGTGCCATCTACCTTCTTGCCAAATTAGTTTATTTTTGGTGATGCCAATCTCCCGGAATCGAGTTTTCCCCAATCTAGGTCAAGAGCGTTTTCCGACGTCGATTCGTCGTCTCCGGTAAGCTTTAGCCCGTGCCATAATTTTTTTTAGACTTGCCTCGCCGCGTTCTACGCTGTGCTCTCTTCCTTTTCCCCAAAAAGCTTCCACAAATTTTCGCCTCCGACACCTCGCCATAGCCACCAATGACATCTCGTGTCCCCATCTATTCGGTGGTGTTTTCCCCAATCCGTTCGCGTCACTTTGTGCCAAACCATCCCAGGTAGCTACCCTTTAAGTGGTTTTAGATTTCGTTCACCGAGCACTAAGATATTAATTTTTTCCTTTTTCCTTTCTGACGTCGTTCAAATGTCGATTACGTCGTCTCCGGTGGGTTTCTAGCCGAGCCGACAATTTTCCTAGCTTTACCAAGTCGCGTTCTAGCCCGTGCTCACCCTATGTCTCCATGTTCCATGCCTGGATTTTATTCCTCTCTCCTACCCATGTCGTTGTAGCCGCCCGTGCCATCAACGGTCTCCGTTTGGCGTGCCGTCAGTTCCTATGTGTGCCTTAGGTCCCTAGCAACACATTTTGCTAGTTAGATTCACCTCCTATGCCTCCTCTCGCCAGCGCTAGCCTTCTCTCCAAAAGTGCTGCTCTGGATGAACAGTAACTCTTGCTATTTTCCAGCATTTTCTCGCCCGGCAAACTTTAGATCGCTCGTTCTCATTCGTCCGAACTCCGATTGACTCGATTATTTTCCTAAATTCATTTAAAATTGAGCACTATCTTTTGGTTCTAGTTTTGCAGTTTTTGGAGTTCATTTGAGCTTTATTTAAATTTATTTTTGTGCTTTGTTTCGTTTTCTCTCTCGTTAGATCACGCTTTCCAAGGAGCTGAAGCAGGTTCCGAAGATCAAGAATTCCTAACTGAGCAAGGCCAAGGCAAGTCGTGTCCTTTGATCACGTTGAACCCAGTTTTCAAATATATTATGTATTACTTTGTTTTACATTATCATGCATCGCTATTTTATTATCAAACCCTTGTATTGGTAGTTATTGTCCAAATTGATTAATCCCTCCTTGATAATTTGAATACCATGATTTTATTGTCACCATAGGATGGGAAATTATTTAGTGATGCAATATTAGTTGGCACATGGGGTGTACGTTTAAATTGCTTAGCCATGCTTATAGCAACGTTGAGTTTATCATCACATGTGATCAAGTAATTAATTTTGACTTAATGAGATATTGAATCATGGTTGTAGCCACAGTTATAAAATTTGTGTGCCATGACATTGGTGTGTCATTGGTGTTGGATATACAAAATTGGTTTTCACCTGGGCGAATGATCGTGCAGTAAAGGGGTGCTGTTGGCACATTGGGATGTGGATGTTTCGCCTGGGAAATACCTAAGGACTTAACTTTGTGCGCCATTGATATGAGCCTTACCGTACAACCATATGTCCAGTATGGGATGGACCTGGCTAATTAATTTGTGATGTTTCTATTTCGGTTCCGTCATTGGGATGATTGTGGCGTGGTCAGAGCCATGGACCCACAATGGCGCAAGAGGGGGCAATTATCGACTAGGTTGTAGCCTACTCGACGGTGAAACCTTAGCGAGGCGGAACTGGGTTGAAATTGAACATTGTAAAGGCCTTGTCATGATCTCCTCGCCGCACACCTAAGGAAGTGTGTAACTCGCGTTGCAATCCGGGATGATCATGTCTTGTGGGTAAAGTTGTACAACCTCTGCAGAGTGTAAAACTATTCGAATAGCCGTGTCCTCAGTCATGGACAATGCTCGGTGATTTCACACGAGGGGTAGAGTTTTCTTAAAATCTTGGTTGGGTTAAGTGAATGGGTAGTTCACTGGTGGTTCATTATGTGAATCTTGGTTCGTTGGTGATTCATTGAAGTAAATGGCCAGTTTACTTGTGGTTGGTCTCAATTCCTTGGATTAATTACTTATTATCATTTTCTAAAGTTTGGTTTTCAATCTATTTATTGTATTTACTTTAAATTATTGCTTTCTGCAAAATTAACCTTTCAGCCATCCATTGGTAAGCCTTACATACTATATTGCATTTTTTGTTACAAACGACTTGCTGAGTACTCTATGTACTCACGGCTTCATCCATATTTGCTCAGTTGAGGAAGAAGAACCGGTCCAGCAAGAGGTACCTGGAGGAGGATACTTCGACGATTTCACGGATTAGGACTTCGCTCCTCAGTCGATTGCCTGTGGGTATGTCGAGTGGCTGCTACGCTTATTTCTGGTTTTCCGCTGCTAACTTCTTTAAGCCTTTTAGGCTATTAATTGTAAGCTTGGCCATAAGGTCGTACTCTGATAATTATTAATAATATTTGAGTCTTTTCCTAGTAAATCGTGATATGGTCGATATTTCATCTTTGTTATACTGTGTGCACTAGCGTGATCCTGGACTAGTGCAGAATACACAAAAGAGTCCGGATTTGCATATTCGGGTCTCTACAAAAAAACTCTTGTATTTATTGTATGGTTTAATTCTCTTATCTTTTACATTCCACATTTTATATTTCTAGTGATTAATTACTTGTGTCTCTTAGCTAGAATTATATCTTGCCTAGACTTAATCCTGTTGTGCTATAGTGAGACCTAGAAGATTTAGGCCTTAAATTGTGAAAAATGAATTTATATCTCATACTTGCTCAAAACTTGTGTTTTAGCCAAAAGAATTTAAAAACCTCCTATTCACCCCCGTCTAGTTAGTTATCGTTGATCCTACAAAGGTTCCGGATTGTAAATTCAGGGTCCGACACCTGTTGACATAATCACACATATTGAAGCCAAGAGTGAAGAGCGTAAATCTATATGTCTCGGCATAAATAACACAAGGAAGTCATTTTTTGTAAAGGAATAGGTCCATGTTACACCTCTGAACTTTACAAAAAGTCCATTTAACAATCTTAACTCCCCAAACTTACAAAACTAAATCAACTTACACTTTGAGATGGTTTTGGAGGGTAGTTCTACTGACGGGAATCTAACTCAGGGTGGTTTTACCATGTTGGTAGCTGTTGTGGTTACAGACCAAACAGAGAGAGAGATCGTAGTGGAGAGTTGGGAGAGAGTGATAGTAATGGCCTGGGCCCCCCATGGCCTGTATTCCATATATATATACACATGGGGAGTGCTTTTATAATTATACCCTTACATCTGAGTATCCCCTTCAGGGGCACTTATGTCATTACACATGGGCCTATTCTGGGCCTTATAACCTTCTACCAGGCCTGCTGGGATTAGGTGGGGGCCACCCCTACAACAGGAGCCTCTCATGGTGAAGGGCTTTCACAGGGCCGAAGCCATGTTGCCGAGTCCCTTTGGCCCCCTCCGTCCCTGCGGCCTATGAACTTTTTCGAACTTAACCGGGGGCTGAGGGCCGTAGCCGAACCCAACGCCTGGATTGGTGTTGAGGTAGATGCGCGAGCGCTCCGTCCCGAGCTGGCACCTGATCGAAGCACGGCGCGCGCGCTCCGTCCCCTACCCTTCGAGCAGGTGGCAGCGGAGCGACACCTGGTCGAAGTAGGCGCGCGCTCCTTCCCCCCTGCCGTGGCGGGATCGGGGTTGCCCGGGCCGAGTCGGAGGCGTTGCGCCGGCATAGGTAGGCATAGCGGGCCCCCTGAGTCGTCGCACATGCGTCAAGTGATAGCGGACGCGCTGCGACGCTCCTTCTTCTGGCCGTCCACGTGGCGAAGTGTGCTTGGTGCGGTGCAGGCCTTGAGGCGTCGTGGCCATCTTAATGTGGCGACGGACTTCTGGTGGTTAGACTTCCGCCAGTTGGCTCCCCCGGTGATGGGGTATATATACGGCGCTGGTGCGACGTTGTTCCTGCATCGTGTCCTAGGATAGAGGTTGCTTCCCTAAAATGGGCCCCCTTCCGTGCATCGACATTCCTAGCGACGCTGAGCGGCTTGGGGATGTTGATGTACAGATGGAGGTCCATTTTTCTTGGGAGCTTGGTTAGCGTCGGTTATCGGTAGCCAGCCGCGCTTCCTGCCCTCACGCTGCGTTTTCTGCATACGACGGCGAGGTTTGTCCTGTTCTCCTAAACAGACCTACCTTCAGTCGGGGTTCCTGATGGAGCTCGTCCGCATTACTTTGAAAAAAATGTTAATGCCCTGAAGGTGGCCTGTTAAGGAGAACAAGCCAAACTTTGCACGACATGACCTTGCTTCTGCCATGTGTGGGAGGCGCCGACGGGTGAGTTGTGTGCGCGCGGGTCCGCTCCTCGAAGCCAGGGTCCAGGCCGAAGCCGCGGCTGCGGCCAAGTTGGTGTGGCGATCGAGAAGACGCCTCCTACGCGCGCGTCGTGCTCCCGTATGAAGATGGCAGGTTTGACCTGTTCTCGTAGACAGATATGCTTGAGATTCATCTGCATCCGCTGATTGTGCCAACTGGCGCTATTATCAAGGAAACGTTGATGTACTGAAGCTTATCTGTCTATGAGAACCCGTCAAAACCTGCCGCAACATCCTCCCTTGCCTTCCCAAAATACGGAAGATCCAGGCGCCTGAATCCCTGCCGGTTTAGGTCATGAGGTTGTCGCGCGATCCTTGAAGCCGAGGCCGGGATTGGAGCCTGTCGCGGCAGAGGCTCAGCGGTGATTCTGAGTTGCAACTTCGCATCACGAACACCGCCACGCGTGCGGTGATTGCGATCTCACGATGCGGTAATGCGCTGTAAAGGTTCCTGGAATCGCGTCGGCCCGCGGTTTGCCAGAGCTAGGTTGTCGTACCATGCAACTCGCCTCGGCGCGTGTAGGGCACGCGGCGGCTTGTAACCGGTTGCGCGGCGGGATGTGAGCGGTTGCGTGATCGGCAGCTGCTCGCCCCTTCCCTAGGGAAGGGGGACACGGGGCGGGCGGGGAATGGCGCAGCGTCGAAGCTGTTGTGCTCTCGTGGCCCATTAATGCGCTTTTAATGGCGGCTGAAGTCGTGTCGACGCCTGGCCTCGCGTGCTCCAGCTATCTCGTGCGGGGTTTGCCACGCGGCGGGAGGCCGTTGGAGCGTCGTGCTCTGACGGTCCTTCCCGTCGTGGTCGCGCCTCTCCGTCTTCGGTTATGGGGGATTGTGCGGGACGGACCTCTGTGCGACTACGGTTGCGTTCCGCACGCGGACCGTCGCGATGTTTCAGCATCGGGGCGAGGTGGCTTGAAATAGCCCTCGTAACCGCGCCCCCCGCAGTTCTACGCCCCCTTCTCGCTTGCATCGCCTTCTATATTCCCGTAGTATTCTCGCCGCAATACTCCTTTTGCGAGAGGTGATGGCATCTGGCGGCAGGTGTAGCCAGGCGGCTGGTGCCTGCGGCATCCGCCGGCGGTCTTCGCCGCTAGAGGTGAAATACACGCTCAGCGAACATGACCCGGCGGTGGCGGAGAAGCGGTGGCTGGCGGCGAAGGAAGGCTCGTTTTCCGCGAGTTGGGCCCCTCGCTCGTGACCGAGAAGACGATCCAGGGGCTACTACGCGCGGGGAGGCTGTCCGAGCGCCAGGCGGTGCGATTACCCGCCGCCGACGAGACGGAACCACGCCCCGAGGAGTCGGAGGTGGTCGTATTCGTCGCCTTCTTCGACGCAGGGCTCCGCATCTCGGCGGCGGCGATTGTGGGCGACGTGCTGCGGGACCTTCGGGCTGGAGTTGGCGCGACTGACTCCGAACGCCGTGGCCCGGCTGGCGGTGTATAGTTGGGCCTTGCGCTCGGGAGCGTGCTGGCCCAGCGCTTCGTTATTTGCCTACCTGCACGAGGCACGATGCCAGCCAAGGAGCGGAAGGACGGGACGCTGTCGAGCTTCGGCAGCGTCACCTTTATTCTCCGGTCGACCTGCGGTAATCTCTTCCCTGCGAACTCCACTCGCGGGAAGTGGGAGTCGCACTGGATGAAACGGGTGGTTCTATCACCGTGTGGCGAGCGGGAGCGGCCTCGAGTGTACGGGCCGGCCGATCACGTTTAAGACCTCGCCCGGGCCGGACACTTGACGACGAGGACAGGCGGAGGGCCCGGCGGCTCGTAGGCGTGGCCGCCCGCTTTAACATGCGCGACCTCGCCGAAGAGTACACGATGTACAGCGTGGCGCCGCTCGCCTGCCACTGGCGCCTCGCCGCCGAGAAGCGCCGAGACGACAACGTTCTGCCGTGGGTTTGTGTGCTGCCGGCGCCCCCCGGTCCTCGTAAGCCTCAACCATCCCTCCCCTTTGCTCGCGCAGAGTGCATTACATTTTGATGCTATCTCGTGCGTTGCTTTTAGGGATTCGCCTGGAGGATGCGGAGCAGGTCGCACGCGTATTCCTCGGGCCGTATACCGGCAGGGAGCACGAGCAGCGCGCATCCGCTACTGCCGAGGGCGGGGCTGGGGCGGATAAACCGTTGTGTGCGAGGCCCTGGGCCTTGCCGTGCGGGAGCCGCGCTGACCGGCCCCGCAACATCAAGACGACGGCGCACCGAGGAGGAAGGCGCCGTCTCGCAAGAGGGGCCGGAGGCGGAGCGTCTGCCGCGCTTGATGTAACGGCTGCCACTGCTCTTGCCAACGCTCCCGAGGGCGCGGCAGACGCGGAGTCGGATTCGGCGAGGTACGCCAACTCGGGCTTGGATGGCGCGGACGCCGGGGGCGAAGGATCTTCGGCGGATGCCCTGGACGGCGGGCGTCGCCACGAGCAGCCGGAGAGGAGAAGTCTCGTCACTCGCGGCGGTCGTTGAGACAGTATCCGAGAGGACCGGCGGTGCTGAGGTGGAGCCTTCGGCCGTGGCCGCCATAACGCCGGAGACGTCCTCCGTGGGGGCGCACGGAGCTGGGTCTTCACCAGCAGCAGCGGCCGAAACCGAGTTGCCCCCCGCAGAGGTTGCCACGGAGGGGGCTTCGCCTCCGGGTGTTGCAGCCGCGGGGGCCTCTCCGGCAGTGCTGCTGGGGTGGCGTCGTCGCCCCTAGCTTCGGCTAAGCGGCCGTGTCTGCGGCCGGAGCTCCACCGGACATCGAGGGGATTCGTCGTGGCAACGGGCATCGGGAGCTTGTGGGACTCCGATGCATATGCCGAAGTTCCTGCGGCGCGCGCTCCCTCTGCCCCCCAGGCCGCGCCGTCCGCCGCGCAGGCTTCTATTCTCGGCGGGACCACGCCTTCCGCGAGGACTTGCGCTACCGTTACTCCGCCTGGTACTAGGGGCGGGCCCCCGGAGCCCTCCTTCCACTGCCGAAGGTAAGGTGGTTTGGCTTCCCTGGTGTTTTGTTCATTGCGCCTTGCGGTGCTCACCTGCGTCCCTGTCTACAGCATCGCTTATTCCGGAGGAGCCTTTGGCGGAACACGAGGGTCCTAGTGCCGGCGGTGCGAGCATCGTGCGCCTCAGTCCGGCGGACTTTGTTCCCTCGTCTGAGACACTGAGGGTGTGGCAGTGCCTATGCGGCGTCGTGTATGGTGTGCGCGCTCCTACGGCACCGTGGTTGCACGCACATCGCCAGGCTGGAGGACCCCCATCTGGAGATGCCCGTCGGGGCTGGAGTAATGTCCAGCGCCGTCCGCGCCGTTCGTCGCTCCATAAAGTACTTGTACGAGCGGATCTGGGACTACGCCGGGGTGGCCGCCGCACAGGTCGAGCTCCGGAAGTCCCTTTACGGGGAGGGGAGCCTCGGCCAATTTCTGGACGGGGTCCCCCGACGCGACGAAGACGGCGCTGGGACCTCCGAAGGCGCCGAGAACTCGCAGGTGCGATGCCGAGGTGGCTAGGTGTAGGCGTGCGTTGTAATGTCCCGCCCCTTTTTTGTGAATAAAAGGCGCGCTTGTTCTACGAACTGACTATTTGACCTGTGCCCCGGGCAGCTTCCTTGCTGGGGACTGCTGCTTGCGTCCGACCTTGCAACCCGGCGGCGCCTTCGACGCTGGCAAAGGGCCGAGGAGTCGCTGAACTTTTGGGCGAGCCGATCTTCTTCGGGCGAAGTCCCGCCTTAGCGCGCGTTAAGGACGAGCCCGCCGAATATGGCTTAGAGAGGCAGATATGCTGGCGGGCCTCTGTACTTGTAAAATTTTCCCGATGTATACATCTGCTGGCAATTAGGATATGCGCTGCGCGCTGTGCTTCGGGTGGTCTGACAGTAGTTGTGCGGGGTCGCCGCCTGCCTAGCCGAAATGGGCACGCGAGCACTCTCGGGGCCCTGTTCCTTGGCGGAGGCGAACCTCGACGCTACGACTTGTTTAGAGTCCGTAGACTGGCGCGTGCGGAGGCGGACCTTGACGCTATGACTTGTTTGGAGTCCGTGGAACTGGCGCGTGCGGAGGCGGACCTCGACGCTACGACTTGTTTGGAGTCCGTGGACTGGCGCGTGCGGAGGCGGACCTCGACGCTACGACTTGTTTGGAGTCCGTGGACTGGCGCGTGCGGAGGCGGACCTCGACGCTATGACTTGTTTGGAGTCCGTGGACTGGCGCGTGCGGAGGCGGACCTCGACGCTACGACTTGTTTAGGGTCCGTAGACTGGCGCGTGCGGAGGCGGACCTCGACGCTACGACTTGTTTAGAGTTCGTAGACTGGCGCGTGCGGAGGCGGACCTCAACTCTACGACTTGTTTGGAGTCAGTAGATTGACGCGTGCGGCGGCAGAAGTGCGCGCACGCTCCGTTCCCCTACCCTCCAGGGCGGGGGTAGCCTCTGGTGTACCTCGCGTTCCGCGTGCGCCCTTCCTGAGGGCAGCCTCTGACTCGCTATGTCGCCCCCTTGGAGCTCTTGGGATTGGACTTCGGTGGCGCACCTCGCGTTCACCTCCCGTGGTGCGCGAAGGCGAGCCTCGACGCTCTATCGTGATGCGCGATTGATGTCCATGCCCTCCTTGCGTTCCGCGGTGTGCACCGAGAGCACCCGCGCTTTATCTATACTCCGTAGAGTGCGTGGGGTTCGTGTCTTGTTTATACTCAGTAGAGTGCGCAGGGAGAACATCCACGTCTTATTTATACTCCGTAGAGTGCGTGGGGTCGACATCCACGTCATATTTATACTCCGGAGAGTACGCACAGGGACGAAGTCCTGGCGTGCGCGGGGTTCGCGTCTTGTTATACTCAGTAGAGTGCGCAGGGAGAACATCCGCATCTTATTTATACTCCGTAAAGTGCGTGGGGTCGACATCCACGTCATATTTATGCTCCGGAGAGTACGCACAGGGACGAAGTCCCTGGCGTGCGCGGGGTTCGCGTCTTGTTTATACTCAGTAGAGTGGCGCAGGGGAGAACATCCGTGTCTTATTTATACTCCGTAGAGTGCGTGTAGAGGCGTCCCCCCACACGTCTTTGTTTATACTCATGCCCGTGTCTTCGACAGAGAGTGCACACGCGAACGTGCATCTTCGTTTATACTCATGCCCGTGTCTTTGACGGAGAGTGCACACGCGAACGTGCGTCTTTGGTTTATACTCATGCCCGTGTCTTTGACGGAGAGTGCTACACGCGAACGTGCGTCTTTGGTTTATACTCATACCCGTACCCCTGGCTACGGAGAGTGCACACGCGAACGTGCATCTTTGGTTTATACTCATACCCTACCCCTGGCTACGGAGAGTGCACACGCGAACGTGCGTCTTTGGTTTATACCTCAGGAGTACGCGCGTAGGCGAAGCCTCCGCGCGCTCTCGCCGCGTATTTTTGCACAATGATAACAGGTGGCGACAAACGAACTTTATTTCATTCCCGTTTGCGTGGGTAAGCGATTACATGTGGCGGAGGTACTAACCACTTGTCTCTGGCGCGGCCGGAGCCTCTAGTAGTTGCGCTAGCTGTAGGGCTTGCCGAGCCGTCCCCGGGATGACGCCGTGGGTCCCCACAGCTGTGGTGCCGATTCTAAGTGTGCCGTTGGTCGCCGCGACGGGGATATCTGGTGCCGTGCTCAATGCGCCGGGCCATGTCCTGGTCGCCACGAACGGTAATGATGGCCCGCGGCCCCGGGAGCTTCATGCATAAATAGTCGTGATGCGGTACCGCCCCGAAGGAGTTAAGGACCGGACGCCCCAGTATGGCACTGTAAGGGTATGGGAGATCGACGACGTCGAATATGGCATCTTCGACCCTTGCATTGTCCTCCTGGCCGAAGGAGACCTGAAGGCATATTTGGCTGAGCGCCCGTAGAGGTTGTCCTCCGAAGCCTTGCAACGGGACACCCGATGGGCTGAGGCGGCTTCGGGGGATCCCCATCTGGTCGAAGGCTGCCGCAAACAGAATGTTCGCGGAGCTGCCGCCGTCGACTAGGGCACGTCCCACGTCGCATCCCGCTATTACGACCCGGACGACCAGGGGGTCCTGGTGAGGAAGCTCCACGCCTTGGGCATCGGCGGGGGTGAACGTGACCTCATGCTGTGCCCAGTCCGGCGGTGTCTGTGCTGGATATGCCGCCACGTGGTGTAGCCTCCGTACGTAGGCCTTCCGCTGCCGTGCCGAGGCAAACTCCAACGAGGAGCCTCCGGAGATGACGTTGATAACCCTGCGGTGGGTGGCCTCCGGAGCCTGTAGCTACAGAAAGCCCTCCTGAGGCTGCTGCACATGGGCCTGAATCCACAGAGGACCCTCGTGGGGCTGCGCCCCTTGTGCCTGGATGTGCACGGGGGCTTCATATGGGTGCTGTACGTGGGCCACCATGGGCGGGCGTGCTTCCAGGTTCCTGTCCCTGGTGACGCTCTCGCGGAGCGCCACGATAGAGGTGCACGTGCGCGTGTCGTGGTTGCCACGACCGTGGACTGAGCACCACAGCCCCTGGTGTTGGTCGTCGTAATCTCCACGGCCTCTATCGTTGCGGCCCTGGCCACGACCGCGCCCCCGGCCTCGGCGCCCTCGACCGCCCCGACCTGTGGGAGCGCTTTCTTCGGAACCGCCTTCGATGTCGAGGACGTATCGGCCCCGCCTCGACTTCTGCTGGCCGCGTTGGGCCTATCGGACGGCTCGTGCGGGGCATCCTTGCGCTCAGGTGCGTCCTTGGACGACTCCGGCTTACGTTTTCCCTTCAAAGGACCGTCCTTCGGCGGATCTTCGGTTTTCGCCGAGGCGCCGGCCTGGTTGGTGTCGGAGTCGTCGCCTTGTCGTCGCTGTGCGTCTTCTTCCGCCCTAGCGTATTCCTCCATTTTGTCAAGGAGCTTCGTCACTGTCTTGATTGGCTTCCGTGCGTTATACTCGGCCATCGGGCCCGGGCGAAGGCCCTGTATAGCTGCATTAACGACGGTGGTTTCGTTAACGTTTTTGACTTGGCAACGTATCTTTGTGAAGCGCTTGAAATAGTCCCGGAGCTTCTCCGAAGGTTTCTGCTTCACGACGAAGAGCTGATCCGCGTCGACCCGCTCAACATAATTTCCTTGAAAGTTGTTGTGAAGGCGGTCGCGGATCTGCTCCCACGCGTAGATGGAGTTTGACTCTATGGTAAAAAACCAGGAAAGCGCCACTCCTTGCAACGCGAGAGGGAGTCCCTTCGCCTTTGTGGTGTCATCTCCGCCGCGGCCTCGATTGCGGTTTCGTATACGCGCACGAACTCGCGGGGGTCCGTGTCGCCTTTATAGGGCTCGATGACACTGGGGAATTTGAAGTCTTCGGGCCACGCCGCCTGCTGTAGCCCTGCCGAAAGCGGGGACTCTGGATCGACGCGTCGCAGTGGCACGCGGTTGGATGTGGGGGCATCACGGCTGTCCGCCCTTTCCGGCGTGGGCTCTGGCGCGACCACCGGCGCGGCCTGCTGGCTCCGAGCCTCTTGTATGTCTTGGACAACCCCACGAAGATCCCCTAACTCCTGCTGGAACGCTTTGAGGGCCGCCAACAGGGCGCTTTCCACCACCTGCACGGGTAGGGCCGCCGGCGCGCCTAGCGGGCGGGTCGCCACAGGTACGATCGCCTCGCGAGCTCCCGAGCTACCGGTCGCGCCGTTGTGGCTACCTCCAACCGCCCGGTCCGCGCTGCCGGCGAGCGTTGCGGCGAGGCTGGTTGCTGTCGCAGCGCCGGTGGCGGGGTCAGTCGTCGCAGCAGCGCCATTGACGGGGTTGGCCGTCGCAGCGCCGGTGGCGGGGGTCGGTCGTCGCAGCAGCCGGTGGCGGGGTCGGTCGCCGCAGCGCCAGTGGCGGGGTCGGTCGTCGCAGCAGCGCCGGTGGCGGGGTTAGTTGTCGTAGCGCGAGCGTCGACGTCTTCGACCACCGCGCCTGCGTCGTCACCCGCGCCCGCAACAGCCGATGACGAAGCCCTGGTGCCCATGCGACGCTCCGACCCAGCCGCCTTCTTTCCCTTCGCCGCCGCCGACGAGGCTTTTTTCGGTGCCATCCTTCTTTGGACTTCAGGCTTGCTCCTGTCCTCCCCACGGACGGCGCCAACTGTTGTGGTTACAGACCAAACAGAGAGAGAGATCGTAGTGGAGAGTTGGGAGAGAGTGATAGTAATGGCCTGGGTCCCCCCATGGCCTGTATTCCATATATATATACACATGGGGAGTGCTTTTAAAATTATACCTTTACATCTGAGTATTCCCTTCAGGGGCACTTATGTCATTACGCATGGCCTATTCTGGGCCTTATAACCTTCTACCAGGCCTGCTGGGATTAGGTGGGGGCCACCCATACAACAGTAGCCATATCATCAGTTTTTGCCGACGACAATCCAAATAAAAGGAGGGATGATGAGCAAAAGAAGGAAGCAAGATAATGGAGGTAGAGAGGAGTAAGAAAAAGATATTTGAAGCAAAGTCCGATGATATGATTGCCAATATTGCAAAAACACACTTTGAGTGGGGATCTACATCATCAAAACTACCCTTCAAAACTATATTAGGGTGTAATATGATTCGATTTTTATAAGTTTAGGGTGTTAAATATCCAGTTTTATAGTTGAGGTGTTAAATGGACTTTTTGCAAAATCCAGAGGTGTAAAATGAACTTATTCCTTTTGTAAATGGACATTGTCCCCAAAATATCACTTATTTTTATTCTAATATTAACAAAACATAATAAAAAACTACAATATTATGACTTATGAAAGTAGTTTTTAAGACAAATCTATGCTTATCGTTTTCTGATATTTGATTGCTTGTACCCAAAACGGCTTCCTTTTATTATTGGAAAGAGTTCACTGCTGTAATTTTTTGTTAGCTTTGTGTAGCTCATGAAAGGCCCTTGTTTTTGTGTTACGGTTGATATTTTTTTTACTATGACTGATGACTTTGGGTTGCACTTTACGAGATGGTGGTAGGTGGTAGAGATGTCGACGCATATAGGCTTGAGAAAATATTTAGAGAAGCGGCTTTAAAAAATTGTTTGGAGAAACCATCTTATTTATTTTGGCTTTTGAAGAAGTCAAATCTAAATCCACCCAAAAAATCCAAAGAACGGAACCAAAATCTCTTGCATGAATGATGGGGACATAGTTTTTTACTTTACTACTTATAAAAATATAGGTAGAATTTGATCCAAACTAATTTTTTATTGCCCTGAAAAGCTCTGTTTTGAACTGTTCCGTCGTAAATCATGGCTGGTTTTTTTTGACTTTAGACTTATGAGTTATACTTCAATAACTAGCTTTCAAACAGAGTGTTTTTTTCAGACGGAGTTTATAAATTAATTATAGTAGATATTATTCTGACTTCATCTATATGGTCAAAATTGTATATAAATATCTCTCGTAAACAATTATAATTAAAAAATTTAATCTAAAAATCACAAGAAAAAAACCCCACCCAGAGTATCTTTTACCTTGTAAGGAGGCATCGTCCTACGAAACAAATTGCGGGTCTGTTTGGCAACGGCTGCGGCTTATAGCTTTTGGTTGAAATTTTTGAATTTTGGCTGTTTACGGTACAGATTACGGAGAGACAGATACTCATTTGTGATTTTAACTGGTACAGATATTGGGTTTTTAACGTTTAGATCGTTTAATTTGTAGATCCTGTCTTGAGAAAATACTTTATTTAAAATTAGATGGTATAGTAAAAATCAAAAGTCGCCAGTTTCAGACGAAAAGAACAGGCCGTCCAGACCAACCTCTGCTAACTCGAACGAGCCTCAATTCAGATTTCAGATCGATCTCTAGGGTTTAGTCCCGCCTGTGTATCCCTCGCCGAATCGCCGTCTAGGGTTTCCTCGCCTTCCCGCATCCACGCTAGCACCGCGCCGCCATGGAGTTCGACGAGTACGAGTACCTGGATAAGGCGGTCGAGCCCTCCTCCGCCCCGCCGGCCAACGGCTCCGGCGAGAAGGACCGCGGCTCCCGCCGCCGCCCCTCCGGCGACGACGAGCGCGGGTCGAAGCGGTCTTGCTCGGGAGAGGACCGCGACCCGCACCGCCGCGGCCGCGAGCACCGGGACAGGGACGCTGGCAAGAAGGAGAGGAGCCGCGACAAGGACAAGGAGAGGAGCCGCGACAAGGATAAAGAGAGGGATAGGGACCAGGGGGTCGGGAACAGGGAGAAGGAGAGGGATAGGGACTGGGAGGCCAGGCACAGGGAGAGGGAGAGCGGGAGGGAGCGGAGGAGCCGTAGCCGCTCGGAGCGTCGCCGTGGGGAGGAGGAGGAGATGGCGAGGGAGCTCGAGCGGGAGCGGGAGCGCAGCGACCGCCACCGCGACTACCGAGGCCGCGATGTCAGGTGCGGATTTGTGAACTCCCCTGTTATGATATCGCTATTGGAAACCTCTGATGTGATCGAATCGTACAAGTGAATTGCCTCGGTAGAAATCCTTAGGCCCTGTTTGGGACTCGGGATTTTCCCAGCTTCCTGCGGAATTGGATGGTTTCCTATGAATTTCCTGCTAAGTTACTGTGGAACTTTTAGTCTCAAATAGGGCCTTATATCGTGAATTTTTCTACTTGTCATCCCCTGTGAGATATGGATTAGATTATGGTGGTGTCTATCTCCATTCTCCAGTGATTCACGCAGCTGTTAAATTTCTTGTAGTTTACTGTTGTTATCATCTAGGTTTGTTAAGTTCGAATATTGAACATTAATATGGGACTCGCAGATACGATATGCTAGAGCTGTCTTCAGATGGTCTCGGCAATTGGGCCTGACTGAGGATATCAGGTCATGAATCTTCAATTTTTTTCTTGTGAAATATTTGCAAGTTAACAAGTGGGCTTGGACTGCTACTGCCGTGGCACTTGAAGATAACTGACGATTTTCCGCTTATCAGGGGTTTCTGATTGGCAATGATTATGTCACCTGGAATTACCATTTTCTGTTCATTACCATTGATGTGTTGATTATGCTGCTTTCTCCTGTGCTAAGGTTCCTTTTTGTGGGGTTGCAGACGTAGGAAAGATGAGGGTGCAGAACCAGAAGCTGATCCAGAAAGAGATCAACGGACTGTATTTGCCTTCCAGGTTGGTTTCACAAATAACTTTTTTACTTTGCTATCTTATTCATTAAGCTAATGTTTGTCAGCATTACTGCAGCTATCTTTGAAGGCAGATGAAAGAGATGTCTATGAGTTCTTCTCAAGAGCAGGGAAGGTGAGAACATGCAAATTATTTACATCACAGTGCATTCTGATTTGAAAATGTCCCTTTGGCACAGTTGTTCATAGTTATACTCGGTTACATTCGTCAACATCTAATGCTGTATACAGTTAGTTTACTACTTTACCGGAATTATTTCATGAATTTAAGCATATATAATGTGGCATCTTATGCTGTGTTTAGGTGAAGGTGAAAATTTTCTAATCACAAATCTGCAGATGAAACTTGAACTAATTTCATGTTGACTAGATGAACTGATTTATTAATATTAATGTTACATGTGTGCAACTATGCAATGTGAAGATAATTCATTCTCAAATCAACATTTATTGGGTGCTTTCACTTGTTTGTTAACCCACGCCTTACAAGCATGCAATTATCATTTTTAATGATAGAGGAATTTTCACTAGTCATTGGTCCTATCTCTGCACATTTAGCTTTTTGGTGGCCCTGTTAAATTTTGATCGAATCATCTAATGGTAGCTCTTGTTTATCTGTGTAGGTCCGTGATGTTCGCCTTATTATGGACCGAAATACGCGGCGTTCCAAAGGAGTTGGGTGAGTTTTCAGTACTTGTTTATTTGTTGTGATGTACATTTCCCGCATTGGATGGTTTTGCTAGAATGTAGAATGTAGATGCCTTGTTTAGCTTAATCCTTTGGCTTCCAGAAGATTGGGCCAATAGTATGTGGGCTAATATTTTGGTTTTCTGCCATATAGGATTATAGAACAGGTCCTGGATGGCTTATTAAGCTCCCCTCTACCAACATGCACAAAATCTTTAAAGCAAGAGTACAAATTCCACTATAAAGAAAACAAACAAAGATATCCAATTAATATCGAGTTATAGACACATATAGTCACCAGTCTATTGTTTTATTGTACCTTGAAATGCAGTTTCATACATATTTTGTTGTTTGTTTTGTTCCTACTGTATGGTTTAAGTTTAGTTTTCTTCCTGTAAAGGAACCAATGCTTTAGTGAGGATGACATATGTAGTTACTAGGAACCTAACCTCTCTGCATTTGAGCAATCGATTTTACAGATCGGGGGTATATTTGATCAAAGTTCTTTCTAGGAAAGAGAGCTGATAGGTCTCTGGTTTCATATAATTTGTTTTCAATCTACGTCTGGTTGTATAATTACATGAGCATTTTTCTCAAGTTCATATTTGACTTTTCCCTGGGGAACATTTTTCATCAGTTTGTGATACTCAACAGGATTGCACACAGAAATAATTATAGTTTGGTCTACCAACTGGGATTATCGGCAATTTACAAGTAAGATGGAATATTAGATTATTCTGATGCTGTCAGCTATCTAGGACAGTTTGATTCCAGAGTATTTGACAAAAAAACTTGGTGCAGGTTTTAGGAAATAATGAGGGAACCAAGAACCAAGTTCGAATATTTCTCTACACACAAAATTTGATCAAAATTTCCGAAATTCCCTGTGAAGCTTATGAAAAATTCTAACATATATAGAGGTCTACTTTCCTTTACAGGTAAAACTTATTTTGTTGGATACTCTGATATCTGTACTAAAGATCCATCTAAATTGACAGGTACATTGAGTTCTATGATGTTATGTCTGTTCCAATGGCGATAGCTCTAAGTGGTCAGCCGCTTCTTGGGCAAGGAGTGATGGTTAAGCCATCAGAGGCTGAAAAGAACTTAGTTCAGTCAAATGCGGCAACAGGTGGAGCAGCTTCAGGTGGAGCAAGAAAGCTGTATGTTGGCAACCTTCATTCCAATATCACCGAGGACCAATTGAGACAGGTCAATCATCGTATCTTCTTTTATTTTAGCACATATAGCGATATATGTCACATTTTCACTGCCTCTTTTTTTCATTACATAAATATAAGGAAGTAAATAAAGGTTGGAGTAAATATAAGTAGAATCAATGAGCAATTATTGCATCCTTGCCATCTATTCATTTCATTTAAATGTACAAGGTTTTGTTGGTGCTTCATTTTAGTAAAGGTTGCTATTAAATAAATAAATAATTGCTTAATAACACTAGAAAGATAATGCAAGTTTGAAAATAACATTGCTGTGCCACTGAAAGTGGCCCTAGGGCCCATTTGACATCCCCACACTGGATGCTATTTTCCAATTTATACATATTTGCAATGTTACCGAACAACATTTCCCAATAACAATTGGGCTGAAGTTGTAGTAACTTGTGACAGAGTATACTCACGGATTTATTGGTCTAAAGTAACTTGTGACAAAAGTAGTTTTGGTACTTCATATGTTGAGAAATTTTCTCAGTGAATTTTCATTCAATTGGGAGAAGTAACTAGTTTAAATACCCCCTCTATGTGCGGACTGAGCAGTTAGCACTGGTGCATGTAAATAAATGATATTTTCTTCAAAATTACTCTTTGTCTTGAATAGAACAATTCTTTGTAAACACTAGCTAGCTGAAATAAACTAATAATTAATATAGTCTAGCCATTATCAAGGACTTGAAGTGGGATTTTTTTGTCAGGTAATAGGGTAAAGCAAAAGTTGGACCTGCTGTGGAAATGCTCTTTGAAATCTCTAACCACCATATCCATGTACTTGTGGAGATTTCTGGGACTGTTTGATATGGCTGCGGCTTATGGCTTTTGGCTGAAATTTTTAAATTTTAGCTGTTTGCGGCAGATATTACGGAGAGAGAAATACTCGCTTGCCATTTTGGTTGATACAAATGTTAGGCTTTTAACGTGTACTACAATTAACTTGTAGACCCCGTTTTGAAAAAATATTCCGTTTAAAAATTAGGTACTGTAGCAAAAGCCAAAAGCCGCTTTTAGAAGCTGTTAAGAACAGGCCATTGACTCTAGGGATGTCTTCTTGGAGAATTAGGGCCCCCAAAGCCATCTCTCAAAATTAAGTTTTAGCTAATGGTGCTGTTTGTTTTGTCCGAATCGGCATAACTTAATACTTTACATCTTTCCATGTAACTTGTTGTCTGTGTTATAATGTATTTTCCTTTTCAGGTCTTTGAATCATTTGGGCAGGTGGAGCTTGTACAGCTGCCTCTAGATCCCCTTACTGGGCTATGCAAAGGTTTTGGTTTCATTCAGGCAAGTTTCTATATCTTCCCATGAAGCTCTGCCCATGACTCAATGCTTAATTCTCATTAGTATTCTTGCATCATGCAGTTTGCACGGCTTGAAGATGCAAAGGCTGCTCAGAGTTTAAACGGTCAACTTGATATTGCTGGAAGGGTAATTAAGGTAATGTTTTTCAATATTTATTGTATAGTTGCCTAAACAGTTTTAAGACATAGTAGCCATCCATCTGACAACTCTCATATTTGTTTCAACTAGGTCTCGGCGGTTACTGAGCAGGGTGGTGTGCAAGTTAGTGGCACAACTACTGGAGATTTAGATGACGATGAAGGTGGAGGCTTGGTGAGTATCTTTTGTTGTTCCCACTCTACAACCTTTTACAGATGGGGTTTCCATATCTTTTCTTGTTTTTGAATGATTTTTACGTTTCTAATATTTGGGGTTATGAAGAGGATTTTTGACATCTCTAATTTTAGGGATGGGTTCAGCCTTGTTAAGAATTGTTTTCTACAGTTATTTGAACAAAGGAGTATTTTATGCACCTTTTCCACCATCCACTACTTATCCTACAATTGGGAGTGGGGGAAGTGGAAAAGAAAATTTAGGGATGGGAAAGTTTGAGAAACTTTTTGTAGCTAAAAGTTTTTTCAGTATAGCTGTCCCCTTTCAACAAATATAATAGTTTCTATACCGAGAACTGTGACAACCTTGCTAAGCATTAGATTGGTTATCAGGTTCAGATCCATTACTGAGATTGGTCTCCTTGAAAATGAGCAAGATGTCCCTTCTCAGTTTTCTACTTAAGCCTGTCAATATTTTTTTGGAAAAAAACCTTCCATATTGGGACAGAGGGACTTCATATCTATGTTCTTTTCGAACACTTCATTTAAGTTCTGTACCAGGTCAATTATTATCAGTGGTTGGTCCCGATGTGTATGCACTAGAGCCCTGAAGCAAATCTTCCTCTCTTTCTGCATAATCAGTCCATATTCTTGTATCACGATACTAGCTATATGCTTAGATAGGTATAGGATCGCAGCTATGATTTCTGCATAACATTATGCCGTAGAAAAAAAAAACGAGGGGATATCACATGTCGCATTATTCTGCTCAAAGGCTATGTGTATTCATATGT
Source organism: Dendrocalamus latiflorus (assembly GCA_017311315.1). Classification (NCBI taxonomy): domain Eukaryota; kingdom Viridiplantae; phylum Streptophyta; class Magnoliopsida; order Poales; family Poaceae; genus Dendrocalamus; species Dendrocalamus latiflorus. The sequence continues at coordinate 15,970,176 of CM029675.1, forward strand.
CTACTGAAATGTATGCAGGCACTAAATGCAATCTCCAGAGCTTTTCTGATGCAGAAATTGGACCAGAGTGGCACTGCAACCAGGTATCACTTTTGTGTTTGTTATACTAAGTCTTTTGCTCTGCCCTTTTATCTCTATTATCCTGGCAGAATGTTCTTTGCACGAGGAGATCAATATGTCTTGCTTCCTGTGTGATCGTACCTGATACAGCACTCAATTGTTTTGAACTCTACTGGGGTTTTTGGTTTGAGGAATGGATTGCTTGCTGATCTTATGCCAACTTGGAAGAGACATTGGAAATTGAACTTATTCCCTAGCTGTCTTAAATTCTATTAGAATTGCTGCCATAAATAGGCTAGTGTAACCTTGGAAGAAGAGCGCACCTTTAGACATACGCCAATGATATGAGATGGACTAAACCAGCCCTTTGTTGACAATTTATGTATTAGTGGTTGTGGCTCTATTCATGATTGATAAGTATTTTAGTGCCAGAGTAACAGAGTTTTCTATGAGACTATGAATGCCGATTGTAGCATATCGTAGATCATGTATTTGGACCAAATATTGTTTTATTAACACCTACTGTTTTATCACCAGGATTCATTTAGCTTGTCGCATGTTAATGGCTAAGATCATTTTTCATGGTTTGGCGGAAACATTCTAGCATGTATTTGGACCAAATATTGTTTTATTAACACGTACTGTTTTATCACCAGGATTCATTTAGCGTGTGGCATGTTAATGGTTAACATCATTTTTCATGGTTTGGCGGAAACATTCTATATACTGTTTTAGGATCTTACATTCTCAGCAATGTCAATTCAGTGTTTCTCCTTTGACCTTTTCTTTTGTGGTTATCTGCAGCTTAACTGGTGGTATTGGTGCTCCCAGTGTGAAAACATCTGTTGAATTACCAGCTGCATCAGTTCTTGGTACTCCTCTGGCAGCTGCTTCTTTTATACAACCTACAATACCTGCTGTTGGAGCAGTTCCTGGAACACCTCTTCCTGTCACCACTCAATCTGCTGATATTGGTACACCTAGTGAGTTCCTATTGCTGAAGAACATGTTCGACCCAGCAGTGGAGGTATTCCCTTAATGCATTCTGTTTAGTTCTTGTATCTTAGATTTCTCTCTTTCTGTATTTTTGGTGCTTGCCTTATGTTTTTATTCAGCTGATTCAAAAAGTATTATTATTCGTTTCAGTGTCAATTGTTACTTCCCTTCCATTATTGTTCTTCATATCTTCACTTCTTACCAACCTAACTGGAAATTCACCTTTTTATTACAGACGGATCCTGATTTTGATTTGGATATTAGAGACGATGTCCAAGAGGAATGTTCGAAGTTTGGTGTAGTAAAGCACATTTTTGTTGACAAGTAAGTCAGTTGGCTCATTTTTTAACAAATTATCTTGGGCGTATTAGCATAAGCATAATGCAATCATCATAAACATGGAAAGTTTGCTTTCTGCAGATACTTGCAACGTGCAGATACTTGCAATGCCCACCTAAATACCATTAATTACATTCGCATCATATGTGCCCCAATAATATGCTTTGTTGTTTCAATAAAATATCCACGTCATCCATAGGTTGTTATTAGACATTCCATGGTATAGCGTTTTATGGGCTTTGGAGTTGTCTATAACCTGCATGGAAGGTTATATATGGCTGTCCAAGTTCTGCCAATGTTCATTTTTTTTATCTTTAGTTACGCAACTCTGGTAGGTTCAATCAAATATCAATGCAATGCAATTTTCAACCCCAATTAGCAAGCAAACCAAATCGCTCACATGCTACTAGCAGTGCGTTCCCAACTTCCGTCATCTAACCTTTGCTGTTGTTGAGCAGAAATACCGCTGGCTTTGTGTACCTGCATTTCGATAGTGCTACAGCGGCAGCAAATGCACAACGAGCTCTTCATGGTAGATGGTTCGCAGGAAAGATGATTACGGCGACCTTTATGGTAATGAACGTTCTTGATATCATTTTTGCATATCATGCGTTTGTTGCTAATTTCGATTAAAATCTTGATATGATTTTCAGACCGCCCAGCAGTATGAAATGAAGTTCCCAAACTAGCGGGTCCAACTTATGTGGTGAAAAATTGAGTTGTCTGGCGCTGCATAATGTGTACGTGGAGCCGTTCGACTGTTCTAACGAAGTCGTATCAGTTATTGTTTCTTGTAACATTATCATGGATTGCATGAGGTTTGTTGTCCGGATAGTTGCATCCTTGGTGATGGTTAAAGATTATTTATTGTTTGTCATCACCTGGTGGCCAGGCCGTGCTTATACGGAATAATGAGACTAGTAATGTACAGTGTTGGATTTATTACTACGTGATTTGCCAGATGAATACACGTTGCGATAATAGGAAAAAAAATAGAGATGGATAATACCATGACAGCTATTACCTTCACAGCAGAATTATTTGCAGGAACCAAAGCAGCAAATGTTAAGTTTATAGCATACTATGATTAAAAATCTTAGCTTCTTGTGTAAAAAAACAATTGTATAGTACAGTGAACCAAGTCCTAGAGAATAGATGGCCATGCAATGCCATTAGTGATGTTCGAAACGCACATACATATTGTAGCAGGATAGCATGTTATCATAACTATTGTTAGGGTGAGTAAATTTTTATATGAGAGCTTATTTGTGGCAAATCTCGAAAGGAAAATTATATTCTCTCAAACACAGGACTCAGCGATGATTCACATAAATTGTAATTAGTTTTAGTTTGTTAGAGTTTAGTTCAGGGCGTAGCCAAATCTCAGTTTTGCCGCTGGAGCTATGTATTGTGCTCAACATACAGTAGTGGTAACGTAACAATGTGATATTAGTAGCGTGTAGCGCCGATGGCGCTGGAGCACAGAAAATTCCACGTTAATGTATGCTTTGCTGACTGAGAACGAATGTTCGAAGGAGCGCACTGCAGGTTGAAATGATTTCTTATTATTTTCTTCGTGGACGCCGAGAGTACATATTAAGAATGAAAGAAGAGTTCAAAAGTGCGTAAGAACCAGCTGAAGGCGCCGGCACACCACCAAATGGAAAATAATCTCATAAAACTCGGGTCCTATAAACGTGAACTTAGATACTTCAGAAAATTAGCTAGCAGCTAAATGCGTTTTAGGTGTAGAAACAAAAATGTCCCACTTTCTATGATACCTCGTGCTCGTGCTCCGACCACTTCCACTGCATCCTCACAAGACCGCTGAGAGGGCGGCTACGCAGAGAAAAAAAGCGAAAAACATGGGGATGGTGTTTGTAAATTGTAAGGAAGACTAATGCTTGCGGATAGTCATTCCGGCCGGCGATCTCTCTCTTCAAAATATATCTTTTGGTGCCGGTCTTTCCTGCCTTAACCTGGGAAATTCATCATGCCTTCAGGAAAAAAAATATGCATGTCGTAGCCATTTTCAACTCGTACATGGCTGCAGAGAGCTGCTTGGGCTTCGACACTCATAATTAATGACATATTGTACTACATACGTGCAGAACAAATGCGATCTATCCAGCTTCTGAAAATGTCGTCACTGTCAAAATAGAGATATTCAGATAAGAGTCTTGGACTTGTGTCGGTTGCGTAGTTGTAGCGCACATAGTGCATGGCTACGTTTCTCTTTGTATCGCTAAGTTCCTGTATTTTCGGATCTGCTATAGCTAACTGAATGTATGGCTACCACGCCCAGCATTTTTGCTGTGCGTTGATTGCCTTCCATTCTATTTATTCTATTTTTTCTTGAGAACACAAGAGATTTGCGTTTTATCCATTAAAAAGAAGAGCGGTACAGCTTACAAAGGCTCAAGAAAGGACCGGGCACAAAAAAAAACACAACTCTAATAGCCCACTAAAATGAAAGTCCGTGGCTAACATACCCAACGCTGACTAGGATGCTGACCACGACTGATAAGTACCACCACTCGACCTAACAGGAGTTATCGTCGTCACCCATCATACTTACACTGAAGCCAAAATTCCAACTCCTTGACCTCAAAAATATATTTATTCTGTTGCTTCTTCACACGGTATTAGAGCCTGGCGATCATCGTATCCGGCTCATCTTCCTCCTCAACGCAATCCACCATGTTTCTGCAACCATCTCTTCCACCTACGGCCTACTTCAAACTCCCTCGTTTTCCCACCTCATTACTGTCAAACTCACACATGAAAACCATGTGTTATGAAAGGCCCAGTTCCTCTTCTACCTGCGCAGCCAGCAGCTATTGGGGTTTGTTGATGGAACTCAAAAGGATCCCTGCCAAGATGATCACAGCTACTACTGAAGCCGGAGCGACACAAGTCCCGAATCCAGAGCATGCCACTTGGCTTCAGAAAGACCAATTGGTCATATGTGCGATATTATCATCGCTCTCCAATGATGTGTTGGCGCAAGTCCTCCTTCTCACCACGTCCTATGAGGCATGGACCATTCTGGAGCGCAAGTTTACATCGCACTCTAGGGCACGGACAATCCAGCTTCGAATGCAAACGTCCAACATCAAGAAGGGTGACTCCACAGCACAGGAGTATTTTGGCAAGGTGAAAGCACTCGCCGACAAGTTGGCCGCCATCGGACAACATCTTCAGGAGGAGGAAATCATTTCATACGTGATGGCAGGCCTGGACTCACGATTCACTGGTCACATCTGTTACTACAATTCTACAAGAATGGAAGGTATATCCCTCAATGACTTCTATGCTCATTTTCTGAGTTTCGAGTCGCGCCTAGAGCGACGCAACAATTCTCTTTAGATCGATGGTGCCTCTGCCAATTTTTGTGTCTAAGAACAAGGGACACAACAGCTCTCGTGGCAAGAATCAGGGTCGCAGCTACAACAGATCATCATCTTCTCGTGGCAACAACAACTCTAGCCGTGGCAACCGGAACAACAACATCAATTCCAATTCCAATCGTTCAGTGTGTCAGGTATACGGTAAAGTCGGCCACATTGCACTCAAGTGTTATCATAAGTTTGATCATTCTTATCAGTCGAACGACTCTCGTACGGCAGCATTGGCTACAAATCCATCCTACACTCGACTCCAATTGGTCCAGCGACACCCGGGCCACTGACCACTGACCACATTACTAGCAACCTTGATTGCCTGACTGTTAGGGAGCGCTACCAAGGGAAGGTCTAGGTACAAGCTGCAAATGGTACAAATGTATCTATTTCTCATATTGGTCAATCTCGTATTCATACACCTTCCAAACTCTTACATCTTAATAATGTCTTCCATGCTCCTGTTGTCACTAAGAATCTTCTCTCTGTGCACGTCTCACCAATGCCAGCAATATCTATTTTGAATTCCATCCTAACCTTTACCTTATAATGGAACGGGCAACTGAGAAGGTTCTACTTCAATGCAAGTGTAGAGGAGGCCTATATCCAATTGCTATAGCCCAGGCATCCCATATCATCGAGGTTCGGCACACTGCAAGACTTTCAACCGAGCTGTGGTATTGTCATCTTGGGCACCATTCATCTACTGTCGTTCATCATGTTCTGGAATCCAATAATTTACCCCATTCATTGAATAACAGCAATGCATGTATTTGTGATGTTTGTCAGATGGCCAAAAGCCATCAACTACCCTTTCCAAATTCCAGTACTGTATCTTCTTCTCCTTTGGAACTCGTGTTTTCCGATGTTAGGGGGCCAGCAACAAAGTCTGTTGGTGGTTACCGTTATTATGTAAGTTTCATTGATGATTATAGTAAGTTTACTTAGCTTTATCTCTTGAAACGCATGTATGAAGTTGAGAACACTTTTCTACAATTTTCAAAGCATGTGGAACAACTTCTTGGTAGGAAAATTATCTATGTCCAAACAAATTGAGGAGGCGAGTACAGGCGCTTGCATTATTTCTTCCAATGTGTAGGAATTGTACAACACCGCTTGTCTTGCCCACACACACATCAGCAAAACGGAGCCACCGAACGGAAGCATCGGCACATTGTCAAAGTTGGCCTTGCTCTGCTCGCACAATCTTCTATGCCCCTCCGGTTCTGGGATGAGGCTTTCCTCACCTCCTGTACAGTCAGCCGAAGGCTGTATGACCTACCCCTTTCTCTCACAAAGTTTCTTGGTTCTTGTGCTTCAGCTGGCTGTAAACTTACAGCCCACCTCTCTTCTCTCTCCTCCTCTCTCTCCTCCACCTCAGCATACAGCCTACTAACAGCCTCTTATTATACTTGCTCTTATAAACCGCTTGCCAAGTCGAGTGATAGGCAATATCACAACCCTTGAGCATCTTCTTGACAGGAAACCAGATTACTATGCTCTTAGGGCGTTCAGTAGTGCTTGTTGGCCTCATCTACCCCAATATAATGCCCACAAGTTGCAATTCAGATCACATTAGTGTGTCTTCTTGAGGTATAGTAGCATCCACAAAGGCTGTAAGTGCCTACACCGGCCGACAGGACAAGTCTACATTTCCCGTGATGTGGTGTTTGATGAGTCAGTGTTCCCTTTTTCCCAGGACACTGTTCATCGCCCAATAAATACTTCTCCTCTGATTGAGTCCATACAATTGCCTATTTTGCCCAATGTTGTGCCACCTACATCCTCATCCACTCAAATTTCCTCTGTCGAGCTTGACCAACTTGAGAATAGTACTGATTCTACTAACATGCACATTGCATCCGATCTTGGTGGCAGTACAGAGTTTTTGCAGACTAACAACAGTGCTGAACCTCAACGTGTGAGAACAAGGCTGCAAAGCAACATCAGTTGACCGAGGGAGTTTAAGGATGGAACAGTAAGATATGACACTCGTAAGAGAGCTTTTGCTGCTGCTGCTACACTTGCAGAACCATCCTCACATGTCGAGGCACTTCAACATCCACAATGAAAGAGGGCTATGGATGAAGAATATGATGCACTGATAAAAAAATCAGATGTGGCAGCTTGTTCCACCTCAGCGAGGAATTAATGTCATTGATTCCAAATGGCTGTACAAGATTAAGAAAAGGGCAGATGGCACTGTTGAACGTCACCTGGCGAGGTTGGTGGCTAAAGGTTTTCACCAACAATATGGTATAGACTAAGAGGACACCTTCAGTCCTGTGGTCAAGCCTACCACCGTGAGATTAATCATATCCAATGCAGTGTCCTGAGGACGGTCGTTGCGCCAAGCCAATGTCAAAAATGCATTTTGCATGGTGTGCTGCAGGACGAAGTATACATGTGCCAACCACCCGGCTACAATAAACTCAATGTCACATCCCAAAAATTCGCTTTCTGAAAATTTTAATTTTAAATTAATTATTTTAATGTATTCGGATTTTATTTGGATTTATCGGGATTTATTCGGATTTATTTGGAGTTTATTTAAAATTTTAAAGCAACAAAATGTATTTAAAATATTTTGTTAAAGCCAAAAAGAGTTTATTTTATTTTTCCTAGCCTTCCTTAAATTTTTAAGTAATTTTAGAGATTTTTCTGGAATTTAAAATCAATTTTCAAAGTTAAAAAGTATTTTATAAAATTATAAAAACATAAATCTGAAACTAAAAATATTTTTAATAAGTCTAAAATATTTCCAGGAATATTCTATGATTTTTCTGGAATTTTTAGGCATTAAATATTAATTTTCCAAGCTTTTATAAAGTTACTAGAAATTTCTGAAATTTAATCCGAAAATAAAAATCCATTAAATTCTAGGCCGCCACGTGTCACGCCCGGATTAAATCCATCTCCTTCCCAATCTAATCTCAGCCCTCCACCACAACTTACCCCTTCACTTAAATCCGAACGGCCGAGATCCATCCACTTGCCACATGTCATCAATCTAACGGCCCCATACCCCTTCCCTTTCTTTTTCTCACCGACGGGTGGGCCCCACCCGTCAACTCTTTCTTCTACCTTCCTTTCTTCCTCCTCTAGCCCCTCTCTCTCTCCTCCATTGATGCCGAAACCAAAGCTTCAATTTCGGCCGTTTCCTTCGCGTTAATTCCCGATTAAATTGTGGGAACGGATCCTCCATCAATCCCCTATAATCCGGCGACCGTTTCCCCTCTTTTAATCCCCCTAATCGCGTTGTGCATTAACTCCGGCGAGCCCCTTCCTTTTTCCGGCCGCCCCCTCCCCTTGCCTATAAATATAGCCCTCCCCTCGGCCTCCTTCACCCCGCCTCACACCGCGCCTCCTCCTCCCCCTTTCGGCCGCCTCCCGGCACCTCACCGCCGCCCCCATCAAAAGCCGCCGGCCACCCTCACCGCCGCCGCCTCCTAGCGCCGCCGCCGGCCGCCCACACCTCCGCCGCCGCCGCCGGTAAGCGCCGCCGCCTCCCCTCACTCGCCGCCGCCATTCGCCGCCCTCCCGCCGGCCGCCGGCCACCGGCAAGGCCGCCGGCCGGCCATCTCCCGTGCGCGCCGCCCGCGTGGCCGGCCTCGCCCGCGTGGCCGCCCGCGTGGCGCCATGTGGCCGGTGCGCCACGTCGGCAAGGCCCGTGGTCCGTGGATTCGGTCCACGGTAGACCGGACCCACCCGTCATTCAAATACATTTTCCCGCTCAGCAAATTCGAAATTTGGTGACGTCATAATTAGTATTTTCCAGTACAAAAATAATTCCCGAAATCCGGTTTTTCCTTTTTCCCTCCTGTTTAATCTTTCGGAAGCCATAACTTTCTCATTTTAACTCCGATTTGAGCCGTTCAAATTTCTAAATTTTTCTAAAATCATAAACTATCCAAATATGCACTCTTTTTGAATTTTTGAATTTTATTTAAATTTTGGTTGAATTTATTTGTTTTGTTTGTCCGTCTTTTCGCGCGTAGATTCCGCCGTCGCCGTGGAACTCGTCGAGTCGCAGCAAGAAGACCCAACCAGCGTCCAAGAAGGCAAGTCTCCTTTGATCATTTTGAACCCATGATTATGAAATGTTTTTAAATATTTTAAATTTATGTGCATCGCTATTTACATAGAACCCTAATTTTGTCGTAGCAAATTAGTTAAACCAAATATTGTTATACCCTCAATTGAATTTGAATATCATGTACCTTTGTAACATTAGGATTGCCCTTGTCTCAATAACGAGATTATTATTTAATCTTTGCTAATATAAGAACGGTAGTATAATGCTTAGCCTTGCTATTTAATCTTGTTATAACTTTGAAATGGGAAATTATGATTTATTGTAGAACCTGGTGTTTATAAATGTAGTGGTAATTGGAGTTGCCGCTGTTATTTTAAAAAATAAAATAAAAATGTGAAAGTTGGTTTAGATTAGGGTGGATGGTTGGTTTGGTTTGGTGCAGCAAGCACGAGAACTTGTAAAGTGTATGTTCCACCCTAGTCAATTAAGGACCGACGCTTGTGTTTGTCCAGACTAAGCATTAACCGTACAACCACAAGTCTATATGGGTACGACCTAGCTGAATAACTTATGATAGTCTAGTTTAGGTGCCACCAGTGGAAAGTGGGTGCCAGGGATGGACTGGTTATTCACAGTGAGGGACAGGGATTTACTGTACTCATATGGCGCAAGAGGGGGCTTCGGTTCGGGCAGTTAGCCTACCTGCGGTGAAACCTCAGCGGGTGGTATCTAGCTAGATTAGAGTAAGGTAAAGGCTTTGTGATATTTTATCTGGGTCTCATGCCAAAGGAAGCGTGTTGACTTTTAAGATAATTTATCTCTTGTGGGTAAAGTTGTACAACCTCTGCAGAGTGTAAAACTATTCGAATAGCCGTGCCCACGGTCAAGGGCGGGCAAGGAATGCATTCACATGGTAGACTTCTGGTTTTGGTTTTTAAAAATTAAAGTTTTGTATTCCGAGAGTGGAGGGAACTCTCGGAAGGGTATCCTGGCGGATGGAGCCAGAGAGGGTGGATGTAACCCGCAGTATTAAACGTGTTCAAGTTGTTAGCTAGTGTTGGTAGACGGAACCTTCACTAGAGAATTAATGATAGTTCTGTTAAAACAATTAATTGGTTAAAATGTTGCCTTCGAAAATAATTAGTAGTAATTGAATTTTAAAATGTTGCTTTGTGCAAAAGAACCATATAGCCTTCCTTTGTTAAGCCTTGCATCTATGCATTTTTCCCAAGACTTGCGGAGTACTTTATGTACTCACATGCTACACTTAAAATAAACCTCAGAGGAACATGAAGCCCAAGAAGGTGATTACAACTACTGCTTCGTCTGTGGCTATGACGGATTCTTCCCGGAGGACTAGGTCGCGCTTCCCCAGTCAACTGCCTGTGGCATATTGATGGGTCTGCTTTGAGTTTTCTTTGCTTCCGCTGTGTTTGGATTGTGCGAGGTCTTGAAACCTCCATTGTAATAATGAGACCTGGTGGTCAGTACTCTTTATAATTGTAATAAATACGTTGTTGGTCATGAATCATTTCTGTATAACTGTGTGCACTAGCTGTGATCTGGGACTAGTGCAGTAATACACAGAGGGTCCGGGTTTGTAATCCGGGGTCCCGACACTCAAGCTCCCAGATTATGTTTGCAAACTGACCAAGGCGATATATGGTTTGACATAGGCACCAAGAGCATGGTGTAGCCGTCTCAGTACCAAGCTTCAAGAACTTGGCTTTGTTCCTTCACGTGTTGACGCATCGTTGTTCATCTTCAATCATCAAGGGGTGGTAATATACATTCTTATTTATGCTGATGATATGATCATTGCTAGCTCCTCATCTACTGTTAATAATGTTGTAAGGTCTTACGACCTCCCAGGACCTTTTACGACCGGTTAGAGTCGTTTACGACCGGTGAGAATCAAATACGATCGGTTCAGAGTACTTACGACCAATTCCGAACGCCTCAAACTCCTCCGATCGCCTTTTCAACGTGGTCGTAAATTTACTGTAGCAATTTACGACCGCTTCGCGCTATTGCTGCCGCTGCCTTCCTTCAGCCGCTCAAGATACCGTGATCGAAGCCTTCTACGATCACGCAGTGATGCTGGCGATCACTGTTCACCGTGGTCGAACACCTGTACGACCACGTTCACTTCCTTCAACGTGATCGGAGTTGCTTCCGATCACGTACTGGCCTTCTCGGTGTAGTCGTAGCTCGTTACGACCACCTTCGCTTCCTTACGACCACCTACACCGTGGTCGTAGCCTTCCCTGCCTTTACGACTACGCTCTGCACTCCTTCAACGTAGTCGAAGAATCACCGTTCCTTTGCCGTGATCGTAGCGCCTCTCGATCACGCCCGCAGGAACTTCGCCGTGGTCGTAACTCCTCCTGATCACGCTTGCGGTGATCGTGAGTCCTTTCGACCACGCCTTGCACAATCACACGACAAAACAATGCTTTGTGTGGTTCCCTCTTTTTGGTATTTTCTCAATGGCTTGGTACATCGATTACATGACTACCTCTCCTTATATACCCGGTTCTACGACTTTAGCACGGGTTCGACTACGATTACAATTCCGACTCCGATATGACTTCTAATTCGACTTTGATACGACCTCGTCTAGAACTCGGTCTCAATCTTCGACTCCTGATTTCTCCTCCGTCTTGACTTCGATTACTTCCGAACTTTGTATGCGTCTTCTAAAACAAGATTATTTCCAACATTCTCTCCCTAATCTTGTTTTAGTAACTTCCATCATGTCGATCTTCTTCCTTGATCACTTTGACGTTCTCCTGCTTCTGCTTCTTACTTGACCGGGCTTTCTGGGCTGGAGCACTTGCTCTCACAGCCTTTGCTCTCGCCGTTTTCTTCCTGCAACTCTGGTTCGCGCTTCCTCCACCAGCAACTCGTTTCACTGATGTGTGGCCTTGCTTTCGACCATCGTCCTTCACGCCATGCTTTCTCCCGCCACCTCGGGATCCAAACTCCAGGCTTTTGACTGCCTTCTTTTGGTCTTGTGGGAGCTCCTCCTGAGCTTCTGATTTCCACAACCTTGCTTACTTCATGTGATCTACGCTGACCACTCAAGCTCTTGTTGCTTCGACCTTCCTTTTCGCCAGTTGCACCTGGTACGACTTCACCTTGCTTCCCTCCATCTGTATGCGAGTAAGCACCTCCTGCCTCGTTTGCTACACCTTCGCCTGCTGTGTGTGGTCGATGTCGACCACCTGGGCCACCCCTTCTTTTCTCGGCTGCGGTTGCTACATGTGGTCCGTGTCGACCACTCGGGCCGATGCTTCGACCGCTCAGGCCGATCCCGGGACCTGTTCGTGCAGGTAGTCGTTCGAAATCGACTACTCGCGCACCCCTGGTTTGATGTGGTCGTAATGTGTTTCGACCACGTTCAAATCTTGTTTGCCATGGTCGTATGATTTCTCGACCGCCTCCAGTCTTCATTTGCCGTGGTCGTAACACTTGCTGACCGTGCTCGATCATCTTTTGCCGTGGTCGAATTTCTTCTCGACTACAGCCAAAACCTTCTGCCAACCTTCTCGTTACGACTTCCAACTCTTCCGACTTGTTGTTTACGACTTCATGCTGTTTTTCGACCACCAGGAGATGAAGTCTTTCAGGCTCTGGTTCATTTAGATCATTCTTCATGCCATCTGGTCTCCAAATTTTCAGCGGTATTTTGTACAACCGATTTGCTGATTTTTGTGCTCTCATCAACAACTGCTCTCTGCTGTCAAAAACCCTCAGATAAACTCCTTTTAATTCAACTCGGCACCCTTCTTCAGTCAGTTGGCCCAAGCTTATCACGTTGCTGCAAAGACTTGGTATATAATATACATCTGACAACGGTCTTTGACTTCCATCCTTGCAGTTTAACAGGATTGTTCCTTTTCCTTTGATTTGAACTGTTGAGCCGTCTCCAAACTTCACTTTGCCGAGTACTTTCTCATCTAGCTTATGAAACATTGAATATGTTCCTGTCATATGATTGCTAGCTCCATTGTCGAGGTACCAATCTGACTGTTCCTGAGACTCCTCTCCCTTCTCCATCAAACTAGGAAACACCTTCCCTTCGTTCAGTAGCACCATTGTCGGTTCTTCAACAGTGCAGTGCGACAACAGTAGCGTTGGTTCTGTGAGTTCAGAGGTTTGAGCCATGTTGACTTCTTCGACTTTCTTCTTGCTCCTGCATTTTGCAGCATAGTGCCCATACTTCTTGCAGTTATGGCACTGAATGTGGCTTCGACATTCGGCAGCATAATGGCCGAATTTTTCACACTCGAAACATTGAATGTGAGACTTATCTTGAAATCTTCCACCTCGACCAGTTCCACGACCACCTCTTCCTCCTCTTCCGGACTGAAATCCACGACCTTGCTGGTCATATGAGTCTGTATGGTCTGGATTGTCTTGATTCCTCGTGTCCTCCTTAGCGAGCAACATTTGTTGGTTGTAGGACCCTTGTCCTTCGTTGTCGGCTTGGTAACTTTTTAGGAGCTGCTCGTGTGCTTTGAGCGCCCCAGTCACCTCCTCAATCTTCATCTTCGAGAGGTCTTGTGAGTACGTGATCGTAGTTACGACCGGGAGAAACTTCTCCGGCAGTACTCGTAGATACTTCTTCACCGCCACCTCATCTTTCAAGTCGTCGCCGAGAGATTTGATCTCGTTTATGACTTCATTAAACTTCCCAGAGAATTCTTCCACTGTCTGGTCTCTTCCCATCTTCAATGATTCAAACTCACTCCTCAATGTTTGAAGTCGAACTTCCTTCACTCGATCTACTCCTTGGTGCATTATCTGCAGAGTAGTCCAGACGTCTTTCGCCGTCTCCTTACCGACTAGCTGCCGCATCATCGAGTCGGGCACGGCCTGATAGATCGCCGCCATCGCCATCTTGTCAAGTCGTTCATCAACGACTTTGTCTTTCTCCTTCGGTTCAACCGGGCCCCAGACTCCCTGTGCGATCATGTTGACTTTCATTTTCATCGCCCAGATCGGATAGTTGTCCGAACTGAGGATCGGGTACTGCAGCGACACGCTCTGCTTCGCCTTTGAAGCCTCCGCCATGGTTCACCAGGCTCTGATACCAAATGTTGTAAGGTCTTACGACCTCCCAGGACCTTTTACGACCGGTTAGAGTCGTTTACGACCGGTGAGAATCAAATACGATCGGTTCAGAGTACTTACGACCAATTCCGAACGCCTCAAACTCCTCCGATCGCCTTTTCAACGTGGTCGTAAATTTACTGTAGCAATTTACGACCGCTTCGCGATATTGCTGCCGCTGCCTTCCTTCAGCCGCTCAAGATACCGTGATCGAAGCCTTCTACGATCACGCAGTGATGCTGGCGATCACTGTTCACCGTGGTCGAACACCTGTACGACCACGTTCACTTCCTTCAACGTGATCGGAGTTGCTTCCGATCACGTACTGGCCTTCTCGGTGTAGTCGTAGCTCGTTACGACCACCTTCGCTTCCTTACGACCACCTACACCGTGGTCGTAGCCTTCCCTGCCTTTACGACTACGCTCTGCACTCCTTCAACGTAGTCGAAGAATCACCGTTCCTTTGCCGTGATCGTAGCGCCTCTCAATCACGCCCGCAGGAACTTCGCCGTGGTCGTAACTCCTCCCGATCACGCTTGCGGTGATCGTGAGTCCTTTCGACCACGCCTTGCACAATCACACGACAAAACAATGCTTTGTGTGTTTCCCTCTTTTTGGTATTTTCTCAATGGCTTGGTACATCGATTACATGACTACCTCTCCTTATATACCCGCTTCTACGACTTTAGCACGGGTTCGACTACGATTACAATTCCGACTCCGATACGACTTCTAATTCGACTTTGATACGACCTCGTCTAGAACTCGGTCTCAATCTTCGACTCCTGATTTCTCCTCCGTCTTGACTTCGATTACTTCCGAACTTTGTATGCATCTTCTAAAACAAGATTATTTCCAACAAATAAGTTACTCTCTCGGCTGAGACAAGCTTTTGCAATAAAAGACTTGGGTAACCTTCATTATTTCCTGGGAATTGAGGCTATACAGAGTCATCAAGGTATTTTGCTATCACAAAGAAAGTATATTACAAAGATACTTGCCAAGGCAACACCCATGTCATCTTTGGAGAGGCTGTCAAAATTTGTCAGCAATGCACTTTCGACAGATGAAGCTTCAGAGTATCACAGTATAGTGGGCGCCATGCAATACCTTACAATCACAAGGCCTGACATTGCGTTTACTATCAACAAAGTTTGCTAGTACCTTCATGAGCCCACTGATCTCCATTGGAGTGCTGTGAAGAGAATTCTTCGTTATTTGCAATGTACTCCGACCACCGGGATACAAATTAAGAAGTCAACATCCTTCCTGTTGAGCGCATTCTTTGACGTAGATCGTTGCTCAACCGGTGGATTTGGGCTGGTTGTTCAGATGATTGTTGCTCAACCGGTAGATTTGCAGTGTTTTTGGGTTCTAATTTGATCCCACTGATCTCCATTGGAGTGCTGTGAAGAGAATTCTTCGTTATTTGCAAGGTGGTCCGACCATCGGGCTATAAATTAAGAAGTCAACATCCTCCCTGTTGAGCGCATTCTTTGACGTAGATCGTTGCTCAACCGGTGGATTTGGGTTGGTTGTTCAGATGATCGTCGGTCAATCAGTGGATTTGCAGTGTTCTTCGGTTCTAATTTGATATCATGGAGCCTTCGCAAGCAGGCTATAGTATCAAGATCCAGTATCAAATCTAAGTACAAGGCTTTGGCAAACGCCATGCACGGCAGAGATTGTCTAGATACAATCATTACTTGGTGAGCTTGGCATTTTTTAGTCACAGCCTCCTTGCCTCTAGTCTGACAACCTCGGCGTCACTTATTTGTCATCCACCCTGTGTTCCATGCTAGAATAAAACACATTGAGATCGATCTCCATTTTGTCAGGGAAAGGATGACTCGCAACTAGAGATCTGGTTCATTTCTTCTGAAGATCAACTAGCGTCTAGCGGACATATTCACAAAGGCATTGCCTGCACAGTCATTCAGTAAGCTTCAGTTCAATCTCAACTGATCTTCACCCAATTGTGATTGATGGGGCATGTCAAAATACTTAGATAAAGTCTTGGACCTATTCTTGTGTTTGGTTGCATGGTTGTAGCACACACAGTGCATGACGGTAACGTTTCCCTTTGTATCGCTAAGTTCCCTGTATTTTCGGATCAGCTATAGATAACTGAATATATGGCTACCACGTCCAGCGTTTTGGCTGTGCGTTGATTGCCTTCCATTCTATCAGTTATGTTGCTTCTTCACAGTCACGATCACGCGATTCAGCGCCGGTAGGTGAGGCGGCCGGCCACGGCCACCCCCGCCCTTTGCGACTTCGCGTGCGTGCGCAGTGCGCTAACGCACAACGATGGTCATGTTGCTCGTCCATCTTGCCGTCCTGCTTCTTGAACCTTTTCAACTAGTACTGCGTGATAATCGCGTAGTTAAACAACTAATCATGCATCGATCCTTAATTTATCTCAGGTCAGACGCAGGCTATGCTGACTTATGTGTCCATTAATTGTCTTAATCAGCTGTTGATTTACTCGTGGTCTCACATGCGTGCATGCAGGTTCCCTCGTCTCTCGTGTAGTTTCGACCTGTTGGGTTTAACATCGATGATGGTATATATAACTGTTATGGCTACGGGTCAAACAGTAAATTAGGAGAGTAATGGAGTGGTTGTGATAGATGAACTATGCTTGCTCCCTCTCTATGTTCGGGGTGCATGTATGTATATCTCCATAAAGCATGATTACAATACTACCCTTACAGTTGTGCACTTCCTGGAGGCTGTCATTACACATATCTCACTGGGTCCTATAACCCCCAAATAGGCTAGATGGGCTCAGGTGGGGGCCATCCCTACTACAGGAGTCTCTCATGGTAAAGAGATTCTCACGGACCGAAACTGTCGTAGGGGTGGCCCCCACCTAAGCCCAGCGGGCCTGTTAGGAGGTTATAAGAACCAGAATAACATGTGTAATGACATAAATGCTCCTAATGGGGATGTATGGATGTAAGGGCATAACTGTAAAAGTATACCCCATGTGAATATATATATCAAGATGAGGGGGAGGGTGAGACAGAACACTCCCACCTCTCCACTACCATCTCTATCTCTGTTTGGTCTGTAACCACAACAGTTGGCGCCGTCCGTGGAGAGGACGAGGACAAGCCTGAAGACCGAAGAAGAAGGATGGCACCGAAAAAAACTTCACCAGCGGCGGCGAAGGGAAAGAAGACGGCTGGGCCGGAGCGGCGCGTGAATACCAGGGCTTCGGCATCAGCCGCCGAAGGAGTCGGCGGCGGCGTAGGCGCAGTGGTCGCGGGCATCGATGCTCGCGCTACAACGACCGACCCCGCCAGCGCCGCTACAACGACATCCAACCCCGTCGCGGGCACTGCGGCGACAGCCCCCGCCACTCTCGCCGGTAGCGCGGATTAGACGGCCGGGGGTAACCGCAACGAACCATCTGGCGGATCTGGAGTCCGCGAGGCGATGGTCCCTGCACCGACCCGTCTGCTGGGCGTTCCGGCGGACCCGACAGCACCTGTGGTGGAAAGCGCCCTACTAGCAGCCCTCAACGTGTTCTAGCGGGAACTAGGAGACCTTCGCGGAGCCGTCCGCGATATACAAGAGGCTCGGAGCCAGCAGGTCGCGCCAGTAATCGCGCCCGAGCCCGCGCCGGAGAAGGCGGACAGCCGCGACGCCCCCACGTCCAGCCGCGTGCCGTTGAGGCGCGTAGATCCGGAGTCCCCGTTTTCGGCGGGGCTGCAGCAGGCGGCGTGGCCCGAGGACTTCAAGTTCCCTAGCGTCACCAACCCGTACAAAGGCGACACGGATCCTCGCGAGTTCGTGCGCGTGTACGAAACCGCGATCGAGGCCGCGGGCGGAGGTGACACCACGAAGGCGAAGGGACTCCCCCTCGCACTGCAAGGAGTGGCACTCTCTTGGTTTTTTACCATAGAGCCAGGCTCCATCTACGCATGGGAGCAACTTCGCGACCGCCTTCAAAGCAACTTCCAAGGAAACTATGTCGAGCGAGACGATGCGGACCAGCTCTTCGCTGTGAAGCAAGGACCCTCGGAGAAGCTCCGGGACTACTTCCAGCGCTTCGCCAAGATTCGATGCCAGGTGAAAGACATTAATGAAACCACCGTCGTTAATGCAGCCATACAGGGCCTTCGTCCGGGCCCGATGGCCGAGTACAACGCGCGGAGGCCAATCAAGACAGTCGTCAAACTCTTCGACAAAATGGACGAGTATGCGCGGGCGGAGGAGGATGCGCGAAGACGTAGCATCACCGCCCTCGACCTCGTCCAGGGGGAGCGCCCCCCGCGCGAGGCGGGGGCGGGTGGTCCCTCCTCGAAGCAGGGGCGCGGCCGAGAACCTCGCGGAGGCCCTCCCCGAGGCGGCGACACCGAGGTACAAGAAGGCTCTTCAAGGAACGGGCGTAAGCCTCGGCGCCGCCAGCGCAGGACACAGGCGGCCCATCATGTCCACGACACCGAGGGCACCCGCCAAGGACCCGACCCCGCCTCACGGAGGGGAGACCGGGGATCGGAAGGCGGACTCGATTACGGCGGCCAACCCCACGCAGAACAAGAGCTCCTGCACTATGGCAAGTGGTGCGAGGTACACGGCTACGGTGATCATTACACAAGGGCATGCGCTGCAGTCATGGAGCTGCGGAGGGTGACGGCCGGGTCTCGGGCTCCGCCCCCAACGGAGGGCGCGCAGCATCGCACCGTCAGCGTCATCACCGGAGGCTCCTCCTTAAAAGCTCCCGGGGAGCAGCCGCAACTGTGGATGCCACCCCGCAACATCACCTTCGACTTGAACGACGCCAGGGGTGTGGAGTACCCTCACCAAGACCCCCTAGTCATCCAGGCCCACATAGCACGTTGTGACGTCAGGCGCGTCCTTGTCGACGGGGGAAGCTCCGCGAATATCTTGTTCGCAAAGGCCCTCGACCGTATGGGGATCCCACGAAGCCGGCTAGAGCAGCCAGGAGCTCCACCTCATGGTTTCGGGGGTCAACCGCTGCAGGCCTTGGGGCACGTGTCCCTTCCAGTCACTTTCCGTCAGGAGGGCCACAAGGGTAACATCCGGACCGAGCGTGTCATCTTCGACGTCGTCGATATCTCGCATCCCTACAACGCCATACTGGGTCGGCCCGCCATCAACTCTTTCGAGGCGATCCCACACTATACGTTTTTGTGTGTGAAGCTCCCGGGCCTAGAGGGTGTTATCACCGTCTTCGGCGATCAGGACCTGGCCAGACGGGCCGAGGTCGGCAGCCGCGTTCCGCATCGCCCGGTGCAAGCCCTCTCCGGCGCGCACGGCGACGGGCCTTCCGCCCCCGGATGGACGCCCAAGCCTCGGCCCGAGGGCGGAGTCAAGAAGGTGCCACTCCAAGCGGAGGGGCAGTTTGTGTCCATCGGCGAGGGACTCCCACCGGGGGTCGAACGGGATCTGCTCCGAGTGCTTCAGAACAACGTTGACATTTTTGCATGGTCCCCGGAGGACATCAAGGGCGTAGATCGAGCAGTAATCGAGCATCGCTTGGCGGTCCGCCCCGACGCCAAGCCGGTCAAGCAAAGGCTTCGGCGTATGTCAATGTATCGGCAGCAGGCGGCCAAAACAGAGTTCGCGAAGCTTCTTCGCGCTGGGGTCATCCGCGAGGTCCACCACCCAGAGTGGCTCGCTAACCCGGTGCTAGTCAAAAAGGCCAGCGGGGCCTGGCGCATGTGCATCGACTTCACAGCACTCAACAAGGCGTGCCCGAAGGACAATTACCCCTTGCCGCGCATCGATCAGCTGGTCGACGCCACTGCTGGGTGCGAACTCATGAGTTTCCTGGACGCCTATTCTGGCTATCACCAGGTATACATAGCCGAAGACGACGAAGAGAAGACCAGTTTCATCACACCACTTGGGACGTTCTGCTTCGTCAGAATGCCCTTTGGCTTGAAGAATGCCGGCGCTACCTTCACCCGCCTCGTCGCTATTGCCCTGGCCGCCCAGCTCGGGAGGAACGTCGAAGCTTATGTCAATGACGTGGTGGTCAAAACTCGGCAGCTTGTTCTGCATGGCCGGGACCTCTAGGAGACCTTTGACAACCTTCGGAAGGCGGGCATCAAACTCAACCCCGACAAATGTGTCTTCGGGGTGCAGGCGGGCAAGCTCCTGGGTTTCCTCGTCTCCGGACGGGGCATCCAGGCGAACCCCGACAAAGTAGACGCCATCCTGGGTATGGAGCCGCCCAAGACTACGAGGGAGGTCCAGAGCCTGGCGGGCCGCATGGCAGCACTAAGCCGCTTCCTATCCAGGGCGGCGGAACGGGGCTTGCCATTTTTCAATACGCTCCGCGGGTGCGACGGATTTCGTTGGGACGGAGATTGCGCGAAGGCCTTCAACGAGCTCAAGGAGCACCTGGCCAGCCTCCCCACGCTGGTCGCCCCAGCACCAGAGGCTCCCCTCCTGCTCTATCTGGCCGCGTCAGCCACCGCGGTCAGCGCCGTCCTCGTCTTAGAGGGAGGCGCCATGCAGCGGCCCGTCTACTTTGTCTCCGAAGCCCTCCAAGGTGCCAAGACAAGATACACGGAGCTTGAGAAGCTCGCCTACGCGCTGGTCATGGCCTCCAGGAAGCTTCGGCATTATTTCCTGGCCTACCCGATCACAGTGCCTTCCTCATTCCCCCTGGCAGAGATGCTGCACAATAAGGAGTCCACAGGGCGCATCGGCAAATGGGTTGCCGAGCTCGCTCCCTTCTCCTTGACGTATGCTTCGCGAACGGCAATCAAATCCCAAGTCCTTGCGGACTTTCTCGCCGAATGGACCCCGCCGGCCCAACCCGTCCAGACGTACGATGACCCCATCTGGACGCTCACGATCGATGGTGCTTACGGCGTCGCCGGCGCAGGCGTAGGGGCGGTGGTCGTCACGCCCGAGGGGCAGCGTTTGCTATACTCGGCGTGCCTTGCCTTCCCCGCCACCAACAATACGGCTGAATACGAGGCACTGCTCTTCGGCCTGGCGAAGCTCAAGGCAGTTGGCGCGAGACGGGTGCTAGTCCGCACCGACTCGCGCTTGGTGGCTGGTCATGTGGACAAGTCATACCAAGCCAAGGACCCTGAGTTGTCCAAGTACCTCGCGGCCGTGAGGGCGAGGCTAAGGCACTTTTTGGGCGTCACCGTCAAGGCCATCCCCCGCGCGGAGAACGAGCAGGCCGACGCCCTCGCTAAGGCGGCCAGCCAGCAACTGCCCCCCTGAGGGGGCGTTTTACGAGATACTAGCGCAGGCGGCCATCGCGCAAGACAACCGGGACGCGGCACTCGTCCACCGCATCGACCGGCCAGGCGATTGGCGAGAGCCCATCTTCAATTACTTGCAAGGCATCGCCGAGCCCGACGACCCCGCCGAGCTTCGGCGCTTGCAACACCGCGCAAGGTCCTTCCAGGTGTTCGAAGGGATACTCTACAAGAGGGGGGTTTGCGCACTGCTCCTGCGCTGCCTCTCGACGGAAGGGGGAAAGGAGCTCCTGGCGGAGATCCACGCGGGCGTGTGCAGATCCCACCTGGCGCCGAGGTCGTTGGTCGGCAAGGCGTTCAGGCAAGGCTTCTACTGGCCAACCGCCACCACCGACGCCCAGGACCTCGTCCGTCGGTGCCAAGGGTGCCAGTGGATGGCGCGCATCATCCACAGGCCCCCGACGAGCCTCAACCCCATTCCCCCGGTGTGGCCACTAGCACGCTGGGGCCTCGACATAGTAGGACCACTTGCCCGAGCTCCAGGGGACCTCCGGTTCGTGGTAGTCGCGCTGGAGTATTTTTCCAGATGGCCGGAAGCGGTTGCCCTGGCCAAAGTAACTTCTGCGGCCATACAGCGCTTCCTGTGGCAAAACATCATATGTCGCTTCGGCGTGCCCCGGGAGCTCACGGTTGACAATGGCCTGCAGTTCGACGCCACCCTTTTCAAAGACTATTGTGACAGCATGGGCATCACCCTCCGATTCGCCTCGGTAGGGCATCCTCAGTCCAACGGGGCGGTCGAACGGGCGAATGGCGCCATCTCCACCGCCATCAAAAAGCGCCTGGTCGGATTGCCGAAGGGCAAGTGGCCAAGCGAGCTTCACAGCGTTCTGTGGTCGCTTCGCACAACGGTAACGCGCCCGACGGGATTCACGCCGTTCAGGCTCCTTTTCGGTGATGAGGCGGTGACGCCCGAGGAAATCAAGGCCGGCTCACGGAGGGTCCTCGTCCAAGCACCCGAAGAGGAGCGCCGTGTGTCCTTGGACCTCCTCGACGGGATACGGGCAGATGCAACCCACCATGTTGAGAAGTACGCGCGACAGACAATGCGTACTCGGGACCGCTCTATATGCCCGCGGGGGGTTCAAGCCTGGGGATCTCGTTCTCAGAGTAGCGCTCCAGGCGGAGACCGTTGGCAAGCTGGAGTCCAAGTGGGAAGGCCCGTACATCGTGATGGAGGCATTGCCGAAGGGGGCATACCGCCTCGCCACGCTCGAGGGACAAGCCCTCCGGCACACATGGAACGCGGACAGGTTGCGGCGATACTACGCCTAGAAGCAGGACAGCAAGCGTAGAGCCACCAGCCCTTTGTTATGCGATGCCCGCCCGCGCAAATAGGAGTTCAATAAAGGTTGCTGTTCCCAGAGCATCCCCTGTCCGCGCTGAGCAGAACAAAGTCCACGGACTTTAAATAAGACGTAGCGTTGAGCTCAGCTTCCGCACGCGAGAGTCTACGGACTATAAATAAGACGTAGCGTTGAGCCTAGCTCCGCACGCACCAGTCCACGAACTTTAAATAAGACGTAGCGTTGAGCTCAGCTTCCGCACGCGCGAGTCTCCGGACTATAAAGAAGACGTAGCGTCGAGGTCCGCCTCCGCACGCACCAGTCCACGGACTTTAAATAAGACGTAGCGTCGAGGTCGCCTCTACACGCACCAGTCTACGGACTTTAAATAAGACGTAGCGTCGAGGTCCGCCTCCGCACGCACTAGTCTACGGACTTTAAATAAGACGCAACGGGGGGACGCCCTCGCGCGCACCAGTCTACAGACTTTAAATAAGACGTAGCGTCGAGGTCCGCCTCCGCACGCGCTAGTCTACGGACTTTAAATAAGACGTAGCGTTGAGGTCCGCCTCTGCACGCGCGAGTCTCCGGACTATAAAGGAAGTCGTAGCGTCGAGATCCGCCTCCGCACGCGCTAGTCTACGGACTTTAAATAAGACGTAGCGTTGAGGTCCGCCTCCGCACGCGCGAGTCTCCGGACTATAAAGAAAGTCGTAGCGTCGAGGTCCGCCTCCGCATGCGCTAGTCTACGGACTTTAAACAAGACGTAGCGTTGAGGTCCGCCTCCGTACGCGCGAGTCTCCGGACTATAAAGAAAGTCGTAGCGGTGAGGTTCGCCTCCGCACGCGCCGGTCCATGGACTTTTAATAAGGCGCGGATGCCCTCCCTGCGCGCTCTACGGAGTATAAACAAGGTGCGGAGGTCTTCTTCCCTTCGCGTTCGGCGGCAGGTAACACCCAGAATAAGGTACTACTTGGATTCATTGCAAAAGCAAAGGGGTTACATGGTTACAAGCGTAAGAACCAGTACATCATCCCCCTGCCTTACCCGACCAATGGCTCAGCCTTGGCGCGGTGCGGACGAACCCGTGCCGCCGTCGCCGTGATGCTGAAGGACCCTTTCGAGCCACTGGAGGAGGTCCCCCTCCCCATGCAGCGTCTGCTGCACGGCGACCCTCGCTGCATCTTCCCCAAAGCGGCCCCAGATCCGTTGATGGAAGTTCTGCAGGCTAGGCCCGATGGAGCGGATGGCGTCCGACATGACCTCTGGTCGGTCGGGAAGATCCAGTTAAGGATTTGCTAGCTCATGGGTATGTCTGCACCCACGAGTGTGAAGCAGGGCGAGGGCGAAGCACGCACCAAGATAACCGCAGTGCTCGCCAAACGTTCTGGCGCCACGAAGAGCAACGCCGGCCCCCTCCTCAATCAACCCGAGCGTCTCCGACAGGGCCTCCGGCCCGTGCGTAGTGTCCGGCACTCTGATGCACAGATCTCGGAGGGCCTGGTTCAGAGCCTCCATGGCCCGCCATGCCGACATGGACGCATTTTCCAGGACGCGGCTATTCTCGGCAGCAGACTCCACCAGCTGGGCGTTCTTCCCTTCTAGGACAGCGATCTGCTGCACGAAGGCGGCACGCTCCTCAGCTGCGGCGCACTTGGCTTCCGTGGCCTCGAGTTCTGTGGCCGCCATGGCGCCCTCCAGCGCGCGAAGTTCTTCATCCTTCGCGGCGAGAGCATTGCTTGCTTCACGAAGGCTGGCTTCCAAAGCCCTCCGCTCCCGAACGCGGGCCTCGTCAAAGGACCGGCTGAGGGCAAGTGTCTGGCAAAAACAACAAATCAGTAGGCGTCCAGCAGTACCTTACAAAGCTGAAGCGCACATATTTACCCTCATCTCGGATGCCTGCAGCGCGAGCGCTAGGAGTTCCCCCTCGCATGACGACAACATCTCTCGGTCGAGGCCGTTGTTGGCACGCTCTGCGGCTGCGGTGAGGTCGCAAAATATCTCCGGGCGAGGGAGGAAGTCCGAGCGAGCGAGCCCCGGCCCCAACAAGCCAGGATTTACCGCGGCCACGGCCGCGTCAACAACAGCGGACACCTGCGGGGCACCCTGCACAAGGCTTCCGACTTCGCGCATACCTCCGCTGCTCGATCCTTCGCCACGTCCGGGAGACTTCGTCTCGCCTAATGTTGGCAGAATGAGCGAGCAGATCGGAGAGAGTCTCACGAAGTCAAGTGAAGAAAGGGACTCACGCCTACCTCCTGCGCCCCTTGTCGCGGTAGGAAGTGGCGCCGGTTCGACCACCCAGGGGGAGGCGGGCGCCACGACGGTCGGGGAGGAGGTCTTCTCGGCCGCGCCAGACGTCGTAATCCCACGGCAAGGCCCCGCAACGGCGTATCGACCCCTCGCTGACGGCGGGGACTGAGTCCGAGGGCGTTTCGCCGGCGGTGGCACAGGCGATTCTTCCGCGGCAACACTAGCTACGGTTACCGTCGCCCCCACGGCTTCCTCGGTAGGGGGCGCGCCCTCGTCGGCCGCTGCGGTTGATAACGCACCTTCAACCGTGGTTTTCTCGCCAGGAACGACGCCACCCCCCGGGTTGACGAATTTCAACTCAACGACGGCCGCGAGCACGGGCTCGTGGGCGTCGGCAGAAGGTGCCGGGGGATCCGAGGCGGCGCGCCCCTCCGAAGCAGTATGGCCAGGCCCACCGCCGGTCGCACGCCCCGTTTCAGCTGTGCTAGCCACCGAGGGGGCTGCCAGGTCGCATACGGCAGCCGGGGAACGGGCCCGGCGTCGCGAAGATAACACCCCCGTAGGGCTATCACCGTCCTGAGCGCCCGGAGTCCCGGCGGGAAGCTCTTCCGGCACCGCGCGCTCGGGCACAGTAATGCCCAGAGCCTCGCAGGTGCGGTTTACCCGCCCCTGCTTAGCTGCCTTGACTGCAGCCTCGCGATCCTGGTGCTCCTTAAGCGTATACGGGCCGAGGAGTGCCGCAACCGCGCGCTCCGTATCTTCTAGCCGAGCCACTGCGCAGGAGATCACGTCAGTCAGGCGGAAACCAAACAGATACAATGGCGCGCGTAAAGCGTGCTGGGCGACTTACAAGGAGCGGAGGGCGGAAGCAAGCGAGACACGGATGGATCGAACCCGTCCCCGCGGGGGCCATTCTATCCAACATACTTCCCCCGGGAGGAGAGTGGCGCCGCCCCATACATTGTGAACTCCTCGGCTAGGTCGCGCACGCTCATTCGACGGGCGACACCGACAAGACTCTGTAGCTTTCGCGTGTCGTCAATCTCCGCCTTCAGACTCGGCGTACTGTTAAACGAGATCGGCCCACCTCGGCACTGCATTCCACTCTTGTCGGTCACGGTGTAATAGAACCACCGCCGAGTCCAGCCGGACGCCCATTACCCCGACGAGGCTGGCACAGGGAACAACGTCGTGCATGACGCCCGGAGCACGAAGTCCACACCGCCGAAGTTGGACATTGCCCCGTTAACCTTTCTGGGTCGACACTGTGCGTCGTGCAGTGTGGCGAATAAGCTCGCGCTGGGACGCCACCCCTCTGTCCGCATCGCCCACGTGAAGACAGCTAGGCGGAGTATCGCGTGGGGCGTCAACTGGGCTAGCTCCAACTTGTAGGCCCGCAGGACTTCGCCCACGAACAACGTGCAGGGCATTCGAAGGCCGGCGTCGAAGAACGCGGCAAAAACAATCGCCTCCATTGCCCCGGGCTTCGGCTCTGTCTCGTCCCGGCGGGGTAGGCGAGCCCCATTGCGATCCACGATCTTCCCCTCATCCACAAATCGCTGCAGCATCCCTTCAGTCATGCGGCTCTTCTCCAGCACACGGGAGCAGCAGCCTCCCGAGTGCTCCATGGCGTTCCACCACTTGTCGGCGCGCGAGCTCCCCCGCGGCACCAGTTTGTACTCCTTGGAAGGATGGGACACCTCGCCCTGGCTAGGCAAGGAACCGCTGCGGGGATGGTAGGTGGCGTCGTCATGGCTGGCCATCGCTCTTCGCGACAAGGGAAGAAGAAGCAGGGAAAGGAGCAACTGGCGTGACAATTAGCACGGGCGGAAGGAAGGTGGCAGATCAAAAAGCCAAGCAAGAAAGGGTGCCTCCACCTCAACACTAGCACCTTATAAAGGCCGCTCGCCTGTCATATGGCTCAACGCACAGACAGATCAAATTCGCAGCGATTCGGCTGCCCAAGATTTGGAAAGAAGAACCGCCGGGGCCTAGAGGGCCGCGCCGGGTAGGTGGCCAAGCAGCGCACAACACCTCCACACCTTCAACACGCGTCCAACTTCTCGGGGGACGAGGCGAACGGCCGCGATCACGCAACCGCCCACATCCCACGACGCACCAGTCGTGAGTCGCCACGTGTCCCACCTGCAGAATGGCAGATTGCACGACACGACAGCCTGACTTCTGCCAGGCCAGGCGTCGGCGTGATTCCAGCCGCCATTAAAAGCGCACTACCAGACTACAAGGTCACAACAGCCCCGGAGCGCAACCATACCGGCGCCAAGCTCCAATCTCAGCGCAGGGACGGAGCGCGCGTGTCTACTTCGGCTTAGGCACCAGCCTCCGCTGCCACCCGTTCGAAGGGTAGGGGACGGAGCGCGCGCGTCTACTTCGACTTAGGCGCCAGCCTCCGCTGCCACCCGTTCGAAGGGTAGGGGAAGTAGCGCGCGCGCGCCTACTTCGAGCTAGGCGCCAGCCTCCGCTGCCACCCGTTCGAAGGGTAGGGGACGGAGCGCGCGCGTCTACTTCGACTTAGGCGCCAGCCTCCGCTGCCACCCGTTCGAAGGGTAGGGGACGGAGCGCGCGCGCGCCTACTTCGAGCTAGGCGCCAGCCTCCGCTGCCACCCGTTCGAAGGGTAGGGGACGGAGCGCGCGCGTCTACTTCGACTTAGGCGCCAGCCTCCGCTGCAACCCGTTCGAAGGGTAGGGGACGGAGCGCGCGCGCCTACTTCGAGCTAGGCGCCAGCCTCCGCTGCCACCCGTTCGAAGGGTAGGGGACGGAGCGCGCGCGTCTACTTCGACTTAGGCGCCAGCCTCCGCTGCCACCCGTTCGAAGGGTAGGGGACAGAGCGCGCGCGTCTACTTCGACTTAGGCGCCAGCCTCCGCTGCCACCCGTTCGAAGGGTAGGGGACGGAGCGCGCGCGCGTCTACTTCGAGCTAGGCGCCAGCCTCCGCTGCCACCCGTTCGACGGGTACCACCCATTCGAAGGGTAGGGGACGGAGCGCACGCGTCTACTTCGAGCTAGGCGCCAGCCTCCGCTGCCACCCGTTCGAAGGATAGGGGACGGAGCGCGCGCGCGTCTACTTCGAGCTAGGCGCCAACCTCCGCTGCCACCCGTTCGAAGGGTAGGGGACGGAGCGCGCGCGCCTCGGCTTCGACTTAGACGCCTGCCTCCGCTGCCACCCGTTCGAAGGGTAGGGGATAGAGCGCGCGCGTCTACTTCGAGCCAGGCGCCAGCCTCCGCTGCCACCCGTTCGGAGGGTAGGGGACGGAGCGCGTGCGTCTACGACGGAGCGCGCGTGTCTGCTGCAACCAGGCACCTTCCATCCCAGACCTCAGGCTCCCCAGCCACAAGCTTGGAGAAATTCACAGGCCGCAGGGGACGGAGGGGGCCAAAGGACTCGGCAACATGGCTTCGGCCCTGTGAAGCCCTTCACCATGAGAGGCTCCTGTCGTAGGGGTGGCCCCCACCTAAGCTCAGCGGGCCTGTTAGGAGGTTATAAGAACCAGAATAACATGTGTAATGACATAAATGCCCCTAATGGGGATGTATGGATGTAAGGGCATAACTGTAAAAGTATACCCCATGTGAATATATATATCAAGATGAGGGGGAGGGTGAGACAGAACACTCCCACCTCTCCACTACCATCTCTCTCTCTGTTTGGTCTGTAACCACAACAGAAACCATACCGCCGAGCCCTTTGGCCCCCACCGTCCCCGCGACCTGTGGTGAAATTCTTCGCGGGTCTTACGGCCTGTAGGGGTGCTAAAGTTTGACTGGAATCGTGCAACCTCTTTGCGCGTAGTGGGACATGCGGCCGTACATGGTAGGCGTGTCATGCATTGCCGGTTGAAGTCTGACCGTGGTCATGCAGGCGTTTCTGACATCGTGGGACATGTGGCCGTGCGCGCTTGGCGCGTCGTGCGCTGCCAGTTTTTGCCGGCTGCATTTCTGATGCGCGGAGGAGTTGAATGAGCTTTAAAGCTATGGTGGCTGTCGCATCACTGCTCCCTGCTTGTGACCTACTGTGACCGTATTGCTTTTTTCACCCCCGCTCCACCGCGCACTGCTGCCATTACACCGGTCGCTGCCGCCGTCTACCACAGTCCTATCTATCCCTTTCGCCGGCCCCATTTGGTACACGGTGCCGTGACCAGCCCTGCTAGAAGCACGTCGTCGTTTGCCGCCAGTCGTCCTCGCAAGCACTGTAGCAGAATGGCTCGTGGCGATGACCGTTCCCGCCGGCCAAGCGGCGGAGCATCATTGAGCCACGGCGGCTCTTCCAGCTGCAATGGGAAGATCTCGGACCGTGACATGGTTCGGCTGCCCTCCACTGACAAGATGGAGCCCCACCCCATGGAGTCAGAGGCGGTAGTCTTTGTCGCCTACATGGAAGCTGGGTTCCGGTTCCCCACCGTAATGTTTGTTGGTGGGGTGCTGAGGTTGTACTGACTCGAGCTACCGCAGCTGACTCCGAATGCCATCATTCGGCTGGCCATGTACTGCTGGGCTTCACGAACAGAGACGGTGTGGCCTAGCGCGTCTTTGTTCGTGTTTTTTCACGACGCGCGGTGCCAGCCAAAGAAGCTGGATAGACAAGAGTACTCCAACTTCGGGAGTGTGAACTTCGTGCTACGTTTCACGTGCACGAAGTTGTTTTTGGTGAAGTGGGAGTCCAACTAGATGTGGCAGTGTTTCTACCACCGCGTGGAGAGCAGTAGTAGCTTGATGTGGCCGGGGCACCTGATGGATTTCATCACCTCCCCGTCGGTGACCCTCGACCGCGATGACGAACACCGAGTGTGGAGGATGGTGGGCGTCGCCCTTCGGTTCAACATGTGGGACCTTGTGGAGGAATACCTAATGTATGGCGTGGCTCCGCTGGGTTCGCCTGCGATGACAACATTCACCCCACGGTCGCGTCGTTAGCGAGGCCCACCGAGCCCGAGTAAGTCTTTGACCACACTTGCTGCATCTAAAGTGGCTATGATGTAGGCCACAAGGGTGATTTGTTTTATTGGCAGGGCCCATCCTCGAAGGCGCGGAGCACGTAGTGACGGTGTTCCTTGGGCCGTATGTGGCTAAGGAGCACAGCCTCCGAGAAGCAGCCATGGTGAACATTGGCGCGAGTAAACCATGTGTGCGAAGCTCTTAGTATCCCTGTGCCAGAGCACGCTGTGCCTAGTATTGGCCAACTTCGCACCCCTGACGGCGACGGCAAGGGAGAGGCCTCCCCTCCTCGGTGAAGGGTCCGTTCTCCTGTAGTATGACCATCGAGCTTGGTGCCCATTCTCCCTGATGAACCCACCGAGGTTGAGGAGGCCGATACGGGTACCGACTCCGACATGGCTGAGTATGCGAACTCAGACCTGGAGGTCGAGCCGCAAACTCATACTTGGAGGCGGAGCCAGACTGCGGCGTTGTCAGTGGGCGACGCGGGGGCCATAGGCGATGCGGGTGACGGAGGCAACGGCAGTCACGAGACCGATGTGGATACGGGAGGTGAATGCGAAGCCTCCTCACCTACGCCTGCTGTGGGGGTCGACGAGGCACCTCCTGAGGCACCACCAACAGGGATGAGCGAGAGTTTTCAAGTGGCGGTGGCCACGCTCTCGGAGGAATCTGACTCCGAGGCGGAAGCCGTCGGCCTCGAAGCGGACTCCATAGCGAGGGCTACCGATGATGCCCCCGCGGTCGTCCATCCGGTGACCACAGGCACCACTGCTTTCTGACCGTCTTATCCTATCCATGATGCAGGTATAAATACTTCCTTCTTCTCTCGTGACTTTGCAAGGTTTTCCCTGATTTGCTCGCTGACACTGTCGTTAGCGTCAGCGGGCCCACGGTCTCCGGGGCGCGCACAAGTGCCTGCGATGGAACTGGTCGCAGGGGGACTAACGCTCCTGCTATGGACGTGTCGTTGATGTCTGCCCTTATCGAAGTTGCCAGCTCGGAGACTCGGTGTTTGATCGTGGCGGACTTCGTGCCTTGTCCAGAGGCGTTGTGATCATTCCAAGGAGTCGTATATTGTGCGGACGCTGGTCTGGATCGTTGAACTTTGTTGTCATGCGGACTGGAGTACCTGGAAAGCACTCTTGAAGTGACGAAGATGATGGTACTTGTACGAACCTTGCATGATTGCATTTGTGTTTGTAGGGATGTCGCTAACCGTGTTGTGCCACACAGGACCTTGCCCTTGCTTGCGCCTTGCAGGCGGCTAGGGCCCGCGAACGAAGTGGCCTGCAGGACTGACTCAACGCCACAGAGTAGGAGGCTACCACCGCGTGGCAATCCGCCGATGATGCCCTTGCGGCTTGCGCGTCCAAGGATGAGCTCATTCGCTTCCTCAAATTCGAGGGTGCGAAGGCTATTGCTGATGCGCATGTCTCCGAAGAACGTGAGGGCTTGCTGCAACAAATTGCCAGGTTGGAAGAAGTGAAGGCTCGGCTAATGGTGGCAATTGGCGAGAAAGACTATGTGCTGGGCGACGCCTCGCTAACAGCATGGAGCTCAATGGAGGCCCTGGAGAACACACTCTCTGAGCTCGCTGTTGTGGTGCCTTCTCGCGCCTTCAGGCCCGAGGATCTGTCAAGCACTCTTCAAAGGATTAGAGAGGCTTCAGAGCTTGCGCTGAGCACCACACGATCCTACAGCAACCATTGCTCGCTGGTGACAACCCAGGTGGTCCTAGGCCTTCTTCACCATCGGGGTTGCCTGCATGTCAGCGAGTTGGCTAACCCGTGCTTGGAGCTGCCTTCGGGAAGCAGGATCATGTCTGGGGCCATGCACGCGATACGCCGCTCTGCGCGTGCATTCCATCAGTGGATATGGGACTATATCGGCGAGGCCACGGCGAAGGTTGCTAAGAGGCGGAGCCTACAGGGTGACAGCGAACTCGGCACTTGGCTTGACGAGGTGCCCCGGCGGGACGAAGGTGGTGTGGCTAGCTCTAAGCACGACGTCGATCCGCAGGTGTGATGCCGAAGCCCTATGCTTTGCGCATGTAGCCCACTATGTACACCTCACCGATCTTATGTAAAACATCGCTACATGGCTATGCCCTTTTGGCAATGTACCTTGAATGAAAATTTGCCACAAGCTACGTCCTCATGTTTGATGTTTGTGACAAGCAAGTGCTTGACAAGGGCCGTTTGCTAGTTTTGGACCTTATGGTCCGGCGGCGCCTTTGACACTGGGGCGGGTGGCGGATTCTCTATGTTTTTGGGAGGAGCTGTGTTCGACGGGAGAGGCCTCCACGCGGGAGTATATAAAAGTAGAAGACGAATCGGACGAATGGCGTATCCGACTAAGTCCGAATGACTGTACATGTAAACGTTATCCCTTGTGGACATTGCATGTGATATTATTAAAGTACCACCTAAGGTGAGGATTTCTCCCGTGTATCCACTTTGTAACCATAGTCGCATTTCGATAACACCTTTGGCATGGCGAGAAACGCATGGAAAAGTCGGTGGTAGGTAGGATTTGAGATTGGACTTAACGAGAACACCATGGCCTCCACCCTCTGGCATTCAGACGTAATATCCATGAAGTAGGCTGGGAATGAAGGGTCGACACAGGGCCCCTCGTCTCCTGATGGAGAGACGGGATGAAGTAAATGCGCGCTCTGTCCCCCACCTTCGAATTGGCGTCAGCGAAGTTCGCAGCGGGATGAAGTAGATGCATGCACTCCGTCCCCCACCCTTCGAACTGACAAAGCTGGTGGCGGGATGAAGTAGACACGCACGCTCTATCCCCCACCCTTTAAACTGGCGTCAGCGAAGCTGGCGGTGGAATGAAGTAGACGCGCACTCTTCATCCCCCACCCTTCGAACTGGCATTAGCGAAGCTGGCAGCAGGATGAAGTAGATGTGCACGCTTTGTCCCCCACCCTTCGAACTAGCATCAGCGAAGCTGGTGGTGGGATGAAGCACACGCGCACGCTCCATCCCCCACACTTCGAACTGGTGTCAGCGAAGCTGGCGGTGGCATGAAGTAGACGTGCGCGCTCTATCACCCACCTTTCAAACTTGCATCAGCGAAGCTGGCAGTGGGATGAAGTAGACGCGCACGCTCCGTCCCCCACCCATCAAAGTGGCATTAGTGAAGCTGGTGGTAGGATTTATTTATACTCCATAGAGTACACATGGAGGCTACCCTTCGCGTGTCTTATTTATACTCCGAAGAGTGTACGCGGAGGTCGCCCTCCGCATATCTTATTTATACTCCATAGATTGCACGTACGCGTAGGGTGCCCTCCGCATGTCTTATTTATACTCCAAAAAGTGCACGCGGAAGCTGCCCTTCAAGTGTCTTATTTATACTCCGAAGAGTGCGCGCGGAGGTCGCCCTCCGCGTCTTATTTATACTTCGAAGAGTGCATGCAAAGGTTGCCCCCTGCATGTCTTATTTATACTCCGTAGAGTGCACACGGAGACTGCCTTCCGCGTGTCTTATTTATACTCCGAAAAATGCACGCGGAGGCCGCCCTCCGTGTCTTATTTATACTCTGAAGAGTACGTGCGGAGGTCACCTTCCGCGCATCTTATTTATACTCTTAAGAGTGCGCATAGGTGCCCTCCGCGCATCTTATTTATGCTCCGAAGAGTACGCACGGAGGTCGCCCACCGTGCGTCTTATTTATACTCTGAAGAGTGCACGGAGGTCGCCCTCCGCGCGTCTTATTTATACTCCATAGAATACGCATGGAGGCTATCCTCCGGGTGTCTTATTTATACTCCATGCGGAGGTTACCCTTCGTGCGTCTTATTTATACTACATAGAGTGCATGTGGAGGCTACCCTCCACGCATCTTATTTATACTTCATAAGTGCACGCGGAGGTTGCCCTCCACGTTTCTTATTTATACTTTATAGAGTGCACGCGGAGGCTGCCCTCCGCGTGTCTTATTTGTACTCTGAAGAGTACATACATAGGCTGTTCTCTGTATGTCTTATTTATACTTCGAAGAGTAAGCGCGGAGGTTGACCTTCAGAATGGTTTTTGGATTTGAGTTTAGATAACAGAAAATCAGCGGTTGGGCGCATGTCGTGTGTCGTTTGTTGTGAATTCCGATATGGAATTGTAGGTGACGTGGGGACTTTGTAGCGTATGGGAGTCTACTCGCTAGATCGTGAGATTCTCTCGTAGAGAGACATGCCAGCTACTTGATTTAATTGTAGCTTCATCCACAAGGAGCTTCAAATAGATTTCCATTCCTTTGAGCTGTTAGGTGCCAATTTGTAAGTGATTAACGAAATTAGGTGTAGTAATTAAAAATTCGAACAAACAAAAAGTACAACTCAGGTCGCTCCGGTACGCGCCTAGGTTAAACGCCGGCGGCCACTCAAATGACTCTGGGTCCAACGGTGCCTTCCCACCAGCCGGGTAGTCCGAGACGATCAACACGAAGAACAGGAACAACCAGCCGCCACCGGCGAAGAATGTGGTGACCGCGAACGCTAGGAACAAGAGGATGACCGACGGGAATGTGACGACGGCGTTGGCGAGCACGTAGGAGAGGCGGCAGTAGGCATGCATTGTGCACCATCTCCCGGAGGTAGATGTGGCGCTCCTGCATGAACACCTACAGCACGTTGGCGCAGACGTAGAACATGGTGGACATGGCCATGGCGAAGAAGCCAAAGCGCTCCTGGACCCGCCGCTCGTCCTCCTATCTCTGGTGTTCGCGATCACTACGTTCTTCGCCGTCCGGCTCGCCGGCGGCAGCAGGTCATTCCTGTTCATCGTGTTGATCTCTTTCTAGGCGAGCAGCATCTTCACGACGTACGTTCCTGTCCGCCGTGGTGCCGCACATCATGCTGGGGTACACCGTCATAGGTGCCATCCTCACCTCTACTTCCTCCTATTCTCCGCCTTCTTCATCAACCGCGACCAATTCCCGGACTACTGGATATGGTTCCACACTTCCACTACCTATCCTTGGATGAATGGAGAGACGACGGGCAGGCAGGGAATGGAGAGCACGACGAGGCGTTCCATTTACACACAATAGTTAACATGAAAAGTCCATATTAGCCTTATAAAAAATTAGATTTATAAAGAAAAATCTAGTATGCCATCATAAATCAATGGTCAGATTTAATTTATAAAAGAAAAGCATAGAAGTACTCCTCTTTAATTTAGGTGGTGATCATTTGGGCTTATTTTTTGTGGCTTATGACTGAAAAGCACTGTAGATAGCTGAAAAAAACACTGTAGCTGACATAGGCTTATTTAGCATAATTAAATTTAAAAAAATTAAAAAATATGTTAGCCCATTACGTATAATACAAACAAATACGGGAAAAAAGAACCGGCAAAAAAGCTCAACAAAAAACCAAAAGTTCAAAAAAAGACGAAATTTATGAATAGTGAAAAATAAGCCGAAAGCTAAAAGCTGAGCCAAAACGATCACTGCCGGTAGAATGTGCTTTAAAAATTTCCTAAAAGAAATGTCACTCCCGTGCATGCATATTTCCTACATGAGACCACAATTTCCTTTTCTTGTTCCTGTTGTTACATGTCATCTTGTTAAGGTGGTTGCCATGGCAATGCTGTGATAATATGATTGCAGACATTGACAAAGCAACGAGCTAGCTAGGGACACCTCCTCACAACAACTGCATGCTCAGCTCACGCCCGTCCACCTCTCTGCCAGTTTATTATAAGGTTATATGTACCATCATCGATGTTAAACCCAATAGGTCGAAACTACACGAGAGACGAGGGAACCTGCATGCACGCATGTGAGACCACGAGTAAATCAACAGCTGATTAAGACAATTAATGGACACATAAGTCAGTCAGCATAGCCTGCGTCTGACCTGAAATAAATTAAGGATCGATGCATGATTAGTTGTTTAACTACGGCGATTATCACGCAGTACTAGTTGAAAAGGTTCAAGAAGCAGGACGGCAAGATGGACGAGCAACATGACCATCATTGTGCGTTAGCGCACTGCGCACGCAAGACCACAATATCTTTGTCTTGTTCCTTTTGTTACATGTCAACTTGTTAAGGTGGTTGCCATGGCAATGCTGTGATAATATGATTGCAGACATGACAAAGCAGCGAGCTAGCTAGGGACACCTCCTCGCAACAACTGCATGCTCAGCTCACTCCCGTCCACCTCTGCCGGTTTATTATAAGGTTATTGTAGTAAAGATGGCCTCCACCTAAACCCATCTGATTGGCTTGGAGGTTATAGGACCCAATGAGATATATATAATGACATATACGCCCCTCTAGGGGTGCACGACTGTAAGGGTAGTATTGTAATCATGCTTTATGGAGATATATATACGTGCACCCTGAACATGGAGAGGGGATAAGCATAGTTCATCCATCGCAACCACTCTACACTCTCCTAGTTTACTGTTTGGCCCTAGCCACAACAGTTGGCGCCGTTCGTGGGGGACAACAGAGAGCAAGCTGTGGACTTTGAGAGGTGATGACACCCATAAAAAAAGTTGGCAGCGAAAGGAAAGCGGAGCATGACGGCAGCGGTAGCGAATGCCAGGGCCTCAGGTGGTAGGTCGTCTGCACCAACCCTTGGGGCCAGCGTTGAGAGCGATGTCGGTGTGGCGAATGCCGGTGTCAACATTCGCATGCGTACGATTAGCCACCACAAGGATCGCCTGGGCGTGGCGATTGGCCCTGTTGATAGTGCGACACCAACCCCGTCAGTGGCATCCATGTCAGTGGGATCATCAACGCCTACACTCGTGCCGGCATGCCCAGTGACCTCGGATCCGACGCAGGGGTGACAGGTGGTCCTGACGCTCGCGTCGGGCTCATCACCGACCGTTCAGCCAATCGCACCAATGCACCAAACAGCTCCGACGAGCAAGTCGTTATCGCCAGCAACCTCACCGCGCATGTCTCCGCCCCAGCGATAGAGAGCACTCTGATGGTGGCCCTCGGAACATTGCAGCATGAGCTAGCAGACCTCTGAGGGGTCATGCAGGAGATGCAAGAGGCTCGAAGTCAGCAAATGCCACCGACAACAGTGGTGGAGGTCACACCCGACTGAGCAGACAGCCATGATGCCCCCGCCTCTGGTCGCAGCATGCGCTGGCCTGTAGCAACCGGCGTAGCCTGAAGACTTCAAGTTCCCAATTGTCAAGCCATACAAAGGCGATACGATCCTAGGGAATTTGTTCGAGTGTACAAGATGGCCATCGAAGCCGCCGGTGGAGATGACTCTAATCGTAGGCAACGTAAGGCCCAAGGGCCATATATGTCTTCGACATCGAAGGTGGGTCCGACGATAGCACCCCTGTTGGCCGGGGACGAGGTTGCAGAGGTCGGGGGTGCGGACAAGGCCGGGGCTATGAAGATGGAGCGTGCGGCGAGGGGGAGCGCCAACAACACGGGCTTTGCTGCGAAGTGCATGGCTGCAGTGACCACCTTACTCGAACATGCCCTACCATCACGATGCTTCGCCAGAGCATCACCAAGGACAGAGCCTTGGAAGCGAGAACCCCAGCGGTGGCCCACGTGCAACAGCCCTTGGAGGACCTTCTACGGATACAGCCCACTGAGGGAGGGCAGCGCCGCATCATAAACATCATATCCAGAGGTTCGTCACTGGAATTTTCATCTAAGAGATAGCAGAAGGCTTATGCTTATCAATTGCATCACGTGGCGGCATATCCTGCCCAGGTGCCTCCAACCTAGGCACAAAATGATATCACCTTCACAATTGTCGATGCGAACGGAGTTGACTTTCCTTACCAAGATCCTCTAGTGATCCAGGCCGCCATCGCAGGGTGTGATGTTAAGCACATTCTGGTCAACAGGGGTAGCTCTGCCAATATTTTATTCGTGGGAGCCTTCGACCAAATGGAAATCCCCCGAAGTAGACTAGGGCCTCTGGGGTTCCCGCTCCAGGGTTTTGGGGGTCAACCACTGAAAGCCCTAGACCAAATATGATTACAGGTGTCCTTCGGATAGGGTGATCAAGCAAGAAGCAAGGACATCACCTTCGATGTCGTCGATCTTCCCTACCTGTACAATGCTATCCTGGGACGCCCGATCCTCAACTCCTTTGGGGCGGTCCTACACCACAACTTCCTCTGCATGAAACTTCCAAGTCCGTAGGGCATCATTACCGTGTTCAGAGATCGAGACCTCGCTCACCGGATAGAACTCAATGTGCGAGGCCCCCTCTGAAAGGTACACACCATCAGAGACACCCTCAGCGCAAGTGCGCCCTCCGCCGCGGGGTGGACGCCCAAGCCCAGGTCGGATGGCGAAGTCAAGAGAATCTCTTTGCATACTGTCTACCAACAAGTCTCCGTTGGCGAGGGCCTCCCTTTATAGGTTGAGTAGGATCTGCTCCACGTTCATCGCTTCGCGTGGTCGCCAGCCGACATTAAGGGGATGGATCGCGCCATCATTGAGCATAGCCTTGTAGTTCGCCCTAACGCTAAACCAATTAGACAAAAGATCCGCACGCATGTCCCTCGAGCGCTAGTAGGCGGCCAAAGCAGAGGTCACAAAGCTACTCTAGTTCGGAGTCATCGTGAGGTGCATCACCCGAAGTGGCTCGCGAATCCAGTGCTGGTCAAAAAAGCCAGTGGTGCATGGCGTGTGTGTGTCAATTTCATCGCGCTCGACAAGGCATGTCCAAAGGACAACTACCCGCTTCCTCACATAAACCAACTAGTGGATGCCATGGCAAGGTGCGAGCTAATGAGCTTCTTGGATGCATACTTCGGCCATCACCAGATCCATATGGCTAAGGACAACATAGTTAAGACAAGCTTCATAATTCTGGCAGGCATGTACTGCTTCGTCAGAATGCCCTTTGGCCTCAAGAATGCGGGAGGCACATTCACACACCTGGTGGCCCTTGCCATCGCCTCCTAGATCAGAAGGAACGTCAAGGATTACATTGACGACGTGGTCGTCAAGACCAGACAACTCACCTCCAATGGCCAAGATCTCCAGGAAACCTTCGACAACCTCTAGCAAATGGGCATCAAGCTCAATCCAAACAAATGCATCTTCAGCGTGCAAGCTGGAAAGCTGCTCGGCTTCTTGGTGTTAGGACGAAGGATACAAGTGAACCCTGACAAGGTCGATGCAATCCTCTCCATGGAGCCGCCCAAGACGACAAGAGAGATCTAAAGGCTCATCGACGCATGGCCATGCTGAGCTGGTTCCTATCCATGGCGGCCGAGAGAGGCCTTCCGTTCTTCAGAACCCTTCGCTGATGCGACGGGTTTCATTGGGACAAGGGGTGCACGAGGGCCTTCAATGACCTCAAAAAGCATCTTGCAAGCCTTCCCATCCTAGTCGCCCTGACACTACAGGCTTCGTTGCTGTTGTACCTCACGGCTACGACAATAGCAGTCAGCGCAGTCCTTGTCCTTGAGGAGGGATCCCTTCAGCGACCAGTGTACTTCATCTCCGAAGCCCTTTAGGGCGCCAAGACAAGGTACACTGAACTGAAAAAGTTGGCCTATGCCCTTGTCATGGCCTCGTGGAAGCTCCACCATTACTTTTTGGCTCATCACATCACCGTGCCCTCTTCATTCCCTTTGGTGGAGATGTTACACAATAAAGAATCCACGGGCCGCATTGGCAAGTGGGCAGCCAAGTTTGCGCCTTTCTCCTTGACATACGTTTCGTGCACGGCCATAAAGTCTCAGGTCTTGGCGGACTTCCTCGCCGAATGGACCCCACCAGCCCAACTACCAGTAGACCCGGTGTGGAGCCTCCACACTAATGGAGCCTACGGTGCCTCCGGTGCCAGGGTGGGTGCAGTGATCACTATGCCGGAGGGCCATCGCCTGCTATACTCGGCACGCCTTGGGTTCCCGATGACAAATAACACAGCTGAGTATGAAGCGCTGCTCTTCGGCCTCGCCAAGCTCAAGGTCCTCGGCGCACGAAGGGTGCTCGTGCACACCGACTCGCACTTGATTACAGGGCATGTCGACAAGTCTTACTAAACCAAGGACCCTGACCTAGCCAAATATCTAGCCGCGATAAGGGTGAAGGAGTGCCATTTCTGGGCATCACGATGAAAGCTATTCCGTGGGTGAACAATGACCACACCAATGCACTCGCCAAGGCTACCAGTCAACAGATCCCTCCGCCCGCAGGGGCATTCACCAAAGTTCTAGTCACCGCAGTTATCGAGCATGACAAGCGTGATACAGCCCTCATCCACCAAATCGCCCAGCAACGCGATTAGCGGGAGCCCATCTACGGCCTTCTACAGGGTATAGCCGAACCAGATGATCCTCTTGAGCTGCGGCGGCTACAGCATTACGCCAGGTCCTTCGAGGTCCTGGACAGCGTTCTCTACAAGTGTGCGGTTTGCACCCCGCTACTGCGATGCCTTTCACGCAGCGAGGGACAACAGCTCCTCGCCAAAATTCACGCAGGGCTTTGTGACTCACATATTGCATTGAGATCTCTCGTTAGCAAGGCATTCAAGCAGAGCTTCTATTGGCTAACGGCCATTGCAGATGCGCATGACCTCGTGCGCTTGTGCCAAGGCTGCTAGTGGATGGGAAGGGTCATTCACAAACCTCCCACTAATTTGCAGCCCATCCCACTGGCATCGACATCGTAGGACCACTCCCACGTGCCCCAGAGGACCTACGATGCGTCGTAGTCACCCTTGACTATTTTTCAGGTGACTTGAGGCAGTCGTGCTCACCAAGGTAACCTCCACAGCGGTGCAGCGGTTCCTCTGGCAGAACATCATTTGCCACTTCGGAATGCCTAGGGAGATCACTGTTGACAATGGCTTGCAATTTGACTCTGCATCCTTCAAGGCGTTCTACGATCACATGGGCATCATGCTCCGATACGCCTCAGTCGACACTCGCAGTCCAATGGGGCGATCGAGCCGGCAAACGGTGCAATCTCCGTCAGGGTCAAGAAATGCCTCGTAGGTCTCCCGAAAGGCAAATGGCTGGAAGAGCTTCCCAACATACTCTGGTTTCTCTGCACAACGGTCACGCGTCCGACAGGGTTTACGCCGTTCAAGCTTCTCTTTGGTGACAAGACGGTCACGCTTGAGGAAATCAAAGCCGGTTTAAGGAGAGTCCTCAGTCAGGCTCCAACTGAAGAGCAAGCGCTATCTCTGGACCTCCTCAACGATGACGATGCACAAGTCAGCGCCATGGAGCACGTCGTGAAATATGCACGCCGAACAGCACATGCAAACGATCACACCATCTACTCGTGGGAATTCCCAGCGGGAGACCTTGTCCTCAAAATAGCATTGCACGCGGTGATGGTGGGCAAGCTAGAATCCAAGTGGGAGGGCCCCTACATGATCACAGTGGCTCTACAGCTCGGAGCATATCGTCTCGCAACTCTGGAAGGATGAAGTTTCTGCCACACATGGAATGCAGATCGCTTGCGGCGATATTATGTGTAGAGGCAGATGGACACCCAGCCTACTGTTGGCATCATACCATGTGTAATAGCTCGTCCACACAAACAGAAAAAATAAATAAAGCACACTATTCATGAAGACACCCGTGTTTCATACCATGTGTAATAGCCTGCCACGCGGAACCTACCTCCGCGCACACACTTCAGAGTATAAATAAGATGCGTGGAGGGCTACCTCCGTGCACACTCTTCGAAGTATAAATAAAATACGCAGAGGGCTACCTCCGCACTCACTCTTCGGAGTATAAATAAGGCATACGGAGGGCGACCTCTGCGCGCACTTTTCGGAGTATAAATAAGACACGCGGAGGACGACCTCCGCGCGCAGGCAGCCTCCATGTACACTCTTCAGAGTATAAATAAGACACAACTCACGCACACCACCAAATATAAGGGCCATAGCTGCCGACTCGACTGTAGGATAGGCCTGGCCGAATCCTCCCTAAAACTCGTGCACACATCTCCTAAACTTCTTCTAGTTGAACACATCACACCTTTGCTAATAAAACTAGTCCGGTTTTTAAGGGTGTGTTTGGTTTGCTGAATATGGACGGCCGGATCCCAGCTCCACTGTATATTACGAAAAATTCGGGTGTTTGGTTGGACGAATTTACTGTGGAAGCCTGGATCCGCTCGTCCCCGCATACGGTCTCATCCGGGACCGGGAGTGAAGGCCATTTCGACCGAATCTGCCCATCCAGGACCAAGGGAGTCGAGCAAGACCTTCATACAGCCTCATATACAGCCTACCAATCACATACTCATTCAGCCTGTATCCACAGATACATCGAACCAAACACTCTTCTTTTTCAAAATACAGCCCTCCTCATCCAGCTTCCCCTCATCTAGGATATACGATCCCACTACCCAAAAGCAACCAAAAACACCCTAATAGGATGCTAGTTTTGTAAAGAACTCCCTAAAACCAAATTGTGCTTATGAGGGGACACAAAAATATGGAACCGGTATTTAATAGGATACACTTACAACTCGGACACAAAAATAAAAGACAAGCACGCGGATTCCAAAGGATAAGATTTCTTAACCCTAATCAAATATGGATCCATATGGAACCGACTTGGAATTTTCTTTCTATCTCCTGGGCTTCCGAGTCCATTTCCTGATTTCTTTCGATAGTTACACAAATCATGCAGCAGCACACATGCACCTTAACCCCTATTTCTCCCGGCCTTTCTTGTTTTACAGTTGAATTATATCTCTTTGGCGTTGTACCCTTTCCATGCATGCACAGCGATTATACCAACGCATGTGTAGAACTGATGCAGACGATCAGAGGGAGCGAATAATTCCTGAACTTTTTCTCTAAGGTATGAAAAGTATTTACTCGAATGACTATGATAATCACCAAGTTCATATCACATAATATGGTTATGCAAACCAAACCTAGAAACAAGAACCAACAAAATCAACCTATTTCACAAGCCCAATTAGACCACTGTTGATGGGCCGGTCTGATCGTCGGCTTGTGACCGGTCACACCAGCTGGCCGGTCACACCGCAGGTCTGAGGCCGATCTAACCAATTCCCAAACCTGAACACCTCTCGGGACAAAATATCAAATTACAAGAACTTACTCAAATTCTATCAAAACACTTTCAAATTTTGCATGAGACTTATTCAAGATAACAAGAACCTAAATCAATCAAGAAACACAAGGATCTTATGCTCAATTTCACCTAATTGAATATAATCGGATCAAGTTCATAAGAACACCAAAAATCATAAATCTCAAATTACTTCTTGTTGTGAGGATATAAGACATGAGATTTTTCAAAACTATTTTTGCATGTCCTAATAAGGCAATTTAACCAAAAGATTGGGCTAGAGCTCCCACAAAGCCAAAATTACAAATCTAGCTCAAGAATAAGAAAAGCCAAGTAAGAACACAAACAAAAACATAATTGAGGCAAAGGTTTGATCTATTTCAGCGGATGATGAGATTTACATACTCATAAATGTTTACAAGGTGCAGTCAAAACACCACCCTTTTCTTTCTCAAGACCTCTCTCATACAACCATAGAAGGAGAGAAGGTAGTAGAGCAAAACCAAACCTTAGAATCCTTGAGACTACTACATCCTCTCCTCCCCTCTAAATTATCTACACAACCCTTAATAGGTCCAACCCATTAAGATTACAAGGGAAACCCATCAACACTGTAAACACGGGTTTTACACACTCACACATGCTTCTCAAAGCATTTATAAGACTCAACTCGCTAACTCTTTAGCGATTGATTCACTTGTCGAATCTAGCTCCCCTTGACATAAATCACTCCTCCTTTGTGCCTCTTTGTATCGTGGTTTTGATCAAGACACCAACCCAGTATTTGGCCAACTATCAAAACACCCATGACGAAACTTCTGGGAATATTCCCTTGACTCCATCTTCATCTTCATCTCAAAACATTTTTACTTACTTTGACACACAACTCATAATACCCAATGACTAGTTGCCACGTCTTCATGCATTTGGACTCACCTCAAATCG
Organism: Dendrocalamus latiflorus; assembly: GCA_017311315.1. Lineage (NCBI taxonomy): Eukaryota > Viridiplantae > Streptophyta > Magnoliopsida > Poales > Poaceae > Dendrocalamus > Dendrocalamus latiflorus. The sequence goes on from CM029675.1 coordinate 16,013,866, forward strand.
TCTCTACGTACATCGACCTTATCACTTAGAGAACCACATGAACCAACTTACATCTTCACAATCCTTGCCTTCTCTGTGCTTCCCTCTTGAGTCACTTAGTCTCAGCCAGATTTACACGACCACTTGGACCTTAGCTCTTTCGCCTAGTCCGGGTCTATTGCTGTTGCTGCCACGTCCTCCAAGCCACCTGCACATTCAAAGGCCAAGCAACCATAACGAGTATAAGTTCCATACACTTGAGTAACATTAGTTAAAACCATGCATCATATAAAACAACACAAACCTTCATGGCTCCCAAGCCATGAACCGATCTCAAACTAACTCAGCTCAACTCACCCTAATTTCTATCCATAGTCATCGGTCTGATCACTCTCCTCACGTTGGTTGAACCGCCTCGGTCAGGCCGCCAACCACTGGCCGGTCTGACCGGCCACCCGGTTTGGCCACATTTTCAATACAGGTCACACCGGCCAACTCCTCCGGTCCGACTGCTAACCATGGCTGATCCGATCGCTTGTGACCAACACCAAAAACATGTTCTCTAAAAAAAACAGCCGTCAACTAGAAATTGATCATATTGTCCCCCAAAATCTGGTCACATCTAGCCACCAATTGTACAGTCATTCCAGGGCCAATTCGACCGTTTCCTCCAAGTAGTCCGATCGATCTCCCCAGCTAGAACTGCCCCGTCGTCCACGCGCTGCACTAACACATGTCCCAAATTACTAACATGTATTTCCCCATACACACGGGCAATCACTTTCATGTTTTCTCTTCGACAGCCAGCCTTGAGAGCTTCTTTTTCTTCTCTCCTTGTGATAAAATAGAAAATTAACTTTGGATTGTGGTTTAGGATCACAAACCAAAATTATAGGGCTCGGCGGTGCCGTATCATTTGCGGTCATAAATGTTACCTCGATATCATACACTTCATGGTACTAGATGTTAGTGATATGCCCTAGAGGTAATCATGGAGATGATTTTATCATTTCTATATTTATGATCTTTCTAAATAATATATTATTTTATCCCTTGAATAAATATATTTCATATTGATCAACAAATATGTGCTTGTTCATGGAACTTTTTATTCATGTTTTGATGTTATTCTAAATTATCCCTAATCTTATATTATTATGTGGGACAATTATGATTTACAAATCAGCACATGTATTAATTGATGATCATGTTCCACGGATCATGGATATGAGATATCAAATCAATAATGTAAACACATGTTAGAAAACATGATGTTGGATTGACCCACCATAAGACACTGTTGGAATTGTTATATTCTTAAGTATCATCAGTTGATCTCAAACATAGTTTATGTAAGATCCTTAGACCTAACACCGTCATGGTTTCCTACATATGTAATAGTTTACTTAGGGGTTACTAAATACTACTTCGTGACTGGGTACTCATAAAGGTAGCTTTCGGGTTTACTATAAAACATACGAAGGAATATGAGCGATCAAGATAGAATTTACCCCTCCTATATAACAAGAGAGATATCTCTGGGCCCCTTGATGTGGTTTGATTAAGGAAGTGCATGGCCATGCCAAATATGATTGAAGAGTCAATTACAACTGAGCAATCCACTATAAGTTCAAGTGCAGGATCGAGCCATCATAGGATGGCACGTTTCCCGCCTTGAGTTTGATCTGGTATCATGAGGCAAAGGCATTGATAAATAAGCACTATATAGGTTCGTCTAATATGATCTTTATGTATTTTTAGGAGTTGTTATGTCTTTCTATGGACCGTTACCGACTTATGGAACGAAAAAGAGTTTTCGACCCATGGCCAAATATAATGAACATAGAGAGTCACACACTTAATGGGTTGGAACGATAAGAGTCCGAATGATAGTTTCCAAGTGGGATTCGATCTCTGCTTGTATCGGATAAGGATATGATTGGAGGCAATACAAAGAGAGGTGTGGGGCTGAAGGAGGTATCCCAAAAACATGCCCGTCGAAACCCCAGCCGCTACCTCTCATAACCCCTGTTGTGCACACTGGTGCTAGCACGTCAACGCACGGTGTTCCATCTTTGGACATGTGGACTTCGGTAGAGATGTTGCTGCGACTGCGGCTCTGATCGAGACGATCATGAGGAGGAGACGATTGGCCGGAGGACGATCGACTACTACCACTACTCCGATGCACTATTTGTTGAATCGGCTAGTTCAACTCTACTTCTATTGCACTACATGTCAGTGGTAATGATCCATGATCTCGTACTCACGTAGATTTTTTATTTACGTGATAGAAAATTTTAATCTATGCTAGTGTAGCCCACTCGGATTGCAACACCGGACGTATTGCAACACCAGATGGTTCGCATGAGAGATTATTACGGCGACCTAGCTCTGTGATCATCAGCATTATCTAAACATTATCTCGACATCACACACTTCATGGTACTAGATGGTTCGCAGGAGAGATGATTACGACCGGCGACCTAAGCTTTGTGGTCATCAGCATTTTCTCGATACCATTTTTAACATTATCTCGATATATCATTTTCGCGTGTCGTAATATACTAATATGGATCAGATCGCTTTTCAGTTGTCCTTCTAACGGAGCTGCATTAACTAGTGTATATATTAGTGGTGGAATGCCTCTGGTAATAGTTTCTTGTAGCATATATATATGAGCAACTGATGGTTGGATTCATTTGTTCTCTGGATAGTTGCATTGCATCTTTGGTGACAGTTGAGGAATAATGTTAGCTAGGAAAACAGACACAATTTGAAATACATATATATATATATATGCTATCTTGTATGATACGATGACATGCAATTTTCATAGCATAACGTTACTACTAACCACACCATCGTTACAAGGTGGAGTGCCCGCTCTCTAACCGTTTACTTGTATTTAGAGAATTGGCTGACAGTGTGTGGCCTAATTGGACAAACCCAGCTCTAGCTAACTGTAACACCACCTTATTTACCATCGACTAAAGCAGCCAAACATGTACTATATGTGATACATGCGTGCAGTGTGGTGCAGCTGTGCATGAACTAGTAGGCCATCGTAGGCTCTCAGATTGACGCACTGCTCGGGGCAATGCGAGTTGTTGGGTAGAGATGCAGCTTAGTGCGCTTACTGGCGATCAATCCAGCTGCCTCCCACATGTCCATGTCCTTGGGCTGCATCCCATCAGGCAGCTGCCAGTCGAAGTGGTAGAGAAGGCTGGCGAGCGCGAGCTCCACGTTGGCGATCCCGAGGTTTGTGCCCGGGCACATCCTACGGCCGGACCCGAATGGGAGGAACTCGAAGTTGGTTCCCTTGTAGTCGAGGCCGCCGTTCTCGAACCTCTCCGGCTTGAACTCCTCGGCGTCGTCCCAGTACTTGGGGTCCCGGCAGATTCCCCACACGTTCACGAGCACGGACGTGCCCTTGGGAACGTCGTAGCCCATGACCTTGCACGTCTCGCGGCACTCCCGGGGGAGCAGGATGGGCAGCGGGCAGTGCAGCCTCAGCGCCTCCTTGATCACCAGCTTCAGGTAGGTCAATCCGGCGAGGTCGTCCTCGGTGATCCTGCTCTTGCCCTGGAAAGCCTCCCGCAGCTCCGCCTGCGCCTTCGCCATCACCCTCGGCGTCCGCATGAGCTCCGCCATGGCCCAGTTCAGCGTCGTCGACGACGTCTCGCTGCCCGCCCCGAACAGGTCCTAGAACCACCATCACATGCATGCGATTAAAATTGCATCATTGTTATTAGTTAGTAGTTAGTTCGCTTAGTTGGAGGCTAATGCTGCTAATTTGTTGCATGAATGCATTGCATGCTTAGTTAAGCAGATACAGGGATCGATGGAACTTACAAACATGAGGACGAGGATGTCGCGATTGGTGATCGTGCCGCCCTCCTTCTGGAGCCTGAGCAGGACGTGGAGGAAGTCCCCGTGGCCGGCGGTCTCGTCGCCGCGGTCCATGGATTCCAACCGATCTTGGATGATCCGCTCTAGGATTCGCTGGATCCTGTCGCGGCAGGCGAGCGCCCTGCGCGGGGCCGAGCCCAACATCTGCATGAGCTTGGAGGACGGGAACATGTCGGCGGCGGTCAGCACCGTCGTCTGCCGGACTAGCGTGTCGAAGGCGCGGAGGTACTCGTCCTGGTACTTGCACCGGCTGCCGATGGACTCCCTCACGAAGGTGTCGTTGATGAAATTCGCCACACTCCTGGTGAGGTTCACGGCCTCACCGGCGGCGGCGGACGCGGCCAGGTCCTGCATGAGGCGCGCCACCTCCTCCTCTCGGATGCTGCGGAGCGACTGCACCCGCGCGACGCTGAGCAGCTCCAGCACGCAGATCTTGCGGAGCTGCCGCCACCGCTCGCCGTAGGGCGCGAAGACAAGGTCGTTGGCCTCGAAGGTGGCCACGCTGGTGGTGGCGTTCAGGTACCTGGTGGCGAACGTGAGGTCGGACGTCTTGAGGATCGCCTGCGCCGCTTCCGGGGACGACGCCACCAGTGTCGGCACCTCGCCGAGCCAGAGCAGCATGAGCGGCCCGTGCTTCTCCGCGAGCCCGCGCATGGCGCGGTAGATGCTGTGGCTGGTGATCAGGTGGTGGGCGCTGCCGAGCACCGGCAGCGTCCACGGGCCCGGGGGCAGGTTGAGCCTCGGCTTCGCCGCGGAAGGTTTAAGCTTGGAGAGGACGATGAGCAGCACGGACACACCCAGAGCAAGCAGCACCTTCACTACCTCCATCGTGTGTACAAACTAGTTTTGCACTACGTGCGATTTGCTACTTTGTGCTAGCTCGATCGGTGTGATAAGACATGTTTTGCTAGGCTTTATTTATATGCCGCGCTCCGAGGCGTTGCCGTCGCCGAGGTGGGACAGGACAAAAGTGTGCAAGTCAAACACATGGCGGTCGACCGTAGTGCTGGCAATTAACCCATCAGGCCCTGTTTGGAATGCGGGAATTTTTCCCGATTCCTGCGGGAATCAAACTGTTTCCTGCAAAATTCCTGTGAAATTCCTCTGTTCCAAACAGGCCCTCAGTCTAGATTAGTTATGCCATACCTTTCCAAACTATATATTCTTTACTCTATATTCTCTACAAACCGTTGAGCTCGCGAATCAGCTTGTTCCCACCCTTTCACTGTTAAGAGTACTTCCACCATCTCACTCGTGAGACTTGGTCTTCTCTCCTTCAATATTTTTTTAGAAAGACTAAAAACAGACTTAGAAGAAATTATCAAGACAGGAACAGTTAACACATCCTGTGCTAATATGGATAGCACCAGATATGCTATCTTATGCTTATGCCACCATTCTAAAATATTGAAGTCCTCTTCTCGGTTATCCACGGGATCGCTATCTAAAAAGGCGGATAGTTCCTCACTGCTATGGTGGCTGTGTATTGCTCCAGTATTTGATGTTGTATTGCTTCGATACTTGATGTTATAGAACTTGATCTGCACCAAAGATTTTGCCCCACATATTTGTCTTTCCTATAGTGGGTGCTGTTGGAGGTCATTGCAAATGAACTCCCTAAAACTTTAGTTCGTACTTTTGATAAATATCAAACAATTTAGTACGAACCTCTAAAAAATAGTTAGAATATTTTATCCCTGTAGCGTCACTCAGAAGTGCAAGAACATTAGTGAATCCTTGAATTTTAGCTCCTGAATCTAAAATAAATGCAAGCCGTGCCTACCATGCCTAATGGACCACTATCGTGCCTAACAAACTAAATGAGCTAACATGCCTAACGAGCCGTGCTCGTGCCGATCATGCTCATTCTAGGCGGGGCTAGCACGCTGGGCCGAGGTTGCGGCCCAGCACATCCTACGACATTGTGCTATGCTAGCCTAGCCCATTGCTTTCGCGGGCTATGTTGTGCCGGGATCGGACCAATAGTGTTGTACTTTGGACTGGCCTGACAGACACGACCCATTTGGCCAAGTGAAGTAGAAGTACCTAACGGGGTAGTTATCCTTTCCCCCTTTTATCAAAGAGAGTAACCAGGTAGCTATCTATGTGTGTAATTTCTAGACACGAAAAATTCTCCATGGTCCTTCATCATTGCTTCAGCGCCCTCGTCTAGAATGTAGGAATTTTAAAAGGAGTTTCATAAAAAATGGTTCAATTTTCACAGGATTAGAAATGAACTTTTCGGTGTAACTATACTATTGAGGGCAATTTGTGAATGTCTAGTAATTTTTTCTGTTACAACTTAAAAAAACGCTTTCAATAGTTTTTTTACATAATTTTTTTGATGGTGTTGGACTGACAAGGCAATATAGGAGGGTGAATGGTGATTTTAATTTTTTTTCTAAGTATTCATCATCCTTCACTCCAAATCGATAAAGCTATGAAGATCAGGATTGGAAGCTAACACCAAAGCAAGAGACTTAACAAACCAAAATTCAAAGAACTCAGCTTCAGGCGGTCAGACCAGCTAGAGATAGTCTGACTGGTTCCTGGCGGTCTCACTGCTAGCTAGGCACTAATCTGACTAGCCATTGGCAGTCTAACTGGAGGAGGCAGTCGGACTGCTCCCCTGTTCCAGAACTGAAAACTTTAGCTTGATCTAGTGCAACTTTTGGTGTAACTCAAAAAAATCCAAGTCCAAAAGATATGAAATTCTGCACACACACACCTTGCTTAAGGTGTCAGAAACCTATTCCATCCAAGAATCACAAGAATCTATATCAAAGTTCAGACTTTTCAAGAACAAACAAGATTGCACTATAATTATATAAAAACCAAAAATATGAAATATGACTCACTCGTAGGTATTGGATGGCCAAGATGACTTTAGATGTATTCCCATATATCACAACAAGCAAGAACTCCCAAGGAATCGAGGCAAAATCACTTGTATGAAGAAAACTGCCAAAAAGGTCAAATCTAAGTAAAAACCGAGCAACTTTAAGAACTTACCAAATCTAATGCCTAAATAGATGGTGATTGATTTCAATGAGTCATCTCTATCACTTATTCGTCTTTAGCATGTAACAAGATCAAGGGTGAGAGAGAGAAGATCAAAACAAATAAAATCAAGAGCAAATCAACCAAAATAAGAAAAATTCATGAGAGATGAACAAAATTGATGTATTGCTATTTGAGGATAAAAATTTTATAGCCACTCCACCTGGAGGATAAGAGAGCACACAACAACACTCATATTTCTCAACCCTAACCCTAGAACACTTGGTTTCAATGAGTAAAGTTAGGATGGTTAGATGGTTAACTAGCAAGTCTTTAAATCAGCTCGTTAAAAAGACAGACAACCAACACATATCTAACCATAATAGATACTATCCACTAGACATATGGAGTGAACCAGTTAACCCCACACAATACACTCATGTATGCTTTTCAAAACACATGAGTCTGAATCCACTAAGTCCTTAGCCTTTAATCCAACTTGATCTTTTCAATTTCTCATTGACCTAAACCGCTTTTTCAAGCGCTATAATTTTGATCCAAGATAGTTTCCGGTATTTTGGCCAACTTACCAAAATACACTTCCTTGACCTAGTCTTCATCTTCCCTTGTAAGCAATTGCTATGTTTACTAGTGTAGGTGCACTACTGGCTTGCTACGTATCGGTAAGTCTCTCATGCTCTAGTTCCATCGAACTACGCTTCACTTGGATCAACCAAATCATATGGTGCAAGTTGTCGTTCGAACTTCCCTTCAACATTTTCTGTATTTCTCGTGCCATGCTTGAGCTCAGCCATCTCACCTGGCATTCTCGATTATTATGGATCTCAGCTTATCCATGAGCGTAGTTCTAATCCTCGTCATTGACCATAGTTAACTGGCGGCTGCCGATCAAACCACTGACGCTGGTCAGTCTGACCGTCAGGTCTGAAAATAGTCCAGAATACTGCTAATTTAAAAATCCCAAATTTTTACTTATTTAACATAACAATAGTTCTTAAAACTTCTCACATGGTTCTTCGGATGCTAACCTTCAGCCATTAATCGGCACAACAATAATGCATTTATCAATGTCTCTGACAGCACGGGTAAAATCCTAATTAATGGCAAAAGTTCCCCAGCTAGATTATTTCAAGAGACCACTAGCTAGATTATGGCCCTGTTCTTTTCAGCTTCTAAAAGCTGCTTTTCGACTTTTCTATAGTAATTAACTTTAAACGGAGTATTTTTTTAAAGATAACATAGGGTCTACTAATTAATTGTAGTACATACTGTACTGACTTCATTTATATCAGAAAAAACCGCATGTGAGTTTCTGTTACTTTGTAATCTCTCATAGGAACAGCTCAAAAGTCACAAGCCATATCCAAAAGACATAAGTTTCAGCTAAAAAGAAGAGGCCCTGTTTCAAGTTCGAATAATGTTTGCTTTGACCGAAAGACTTGACCTGCGTGCTTTTAAGTTTCTGCACACATGCTTGGACGAGTCCCTCTTTTGAGTACACTTTGACCCTCGTGGTGCGACTGCTAACTACGTATGTGCAGAAAACGGAGTCACGGCTCACAAGTTTTCGCCGTCGCCATACAGAATCCACAACGCACGAGTTGCGACTTCAACCAAGCGAGGAAATGGAATTCAAGAAATCGTGTTCTTTGTTCTTTAGGCAAACTGAAGAAATTGTTCCTTTTTTTCAGAGCAAACTTGAGAAAATGTTGGCGTTGATCAGTTAGAAAAAACAGGGCAAATCGAGCGTGCTGATGCTTGATGCTATACGTAGTACGGAGTATGGACGTCTAGTACCGGCATCGTTAAGATAATGAATTAAAGAAGAAAATCGGTGGCTGGGGATCCTGCTTGAAAGATATGAATTCTGAACTCGGCAAAAATTGAGCCACATAAGATCTTATTTTGTTACACTTCCATAAAAAATAAGTTAAATTGCGCACTGTGGCGTGTAGTTTTGCCCCCTCTATTGCAATCATTTTGAATGAGATTGGGGAGGAACTTAGTTTGTCTTTCATAGACCTTGATAATTTCTTTTTTTCATCGTATGCTAATTACGCTGCCGGTCATACTGTTGGCGCCGTCTGACTTGCAAACAGTCCAAAAATACTACTAACTAGCCTCATAGGCGCGGCGGCACGCCGCGCCAGCCACCGTGTGTACCGAAGTAAAAGAGGCGATAATTCGTGAGGAGTTTTTCAAAAAAAATCGAGGGCACATGTGTATTTCCAAAAAAGTCAAAGGTCTTTTTTGTAAAAAAGCGAGGACCTGTACGTAACTAAACGAGGACCCGTACATAATTTAGAAAACCGCAAGGCGCTATTCTGCAAAGTATAAAAAATTTCGGTGAAGTGGAGGGGTGTTTTAAAAAAAACGGGGCTTAAAAAAACTGTCAGGGATCTTTTCGCGAGGAAAAAAAGACCTTTACGTAATTTTCGGGAAATACAGGGAAAGCGTCTCCCCCAGCCGTACGCAGATTCTCCGCCACGCGCCGGCCGGAGCGCGCGGGCGGGGCGACGTGGGCGCGCCCCCGCGCAGAGAGTCCGCGGGGTATACAAGTTTTTTATTTATATAATCTAAATTTTTTGCTAACCTAAAATGATAATGGGCCTGTTTTTTTCGGCTGCGGCTTATGGCTTTTGGCTGAAATTTTTGAATTTTGGCTGTTTACGGTACAGATTACGGAGAGACAGATGCTCAATTGCGATTTTGGCTAGTACAGATGTTGAGCTTTTAACGCGTAAATCGTTTAACTTGTAGACTCTGTCTTGAAAAAATACTCCGTTTGAAAATTAGGTACTGTAACAGAAGCCAAAAGCCAATTTCAAAAGCTCAAAAGATCAGGCCCAATAATACGTTAAAATAAAAATCTGAACCTTTTCGTATGATCTGCAAACCTTCAGCCATTAATTGGCACATCAATAATGCATTTATCTGTGTCGCTGTCAGAACGGGCAAAACCCTAATTAAAATCACCTCATTCAAGAGACCACCAGCTATAGATTATTTCCTGAAGTTCGAATAATCATTGCTTTGACCGAAAGACTTTTAAGTTTCTTCTTTTGAATACATGCTACCTACTGCTGGTACTTTTGGTATTGGCTATAGCTTATAACTTTTTATTATGATAACTAACTTTTAAATAATATGTCTTTTTAAAATGAGATCTATAGTAGAGTAGACAATATACTGAGTTTAGCTATGCTAATCAAAATCACATATAATTGTTTTCTTCTACACATTATCTCTCACGAACAGACTACATTGAAAAATCACAAATCAAAACTTAGAAGTCACATAGCAAAAAAAACCACCCTACCTATGTGCGGAAAACGGAGTCTCGGCTCACAAGTTTTCGCCGTCGCCATACAGAATCCACAACGCACGAGTTGCGACTTCAACCAAGCGAGGAAATGGAATTCAAGAAATCGTGTTCTTTGTTCTTTAGGTGAACTGAAGAAATTGTTCCTTTTTCAGAGCAAACTTGAGAAAATGTTGGCGTTGATCAGTCAGGAAAAACAGTGCAAATCGAGCGTGTAGGTGCTTGATGCTATAGGTAGTACGTAGTATGGACGTTTAGTACCGGCATCGTTAATATAATGAATTAAAGAAGAAAATCGGTGGCTGGGGATCCTGATTGAAAGATATGAATTCTGAGCTCGGCAAAAATTGAGCAACACAAGAACTTATTTTGTTACACTTCCATAAAAAATAAATTAAATTGCTGCACTGTGGCGTGCAGTTTTGTCCCCTCTATTGCAACATGTAAGATCGAAGATAGCAATCAGAGGGGGTGAATGATTATCGCTGTTTTTTGGTACCTGATAACAAATCTTAAATCAATAGAAAAACAATCTAACTTACAGAGGTAGAATATGACCACAAGACGCTCCACTCGACCGTTCGCTTGACTGGGCACAGGCTCGATGAAGAATACGCTCGCTCAGCGTTGCTCTACAACCAATTCGTACGTTGTCGAAACCTTCTGCTTCTTAACCACCCCGACCGCTCGATCTATTACTTTGTTTTATTAGCAGCGAATCAACCCCTTTGTATGTGGTCGTATGCTTCACTTCACCCACAATCTCTAGCAATCTTCAACAAAACACGAACCAGATTGAACAACCAGATTGATTCAAGATGATCTTTATTGCTAAATTTTGGTTGTTTTACAAAGTGCCCTCACAAGCACCCTTAAAAGGTTTCTCAACGAAAGCCATTTCAAAACCCACACAAGCTTTCTCCCCGAAAGCCCTACCAGAAACCACACGTTAATCCTTAGTCTCTCCCTATTTTTACAGGTTAACGTTCAAACTGTGTTCGCCTCAACCACAAACATCAATCTCTATCTCTTCTGAAAATCAAGGGGCCCGAAACCTTCCTAACACGGGTTTTATTCAAATTCTCACTATTCCAAGCTACGGACTCTATCCGTAACTCTCTAATCCTATCACGTGACGAAGCCTCCAGGACAACACCTCATGTATCTTTATCACGCACCATCACCACATGTTGAAGCCTTTGGAAACGCACCTACCGTATCTTCTTCATGCATCATCAACCTTCATGTCGAAGTCTCCTAGACTGCACTGCCCGTAGCTTCTCCACGAATCATCACTTTTGATCTCCACGTGCTCCAGCGTGAGCCCGACCACCTCACGTGACATTCGCGGTCGCCTAGACCTTAGACTTTCCCGTCCTAGTCCCGATCCTTCTCGTCACTGACTATGATCGTCTCTACGCCCACCTGCACATCAAAGGCCAAAGAACATTTTTTTGACACAAGTTCTCCACAACTTGACCGATATCAGCACACACACATTCTTGTCTATCCATAGACATAAATTAAATCATCCATGACCACCAACCCGGTCGTCCACGACCGCAAACTCCATCGCTATCTAGAAAACAGCCTTAGATTAATCATTACAACTGCTATCTCAACGAGTACTCAAAACAACAAGTACTCGGGAAACTCCATCACTCTACTTAAAATACTTAGAGAAAACAAGCATCGTTGCTGACCAGAACCATCGAGTACCGTTTACAGAGTACCAAGCACATACCACAAGTCTCCGACAACCGATCGCAATGCCTACGACTACTGATCACCGACCATCGAGTATCGAGTCCTTCCAACTACAAGTACCGAGCACCAGTCAGTCATCCCGCTAGCCTAACATGAGTACATGAAGTACTCGAAGATGGCAAGAATTGAAGCACTCGTACCGACCGTGAAACCAATGGCAACCGATCGCAAAAGGCTTCAACTACCAGTCGCGAGGTCTACAACAACTTACCAAAAAACTGAAGACAATGATAGCAGACTGCAAAGTCTACGACTATGATGACAAAATTGCGAAGACTACGACTATGAAAGCAGTCTATGAAGTCTACAACCACTAACTGTAAAGTCTATGACTATCGACCACAAAATCTACGACTATCAACCGTAAATTCTACGACTATCGACTGCAAAGTCTATGACCATCGACCGCAAGGTCTACAACTATCAATCACAAAGTCTACGACTATCAACTGCAAATTCTACAACTATTGACTGCAAAGTATACGACCATAGACCGCAAAGCCTTCGACTATCGACCAGTAAAATCTACGACTATCAAGTATTGTAGTTACGACCATGAAAAAATATTGTAGCTACAACCATGGAAAAGTGATGTAGTTACAATTACCTTCGGTAGTCGTTTTGTCGTGGTCGAAGTCTGTCGTGGTCGGAATGCCGTAGTCGAGTTGCCGTGGTCGAAGCCAAATGTAGTCAAAATGCCATGGTTGTTTAGACGTGGTTGAAGTCGGACATGATCGAAATCAGTCGTTTTGCCGTAGTTGCTCAGCTGTGGTCATAGTGTCGTGATGTTCAGCTGTGATCGTAGCGCCGTGGACGTTCAGCTATGGTCGTTTACCGTGGTCGTGACGCCTCCCGATCGGACCAGTCGATCAAACTTCCCAACATAAAGCCGTTCGGACCTCCGACTACCTTCGGACTAAGCGAGAACCTTCGGACTTTGATCAAAGCCACTCGGACTGGTCCGTAACAACTCGGAGCTGACCAAAACTACTCGGAGCAAACCAAAACCATTCGGAGCAGATCAAAACAACTCGGAGCAACCAAAACCACTCGAAGCCACTCATAACTGATTGAAATTACTCGGATTCAAAACCTTTGACTGTGATCGACTGAAACTTTCACAAACACGAATTTCAAAGCAATCTAAAAGTTAATTATTTATCATCACTAAACTCACGACTATCCACATGGTCTAACACAACCATTTGAATGAGATCGGGGAGGAGTTTAGTTTGTCTTTGTTAGACCTTCATATTTTCAAAACTAAAAAGACTAGGTACATAATTGTTGTTGGAAAATATTATTGTACCTTTGATATTTAGATACCTTGAATTTCTCACTTCTTCCCCTCTTTTGTCTTGAAGTTCATCTGCTACACCAGTTGTTGACATGGTGGAGAAGGTCATTTCTCCATCCGCGACTTCACTTTCTGAAGATCAAGGGGAAAGAGAAGTCGGATAAGGTAGCGATCATCGAACCTACTCTACGGTTGGTAGGGACTTTTGACTGGAGAAGCGAAGGCTGCTGTTATTGAAACCTTCAGAATTATGCTAACAAGGGAGCCTCTTTTGTTTTTAAGGAATTACAATTCTAGAGTAATGAAAAGGAAGCACTGAGTCCTGCTCCAGAGTAAATTTGCAAAGGAAACATGTCATTTTTCCATACCTCTAATGTATTATAGTTGTGCATGTCATTCTTCCATACCTCTAATTTATTATAATTATACATATGACTGTTCGTTAGCCTTTATAACGATGGGAGTTAAGTTCCCATATTTGGAACTGTATGTTTTCAGCTGAACAAAAAAAAACAGTTGAGAGAAATGAGCTATGCATCGTATTTCTGTTTGGGCTTGACTTTCCAGATATAAAACAATGAAACCTTCTTAAAAACTTTGGCCTAAATGCAATTTCAGAGACCAGGTTTGCAGATAAGGAGGAACTAGCTGGCTTCTCCATCGCCTTTTTGGTGGTCTGGTTGCCGCCAATGGTACTGTTTGGTGGAGGTCTGATGCCGCGTCGACGTCGTCTCCCCTGTTTCGTGAGGTAAAGCTTATTTTCGATTCCATTCCAACTCCCCTATTCCATTCCAAAGGATTGCCGGCTCTGCTTTTCTATCTGTTGTGAAGTGACGTGCATGAAGGTGAATTGGAACTGACAAAAACATAGGACTCTAACTTGGTAGATGTGTTTACAGTTAGTACTTTACCATATTTTCATATGAATCTACCAATGAGATAGAGTTTTAGATATTTACCTTTTCTTTGTTGGCGTTCAGCTAAAGCTCAAATTTTATAGCCTAAATGCTGTTATGACTTACTAGGTTGGTGCTTTGCAAGGGCAATAGAACAAAAGCATCACATGTTTTGGGAATTTGATAGATCAAACAGTTAGTACTTTGCTATTGTTACTAGCAGGAATCACCTAATTTTATTATACCTTTTGTTTATGCTTTTTTACACCCCAACGGTCCCAGCCCTTGTGTTTTACTGCTTCCTGTCATCCATTCAGTTTCATTATCTATATTTATCGAACCCCATTAACTGTAGCAGCAATATAACCTTCAGCCTTTATGTACTACTAGCTGCATAAGCGCGGCGCACGCCGCGCTAGCTACCGTATGGACTAAAGTAAAAGAGACGACAATTCGCAGGGAGTTTCATAAAAAAAATCGAGGACACAGGCGTAATTTCGGAAAAACAAAGGTCTTTTTTGTAAAAAACCGAGGGCCTGTAAGGACCTGTACGTAAGTAAATAAGGACCTATACGTGATTTCGGGAACCCGCGGGGCGCTATCCAAAATTTTTTTAAAAAAAACAAAACTTGCAGAGACCTTTTCGCGAGAAAAAAGACCTTTACGTAATTTTCGGAAAATACAGGGAATTTACCTCCTCCGGCCGTACCCAAAAACCCCCGCCACGCGTCGGCCGGAGCGCGCGGGCGAGGTGACGTGGGGAGCCCTCCGCGCTGAGAGTCCCCGGGAAATACTGGACGGAGTATTTGCTTTAAGGTTCAGGAGAAGACCAAAGGAGAGCTACTAATGCAGATGAAACAGTGTCACTGGCGAGGAACTACGAAACTTTTTTGTGTTCCACTGCAGAAAAGAGCATCCTCCTTTATGTAGCTTCCGAAACGACATCAGTTTACATTTTCCTTCCTCTCTTCTGTGTTTACCCACTGATGCTGCTAACTTTTGTCATACTTATATTCAGTTGTGCTGCACATCGACTTTACCTCATCATCTCCACCAAAATATGTTGCTGAACCTGAAGATCCACCTATGTCTACAACAACAAAAAAACAAAAGGTACGCCATTAGTTTTTACCCCTATAACGTTGTTCTTGCCCGTACGTTGGTTAGATATTGTTGGAAATATAAGCACATGTAGATTCAATTTATTCCATAAATAAATCATGACATCATGCACGCAAAATAACAGAACCATCACAGGCATAAAAGATCTAGACATGTAAACCAGGAAACTATACATGAACAGATCTAATACGGAGAACATGACTGTTACGTACCGATGATTCTGTTCTGACCGGTTTGGCGATGTTGACGCTGCACGCACGGTGTGGATGACACGAGGTCGATGACGATTCGCCGAAACCGAACGACGAGGAAGACGAGCCAGAGCTACAGCAAGCAGTCGCGCAGAGCGCTTCCCAAAAACCTTATTCGCCCTCTCCCGGTGCAGGACTTCGAAGGCGACGATTCCGGAGACCTGCTCTCCCGAACGACAGTGCACGCCGGCGGACGGGACGGAGTAGACTACGTGGGACGGTGCAGCACAATGGAGGAGGCAAAAACCCTAGATTGATTCGCTTCTGCTGTATGGAGTCGGCGACTCAGTATTTATGGAGAAAACAGGACGTGTGATCAAGACGCCTGCACGTTCTCCATAACTCGTAACCGAAACGGATTAGTTGCGCGTAACCGATCCGGATTCACCGCTACTCAAAACAGCAAAAATAAAACTACAAAAGGAAGCCGCGTCTGCGCAAGCATCTGGAACCGATTTTGGCGGACCATTCACGCAAGTGCCGTGCACCCGCGCCCCCCGCGAGGCGAGCGAGCGCGCGCGTGTGATCCTCTAGTTCTCTCCCACACATGCCTCAAGCAGGGGCGGACCCATAATGGGACATGGGGGTACAGTTGTACCCCCAAAATTTTGTGTAAAAAATCAACTATATATAATATATATTTCATATATATAGGAAAAAAACTAGAAATGAAGGTAATGTAGCAAATTCAGCCCACTATCCAATGGCCCAATTGGCATTTCCTGATTTCCTAACCTAACTCCTGCTGCCTGGCTGCTTCTCACGAGTCACGCCGCCTCCTGCCTTGCTCTCACGCCGCCTCCTCTCCATTTCTCTTGCACAGCCGCCGCGCCCGACGCCCCTCCCCGTCTCCGGCGACCGGCGAACGGCTACCGGCGGCGGTGCTGCGCCCGCTCCTGCCTTGCTCTCACGCCGCCGCCTCTCCATCTCTCTTGCACAGCCGCCGTGCCCCAGCTCACAGCGCGCAGCCGCGCCCGGCTCCCCTCCTCGTCTCCGGCGACGCGGCGCCGGGCGCCCACACTGGCACACCCAATGGCCAGCTTCAACGGCGGCAGCTCCTCCCCTGTTCCATCTTCAACGGCGGCGGCGCTTTTGAAATTGGTGCTAGTTCTTCCCGTAGCAACAGCAAGTGTTGAAAGAGTATTCTCAGCAATGAATTTTGTGAAGAACAAGCTAAGGAATAGAATGGGAGATGAGTACTTGAATGACTGTCTTGTTACATTTCTTGAAAGGGAATTTTTTCTACAAGTTCGCGATGAAGATATAATATCTCGTTTTCAAGCAGATCCTCGTCGAGTTGAGTTATAACATTGCCATCCAGGTCAGTTTTGCATTGATGTTGTTTCATGTACTCTGTTCAGTGTTCACTAGAAATTAAGTCAATCAAACTTATATTGGAAATTGTATTTATTGCTTATGTGTGATTGTTTATTTGGTTAACTATATGAGATATACATATTATGTGTATCAAAATTCTCTATCTTATATATATACTCTGTAGATTCTTAACTTCGTACCCCCATCCCAAAAATCCTGGGTCCGCCACTGGCCTCAAGTGGCTAGGAGTGCACCATCCCTTTTTAAGTGGTCTTCCTCTCCTCGAATGTGGTACTAAAGTTCACATGCATGCCTCCTTTGCATGAGTGGGCCTTTGAGATTTAAAAGGAATTATTCTTTTGTATGAGCTTGGCCCACACAATTCAACAGATATATAACAAATTACAGTCTCTACCGTCACGCCAAGAATAGGACGGGCCCCTCAAATAAACCGAGGATTAATAGAAAGCTTTCTTTTGATCAAGACCAATCCAAGAACAAGACCAGCCCAGAGGCACGGAGCGTTTTATGTTTCTCATCAATATGTACCAGATGTTTCTGCATTAACACCCTCCTTGCATCTTTCTTGCCGTACAGCCTTCATCATCAACTGCCAGCCACATCATCATGGACATGTATATTTTGTTCGATGAAGTATTGGGCCTCGGGTATTCAGCAGAGCATCTCGCAAGATTATTTGGGACTTCATAGCCAGGTACTTTGCAGACCATGCTATCCACTACTTGTAAATTATTAATCCTATTTTGGCTTCCTGATTTGCCTTTGCTGAAACAGAGGCACACAAAGGTAACGACCCATAATTACTACCCGATGTTACACATCACCGACAAATTGGCAGAACTGCATGCAATCCGTAAGTACATCTATACACCTGCGAAATTTCTAAAATTATCCTGAGAGCCTATTATTGTGTCGTAGTAGTGTTACAGAGTTAAACATAGATAGTGCTTTCCATCTTCAAATCACCTATAAAATCTGTGTGGCCACTGTTATATGTTGTACCAGCTGCATGGATCGACCAGCTGACTCCCAAGAGGGCAAGCGTGAACACAAAATGGCAAGTAAATCAGAATTTTACAAATTAACCTAGAGAAGTGTTCCTGCTGTCCTGCAAGATAGAAATTAAGAACATGGATAGGTAAGAAATCGAGATTCGATCTGGGCTACATAATTAACCTGCATGAGAGGTAATTCAGGGATTAGCGATGATTCTTCCAGCGCGTGGTCGATCGGCTGGCTTAAATTAGCTCCCTGCTCCTAGTATAAAAACCATGCTATATATACAAACACGGATGTGTTATTCTGCACACGCTTGCCGTGCGATCCCATGTTACTGATAGAATTTGACCATAAAAGCTTACGTTATAGTAATTTATGTGTTACCATACAGGATGGTTACTGCACTTTATATGGGAGTTTTTCTTTTGTATGTAAACTTAGAATTGCAATCTCTTTAACCGAATATCTGATCTACGATCTATTTACACTGTTGTATTTGAAATTATGAGCTTAATAAAATGAGATACACATTGAATATGTTTTGACACTGCGAAAGTTGTTTACTGTACAAAATACGTTATTTTACTGCACCCCCATAGGAGATTTACTGTATTTTTTCTATGCACGGACGTGTGACATATGTGTAAAATAAAACTAGTTGAAGTCAATATTTTCATTTTTACTGCACGAAATACGTCATTACTATAGCACCACATGAGATTTACTGTATTTTTCTGAGCACGGACGTGTGACATATGTGTAAAATAAAACTAGTTGAAGTTAATATTTTCATTTTTACTGCACGAAATAGACCATTTTACTGCACCACCACAGGAGATTTACTGATGTGGCACCAAGTAACACTACAACTTATGTTAGTGTTGTTTTGATCCAACAAGATGAAGCCAAGGGGGAGGAAAATGAGGATGGCAAAAACAGAAAGAATGTAATCACTATGGCATATGAAGAAGACAAGGAGAAGAACCATGCCAGCCGCGACGAGAAAATTCTAGTTTGGAACCTTGGGTTGGATGGAGTTATCATATATTATGTGGGCCTAATCATGGTGAAGAGAGAAAGAGAAAGTTCGTTTGGCTCAAGAAGAAGACACAACATCAATCAAGTTTTAGTGCTTACAGTTTTGTGCACAAAGTTCAAGAAGCTTTGAATGCCAATTCTGATGTCTCTAATGCGGACAAAACACAGAAAAGTGCAGTAAATGTCATGTGGTCGTGTAGTAAAACGGTGTATTTTGTGTAGTAATTAAATGCCTTTTGCAGCGTCAAAACATATTCAATATGGATATCATTTTGTTAAACTCATAATGTCGAACATAATGGTGCAAACAAATCACAGACCAAACGTTCGATTAAAGAAATATTGCAATTCTAAGTTTGCAATCAAAACAAAAAAAAACTCCCACATAAAGTACAGTAACCATCCTACGGTGGTAACACATAAATTATTATAATGATGTAAGCTTTTACGGCCAATCTCTAGCAATGGCGCATACACTCCATCTGATGTTCGCGGCAAGGGTGTGGGTTCGTGGCCCGTAATGGCTAGCACGTAGAATAGCTTATTCTACATGCAGCTACAGAATAGGATATATATGGCAACATATCTTATGCACATTGGCATTCTCGTGCATCCATGCACTCAACAACTCTTGGCCACCTGATCTGCATTTAAGGCCCCAGATCCAGAGGTGGCATATTTGTGAAAAACCGCCCACTTCCTTCATGGAAATTTTGCGAATAACTCCCTCTCCCCTCACCCAGCACTAGTGCCGCACCCCATGCACCCCCAATTTGAAGCCTCGCCAGCTCCCTTTCCTTCTAAGTGATGGCTTGGTGCCTCATGACCTTTCTCACCCTCCTGTCCCATAGATCCATCATGCACGTGAAAGTGTCTCCACTTGTCTAGCAGCTTTCCCCAAATCCGTCTTGGGTTTGCACGGCGGTCCTCTCCATCTGTGCACGATAGTGATCCATGCCACTGCTACTCAAGCTGCTACTAGGGGAGACGAGGGATGGAGGCACACTTGCATGTTTTGGTGTGGGCAACGAAGGCGAATGGTAGCTTGGGAAGGAGATGAGGGAGGTCGCGGGGAAGCGTAGAGGGAGTCAGGGAGGGGATCGGGAGGAGAAGGGGACTAGGATGGGTGTAGCCTTAGAGGGAGGCGTCAGGATAGGGTTGGCCCTGGATGACTCTGAATGGCTTCACCTGGAGAGGTCACCATTCCCCGTGGCATCGTTGTTGCTCGTGGTTGGCGGGTGAGAAAGGAGAGGAGGCGTTGAGCCTTCACTCAAGAGGAGAGGGAGCTGGCGGGGCTTCGGCTTGGGGTGCATGGGGCACGGCACCGATGCATGGGTGTCCCTTGGCGACGCCAAATGGGAGGTAGCCTAAGAAAGAGACTAGGGAGTGGGTAGGGAGGAGAGGATAGAGGGGAGTTATTCACAAAATTTTCATGGAGGAAGTGGGCGGTTTTTCACAAAAAATGTCGTGTTTGGATCTAGGGCCTTGGATGCAGATCAAGTGACCAAGAGTCATTGAGTGCATGGGTGAACGAGGATGTGTAGGACAAATAATGGCAAAAGGGGTGAATGGGGCCTTCTATAATTCTTCCCCGAGGTATCTATAAATCTTTCACTCTAGTAGCTAAAGAGTTAAGAATATCATATTTGACAGCCTAAATCTAAGTAAAAACCCAAAACAACAAGGTGTCACAGATTTAGCACCTAAACGATCTGACCGTCACTGGAGGTGCAGTCTGACTGGGCTTAGGAGTGGTCTGACCGCTCCCTTGTTTCCATAAGAGAAAATCAGCTTGAGCCAAAACCAAATTTGGTGCAAACTTCAAAATTCACATCCAAATGATTTGAAACTTTGCACATACCTTACTGAGAGTATCATGAACCTATTTCATCCAAGAATCACAAGGATCTTAACCAAAGTTCCAACATTTCCTCAAAACATGTAAGATTGCACAAAAATGGGAAAATCTCAAAAACTTGATATACAACTTATTCGTGCATTAAGAACAACCAAGATTACTCTAGATGAATTTACACATATCACGACAAGTAAGACCAACCAAAGATTCGAAGCAAAAACTCTCGGATCAAGTTCCTCAAGAAAAACTCCAAATCTAGTAAGAACCGAGCAACATTGAAATCTTGCAAAACATAGTAACTAGATGGATGGGATTTGATATAAATGAGATATCCCCACCACTTACACGTACTTGTCACATAGCGGGATCAAGAATAGAAGAGAAGAGGCAAAGAACCAACCAGAACGGGAGCAAATCAACTAAGACAAAAACACTCTCTGAGAGATGAATAAAGTTAATATATTGCTATTTGAAGATGAAGGTTTTACCGCCACTCTATATGGAGAACAAGAGGGAACACTACAGCACACACCCTTCTCTCTCAAAGCCTAACCCTAAAACTCAATATTGAAAATGGTTGAGATGGTTGGCTTTCAAAATTTCAACCCCAACCCATTAAATAAATGGGGGTAATCTGCCCACATCTACTATAATGAATACTATCTATTAGCACAATGGGGGAACCTATTAACCTCGCACAACACATGTTTTATACTCAGACTTAACTTATGCATATTTTTCAAAGCACATGAACCAGAACCCGCTAAGTCATTAGCCTTTGATCCACTTGATCTTCTTAGCATATCCTTGACCTAAACTGTTTTCCCAAGTGCCACGGTTTTGATCCAACACAATTTCTGGTATTTAGTCAACTACCAAAATTACCTCATCTTGACCCGATCAATTTCTTTACTTACAAGCAATCACCATACTTACCACGTGTAGGTGCACCAATGGCCTGCCACGCATTAGTAAATCTCTCTCGCTCTAGCTCCCACTAGACCATACCTCACTTTGACCGACCAAGCAGTTGGTAGAACCTGTCACTCGAATTTTCCCTTCAATATTCATTGATTTTCTTGTGCCATACTTGAACTCAACAATCTGCATCCTTAATCATTCTGAACCTCCGCTCCTTCATGAGCATAGTACCAGTCCTCGCCATTGATCATAGTTGACTCCAAGGTTTCCTGCACATCCGAAAATCAAGAAATTATTTTTCAAGCACAAGTTATTCATAATTTGACTCACGTTAGCTTAGACATACTTCATGCAACATGAATACACTGACCTAAGACAATTTGACTCGATCAATGATCAAATTCCTAAAATTTAGAACTCTCATATGAAATTCAAAACTTAGCTGATCTGACTATAATGATGTGACCAATTAGACCGTTGGACTGGTCAGACCACCCCTATGGCTAGTTTGACCGTTCAATGCCCCAATACGCAAGAGTCTGGTCTGATCAGCCATCTACTGACCAATTGGACCGGTTGCACTGGTCAAACTGCTCACAAGGCTGGTCTGACCATCTGAAACTGAAACCACCATGCTAAAAATCTAATTTTTTGTAAATTTGATAATGATTCATCACAAATATTACTGGGCCTTCTCACAGTTCCTCAAGATAACTATGTGCATAGGATATGTTGCTAAGCACTCGAGAGAGAGACACTTACATCCTAATTGATCGGAACATGCAAGCATGAAAGGTAGCAGCTTGTTGAGCAACAATGGCGCCGGTGATCCTCGAGATGGACGCGCACTGCTATGGCTACGCAAAGAAGATCCAGAAGGCCATCAAGAACATGCCTGGTATGTACACGCGCATGCAAGAGTATATGTGTGTACATATCGATCTAGTTCCGTGATCGACCATGCATGTGCGTGTACGATCGATGTCTTGTATGCAGGGATGGCGAGGGTGTCGGCGTCTATGGACACAGGGCAGGTGGTGGTCGAGGGCACGGCCAACGTGGCACCGCTCAAGGCACAGCTCCAGGCCAGCAAGCTCCGGAAGGTCGTCACCATCGTCAGCAACGGTGTGGAGCCGGAGCCCAAAGCCAGACTACAATCTGCCACCGCCGCACTACTCGCCGCCTCCTCCTCCGGCCGGCCCACCGATGGACGGCCGCTACCAGCCGTATTGGTTCGACGGGATGCCGCCGCCGCCGCCCCCGCCTCAGTACGCCCCACCGCCGTCGGAGGGCTACTACTACCCGTACGACGGCGGGAACCCTGGGCGACGTACAACCGTCAGTACGTGCCGAACGACGGGCCGACCTACTTCAACGACGAGAACCCCAACGCGTGCTCCATCCAGGGACTGACTAACCGAGATGACGTCGACGTACATACGGTCGCACAACGTCCAGGCTTAATCAGCAACAAGTTCTCTCCGTGCATGGTGCTATCCAATAATTCGAATGGAATAAAACCAAATCGAATAGTTATGAATATTACAGGTTTTTGCTATATATATATATGTGTGTGTGTGTGAAGCTCCCGGTATTAAAAAGGAGAAAAACTAGAGTACGCTGTACCGTCAAAGCAAAAAAAATGACGAGATACGTCCGAGCCATTTGATCAAATGGATGGCATCAGATGCAACGCACCCACCTCTCCTCCTTATCCCATCTATTCCTTTTTCTTCACCACGTATGCGTCTTCTTCATGCATTCCCTGGAACCCTCCCTCTCTCCACTCGTGTAGGGCAAGCGGTGGGCCAGCCATTGAACAATGCCGCAGAGCCACGGTTACGGTCGGAGATGGCCCAGGGTGCCATGCGCAATGGATCGAACGGCTCGAGCCACTGGATCTTGAAGTAGAGCGTATTGCCAAGTACAACGTCGATATTCTTGCCTGTGGCTTTGGCCGAGACAACGAATGTTTCTCAAACATGAAATTCACATTTGTAGCTTTATGTTTTAATTTTGAAACTCTCTGAAACTTTAAGTTCATTTTGTGAAACACTATAAGTGCAATTGTATTAGTTCGATGGAACTCTTTGTGATTTTTTGGTAGTGGATTCATGAAGTTGAACTTCAAGTTTCATCAAGTTTCAGAAGGCTTCATGACTAGTTTCTTGGTGTTTTATAAAGTTTCAAAAGATTTTTATTCCTAAATTGACTAAGTTATATGAGGTTTCATGACTAGTTCCATAGTGTTTCATGAGGTTTTATAAAGTTTTATGAGATTTTATTATTGAATTTTATTTTATTTCAAGAGGTTTCATGCTTTAGTTGACTAAGTTTCATGACTAGTTTCATGAGATTTCATAAAGTTTTAGGGGATTTCATGCCTAAATTGACTAGGTTTCATTATTAAGTTTCATAGTATTTCATAAGATTTTATAAAATTTCAGGAGGTTTTATGTCTAAGTTGACTAGATTTCATGCTTAAGTTTTATGGTATTTCATGAGGTTTTATGAAGTTTTAGGAGCTTTCATGCCTACGTTGACTAGATTTCATGATTAAGTTTCTTGATGTTTCATCAAGTTCAGGAGGTTTCATGTCTAAATTGACTAGTATTAGGCATCAACTCGTCGCTCTCAAGTCAAGATTGATCCAAATAAGAAGCGTAATTATCACAGGGTGGCCAACAAAATAATTTCAGCACTTGATGAGATTGATTTAAGTGATGGTGATTCTCGAAGCTACGATGAGAGCAATGGCAAGAAGTCAAAAGAGGCGGACTTCGTAGGAATATGTTTTGTGGCAAGCAGTGAGGAATTCGA
Organism: Dendrocalamus latiflorus; assembly: GCA_017311315.1. Lineage (NCBI taxonomy): Eukaryota > Viridiplantae > Streptophyta > Magnoliopsida > Poales > Poaceae > Dendrocalamus > Dendrocalamus latiflorus. The sequence continues at coordinate 16,038,407 of CM029675.1, forward strand.
CCATGATGATCTCTACAGTGATCTTGATGAGGTAAAACTTTCTTATACCGATTTATCTCGTGTTGTGCTAGATTGACAGAGGAGCTCAAGAAGTATAAAAAAATTAAAAATCATGATCTTGTTGTTGAGAACTTAAACTTTGAAATTCATATACTTAGAGCTTCCCTTCCTAACAATGAATTTTGTCAGTCTTGTCAAGATTTACATTCTGAATTGGAGTCTGCTAAAAAAAATTAATGCACAACCTTGGCTAAATTTGGTGATGTAACTGCTAAACTTGATTAATTAAATTGGCACATGACTCGTGTGATGAAAAGTTAAAACTTGCAAGAGATTAAATTGAAAAGCTCAAGTCTAGTTCTTCTGCTTGTTCTAAGTGTGATTTGCTTCAAGTTAGGCTTAATTTATCTCAGGAGTCAATTCAACAAATGATTTATCATGAGACTTTTTCTTGCTCTAACTGTCCTAAACTTAACACTGAAATAGAAGCATTGACTAGATAACTCAATGATTTTGCTGAAAAAGAGAAATTGGCTCAGTCCAGTGCTTCTAAGGGTCTTGCAAATAAATATTTTAAGTGCTTATCTTGTTCCTCATTGACTAAAGAGAATGAGTATCTTAAGGACACTTTAGAAAGATTTTTCTTTGGCAAGAAGAATTTAAATATAATCCTAGAAAAATCAAAAACAAGTATAAAGAATCGTAGTCTAGGATTTAATTTTGTTGAGTATGCCAAAAATCATCCTCCTAAGATTGTTAAGTTTCTGGAATCTGGGAAAATTGAAGTGAAATCAGAACCAAAACAAATTATGTTTAAATCTGCTGGTATAACAAAGGACTCATCTACCAAAGTTGGTACTGTGAAGTCGAGTGATACGACCACTTATCAAGTCAAATATCAATGTACTCATTGTGGTAGAGATGGTCATTTAGGTCAATTTTGTTTTCGGAAAGCTAAGAAGAATAGAGAGACGGGTTAAGAAAGCATTCTCGAATAAGATCTGTACAATCTCCTTGTCGTCACTTTGCTCCCTCTAATCCGTCTTCTGCATATTCGAAAGCTTATTATCTCTTTGCTCTCTCTAACCAATCGCCTGCAGGTTGTCTCCCTACTCTTTTGAATCATCTTTCTACAGGGTTGGGAGTTTTTACAATAGGACCGGTTAGATCAGCTTTTACCCGTGGTCAAAACAACGTGGTCAGATCAACCTTACGACCAGTGTTTCAACCAATGTCTTCTACTCGCTCAGACTTGTCGAGGGTTAGACCAGCCTTACAAACACAGTCAGATCAATCTTGGGAAATCAGAGCAGCTGGTTCTCATGGTCAGACCAGAGGGGTCAAATGGGATTTTCAACCAGCTGTTTCCCACGGTCGGACTAGCTTCTCAAGAGGGTTTCGACCAGCTTTTACTGCTTGACTCAAATCTACTTTTCAACGACTATCTGGTCAAAATTTGTCAAATGCTAGTGTTTCACTTAAATCTTTATCATTGCCTACTGTTGCTCCTATTCATCGAGTAGCTCAGTACTGGATTTCTAAATCTTATCTCACTAACCCCAGTACTGTGAGACAGACACTTTCTGTGATATAAGACCAGCTAACGCAGGATGAAGAACATATGCTTGAGTGGGTTCCCGTCTTTTACATCATTGCCTGACTGAAATACTTGATAGTTCTTCACTCCCTTTGATGGCATCCAAGAGTCTCATCTTCTGATTAGACCATGTGGAAAAGGTGATGTTATCCTACAAGTGGTTCTTTGAGTTCTTTTTTAGATTGCTCGTTTTCACACTTAACTACTGGTTTCTTCTCTTTGTGCTCGGTTGAGAAGTGAGTTGGGTGTGTTGCCTTCTTTGGGATTATTCTAAAGGGGGGTTTGGTATATAAATATTTTCAGAAGCTTTGTTTATTATACTTATCATATAATACATCAAGTCTAAGTTTTTGAAATCAAATGAGAAGTAAAGTTGTCTTTATTATGTTTAGCCATATGCTATGTAGCTTTGATCATAACAAGTTGTAATTAAATTTTGTCAACTTGAACAAACAACATGGCAAGGTTGAATTCCTTGGTTAAGTTTTGATTAGAGTTATTACTTTTTGAGATGTGTCATGTTTAAATACCTGGTTAAATCCTGATTCTAGGTCAAGTCTAAGTTTGAGCCATTCCAGTTCCCTCTTAAGTCACTTTTAGCTTGTCTAGAAATACATGTGCAAATTATGGTGAAATTGCTAATTATGTATGCATCTCAACAATTCTCTCTCGCGAGACGGCTTGCCATTGCATTAGACATGAATTTGGGGGAGTTTTATATGACCTTAAGCTTTTTGGCTTGGCATGATTGGTTAGATAAGGCTTGAGATGCTACACCAAATGAAATGTGAATCAAGTTGGCTCAAAATGACCATTTTAAATGTGTTGAAATTAATATGGGTTGAAGCTCCGGAGGCCATTGTAAATGGCTACCAATCTAGACATGCTTTACTGAGATAAGCCATAAAAGTGTCAATGCTATATGTTGAGTTATGTAAATCTATGTTAAGTTTTGTGCTTCAATTTGACACTAGTTGCTCACTTAGCACTTGATTCTAGCATCTAGATTTAAATTTGTATTTTTAAATGGTTATCTTCTTGAGTGGGATTTTTAGCTTAACTGGTCATTTTTATGAGAGTCTACCATATACATTAATTTGCTTAATCATGTTAAAGACTAGTTTTGATAGTGCTATATGATATATGAGTTTATATAATCTAGGGAGCTCTACACAAAAAGATGACTTGCTTAAATTCTTAAATCAATGCAAAGCGACTTAGGTAATCCTCAAAACTTCTGGATGTTTACTATCCTTGCTCCTTTTTAGACTTATCTTCTTTTTGGAGCCCTTGATAATTTTATTGCCAAAGGGGGGAGAAACTAGAGAAAGGGGAGAGTTGAAGAGCCTTCTAAGGTTTCTGACAAATTAGAGAAAGAGGGAGAGTTAGAGGGTCTTCTGAGGGTTCTGAGCTTTTCTGTACTTAAAATCGTTGAACGCTCTGTGCTTAAAATTCACCCTCTGGAGTTAAGGGAGAGTTTTCTGAGTTTTTTGAGTGGTTTGTACATTTTTGGATGTGGTCAGTTTCTCTCGCAAATTCTCTTATTCAAAAGTTTTTTAGATGTAGTCAATGTATTCATCAAGGGGGGATTGTTAGACCATGTGGTTATTATGGATTCGTTAATGATGAATAATTGACATTTGGTTTTATTAGAATTTGTATTCATGAAAGTTTGTATTGATGCGCTTCTGTGCTTTAATTCTCAGGATGGCAAAACGACCACTGCAAATTTTGACCACGGACGGAAGTCTGATCGGCCTTATGATGGATGATCCGATCGGCAGGTCCGAACGGCTAGCTTCAACAACGGTAAGGCAACCACTGCAGATTTCGACGATGTTCAATTTCGACCATGTTCGACTTCAATCATGTCCGGCTTTGACCATGGTAGGTAATCATATATTTCAACTTTGAATAGTGAACAGGTCGTAGGTCGTAAGATCATATGCTGCAATAACCAATCGATGGTCGTAGCTACAGTCTTTTTCATGGTTGTAGCACAGTACCTGATCGATTCTAGATAGTCGTAGATTTTACTAGTCGACACTCGATAAACGTAGGCTTCATGGTCGGTACTCGTAAACTTCATGGTCGATACGAGTGCTTTAATTCTTGTATTCTTTGAGTACTTTCAGTGCTCGTGTTGGGTCAGTGGTTGATTGATCTATGCATGGCGATTGGTGATATGTGATCGTTGCTACAGTACCAGGTGGGTACTGGGTAGTCGTAGCGGTTATCGGTGCTACAGTACGCGGTTGGTTCTCGGTAGCCAATGATTGGTTGATGGTCATAGTCATAGACTAGGAGTACTACGATGCTTGTGATTATTGAGTGTTCGGAGCGATGGTATTTCCCGAGTACTTATGGTTTCGAGTACTTGTTGAGCTAGCGGCCATATTGAGTTATCTAAGGCTAAATTCTAGATAGTGGTGAGATTTGTGATTGTGGATGACATGGTTGGTGTTGTTGGTAAGTTGGGGTTGTGGTTTTACGTGTGTGCTGATGGCAGTTAATTTTCAGAGAACTTATGCTGGGAAAATATTTCTTTTGTCTTTGCATGTACAGATGAGCGTAGAGATGATCATGGTCGGTGACGAGAAGGCCCGAGACTAGGATGAGGAGATCTGAGGCACAAATGGTTGAAGATATCATGCAAGGTGGTTGGGCTAACACTGGAGCATGTGGATATCAAAGGAGGTGATACGTGGAGAAGCTTCGGGTGGTGGTGTCCTAAAGGCTTCGACATGGAAGTTGATAAGACGTGATAAAGATATGGGAGTTGTGATTCTGGAGGCTTCGTCACGTGTTATTTTAGGAGTTGTGGGTGGAGTCCATAACTGAGAAGATTGAGAGTTTGAATAAAACACGTGTTTGGAATGGTTCTGGCCCCTTGATTTGAGGAAGAGATAGGATTTCATATTCATGTTTGAGTCGAACACGGTTTAAGGCTGTAGTATATAAAAGCAATGAGAGATTAAAGGTTATAACCGTGGCTTTTGTGAGGCTTTTTGTGATAGGGTTTTTAGAGGTGCCATGCTTCGTAGTCATATAACATGATCCAGAAATAATAAATCAGATCTATTCTAAGAAAACTGAGTCGGCGTTGGTGACATGTTTTCCGAGCATCATTGTTTCCTGTTATCTCAGCAGCGGCGTGCTAACACGTCTTCTTGCATGATACATACACGATGTTATTTTCAGCGTGTTCTTGTTCGAGCAGCTGAAAGTTTCAAGCGAAGGAAGATTTCGACTACGTGCAAAGGAGGTCAAGCGAACGGTCGTAGTGAACAGTCGAAGCGAGTGGTCAAACGCCGAGCAATCAAAGTATTCATCGAATGACTTACTGTCAAAATCTACATCTAGTAATTCAGATTGCTTTTTTTTATAATGAGATTTATTTTTAGATATCAAATGACAGAAACAATCATTCATTTCTCTGATTACACCATAACATCCTACCCTATCTAACCAAATATCCGAATTACATACACCTATACACATTTTACGTTTTTTCCTCCCAAGAAACGCGGCGGGGGGCGAATTATGGTCCATCACAATCCGTCGATCTCTTGCAGCCTAATCTGACTTTCTTGGATTCGATCGTCCATGTACACTGCTGTCTGGAACCTCCGTGTCATCAACGAAAGCGATGTAACCGGGACATTTTGGCTACAACTTCCAAGTACCCATACAAAAAGCGGTGGAGTTCAACGACCCGACATCATGCACAGACGAACAATATGCATACGTACATCCTTCAAAGCTTTTTTTAGGTGGCACATGCACGCATGCATCCTTGAAGCATTGGGACGATTCTGTTTGAAACGCCGATAATGTATATATACGATCTTCAAATTAAATATAACTTATATCCTTACTTTTATTATTATATATAATATTATAATAATATAAAAAGTACATTTAAAAACAAATCTACGTGTATCATTTTATGCATCTAATATAAATATTTAAAATAATATTAATAGGATGGATTCTTTTGGGCTTGGCTTATAACTTTTAGATTATGGATTTTGAATTCTTGCTGTTTGCAAGAGAAATTACGAAGAGGAAGACAGTCACAAGCGATTTTAATTGATACAGCTAAAGTCGATACAGTGTATACTACAATTAACTAGCCCACATAAAAAAATATACTATTTAAAAATTAATTACTATAGCGTTGTACATAAACTATAAACTATAAGCGGTAAAGAACCCACTCATAAACAAAGTTTACAAAGATTAACCGCATGTAAGAACTTTTTTGTGACTCCAGGGAGTACTAGAAAGAAGTTCAGAATTCCTACGCCGTCTAATGCCAACTAGGAGATAATCTAGAGTTTTTGACGCTCTAGAGACGTCTGGACTCGAATCCTTCCTGAAGAAAATGTGTGGTCTCGAAAGTCTAAACATGCAACAGAAGAAAGTAGAGACTCCAAAAATCCCAATTAATCCAACAAGGGTGCTGCTGGCTCTGGCTCGTTTAATTCGTTGGCCTGGCCCGCGCGCTTTGGCAGCATCCGCGCGTCGGTTTGCACGGATTTGGATGGGTTCAACTCAGTGTAGACTTATTGGTTTTGTTTTTTTACTATAGTAATTAGTTTTTAAATATAGGCTCTGTTTTTTTAGTTTTTAAAAACTATTTTTTAGCTTTTCTACAGTAACTAGTTTTTAAACGGAGTTTTTTTTTCCAAAATAGGGTCTACTAGTTAATTGTAGTATATACTGTACCGACTTTATTTATATCTGTAAAAACCACACGTGAGTTTTTGTTACTCTGTAATCTCTCGCACGAACAGCCCAAAAGCCATAAATCGTAGCCAAAACCTATAAACCGCAGCCAAAAAGAACAGGCTCATATATTTTAAGATAAGATCTACTAGTTAATTATAATACATATTATATCGATTTTAATTATAATGATAAAAATCATATATAACCATATTTTTTATATTATCCCATAAACGGTTAGAATTTAAAAGTTATAACCCACATCTAAATAAGTCCGAGGCGCAAGTTCTCCTTGGAGACGTCACCGCAAGCTTTCGAGAAACCGCGCGTGATCGGGCGTGCGCCGGTGCGCGCGCGGCACGGCAGGTGGACGGGTGGCCGTGTTACGTTTACCGTGCCCGTTTGGACGGACGGGTTGTGGCCGCCGGCGGCGGCGGTTTCGGACTGGTCCGGCGGCTACCGGCTGCTGCCACGAGCAGAGAGAGGATTCGAGCGGCAAGCCCAAGGTGTGGATCGTCGGCAGGCAGATGGAGAGAGAACAACCGTGCAGCATCGGGATGAGCTCGACGACGGCGCGCGGGCTGCGCGGCCTCGCAACGCCGTCTCCGTCAGCTTGGGCCTCCCTGGAAACATCGGCCGTGCACCTCGCCGACTCGCTTGCTGGGCTGGCCCACACTACATGGACGCCACATGATGCAGGTGATCCACGAGTCAATGGCCCATAGCCGAAAGCTGAAAAATCTTTGGAAGAGAATTACTGTATACGGATACGATACGAGTGTATACGACCAGACTCGTACATATATTTTTCGGAAGAGAATTACTGTATATGGATACGATACGAGTACAAGTGTATACGACCAGACTCGTACGTACGTACGTCCTCCCTTGCTTGACTTTTTAGCATATTTAGCATTGTATTTATAAAAATACCGTATGTTTAGTGTATTGATAAAAATGACGTTTTTGTCGTCCGGTGGCTGGATGGCAACGCCCGTGGGCTGATGCGTAGCCGCTGTCGTCCCACCACCGGACGGCAGGAGCCTGTCGTCCCATGGCAAAGCGGCAGTTGATTAAGCCGGCTGATTAGCCGGATTAATTACTTGACCTAATTTTTTTTCTTACTATTTATTTGAATATTCGATTATAGAAAATGAGCTCAAAAATTGCGAAATTTTATGTGCAACTTCCTAACACAAAATACTTATGTGTAATATTTTTGGTAATTTTATCCACTATGAATATTGCTCAAAAAATTATACGATTTTGATATTTATAGGAGTTGTTACATATAGCAAACGAGCTCCAAAAATTACAAATTTTTTTGGGAAGCCTCCCGACATAGTTATAGTAATTGTATAAGTTTTTGGAAATTTTGTGTACTCCAAATTTAACATGTTAATTCATGTTAATTTAACATGAAATTAATGATGCTCAAACATCTTTTACAGTTCATACATTATAAAAATTTGTAGAAGTATATATAATAGTACAAAAAAAACACATTACACGAGATGCGATATGGCTCATCCATCTGAGCCACTACTATCTCCTCGCCGCGTCGCCTTGTCTTTCGAGAACGAGCATGCCACGTGGGGTACGTCAGTCGGTCTGGAGGTTGCGTCTCGGTTCGGAGGAGATATGAAGACCGTTCTATTTGCTCAATGGCTAGCGGTGGTCTGGTAGGTTTAGGTACAGAAGGCTGGGTTCGATAAAGGTCGATGTCCTCTAACTGAGACACACCAAACTGCGGGCTGTCAGCAATAATGTCATGAATGAAGGACTCTAAAAATCCCCTCGTAGTGCGAAGGAGCTCTCGCCTTGACCGTACGACATGGTAGCGAAGTCGGAGCAGCTCTGCCCACCAAAGTCTCCAAACCTTACATATGGTGTGAACGTTGAGCTCTGCCCTGCGTGAGCTACAAACCTTGACACTGTGTACCGCTCTCTAGAAGCATCCGGGAGGCCCGTATCATTATTGGTGGACTCAACATCACCCCTACATTGAATTGGAGGTTGCAAGATGAAACAATGTTAGTCACAATAAATATTTTAGATGTATAATATGAATCTTATACCTCCCGGATGTGCAGCGAAAATGAACGACGGGGAGTGGTAGTCTGTGTAGGTGGTGCGGACGTCAAAAGTGATGCATCCCGACGATAGACCTGCAGTAAGAGAATGTCATGATGTTAGTGGAATGTAAGGCCTAACAGAAAAATAAAATATAGGTTTATACGTAAGTTACCTCCTCGTCGATATGGCTCACGGATGATTGACAGCTAGTACTACGACACCAAGCAGACTTGGTAGATTGCGATGGCCGGCCAGACCCGCTAGGTCATGATAACCTGGTTGGTAAGCACGGTGCCCCCTCTGGGTGCCCAATGTGCATGGTGTGATCCGTCTAACGGCCGCAGCTCAGGTTGCACATTATTTTTTTGGCCTGCTTTAGGATGTACTTCAAAGTATTCTACACAGCTGGTGGTGTGTCCGGGCTAGTGAGGGCAGTCTCGGATGTTCTTGTGATGTGTTGCGCCCGCTCCAACTGAGGTGACATACGAAACAGGTTTAGTAACGACCAATATGAATTTCGTAAATGAATCCCTCCGAAATTGAAACTGTCTTATGCTGTCATGCCGCCGTGAAGCACTGTGGCGATCGATCGAGCATTGTAGACTATTGTTGTGCGTGATCTACTTGGAGCGATTTGGTGGACGAACGGTGAGTCTGCTGTGCGACCGTGGTACGTACCACTCCAGGTACTCGTCCTACGTCTGGACGTCGTACCGATGCTACTCCATGACAACATCTAGATGCGCACTGTCCATCTATGCCGTCGTCCACTCATGCTATATTGGCTATGAGCAGGCTGCCGTCGATGGTGAATTGGCGTCCAATGGAAACTAGCCTCGCAAAGGGTAACAAGCACGTGGCTCGCAGGATTGGGATGTAGTGCTCATCCAGCTCCCAATGATCCCTTCCTCCCTGTAGACAACCGCATCACTTATCATCCATAAGTGGCACCGATGGTTCTCATCGTAGAACTGTTCGAGAAACTCCGGTAACACCATACCTTCCAACGAATGGAATAGACCAATTTTTAGAGCGAAGATTGACAATGACAGCAAAATAATACAAGTTAGTGATTACATGCGTGTAATTACATATGAATAATTCATTAATTACCGACAATTTGATTACTCGTCCAAAAAATTACAGTGATTCATTACCATCGTCCTTACCACTTAATTACTTAGCACTAATTCATTACTTAACCCTAACTAATTGTCACTACAGTAATTATGATTACTTAATTATACACTACCATACAATAACAAATTATGGGTACCGCATGTAGACAAAAAATACAAACTATGTCTACATTACTACGACCAACTTACATTTATAATACAAACTACCTTAATTACGACTAAATAAATACCACTAATTAACTAAGACTACGGGAATAACGTCGAAAGCATCCGATAAAAATTACCTGTATTTCGGGATAAGCAATCAGCACTACTGCGCCCTTCTACTGCGTCCTCAATGAGCTATGCACTGGCTTCTCAAAATAATTAGCTATGCACTCCTAATTTAGAAAGTATTTTGCAACAAATGGGATATACAAAATATTACTGTGAAGATTGATAATGATAGTAAAATACTACAAATTAGTGATTTCATGCGTGTAACTACATACAAATAATTCATTAATTACCGACAATTTAATTACCTGTCTGAAAAAATTATGAGTAATTCATTACCATCATCCGTAGCACTTAATTAGTTACCACTAACTCACTAGTTAACCCAAACTAATTGCTACTATAATAATTACTACTGCTTAATTACATACTATCATATAATAACAAATTATATGTGTTGTACGTACACAAAAATAGTAAAAACTACATCTAAAATACTACGACCTACTTACTTCGAAATACAAAGTGCATTGATTACGACTAACAAATAATACTAATTAACTATGACTACGGTAATAACGTTGAAAGTATGTGGTAAAAAGTATCTACCTTTCGAGAGAAGCAATCAGGAGTACTGCGTCTTCCTGCCGTGTCCTTAATAAGCTATGCACTGGCTTCTCAAAATAATAAGCTACGCACTCTTAATTTTGAGCGATGACCATAAAAATGAGCTTATGCGATGACGAAATGCGAGAGTTTTGTATTTATGGCCGAGCGAAAAGGAAACCCGGTGCGCTCATCCTGCAAATTAAGGACTCCTTTTCGATGAATAGCACTTCGGGTGAGACGATATGGTAACATTGACAAATGTGCAGACGAGGGAGTGGGCGAGGGGGGACGGCACAGACATAACGATATTAATGTGGATAAGGGAGCGCGAGAGGGGGATGACACGGATAGAGTGACAATTACATGAAGAACACAGTGAGAAAGAAAAGATAGTAGTAACGTGCTGACATATGTGTTAAGGATAAAGGTTAGACACTGCAAAAGATGGCTGAGCATTGTTAATTTCATGATTAAATTAATATGAATTAACGTGGCAATTCAGATCAGATAAAATTCTCAAAAAATTACACAATTACTATAAGTCTATAACTATGTGGAAAGGCTTTTCACAAAATTTCATAATTTTTAGAACTCGTTTTCTATATGTAATAACTCCTACAAATATTAAAATCGTATTAATTTTTGAGCATCATTCACAGTGGATAAAATTACCAAAAATTACATAGCTAAGTATGTTATGTCAGGAGGCTACACATAAAATTTCATAATTTTTGAGCTCATTTGTTATATTTAAAATTCAAATAAATAGTAAGCAAAAAAATAAATTAGGGCATATGATGCCGGGTTAATCACGTGCCGCTCGGGACGGTAGGCCACCTTCCTTTCGGCCACGGGAAGACAGTGGCTATGCGTCAACCCACGAACATTGCCGTTTGGTCACCAAATGATAAAAATATCATTTTTATTAATACGTCAGGTATATAATTATTTTTATAAATATATTGTCAAAAATGCTAAATATGCTTACAAAGTACCTTGCTTTTCATGTATACGAAGTGGGTAACTGCGCCTCTGCGCGTGCGCAACTGCTACGTGTCCCCGAGCGGCCGACGCCCAGCCAACAAGCTGCGAGCGAACCAGAAACCACCCGCTTCTCCGGTTCTCCCGCGCCGACTGCCGCCGCCGCCGCGTCCTCGTCCCACCGCCTTAATTCTCGTCCGGCGCCCGAGCGCCGGCCATGGGCTGCTCCTCGTCTCTGCCAGGTTGTCCCCCTTCTCACATACAAGCCAAAATAACCTTTTTTTTTGTTTACCTCCTTGGTCCTTGGATCTTTTCTATTCCTTCTGCCGTGCTGCTTGTGGAGGCTTTGGGTATCGAAATCTCGAGTAGTAGGATGTTTCTGTGGGGATGGATGGTGTGATTTGGGTTTTCGATTAGCGGTTGGGGAGGCAGGTCAATGCTGGTGTATCTTGGGAGTAAATCTTGGCCGCGACGGCGGTCCGGCAACAAATTTGCTAAATTGATGTGGTTTTGATCCTTATTTAGTACACTGGTGTCTAGGATTTTTTTTTGGAGTTGAATGATTTGTTCCCTAGAATCAGAGGGGCTGTGGATTTGATATCGTGGAGGCTGTTGGAGCTTGTAATGGGGAAAGTTTGTTCTTTGTAGGTTGGTCAGCTACTCAGCTGCAATTTTAGTACACTTGCACTGACTGGAGTTGGGCCTCATGTTTGATGTGAAATTGTGAATTTTTGCAACGGCAAATCAAGTTAGATTGCTAGGCGGTTGTACACAATGCCAAGTTGTTTTTTTGTTAGCATTGGATTATTGTTCTATCCTGAATGCTGCTGCTGTAGAATTGCTTCACAGCACCATGTAGGATCAAATAGCAGTTATTATCGTGTCGCCCGGTCGTGTTAATGGCACGTGAGCAATCACACACAATGGGTAGACATCTGCATTTTTCGCGGGTTGGCATCTGAGGGAGAAGGGTTTTATATCTGTCGGGGTCACCGAATTTGGATGTCCTGTCGATGTGCCCGCCCCAGCGTATGCTGTCAAGGGAGCCCTCAAGGTGAGGGGTTCTCCAAGAGACTAAGACACCAATTGTTGACTGGCACTTGTATTGATATGAAAAGTGTTACAAATGAGGGGTACAAATGTGGTATTTATAGGGCTTCTCTCACATGAAAGATGAAACTTCCCCCAAATGGAATAAATCAGGTCCTCAAGGGTAAAAATATCTCCAAGTCGATGATGAATGGGTCCTGAGTCAGGTTCCTCCGAGCGCAGTTACCTGTCTCTTGGGCTCATTGGATGCTTGTCCAGGTTGGGTCCTTTTTATTCCTTTCTCTCTGAGGGGAAGACCTTAGCCTGGGGGTGCCTTTGGCGAGCTAGGGGTCAAGGGTTGCACCAAGTGCACCCCTCTGGGAAGGTCTGATGGGCACCCATAACAGTGCTAACTCCTAAGCTATATTGATTGATTGGACTATGACTTTCCAATCTTGATTCATCGGGTTTTATGCTGGTATGTAAAGTATGAATGCGGAAATTGGCTTCATCTAGGAAAATTGGTATCCAATTTGTTGCTGTCCATTGGATAGACCACATCCAACTTACTAGTCATTAATAAACTAAGAAAGAAAATATCTTGATTCCATCTATCTAAATGGCTAAACCTTCTTTATTGAAAAGTACCTGGAATTAGATCTCTTTAAAATGTACTGAAAAAGTAGCACTGTGAGGCCATGTAGAGGTCATCGCATGGCTTGTAATGCATTATTGACAACCATTGTGTGGGAGTTTGATTTGTGAAAGGTTGCAAGTTTGGCTAAGTGTTTCCTTCGGGCCCTAGAAGGACCATCCGGGTGGACATAGACTAATTTTCAAGTATGTGTTTCTCTGGTCCTAGGTAATGAATTTTTTTGGTCGGTATAAACTGATTATTGCTAGTTTTCGGGTTTACCGACTGGCCCCAGTTGGTAGACAACCCGGCCCCAAAAATTTCGGCCCATTTCAAATGAACGCCCGGCCTAGCCTGGCCCATTCGCTCGGGCGATCGGGTTGACATAGGTTACAGGCGGAGAGGCGAGTGCATCACCCATTCTCTCTCTCTCTCTTTTCTCTTCTCTGTGGTGGCTGGTGTCTGGTAGCCGCGTTGCCCCCGCGCGGCGATCCCCTCCGCTCCGGCCGCTCGCCTCGGCTCCCCCACTTGATTTGCCTCCCTCCCGTGTTGTCTGCCTGGATCTGCGTCTCCGTTGTGCTTAGCGCATGGAGGGTGGCGGCGCAAGAGGCATGGCTGGCCACGGCTCGGGCAGGGGAGGGGGGTGGGGTTGAGGGCCGAAGACGGCAGCTCGGGCGGTGGGGGGAGGAGGCAAGATGGCGGTGGAGCCGTTGTCGGTCCGGGACGTCTCTATGAGTATTAACATGTTGGCATTTCGCGTAGTTTTGCTACAAGGATTATGAACTTATTATTAAATTGAAGTTCTTTCCAAGTTCTCTGTGAGTATTAACCTGTTATCTTGACAGAAACAACATTGTTGTGCTTATCCCAAACTACAAAGTTTATTTTGATACAAACTGCAAGAGTTGACAAGACAAAAATAATCGAACGATTTTTCCCCATTTTTTCAAGAATTTTCGGACGATTTTTGGCGATAATCGGCCGGTTTGTATTTGAATTTCAAATTTTGTTTGAATTTTTTGGTCCGAATTTCTCCAAAAAACCGATAATCGGCCCAACCGGGCTTATTGGCCCCCTCCGGTAAAAAAATAAAAATCGGTAATATGAACCCTGGTCCTAGGAAAACTATCCAGGTGGACAAGGACTAATTTTCAAATGTGTGTCTCTCTGGCCCTAGGAGGACCATCCAGGTGGACGTGGGCTAATTTTCATGTGTGTGTTTCTTTTGGGTCCTAGGAGGACCATCTAGGTAGAGGACTAATTTGAGTGGACCAATTCCCTAAATATGAAGGACTAACTTTCAAGCAAGGGGACAATCCTCCTTGATTTGGTGGAAGGTCCATCAGCATGATATTTGTGTACCGGGTAGGTTTTTGAGAGCGTATGAGGTGTGGTTTGTGTTAATGGCTTTAGGGTCAATGCATATAGGTTGCATGATGCATGTTTTGATTAACGTGAGTCAAGTGCATGGTACTTATACTTGGAAATGGTTTCTTGGTCTTTGCTTGTGTGTAGGTTGCTTAGAGGACGATGACAGTTAACGGCGAGGAGACCGGGACTAAGTTAGAAGAGATTAGGTCCAGAACGGTCGTGGATGCCGTGTGAGATCACGTAGCTCAAGCAAGGATGAAGGAAGACAAGAACAATGGAGAGGCAAGTTGGTGCATATAGTGCGCCAAGTGACTCGAGCCGGTTCAAGTGTGGTGTCAGGCCAATGGCATCCGAAAGTGGGAGAGACTTGACGGCTATGTGGCGAGTCATTGAAACATCAAGGCTATGTGTCGAAGCATGCGGATTGCTTTGAAGTGAAGGGGAAAAGACAAGGTGAAGGGCATTTTGGTAAAGTGCCAAGGTGAAGGGCATTTTGGTAAAGTGCCAAATACCGAAAAGCTTTATGTGACAAAACTGCGGCGGAGATGGAAGAAGTTTAGGTCAAGGAAGATGAAAGATCAAGCGAATTTGGATATCGGAGCTTCCAGTGGTCATGCGCTTTGAAAAGCATGCATGTGTGTATTTAGTGAATGAAACCCGTTTGTATTTAGTGAATTTGGATATCGGGGCTTAACAGGTGCATGTTATGTATTAGGGTTCATGGGAGAGTGGTGGGCTTAGCCTCCACTATATAAGGAGGATGAAAGGTATGCTTCCATCCTAAGCCTTGAGAGAGAGATTAGCCTATGTTTACGTTGTGCGTGAGAGAGAGCTTGAGTGGGTTGCCTTACTAGCTTTTGACCTCCATAGGGAGTGACTGTAAAACTCTTATCTTCAAGTGGAAATAGATATCTCAAATTCGTCCAAGTGTTTATGCTCTTGTTTTCCAATGTGATCTTGATTTGGTTGTGTTCTTGTCTTTTCTTCTTGATAAGCTTTGTGCCAAAGACATGTAAGAGATGGTGTAGGCTCTAGGAGCTCATTTCCCATCCATCTAGGCATGTTTGAAGCAAGGTCTTGAAGTTTGCTCGGTTTTGGGTTGAGAAGGGTGCAAATTTGGGTTTCTCATTTCAGGGGGTTTTTGGTTTGGTTCTTGCTAGGATTTGTTGTGCTAGGACGTATGGAAATCATATTTAGTCATGTTCCTCCCACGAACTACTCTTAATCTTGGTTTTTGGTTCTAGCGCGGTTTTGGTTCCCCTCAACATTGGAAGCGAAAAGGTCCCAACTTTGGAAAGTTCTTGCTAGATCCATTCATGTCTTGGATTCCTTAGGATTTGATCTTGCCTTAGTACATGTTGCATGCGTTTTTGAGCCTCGATTTGAGAGTTGTGGAAGTTCTTGTATTGTTTGTATACTTTTCCTCTAGGTTCATCTTGATGGACCCTCCTGCTGCCTAGGTGGACCAATTTCCAGCTTTCCTAGACCATCCTCCTGTGAGAGGTGGACCATCCACCTTGGGGTTGTGAGTGTAGTCTTCCTGGACCATCCTGTTGCAAGGGGTGGGCCATCCACCTAGGGGTTGTGAGTGGCTATGGCAAGTTTTGCTCATTTTTTGTAGTGTTTCTACTGTGTGTGTTTAGGTTTTGATCTCTACAGCTTCTCATAGCTATTAGAGTGGAAGAACCTTGGAATACTTGGGGGTAAAAATTAGAGGCTCCAATTCAACCCCCCCCCCCCCCCCCCCCCCTCCTTCCTTCCTCCTCCTGGTAGCCAACCACCGATCCTACAAACACATGTAATGGTTGACATAGCAAGAAATGGGATATGCACCTATCTTGTTCAAAATTTAAATACTAGCTATAGTAGGTCTGGTCAAGGCTTATGCTTAGGAGGAACCGAGGAATGTGAAGAAGGATGGTTAGGCTATTTCTTTCACCACTGTGAGCCGCTTGTAGGCTGTAACATAATTCCTGGGAAACTTAGTGTTATGGTTTTAAGTCTTTAGTATACTTATCTTTCTGCCTTAGCAGTGTGGCATGCTATTAAATCTCACCTGGTATTGACAAGCTCAGTTAATTTGCTATAGTTGCTTCAATGCAGTATTTTGCATTAACTAGCTCTTCAGTTTTGTTTGCTAGGTATAGATTTTTTGGATTATTTTATTCTTTGGTCAGTCACTTTATGTGTCTTCAGAGTTCAGCATTCTTTTCATTTGGCACTGTTGGGAAGCGAACATTTTTTGTCTCACATATTGATGCAACAATGGTTTTTTAATTCAGCTAATAATGCTGGAGGGGTGGGCAATATCAACAATGAGAATTCTGCTACTGATTCAAAGAACTTGAGAGTGAAGGTTTGCAAACACTATCGTCTATGAATCATTTATATGTTTGTGGGTGGTTCAAAAGTTATGTCATTATGTTAATATTTGTTATGTCCTTTGTTGACATCAAGTTGAATTAAAATAAGAAACTATGCCCTTTGTTTTCTTTCCCCTGTTGTGTAGTTGGTGTTGCTGGGAGATTCAGGTGTTGGGAAAAGTTGCATTGTTCTTCGCTTTGTCCATGGTCAGTTTGATCCCACTTCGAAGGTGAAACAAACACTCAACTTTTTTAGTTTTCCTGAACAGGCCAAACAATTTTTGTTCTCCCATTTTACATGTATTATTCCCTTAAACTTGTATTATTTACAATGAATCCAGGTGACTGTTGGTGCATCATTCTTGTCACAAACATTGGCATTGGAGGACTCCACAACAGTGAAGTTTGAAATATGGGACACTGCTGGCCAGGAGAGGTACAGATTAGAACCTTCGGTTATCTTTACCTTTAGTCCATCCTTT
The DNA here is from genome assembly GCA_017311315.1 of Dendrocalamus latiflorus. Classification (NCBI taxonomy): domain Eukaryota; kingdom Viridiplantae; phylum Streptophyta; class Magnoliopsida; order Poales; family Poaceae; genus Dendrocalamus; species Dendrocalamus latiflorus. The sequence continues at coordinate 16,055,635 of CM029675.1, forward strand.
CATTGATCTGGAGTATGAAATTCCGGTACCATCTAATGCCTCCACATACATTTCTGCTTACTTGATTTATGTTGATTGCAATCATTTATGATGCTTTTCTTACCAAGAGAACTGGTCAATTTTCAGGTATGCCGCATTAGCACCTCTTTACTACAGGGGAGCTGGTGCTGCAATTGTTGTCTATGACATAACAAGTCCAGAATCATTCAACAAAGCACAGTACTGGGTGAAGGTATATCATCTTTTCCCTTCCACTCTGCCATGATTGTTGATTTTGTTTTGTGGAACTGGAATCTGCTTTAGGGGTATGGGCAAACGAGTTTAATGAATTCACTCCAAAGTGTTTATGCTATGTAATGAATTCTTATAAAATTTCTGGTTGGATTTGCATTTCTGCTTCTAACTCAGCATACCACGTTTTTATTTTACCATGGGAATGCTTCTAAACAGTCAATCTATTAGATGTCCAGTATAATTGGCGAACTTGTCCCCTTGCTTTTTGTTATCATATTTGAGTTTTTTGTTCTAAGGTTGTGTTTTAGTATGCGAACACATCTAAACAATTACAAATGTGTTGACCATGATCAGCAATTCAGCATTCTATTTCAAAGAATTATACATTTATGGAGTATAAGATTTGTGAGCAGCATCATGACAAATGCAACCTAACTGATCGCCATTTAATTGTGCACATGTTCTGCAGCTTTTGTTTCTTCAGTGTCAACTGCGTGAATAATAATAGTTTTGCTCTTACCAGAGCAAAGTGTATGATGATTCCCCCTTTGGCTTTGGTACAAGAAAAATGCAATTTCTACACAATTCATTTTCTGTTCTTCAGGAACTTCAGAAACATGGCAGCCCAGATATGATCATGGCTTTGGTTGGAAATAAGGCTGATCTACATGAAAATCGCACTGTATCTTCTCAGGTGTGTATATTGTTCTGGAAGAATATGTCACTTTGTTAAATTGGGATATTAGATGCTGAATGTACTATAAGGAGTTTATTTACTATAAGCTTTGGTTTCTGAAGGATGCTCAAGGGTACGCAGAAAGGAACAATATGTTTTTCATCGAGACATCAGCAAAAACTGCTGATAACATAAACCAACTATTCGAGGTATGTATCAGGATTCAGGATTATATTAAGCTATTTGCTTTTGCATATAGAGAAGTGGTGACAAACCTGGCAGAAACATAAAAAAACATCTAGAGTAAATTTCAGAAAACCCAATAAATTATATAGAGAGGTATTTTTTCTGCAACTTCAACTATAAAACCCGGGGTTTTCTGACGTCTAATTGATTAGGCGTCCAGTCGCCCCAGCCTCACTGCGACTTGTCGGAGCGCCGTGACAACCTTGATGCTCATTGTCTTGTTCTTAGAAAAGCAGCTTTTGTGTGAATTAATAATAAAGAAAGGGGACTTGTGAATAAATTGAAAAACGTGGAATTATTTTTTATTGGAATCAGCAGGCCTGAAATAGTTCTGAAGTTACTTTTCTTTGGAAATGACCTTTAGCTTTCTTCTTGTTCCAAAATTCCATTCACTTTCCTAATCCAACCACCTTTGTGAGGTAACTTTTCCAGTTCAATGTTTCCGACCGCCACACTGAAACCTTGAACCCTGTCCTTCAGAGGTTCTTCTTGCTATACATGCAATACTGTCTTAGTTATATATCCATTGTATCTGCTTCCTCGAAACAAAAGGAGCTCACTGCAGTAGCTTCACAATAGCTCCGACTCCGATGATAACCTTTCAATCCAGTGTTTTTGCGACACGGTGAACTTAGGACATCAGTAGTCATCTCATCATGTTATTTTCTGCTACTGATTCTTAACAAAGAATGCTGCCTTTTGATATCTTGAACTTGAATGACCAACACTTGTTCTCCCATGCTTAACCTTTCGCACATGTTGTTCTTTCGCTGTTCCCAATAGGGATATTTGGGAAATCATCTTAACAGACTGTATTCGAATGACAGGAAATCGCGAAGAGGTTGCCCAGGCCAACACCATCCTGATCAATACTATCTGGTTGCATGCCAAACAGCCTGGTCAATGTATAATGTACAATAGCAGTAAAAGCCTGAACCTTGTGGCCGATGTAACATGCCAGGTCAAGCAATCTGTATGCGATTGTTTGGAAATGTAACTCTCATGTAAAGCTTGTCTATTATGCTAACTGTGTTGAAACCTAGAGATATCTGCTTCCAGCTTGGTTAAATGAGCTGAGGGTTATGCTTACACAGTCTGACAGGCCATTACTTATGGAACTCATGTGAACTGTTTGATAAAGCTGCTAGTGTTTTCCGTACTTCTGTCCGATCTGAGAGATGGCATGGACTAGTGAACTTCATTGTTGAAACTTGGACCATTCTGAAAACTGTTCTAACCATGCTCAAGCTCCTTCCACTAAACAGTGAATATGATGCTCAATTAGCATAAGCCCATGACCTGTGCATCTCACCTGAGTATAGCCAAAACATCTCATCAATGCTTTGCTTTGTTTTTCAGCTTTACTGTTGAGTGGCTATGAACTGTATTGAAGGGTCTAAATTCCAATACTGCCCATGTACGTCGATGATTAATTCGCCTAAGGAAGTAAGGATCGTACAGATCGGGGCATCAGATCACGATCCTTCCTCTTGCTTGCTCATGGGCGGACCCACGGTGATTTAAATGCGTTCACGGTACCTTCTTTAGTAGATATATCACACCTCTATATACTGATAATTAAATAAATATTTTATATATATACCTCTAACTAATTTTAACTCGCTACCACACTTTCTTTCCTCCAGTTAATTTCAATATACTTTTACACATTTCCTCTCCAATTCACCTAAAATAGTACGGGCTGGCTAATAACTCATCCGCCTCCTCATCACTGTCCCATTGGCCCATCCGTAAATCCTTCAAACTCTAACATATCCCCTCCCTCTTGTTCTCTCTGTCTCTCTCAGGCTCCGCTAATCCAGACCAAAATTACCAAACCTGATGGCACTAACGCATGAGATCGAGAGGCAATTGGCCACCAAGCGACTTGGTGAGGAGCTGAGAGCAACTTCTAGCCTATGGCTTGGCCTCGGTGGTAAAAAGTATAGCCACGACAAGCGTTAATACGTCTACAAGGAGCAAATAGGGTGAGAGCTGGCACCTGAGAGTTGGGGAGGGAGTGTGCGGCGACAACAGTAAGATCGATGAGACAGTAAACACTAGGCAATGACTACATATCGTCATGTACTAGTGCACGCAGGCCATGCACATTAGACTGCATCAACATAGTTTCATATCAAGTTATTTCATAAATTTTTATATTATTTTTAATTTTTCTAAATTATTTATAGATGTTGTACCTAACATGAAGTATTTTATGCTTTTTAATACTATTATGGTTTTTTATATTTTATTTGTGAACTTTAAATATGGGAATCATAGGTCTATCATTGTGCTTGCTTGTTTTCTTTGTCAGTGTGGTCACTCAGTTGACTTGCTGGCTGGCTCGAATACGACATGCATTAATTAGACACGTATCAGAATTCTTACATTACACATCTGCATTTGATTCCCTACTGAAATGAGAAAAAAAAGGAGAGAAATATTTCTCTTTTTATTTGTGTTATTATAAGAGGAGGAAAAAACCAAGAAATGACCAAGTGTTGCTTGGATTCTGATTGTTTCATGTGATCATAAGAGAAGACGAAAATGGCCGAGTGTTGTTTGCTTGATTGCTTCTACCTAAAAGGTCTACATGGTTGCTTGCTTGGCTTAATCACCTTGCTAATCACAAACAAATATACTAATCTCATTCTACCTGCCTAGAGTTGTTTACGACACGGCAACTCTTCTTTGCAAGTTGCAACATTTCTCCAAGACTCGAAGTGGCACAAGATGCATCGGAAGCCTATCTCCATCGTCTCCTTTGTGCCGATACTCTTCCACTTCCTTGGCCTCAGCCGGGCGGCGGCGGCGGCCACCGGCGGTGACAGCCAGTTCATCTACAACGGCTTCGCCGGCGCGCGCATCGAGCTCGATGGCATGGCCGTGGTCGAGCCGGACGGCAAGCTCATGCTGACCAACGTCACGTCCCAGCTGAAAGGCCACGCGTTCCACCCGGCGCCCTTCCTCTTCCACGCGCCGTCGGCGGCGAACGGCACTGCGGCCAGGTCCTTCTCGACCACCTTCGTGTTCGCCATCGTCTCCGACTACGTCACGGTGAGCGGCAACGGGCTCGCTTTCTTTGTCGCGCCGAGCAAGAACCTGTCCACGGCGTCGCCGAGCCAGTTCCTCGGCCTCTTCAACAAGCAGAACAACGGCAACGCGAGCAACCACATCTTCGGCATCGAGCTCGACACGATCCTCAACCCGGAGTTCCAGGACATCAACAGCAACCACGTCGGCGTCGACGTGAACGGCCTGGTGTCCCTCGCCGCCAAGCCCGCCGGCTACTACGCCGACGACACCGGCGCTTTCAAGAACCTGACCCTCTTCAGCGGCGACTCCATGCAGGTGTGGGTGGACTACGACGGCCGAGCCACGCTGCTCAACGTGACGCTGGCACAGTTGGACACGCCCAGGCCCAAGAAACCCCTGCTCTCCGTCACTGTCGACCTCTCGCTGGTGGTGAACGGCACGGCGTACGTCGGGCTCTCGTCGTCGACGGGGCCGTTCCACACGCGCCACTACGTGCTCGGCTGGAGCTTCGGCCTGGACGGACCCGCGCCGCCGCTCGACTATGCGAAACTGCCCCGGCTGCCCCGCGTCGCCGCCAAGCGACGGTCCAACACGCTCGACGTCCTCCTGCCGGTGGCCACGCCGATCCTCGCGCTCGCGCTGGTCGCCGGCGTCCTCCTGTTCATGTGGCGGCGGTTCCGGTACACCGAGCTCAGGGAGGACTGGGAGGTGCAGTTCGGGCCGCACCGCTTCACATACAAGGACTTGTTCCGCGCCACCGGCGGCTTCGACGGCAAGCACCTGCTCGGCGTAGGAGGTTTCGGGAGGGTGTACAAGGGCGTGCTCCCAGCGTCCAAGACGGAGGTCGCCGTGAAGATCGTGTCGCACAACGCGAAGCAGGGGATGAAGCAGTTCATTGCCGAGGTTGTCAGCATTGGCCGCCTCCGCCACCGCAACGTCGTGCCGTTGCTTGGTTACTGCCGGCGCAAAGGAGAACTTCTTTTGGTGTATGACTACATGCCGAATGGTAGCCTTGACAAGTGGCTGTATGATCGGAACGCGCCGCCTCTGAGCTGGGCTCAGAGGCTTCGCGCCATTAAAGGCGTCGCGTCTGGCTTGCTCTACCTCCACGAGGACTGGGAGCAGGTGGTCATTCACCGGGATATCAAGGCGAGCAACGTGCTCCTCGACTGCGAGATGAACGCCCGGCTCGGCGACTTCGGCCTGGCGAGGCTGTACGACCGCGGCACCGACCCGCAGACCACGCACGTGGTGGGCACGATGGGGTACCTCGCGCCGGAGCTGGCAAACACGCGGCGGGTGACGCCGGCCACCGACGTGTTCGCGTTCGGGTCGTTCGTCCTGGAGGTCGCCTGCGGGCGGCGGCCCATCGAGCACGGCGCCGACGACAACCGGTTCGTGCTGGCGGACTGGGTGCTCGAGCGCTGGCACAAGGGGGACATCGCCGGTACTGCGGACGCGCGGCTCTGCGGCGACTACGACGCCGAGGAGGCGGCGCTGGTTCTCAGGCTGGGCCTGCTGTGCTCTCACCCGGCGGCCGCCGCGCGGCCGTCGATGCGGCAGGTGGTGCAGTACCTCGACGGCGATGCCCCGCTGTCCGAGCGTGCGCCGACGTACAATAGCTTCACCATGCTCGCCACGATGCAGAACGCCGACGGCATCGACTCCTACGCCGTCTCGTACCCGTCCTCGTCGGCCACGGCGACGAGCGTCGGCGCCGCGTCCTCCGTCCTCTCGGGAGTCGGGAGGGAGGTGACCGATCAATGCCACACATAATCACATTTGTTGATCTAACAGCAATACTAATTTTTCTTAAGTATTGATAAATATGGATGTTTTCTAACATTCTTTTTTTTAGAAAAGGCTGAGTTGTACGCGTTTGGAACGTAGTAATTTAGGACTAGTACTAGCTGTAGCACGTGAGGTAGATGTATCTATTTCACACTTTAGTGACAGGTTTAGGTCTGGGCACGATGATTGGTCTGTAATTTATGCGGAGTAGATGCGGAGAATTGATAAAGGAGAGTAATTCGAGTCAACAGAGCTGGTCATGGTCCAATGAACGTGTCCCATCACAAACAGTTGACGTTTCATTGTTTGGTCCCTTGCCATTTTCTTGTACGCTTCACGCTTACCTAAAACAAATGCACCGTTCTTGGTCATGGTCCAGTCATGGTGTTCACATGATCACATTGCTAAGGTCTATTGACCACTCCCGTCGGAAACGAATCCGCAACGTCAGAGTGCAGTTGTAAATCTGAATCATCCGATGAGAAATGGACAGCTCAGATCTGGTTTTGCTACAGTAAATTTTACTGTACCAAAATAAGATCTGAGCCGTTCATTTCTCATCGGGCGGTTCAGATTTTGCAACTGCACTCTGACGTTGCCTTACGCAACGTCAGAGGACCCCGATTCACTCCGGTCATGGTAATCCGTCCAAGTTCTCCAAAAAAAAAACGATGAATTTCAGTGGCAGTAGATAAGAGGAAGGGATTCTCTCACCTTGCCAAATCACTACAGTTATTGTGAGTAGTGAAATCCATACAGCGATTTGCAGTCCATCTCCACTTTTTCAAGGGTACAAGAAGAACATACATCCAACTTGCAACTTACCCACACCATCTATATGCACAGACGCATACTCGTCCTCTATACATGCTGGGAACTTCTGTGAAAGCAACTGAAACATTCGCACCCAAATTATTCGGGATCCTGAGCATCTAACCCTCTTCATTGCGCGCCAGACTTTGCGCTTAAGGTCCCACTTGTTTCGATTTAACCTTCAGACTTTTAGCTTATTTTGTGTTATTTATAATTTCGTCTTTTTTATACTTTTAGCTTTTTTAGTTTTTCGTCGGTTCTTTTTTCTTGTATTTATTTGTATTATATAGGATGGATTAACATATTTTTCTATTTTTCTATTTTTTTTAAATTTAATTATACTAAATAAACCTCCGTCAACTATAGCGTTTTTCAGTCATAAGTTACTAAAAAAGTTTTTTAAGGGTTTAAATGGGACTAAATGATCCGGATCCGTACGAGCATCACGCTGCCGTCACACCTGTACATCGAGTCGCCATGGCACACGTTTCTGGAATTCTGGGTGACGAATCATGGAAGGTCGCTGTCATGGCGGTCTTTCTTTCGTCCCCGGTTTCTTGCAACCTAAACTAACCCAGGGCGAGGCCAAATCGTAGACGTGTACACCTACCGTTTCTTGGTTGAGATGAGACAAATGGAGCGGTCAAAGTGTACATGATAACGCAAGGACGCATGGATCCCAAGCCATTGCTGCTGCTCGCGCAGCTGCTTGTGGTCGTGGCCGGCGCCGGGGAGTTCGCCTACGACGGCTTCGCCGGATCGGGGCTGGCGCTCGATGGCATGGCCACCGTCACGCGGGGCGGGCTGCTGCTGCTCACCAACGACACCAACATGAACAAAGGCCACGCCTTCCACCCGGACCCGGTGAGGTTCCACCGGCCGGCGGCGGGGGATGGTGGCGCGGCCGTGATGTCCTCCTTCTCGACCACGTTCGTGTTCGCCATCGTGTCGGAGTTCATCGACCTGAGCACGAGCGGGTTCGCGTTCCTGGTCGCGCCGAGCAGGGACCTGTCCACGGCGATGCCGCAGCAGTACCTGGGGATGTTCAACGGCAGCTCCAACGGCGACGCGCGAAACCACGTCTTCGCCGTCGAGTTCGACACCGTGCGCAACCCGGAGTTCGCGGACATCAACAACAACCACGTCGGCGTCGACATCAACAGCCTCAACTCTTCCGCGGCCGCCACGGCGGGCTACTACGACGACCAGACCGGCGCGTTCCAGAACCTCAGCCTGATTAGCCGGGAGCCCATGCAGGTGTGGGTGGACTACGACGGCGCGACGGCGGAGATCACCGTGGCCATGGCTCCGGGGCGGTGGCCCCGTCCCAAGAGGCCGCTCCTCTCCACGAGGGTCAACCTCTCGACGGTCGTCGCCGACACGGCGTACGTCGGGTTCTCGTCAGCGTCTAGCATTGTGCTGTGCAAGCACTACGTGCTCGGCTGGAGCTTCAGCCTCGGCGGCGCCGCTCCGGCGCTCGACTACGCGAAGCTGCCGAAGTTGCCCCGCATTGGCCCGAAGCCTCGGTCCAAGGCGCTCACCATCGCGCTGCCGATAGCCACCACGGTGTTCGTCCTCGCGGCGGTCGCCGTCGGCCTCTTACTCCTTCGCCGGCGGCTCAGGTACGCGGAGCTGCGCGAAGATTGGGAGGTGGAGTTCGGACCGCACCGGTTCGCGTTCAAGGACTTGTACGACGCCACCGGCGGGTTCAAGGACAAGCGGCTGCTCGGTGCCGGAGGGTTCGGGAGGGTGTACATGGGCGTGCTCCCGGTGTCCCGGACCGAGGTCGCTGTGAAGAGAGTGTCCCATGAGTCGAGGCAGGGGATGAAGGAGTTCATCGCCGAGGTTGTCAGCATTGGCCGCCTTCGGCACCGCAACGTCGTGCAGCTACTAGGCTATTGCCGGCGCAAAGGAGAGCTCTTGTTGGTGTATGATTACATGCCAAATGGTAGCCTTGACAAGTACTTGCACGGCGGTGACGAGAAGCCCACCCTCGATTGGGCTCGGAGGCTTCACATCATCAAAGGTGTCGCGGCCGGCCTACTGTACATGCACGAGGATTGGGAGCAGGTTGTCATCCACCGCGACATCAAAGCGAGCAATGTGCTTCTCGACGGCGAGATGAATGGGCGGCTGGGTGACTTCGGCCTTGCAAGATTGTATGACCACGGCGCCGACCCGCAAACTACGCATGTGGTTGGCACCATGGGCTACCTAGCACCGGAGCTGGTGCGCACAGGCAAGGCGACCACTCTCTCCGACGTGTTCGCCTTCGGCGCGTTCCTCCTGGAGGTCACCTGCGGCCGGAGGCCCATCCAGGAGGAGGACGCCGTCGACGACGACGACTTCTTCGTGCTCGTGGACTGGGTACTGGGGCACTGGCGAAAGGGCGCCATCACCGGTGCGGTGGACGCGAAGCTCGGCACGGAGTACGACCCCGCGGAGGCGGACCTGGTGCTGCGGTTGGGGCTGACGTGCCTGCACCCGTCGCCGGCGGCGCGGCCTAGCATGCGGCAGGTCATGCAGTACCTCGACGGCAGCGCGCCGCTGCCGGAGCTGCCGTCGACGTACGTGACGTTCAACATGCTCGCGGCCATGGACACCCACCGGGGCTTTCTTGACTCGTGGTCGGTCCAGCGGTCGACGTCGACGGCGGCGATGAGCGCCGGCACCATCTCTGACATTGGCCTCTCCGGTGGCCGATGACTTGGCCAAGGTTTCGACGTTGTTAGGAAGGCTGTGGTTTGGGCTTCCAATTAGCGATTGGGAGATGCAAATTGGGAGAGATGGTGAATCGACTTGATCGGCGAGAAAAATTGGTCTAGGATACCTACTGTTTTGATCTGAATAACATAGGACTGCTTGGAGTGGAGAATTGGGCGCAAAAAATTGTGAGTTTTTAATCTCTCTCATGATTTATGAAGATGAGAATTTTGGACTTTTACATGAGAGCAATGTGCAGAGATAGGCATTGTGAATATATGCAGTTGCAACAATGGGAGGAGGCTAGATTGCCAGACATATCGAAACTGAGCAGTCTTTGAAACAGAGCTACAGTGTCAGTCCCCTAACCTCTGCAAACCACTGTGATTGTGAAATGTGGATAAATACACAGCTTCCAACAAGGCACGGCGACAAAACAATGTAATGTTACAGGCAGAGACAATGGCGCTCCCAGTCGGACGCCGCGCCGAATGGGTTCTCCATCCGGCCACCGCCGACGTCACCGCCGTCCACCACGAGCCGGCCCTTGCCGTATGAGATGAACTGCTCTTTCGTTCCGAGAAGGACGGACTCCACGTCGGACTAAATAAATCTGCAGCGGCAAGTGCAGAGCTGTTCAGCAGTTGAGAACCATGCTCGACATATGAGATTCTGAGATGGGAAGGTAACACTACATACCTTTCCCTTGATCTGGACAAGATCAGCAATAGCTTCAACAAGCATTCTTCGTACCATTCTCCACCTATTTTGCTCTTTGTTGAAGTCAGGACTTGGGCACTGCAAAGGGGAGAAAATTGTCAAAAGATAGGCAATAAGGGTGGCTATGTAATGAGCTTACATATAAGAAATGCATCTAAGCTCGATATCAGCAGAAGTTTTCCGTCGGGTAGATGTGATGTCTTCCATTCTTGCAGGTGCTTGCACACAAAATAAACCAGTATAAGAAGTACTAAGAGTAAAAAATAGCTGTACTGTGACAAGACTCTTTTAAGTGTCCAGGATAACTTGTAATTACGGAGCGAAATGTGGTGTTGCATTTGTTGATACAAAATATCGGCCAAAAAAGAAACTACCGCATCATTGATGAAGAAATATAGAACAAAAAAAAAATCTAAACGGATTAAAGAATAACAGAGCAATTCATACAGTGGTTGGGATAAATTAAAACAGTTATTAGAAAAACCTTGCATGACTACTAAATGACAAGCAAAAGCATACCCTTGTAAACCAGGAAGTATGGCATTTCAACTTGATAGCATATCCATTTGTCTAAATTGTGACATCAAGTTCTCACGAAAATTTAACTTGGATCATATATAATCCATCATCGGTTGTTGAATCTGGTTCTTTTCGTGACGTACAAGAATGCAAGACATCACATCTGACAAATGCTAGCTCCAATAGTACGTTGGAGCTTCATTCCAAGTCCTGATACTTTCGCTGTCTGTGCATGATTTAATTTTCTAGAATGAGATTTCTGAAACATGGTTTAATGTTAGGCCAATTTTAATGGCATCTCTGCACAGTGGAAAGATCCATTGAGTTATTCATCGCCTAAAGAATTAAAGAACAGATGCCTGCTCTGGTTCCTAATCAGGTCATGATTAGGAAAAATTCTACATTACTATATGCATTCACAAGTAAAGTCCAATCTATGATCCCTCCACAAACAAATCAAACTAGTTATTGTCATTACGGGGTAAACACTGCACGAACTAGGGCCGGACGGCGACAGTTGAAGGGGGAAGAATCTCAGGAGAAAGATGAGACCATAGACTGAGATGGACTTGGATGAGACAAAGAATAATTCATTATTCTTCTTCCTAATTGAAACAATTCTGGCCCCTTTTCTTTAAATATAGAGTTTGTCCCCTAATAAACTTGGTCTAATTGATAAAACGCGATCTGAACTAAATGATCTTATGCCTAAATTGCAACTAATCTTATCTCCAAGCCTATCTCTAAGCCAGCTGTTGGATCCTGTTCCTGTGCAAGTTGCAGTACCGCTGCACATGACATTAGAAAAAGAATGCTTCAAAGTCAAGGTGGACAGAGACAAGGTTAATTTGTTACTTTATTTGCATAGTTTTATGAGCACAGTTGTTGCTGGAACTGATACCACTGGCACTAACAAAGAAAGGGCGAGGAAAAGGTAAAACAATCAATAGTTCTACTAATTAAACTAGATGTCTAAGATGCTTACAGATTCTTTTTTTCATCTAGAGCTGCATCCTGAAAGCACCTTATAACAGCTACAGGAAAAGTGAGCCACAAAAACGTTGAAGCACTTGTGTTAATACAGGATACAGGGAATTTATTACCTTTTCATTCATCTCAAGCCCAAGAAAATTGGAACCTTCCCAGTTTCTAACCATTTGAAAAAGGAACAGACCTTGCCAATTTTTCACTTGGTTGGCCCTCAAACATCGAGCCTGGACCTTCTCAAGGCTGAGAAAACACAGCATCCCGCCCCCTGGACTGCATCTTCTGCGATCAAGAAACTGAGACGGTGGACGACCAACTCCTCATCTCTTGCCCGGTGGCGAAGCAACTGTGGTACCGCACCTTTACCTGGCTGTCAATCTGCACCTCCTTTTCCTTCTCCAAAACATCGCTCCTTGAGCAATGGGAGGCTATCAGAGAGTTAACGCCCACCTCCAAGCGTAAAGGAATCGATTCCTTGATGATCCTGCTTGTCTGGATGCTTTGGAATGAAAGGAACAGGCTTTGGCATGACGAAGCCAAGCTAAACCTCGACGAATCTGTTCGTCGCATTAAGCAGGAATTCTACGTTTGGTCAGCCGCCAGCCCAGCCAGCCTGGCCGTTGTCTGTTGTACCACAGTCCCTCGGCAATCTTCCCAGTCGTCTTGCCTCTCTTCGTTCTTCTTCTTTTGGCTGTCCCTCTCTGTACTACTGCTTTTCTTTCGCTTCCTTTTTTCAAATTTTGGACACTGTTGGACCCATGGACACGCGAAATTCCATTTTTGGCCCCCTGAGGACAAAAATTCCAAAACTGGACCCCTTTTGAGCGCGCAACCACTGTTCATCGGGTCATGCGGTACCAGACCGCACGACCCGCCTGCCGCCACGCCGAGCGCGCGTTTCGTCGCCCCGAGCGCACGTCCTCCCGCCCCGACCGCACGTTCTTCGCCCGACCGCGCGACCGATTCCGCGGACCGCACGACCACGCGAACGTCGTCCCGACCGCCCCCTCCACCGCGCGACTGCCCCCAGCGCGTGTGTACTGCTTATATGTGCGCTAGGGTTTACTGTTTTAATTTAGGTGTGTATATATTTATGCATTTGTAAAGTTATATTTATAATAAAAAAAATATGTCTACATATGAAAATGATGTTTGAAAAAATATGAAATTGAAGTGGAGTCCACTTGACTGCTTGTGTTGTGCAATTTTGAAACTTAATTTTGGTTGGTAGAGTACGAACGAAATGTGTGTGAAGTAACGATTAATGTATTTGTGATTTTCATATATTGCTGACCGTGAAAAATGTGTTGAACTGACAATAACAAATTTCGATCATGTTATGTTGTTTTATTGGAAGCAATTTAATGAAAATTTTTGTGAGCACAAATGTGATATGAACAAATGGACGAAAGAAAGGAAAGTGATATTGAACACGTGGGAATGAGTGCAGGAACCATAATGATAACATGTTTTGTTAAATTTGTAGTTGTGAATCAGGAAAAAATCTGATAAAATTGTAAAACAAGTTTATGTTGATTATATGTTGTAGATGCATAAAAAATTTTGGTAATTTTTTTTAGGAACGATTGAGCGTAGAACGATCGATATATAAAGTGGTAAGTGACTTTTAGGGTTTGGTATGTTTTTAGGGTTTGCAATCCCCCGTGGTTTCTCATCTGCAGAACTGAACCATGAAGTCTGTACATTCTAGAATATTGAACAACCCATTAAACGAGACGATGCAAAGCTTGATCACAATCTGAGGCTTGGCTATTGTCCCTGTGTTGGACATGTCATATGAGTAGCTTTGATGACATCTCCACAAACTTGCTCTGAATGAGTTTTGCTCTTGTGGCATGTGGCAATTTTTAAAGAAACAAGAGCTGGCATGGTGGCATGTGTGGAACTCTGTACTTCTAATGTTCAGAACTCCACCACTAGTCCTAACATGCCTTAGGGAATATAACTTGCTGGGTCTATTACATTTTGTCTACTGGGTGTAGCGTGGTTGTTTCCCCTTTTTCTCGCGCCCTGAAGATGGCCCCGCTGCATCCTTCTTCCTGTCACTCTTGGTCTTGAAAGCTGCCTCACGAGCTTGAAGCTCTTCCTCCTGACGCTTGATGGCTGCTTCATGCAGACTTAACTGCTCCCGCCTCCTTTGCAGCTCATCTTCCTTGCCCTTCAGACGGATTTGGTCCACCCTCACGCGGCACTCTTGCTCAACCCGCATCTGTCGTTCCACTTCGCGAGCCTGAGTCATCTTGACAAAGTATTGTTCTTTGTTTTCCACCTCCATTGGCCGGTTCCGTGGCCATGCCGGCGGCACCCGATCCACCCATTCGATGAACTCGCAAGGCTATGTGTGGCGTGGTAGATGTCATGGATCAAGTTGAAAAACGATAATGTCGTCGTTACCATGAAGTCGTCATCCAGGTCTGGACACTTGAAGAACCTACGCCCGTAGTTGGCTCGTTGTACTCGATCCGTCCAGACGCACAACATCGTCCTAAAGCCGCAATGGCACTTCGGGCGCTCATGCCACTCCGGCACTCCAAATGGGTCGGACTTCTAGGAAGACATTGTTGTGTAGTAGTATTGTGATGGCCTGAGGAGGAGATGTGGTATGGAAGACATAGAAGGCCTTTATGTAGGCAGGTTATCTGGTGCAGTGGGCATAGTCCATGGAGAGGACGACACGGTTTTATTTCTTTTCGCTTTTTCAGGATTTCAGTGTTGCAATAAATGTCCCTAGCTTGTAGTCTCGTAATAAATTCAGAGCTTGGACCATTCAATGTATTTGGTACAACGTAGCCTTTTCAGTCGTTTGCAGGAAACAGTACGTTCCACGAAATAAGTGTAACAACATTGCCTTCTCAGAGGCCAGTAATCATAATTTCTAAAACAACAAGTTACGATCATTACAAACGTGTCGGCATATCAACTACTTTTATCAAGGACGTCAGAAAATTTCGGCAGAGTATCCCCTGTTTTTGTGGCCAATGGGGGTGCTGTGATATCACTGCAAAAAAGGGCTCGTTTTGTCAAGTCACTGGGCAAAGCTGCCCCCTTTTGTCATGTCACTGGGCAAAGCTGCCCCGTTTTGTCATGTCGCTGGGCAAAGCTGCCCGGTATTGTCTTCTCACTGGGCAAAGCTGAACGGTTTTGTCGTGTCACTGCGAAAAGCTGGCATGTTTTGTCATCTCACTGAGCAAAGCTGCCCCGTTTTGTCGTGTCCCTGGGCAAAGCTGGCCTCTTTTGTCATGTCACTGCGCAAAGCTGCCCCGTTTAGTCATGTCACTTTGCAAAGCTGGCCTCTTTTGTCATGTCACTACGGAAAGCTGGCCTCTTTTGTCATGTCACTTCACAAAGCTGCCCCGTTTAGTCATGTCACTTTGCAAAGCTGGCCTCTTTTGTCATGTCACTACGGAAAGCTGGCCTCTTTTGTCATGTCACTGCAGAAAGCTGCCCCGTTTTGTCATGTCATTGCGTGACGTCGTGTTATTGTGTGGTCTGTGTGACTGAGCCTGCCCCCCACAGCCTATAAAAGGGAGTCATTCCTCACCTAGTCCCTTGCCTTGTTATCACTCACTTCGTGAATTAGTTGTTCCCAATCTGTGTAGTTTTGTTCCGTGCTAAACCCCCCCGACTAGGCAATGAGTCAGCTCAGCAGCTCTTCGCATACACCCACGGTGATTTACCCGAAATGCAACACGGTTGTTAGATGTAAGACCTCACAGACGGCCTCGAATCCTGAGCGGCACTACTACAAGTGCCCCTATTACTCGGTGAGTAAGATAGTTTTGGGTTCATTCAAATCGTGGTGGCATGTTTAAAAATCTTCTTCTCATTGAATCGCAGGAAGCCCCCGGTGGTTGCCGATTCTGGGTGTGGGAGGATGAAATGGGCACAAGGACAAACATTGTTCGCCAGGAGAGAGCTGTCGTGGGGGGTTGCAACCCCGTCGGGATGCGGCATCGTTTCGACAGACTGGAGTGAAAGATAAATTTAATGTTGTGTGCTATTTTCTTTCTTGTGTTTATTGTTATCCTCAAGTTGTAGTGCTAGAGGTTCTCCTCGTGTATGTTGGTAATGTTTTATGCTACGTTGTCGTCAAGCTATTTTCTTTCTTGTGTTTCTAGTGTTTGTTGTTATTGTGTCTTCTCCCGCTGCCCCGTGTTGTTATCTCTCAGTTGGTTGTATGCCCTAGTAAATCAAAGAACTTAGACCAACCCTTTTATACAGGAAACCACCTTTGAACATCAAACCATCAAGCACTTGAAAAACATCACATGCGTACGTACTTGTCATATTGCAATGAAGCCTTAATTGTAGAACAAATAATTTCATAAGCCATGCGAAACACTGCAAACCATGCGATGTCACAATAGCACAATTACAAAAATTCATTCATCATCTCCTCGATGCTGCCTCGGACGGCGTATATGATCATCTGAGAAGGTGAACCTACTAGGGGAGCGCGGTGCATCGCGAAGATCGTAGTGCGAGGGCTGTGCCCGAGGCGGTGGTGGGTACAACTCTGTGGAGCGTTGCGACGGCTGGCCAATAATAGAGCTCAGCCATTCGGAGGAGGGGTCTACGTCCTGCTTAGATGGTACAGCTGAATTAGACAATGGAAAGTACAAAAAATGTTCATAATGAGTAGTAATATCGCAAGGCATTTACCTGGGTACTCTGAAAAGCGGATGACCCACCGTGAACGTCATGGCCCAGTTGCTCCGAGTAAACCTGCATTTTTTTGGCAGTGCGATTAGATGGCTTTGAAATAGACATGTTTAGCTTAGTACGTTACTGCATACCGGGGTATGTGGCTGTCGAACTGACGATATCGACGGGTAGTCGCGCATGTACTCCTGCGATGTTAAGCCTTGATAGGTCTGCCCAAACCACCTGTCCCGGTCATCTAGGTTGGTCTGCACGGTAGGGGTGTACGAGGGCATCGCCCCCTCTGGTTGGTCCGGCGAATCAGGATCGCCCTCTGGAGTGGGCCCCCGTCGGCCTGGAGAGCGCGGTCGCTCCTCCGTCGCCCTCCGTGATGACGATGCCCGTAGCAATGTGCTATCCTGTCGTAATTGCTGCAAGACGAACATGTGGTTAGACATAAATGGTAAATGAGTGGATGAACAAATAGTTGGCAATTGTCCAACCGCCGGTCCGAAGCGCGTGGAGGCCGAGCGAGCGTAGCTAGGCCGACTCTCGAACTGGGATGGACGCGACGACGATGGCCGTGCTGATGGTGGTGCAGACGGCGGCGTGGAGGGGGGTGGTGGTCCCTGGCCACGTCCGCCACTGCGTGTAGCAATAACTTCATCTCGGTGGCGACCACAACTCAAGGACCGTATCGCAGCCCTTGCCTCATCGTAGATGCTGCACATTGAACTGACCCACCGCTCAGTCGTATTTGACTTCCTACGGCGTATAGACTCAGCAGCCTCGTCCTCGATATGATGCAGGCGGTCCACCTGCAGTGAAACAAACAGTCAGTTAAAACGTAATCCTGCACTGTTTAATGACATACTAATCTCGTACCGCCTGGTCGTGCCGTGCCGCTAGATGATGGTCTGGACCTGCCTGTAGAGCGGCCTCGTGAACGACCTCAGGTGGATGATGTGGCAGCTCCCCAGTAAGCCTAGTGCGGGTGCGTGGAGCGTACCACTCAAGGTATGCCCTATGCGTCGCGGGGTCGTCCGGCCGTGTCTCGTCCGCAACCAGTGTATCCGCCTGGTCACGCCACTGGTCTGTCCACCGTCGCTGTGTGGCTCTCCAGTCTTCTGTCGCTCACCCTCTCCTCGATTGCCTGCAAGTTCATTGAGACATTACACAATTAGAAGGGGCACAGACTACTTCATTAATTAAATTTATGGTGTAATGACATACCGGTGGGTGCTGTCTGCAAGAGGGCGTCCTGCCAGGGGGGACATGCTGGTACAGTCCGAACTGCCTCATGACTCGGTGTGGGTTGTATGGCTCGACGCAGTGCGAGAACACCAAGTGGCAGGTCGTCAACCAGTAGCTGTGATCCTGCCCGCACTGTGATGACAACGAGTGGGGGGCCGTGTCCATAATGAACCGTGCAGTCCATGGCCACCAGACTATGTGGGCGTTGGGCAGAATCTCGAACCTGTTGTGGAAATATGTGTACGCACGTCTCGGTCTGTCCCTTGCCCACCTCAACTGACCATGTGTCCAACGTGTACCCAATGTGGGCCCATCAATGGGGTCGTCGCCACCATCGAGGACGTAGAACTGCGGGCTGAGGTCATAAGGGTGCACAACACGACCAAACTCAGGCCTGCCAACGGAGAAGTGTTCCCATGACCACAGCTGAAGGAGAAGGTAGCAGACGGCTAGGACCGGCTCGCTGGCCGCGCTACGCTGCGAGGCGTCACACAAGCCTCGGTATGTGGTGCTAAGAACTGCTGAGCCCCAGCTATACTGTGGCACCTGACCAGGCCAGCCATCCGCCAAGGACTCCGCTAGGTGTATGTAGCTAGGCTGCACGGAGTCTCCAATGGTGCTAGGGAACAAGATCCACCCGAACAGATATAGCAGGTACGCAACGAAGTGCGTCTGCACCTCGTCCTCATGTGCGTCTGCAGGACAGGTCATGTAGCGACGAAGCCATCCATGTGGCACACCAGCTGCGTTGTCTGCAATCGGATGACCGAACCGGTGACCCAGACGGACCTTCCAATCTGCTGCCTTTGGGGGTGGCACTACAGCAGCACCACGGACGAATAGACCTGTAAGCATCGTCACGTCCTGTAGAGTAACCGTCATCTCCCCCCACCGGAAGTGGAAGGTGTGAGTCTTCGGCCTCCATCGATCAACGAGAGCAGACAACAGTGGCGCATCGTACTGGAACGCATGCGGTAGATCCAACATGCGGGCAATGGGCAGCAGCCCGGTGTCCCGCAGTAGTGGGATGTACCGCTGGTCGAGACGCCAGTTCTCTCGGGGGCCCCTAAGTACGAAGCAAGGAGGCCCTCGTGCGTCTCCTGACGACCACGCATGGCATCGGTGGTGCTCATCCCAACGGGGGTCTAGCAACTCGAACGCCATGTCCTGCCAAAGAAGGATAACAAGTGAGTCTACATTTATAACAAAATGTGCATCAAATGACAACATAATTAACAACAAATGTAACGACAGGGAAACGTACGGAATGTACCAAAACATACATAAAATATGCACACGAATATGACCCACACGGCAACGAAACATATGGAATGTACAAAAACATACATAACATGGTAATATGCACGACATAGATACATGGAGCCAACAATGCAGCGTACACCTCCTGAATAATGCATGGTACATCGCAACGCACAGAACACATGGAAGCAACAATGGGTACACCAAAAAAGTATGGTAGGTACTACGGAGCGTTGCTTGATGCCGGCCTGTTTGGGCACTGACTGAGGGAGTGGCCAATCGTCTTGCATAGCCTACACTTCGGGCGCCGAACACGATCCCCTCGCTGGCTGTCATCCAAGTCATTGCGGATGCGACGGCTTTGTCGTCTTCCACGACCGACATGCTTCAGTGCATCGTTGGGTACCCATTTTATCTCCCCTAGCCATAATTCCCTGTAGTGCATGTCTACCCTGTAGGAATGGAACTCTACACTCCAGGTTGCATACAAGTGCTGCATGTTGTAGTACTTGGAGATGTACTGTGTCGATGTCTGGTTCCATACAGCGCAGGCCGCGTACACATGGGAGCATGGCTTGTGGAGAAGCTGGGGCTTGTTGCAGGTGCAACATGCTTCATCACCAATCATGCATACATGCTTGCGCTCCCCTCTAATGTGACCCATGACATACTTCTGCCTTAGGCGGACCTCAAACTTCCTCCTTAAGCTATCAATGGGCTGACCAATATGGGATCGACCCTTCTCCATCTTCCTGTCCATGAAGGCCTGCATGACCTCAGAGTATTGCTTGTTTTCGTCAAGGTGCTTCTGCGCCATCATGGCTCTATTCACAAAGTACCCGACGGTACAGTTCCAAGTCTCGGCCACGATTGCCGTGATCGGCAGGGATCTGACGCCCTTCAAGACACCATTGTAAACCTCGGACATGTTGGTTGTCATGATCCCATATCTTGCCCCACCGGTGTCGTGCAACAAAGACCACATTTCCAAGTCAGGTGCATTGGACTGAACCCATTGTGTGAATACCCCGACTCTTGTGGAGCCCCCCTCCACGGCCTCTGCTTCTGTATGCACATGCTTGGTAGCCTCCTGATCGAGCTGCCTCCACAAGGTGTCGAACTTCCGCTTCTGGTTCTGCATGCATAGCTTCTTAAACATCTTCATTAGGTCCTTGCTACGGAACCTTCTGTGGAAGTTCGTTGCAATATGCCTCATGCACCAGCGGTTCTTCACATCATTCCACTGGAAGGGGGGCTGCGTCCCATTCTGCAACGTTCGCAACGTAGACAGCAAGGCTGCATTGCGGTCGGAGATAAGGCACACTTCAGGACGTTCTTGCACTACGGCATGCTTCAAATTGCAAAGGAACCAAAGCCAGCTATCTGTATTCTCGTTCTCCACAATTGCAAATGCCACTTGGAGTAACTGGTCATTTGCATCGGCTGCAACTGCGGTGAGAATAGTACCCTTGTACTTGCCGGATAGGAACGTCCCATCTATGGTTAGCACTGGACGGCACCACCTGAAACCTTGTATCGCCTGATGGAAGGCCCAGAACACTCTGTCAAGAATGAAACAATTCGGGCCCTCCGTAGGATGGACCCTCTCCTGCCTGTTTATGTACGTGTCTGGGTTTGATTGTGCAATTTAGTGCAGCATTCTTGGGACCAGGTCGTACACCTCCTCGTACGTCCCATACATACGGTGCAGCACCTTTCGCTTCGCCCGCCATACCTTCTTGTAGCTCACTTCGAAGCCCGCCGTGTTCGCTACTTCTGCCATTAGAACCTTCGGGGCAATGGACACATCCGCCTGGATGAGGTGCGCGACCAGCTCCGCAACATATGATGATGTCATGTTGCGGTGTCTATGTACTGGCCCCGCAAGCTCACAATTGTGATCTTGCAGCACCGTTATCCGGAACTCCGTGCCAACGCCCTTGTACCATTGTGCACGAACTTTGCCACCACATGATTCGTCAACACACTTCACAACGTGCGTGTCCAGCTTTGACTTGTGGACCCGATACGTCCGGCTTATGTTGACGGCATGTCTAGCAATAGCCTGCTGGACATCACTGCCCCAAAAAGAGTGTGCCCTCGCTGAACCCCCATTCTCCCTTCTCCGCCTGTGGCAGAAGTAGGGCTGCCGCTGCGTTGTCGTCCAGTCTGGACGACACGTACGCACCGTCCGTGGTCACAACACGACCTAGCACCCCTCCAGTTGCACCTTTGCCATCCTCATCCTCTTCAGAACTGCATGTTTCCACCTCCTCATCCTCCTTGCTGCCATCTTCTTCCACCTGGTCCCCAAGATACTTATGACAGTCAATATGGGCGGCCCACCACCTCTCGTCCACACCTTCGTTGGGCTGGAAATTCTCCGCACGCCTCCTGTCGTCTTCATCACCCACTTCCTGGCCCACATGTTCTCCCGCAGAAGCGTCTTCATAACCGCCGGCCACTACATCTCCACCAGCGGCATCTGAACCAACCATGGCTGATGATTCTGCCCTCTCCACGAACTCGACATACACCATTGGCCTCCCATATATCGCAGCATCAGGGTTGCACACGACCTCCATGTAGTTCGCCCATGAGGCGTCATTGGTCACCTTCAGAAGTTGCCATATGCTCTCACTTCCATCATCCACCATTGAGGCATAGACTGCCTCGATCCGTAACTTCTTCCTTGCGGTGTGTCGATCGAACGCTGAACGGACACACCTCCGTAGCTCAGACAAGCTCATGGCGCTCATACCGGGTGCCCGGATCACAGTCCGCTCGCAATTTGACAGGTCCGCCCCATACGGCCCATCACGTACGAGACCACTCCCATAAAACACGAATAATTGTTCAATGCCAGCCATTGCGTACCTAACATAAGTGCATAATCAACCATTTTAGTACACAGCATGTAACAATCGTACCATCTAATTAACAGTTTCGATTAGTATATGTTTTGTATTTCTAAATCTACGATTTATTTGTAACTATTTTACTTTCAAATTGTACCATACATCAAATTAAATATTCATATCATTTTTTCCATGAAATGACCTTCATACTACGGTCATTCACTAAGCATACTAATTATACAAATTGTCTCTAATCTAACTACTACAAATTTACCACCTAAAAATGCTTCAACATAAATATTTACTTTTTCAACACCTACACATTATTTACACTACAATCTTTTCTAACTTTAACTTAATATAGTCTTTATGTAGCTCTACTATAACTTTCTATGACTGCTATTATATTTTAATTCTAATCTACCAAATTTATTTCTAATTTATTTTTACCACCTACCGTACTGCATGTAGTTCTTCCCTAAGCGTACTAATCATATGCTTCTAATCCTAGTACAATTGCTCTAACATAAATATGTATTTTTTCAACATCTACACACTACAACTTCATATTTTCCACCTAACTGAAATTACTTTACAGTACGTATGTTCACAAAAAAAGGAAAACACTATATACACTACAATACATCATGCCTAACATATGCAAGATTTGCTATACACACATAGCGTATAAAAGATTGACATAAAATAACAGTAACACAAGATGGTTTCCTTAATTAAAGCCTAATGACATACATAAAATTATAGTTGCACGGGTACAAAACTTACCTCTTGTTGATGCTCACGAGACGATCTACAACTTTTGTATTTGCCAAATCCGCTGATTCCAAACGGAAACAACTCAACTCTTCCGGCTTTCGCTCCTCACTTTTCTTCACCAAAAATTGTATAAGCCTACCAATTATACAAATTGTCTCTAATACTATTGCTATCACCCACAAATGCTCTAACATAAATATTTACTTTTTCAATACCTACACATGTAAGCACGTATGTTCATCAAAAATTAACTACATTACACTACGTAACTTCAACAAATAAATACGACATTTTCTACACTACAATACATCATGCATCATGTTTACCTACAACATACACACCGTATTGGCTTATAAGAACATTAACGAAACACGGTTCCCCTAATTATGGGCTAATGACACTCACAGAAAAATACTTGCACGGGGCCAAAAATTACCTCTTCTTGAAGCTTAGAAGACGATCTACAACTTTCGTATTTGCAAAATCTGCTGACTCCAAACAAAAGCAACTCAAAAATCTGAGTTTCCACTCTTTCTTTTTCTCCCTTCACTCCCTCTCTCGCTCTGTCTTTGCTTCCACTGCGAACCAGAAGACTTCACCGCATGCATCTGCTCACCAAGCGAGCTGTAAGGACCCAGATATTAACATCTGGATTCCTCTGTGATTACTGCACTATTTCCTGGATCAGTAGATAGTGCTCACAGTTACAGTAATGAATATCAAAATACATATCATGCGGAAACGTAAATGTAATAGCAAACTTACACATGGGCCGATGAGGCCAAAATCATTAAATTGCAGCAGCGGAAGAACGAAGCACACAGGTGGGACCTTCGGACATGCCCACAGGCAGCCAACTGGAGGTTCGCGACCTAGTTCTCGACATCTTCATCTTCTTCGCCATCGTGATCCATAAGTATTATTGAGGCGTAGTGATCCGATTCCTGCTTCTGAATTTGTCGCAAAAGCGAGCGTGAGCACTCCGACCCCGTGCTCAGCGAGCCAACACACAGAATGCAAGATATAACATGTATGGCTAATCAAGGATGGCTTAAGTTTATTTTATTTTGCGAAGAGTGCTTTTGAATACAATTACTTAAAAATTCCTGAGACCTAGCATTTTGAACAAAAGCATATTGTTCAAGAACATGCAATAATAATAGCGATCCAGATTCCATCCACCGTTACATGGCATCTGCACCATATAGCAATTCTTCAGCGTTATAGCCGCTTAACTTATCACTGAGACGACACCCAGGACAATTCCAAACTAGGGCCTTACACTGCCCTTCCACTTTTCCAACCCATCATAAAGCATTTTGAAATAGAACTATATCTGGTTAAGTTCCCATGTCTGCCCTTGACCGTGGGCACGGCTATTCGAATAGTTTTGACTCTGCAGAGTTTGTACACTTTCACCACAAGAGACAATCAACTCGTTGCCCCACATGATTCCTTAGACATGTGGTTGAGTAGACTATCACAGTGACTTTTCAAAGTACCTCGCCCCTTCCATCATTTCACCCTATGGGTCGCTCCCACTTGCGGTGGGTCCCATACGTTGTGCGGGATGTCCTCCTTCTGAACGTCTAGCAGCTGGCTCCCCACCCCTGCTAGCCCGCCACAGCAGAACTTCACCCTACCCGGGTGTCCCATTCAAGCCGTCACACAGACTGCCGCTTGCACTATCCCACACCTCCTCCTGGAAGGATGACTTTCAGGGTACGGTAAATCTACTAAGCCAAGTTGTAATTTACAGACTTGTGGTTGTACTGTTTTACACGGGTTGACATGACAAGATTCAGTCCTTAGTGATATCTGGACGGTTCTACCACAAACCACACTCTCGTGCACACCTGCACCACACCCCCGAACCATCCGCCCAGATATTTAAGCATGTTGGGGTTTTTGGAGACATAAAATAATCATATCCAACATTTATCAGTCATTACCACCATGACTGACCCAACCAAATTTTTCTCATGATTAAAGTGATGTTTGGGCGTTCTCGCGCCCATGATTACCTAAACAATGCTAAGCACGGCATATATAAATTATGGACTTACTTTTGGAAAGTTACTATTATAGTTTTGCTAAGGCGACAAGGTTCACATATTCCGTGAAAGGGGAGGATGTAGGGAGCATGGGGAGTCCCGCGGGGCCTTCGGCCGGTCTTAAAGGTGGGCGAGCAGGGCTAGCATCGGGACTCCGCCCGTGCGGTCGCATCGGCCAACAGCGGTGGCAGGCGGCGGCAGAGTAAAGCAGCGGAATTTGGGGGGGGGGGGTCCGGGCATGATGATGGCGCCGCGCGCGTGCTGAGGCCGGGCAGAGCGGGGCCGTGTCGGCAGAGGGAGGAGGCGGAGGGAGCGGGCTGGGCGGCGGGCATGCGCTGGCCGCCAGGGCCGTGTCGCGCGGCTTGGCTGGAGCAGCGAGGAGGGAGGGGGCCCCGGGCGCACGGGAGAAGAAAGAAGGAAGGAGGGAGAAGAGGCGCGGGGTGGTCGCGATCTGCAGGTCGGCGGGATTCGCACGGCAGGCGTGATGCTCGCACAGGAATTGCCGACGCGGAGCGAGCCCAGCCGTGAGAAGGAATGGAGGTAGGAGAAGAAAAGAAACGGAGGAGGAGGAGAGACTGGAGCTGGGCCCGCGCGCAGGAAGAGGTGAGGGTTCCAGTGGCAGTGAGCCAGTGAGGGAGCAGGAAGAATTAGGGAAAAGAAAAGGGCTGGGGCCCATATGTAATAGAGTGTAGAGGGAAAATAAAGGAAAGGAGAGATAGACTTAATCATTTTCTGGACTTTGAATTTTTGGATTTTGAACTTTTATCTTGCATTAGAATTCAAGCTTTAAATTTTCAACTATCAAATGAGAGTTTTTATTATTATTATTATTATTTAAGTTATAGGTGTACATATATATATCTATATATGTATATGTGTTTGCATTTTATTCATTCATTTTTTTATTGCTATTTATGTCACTATTTTCAAAAATAAGATTTTATATTTTAACTCAGGTTTCTCCCTCCTTATACTGGATCATCTTTTCAGATTCGTGTTTAAAATTTTAGTTTTCTATTATCTACATATTCTCATTTAGGTATTATTCGTAGCAGTTTTACTTTTCAAAGTCTTCTTGAATTTTTGAATCCTCCACCAAAATTCAGAAAATCGCTATAAAATCCAAATTTCAACAGAACATATTGCAAAATATTTTTAAGAATTTCATATTTTTCAAATTCGAATTTTTCAGGATGTTACAAATCTACCCCCCTTAAATGAATCTCGACCCCGAGATTCCGGTAGAGTAGAAAGAATGGAGGTGGGTTATATTGGCCAGCATTGGGTTTCGGGATGTTGCTCGACGTATAGTTCCTTAGCTCCACGGAAAGATGGAATTCTGCACAATAGGGTTTAGAACTTGGAGAAGTCAAAAGGAAAGAGGGAAACCTTGTTCTCCTAGATAGGTTGTAGGCTTCCAACTACTTGCTCTCTGACATTGTTGTCTTCACGTCATCATAGAATGGAGTGGTTGCATCGTCTATGGGATATATATGGTTGTAGAATTTCATATTGATGGGCGGCTAGCAATAGTCGGTGTCTGGGTGTAGAGGGCCTTTGGGATGCAGAGTTACTTCTAGGTGGGGTCTTTTACTTCTACTAGGATCTTGTTCTTGCTTCTTAGCTTTGCCAAGCACGTTGATTTTTGCCAAAGGTATGTCTTGTAATCCTTATCATCAGAAGATTTTTTTTGTTTTTTTGTTTTGCTCTTGCGAATCTCCTTGTGCTGGTCTAGTTAGCCCTAAGTCCAGATTGTTGCAGTTCCAAGGATATACATCGTAGTAGTTCTTGGGCAGTTCTGTCTCTTAGTGCTACCCCCCTTAAATAAATGACGATTGTCATTAGGGTTGGCGGCAATTTGATCCATGGGCTTTCTAGGTAGGTAAGGAGAGAATGTTAGCAGAACAGAGTCTCGAATCTTGGTCCTCGTGCTGGTTGGGGCTTTTAGTTGAACAATTGCGAAGGCTTCACTTATCCTTGGTTGCCTTAGCTTTAGCTATCTATCACCTTACTTCGGTAGATCTGACTGGGTTTGTAGCAAATGGGGCAAGAGAGAATAGCAGGAGGTAAGGATAGAATCGCGGGGATACGGTAATCTAATCCCATTATAACTATAAAAGAATACACCCCGGGAAACTGGGGTGGCAGATGAATCACATAAGTTTTTAGGACATTCTTTTCCTGTGACCGCGAAATGTAACACCCAAGGGCAAGAAGGCAGTGCACAGAGCCAAATGGAAATCTTGCAACAATACATCGTCTACTCGGGGAAGGCACACATAATGGGGCACAGGGTTTACCTGCGTAGTCCGTTTAGAACGAAACCACCTTATCTTCACGAACATCTTCGACGTTCCTAACCTTAAAATTTTGGAGTGAGGTTACGAGGGGAAGAACAAAATTTTCCTTTCGTAAATTCCATGGAAAGAAGGGAAAAGTATTGGGAGGTAATTAGTTCTCTTTCTTGTAATTACCTTGGTAAGGAAAAACCTTGTATATGTATACATATAGTTTTATCAAGGTGTTCTAATCTCTTCCAATGTCCAATTATCCATTAATGATTTGACTTCCTCCCATATGATTTTTTTTTCACAAGGCTTAAATTCCAACGATCTCGATTATTTAACGTTCACTTTTGTAGATGGTAGGTATGCTTTCTTCCTTCCTTACTTAGTCACGATATTATTGCCATCGGAAACTCCAAACAGCGAGTATCTCTATTTATTTGATTCTCCGATCGTACACTTTCTATCGTGTCTTATTAATTCTGCTATGGGCATTTAATCTTTACATAAGTCCTAACTTCCACCCTAGATTTTTAATTCAATTTTCACATTTCACTATGTCCATGTAATCCCATTCTCAGATCTATTACCTGCTAACTTGATTAGCTCAATCCCATGGAGGTCTAGTATTCTTTATCTTAGATTCGCCGCTAAATTTATTTATTTATTATTATAATTTTTTTGAAACTTTCTAATAACCCCGTCTGGTGCTATTGGTTTAAATCCATAATTTGCTTACTAGTAATCAACCTAGATCATCACTATCCCTAATCTGATTCATTGTTTTTATGTTGTCAATTACTTTTATACTCTAATAGCTGTTATCACATTTCCAGTTTCTAAATATTTTAGTTAACCCACCCCGCTATCGATCATAGCCTATTATTCCATTGTTATAAGCATTTTCTAGGGATTTTTCAATTTATTCATTTAAGTTCCACCAGTTCCTTTATCCCAAATTTATACTATCATTTCCTCCAAGGATGATACATTTGTGGAGATTAAACTTCAAGGTCCATTCATGATTCTGAGTAAAAAAAAATGTATTATTTTTTTATAGATAATTTACAAGAGGAGTACTGAATTCTTTTTATCGCTTTGTAGTGGTAAAATGGCTAGGGCAGCACATAGATGAGGGGGAATCATCTAAGAGAGATGAGAATGAGCAACACTACTTATATACTTGGAAATAGATTTTTAAGAGATAATTCTAGTTATGAAACTAACGACCAGGCTAACTAGGTCACGACCTGCAGTCGATATGCTCTGATACCATGCCTGTAAGGACCCAGATATTAACATCTGGATTCCTCTGTGATTACTGCACTATTCCCTGGATCAGTAGATAGTGCTCACAGTTACAGTAATGAATATCAAAATACATATCATGCGGAAACGTAAATGTAATAGCAAACTTACACATGGGCCGATGAGGCCAAAATCATTAAATTGCAGCAGCGGAAGAACGAAGCACACAGGTGGGACCTTCGGACATGCCCACAGGCAGCCAACTGGAGGTTCGCGACCTAGTTCTCGACATCTTCATCTTCTTCGCCATCGTGATCCATAAGTATTATTGAGGCGTAGTGATCCGATTCCTGCTTCTGAATTTGTCGCAAAAGCGAGCGTGAGCACTCCGACCCCGTGCTCAGCGAGCCAACACACAGAATGCAAGATATAACATGTATGGCTAATCAAGGATGGCTTAAGTTTATTTTATTTTGCGAAGAGTGCTTTTGAATACAATTACTTAAAAATTCCTGAGACCTAGCATTTTGAACAAAAGCATATTGTTCAAGAACATGCAATAATAATAGCGATCCAGATTCCATCCACCGTTACATGGCATCTGCACCATATAGCAATTCTTCAGCGTTATAGCCGCTTAACTTACCACTGAGACGACACCCAGGACAATTCCAAACTAGGGCCTTACACTGCCCTTCCACTTTTCCAACCCATCATAAAGCATTTTGAAATAGAACTATATCTGGTTAAGTTCCCATGTCTGCCCTTGACCGTGGGCACGGCTATTCGAATAGTTTTGACTCTGCAGAGTTTGTACACTTTCACCACAAGAGACAATCAACTCGTTGCCCCACATGATTCCTTAGTCATGTGGTTGAGTAGACTATCACAGTGACTTTTCAAAGTACCTCGCCCCTTCCATCATTTCACCCTATGGGTCGCTCCCACTTGCGGTGGGTCCCATACGTTGTGCGGGATGTCCTCCTTCTGAACGTCTAGCAGCTGGCTCCCCACCCCTGCTAGCCCGCCACAGCAGAACTTCACCCTACCCGGGTGTCCCATTCAAGCCGTCACACAGACTGCCGCTTGCACTATCCCACACCTCCTCCTGGAAGGATGACTTTCAGGGTACGGTAAATCTACTAAGCCAAGTTGTAATTTACAGACTTGTGGTTGTACTGTTTTACACGGGTTGACATGACAAGATTCAGTCCTTAGTGATATCTGGACGGTTCTACCACAAACCACACTCTCGTGCACACCTGCACCACACCCCCGAACCATCCGCCCAGATATTTAAGCATGTTGGGGTTTTTGGAGACATAAAATAATCATATCCAACATTTATCAGTCATTACCACCATGACTGACCCAACCAAATTTTTCTCATGATTAAAGTGATGTTTGGGCGTTCTCGCGCCCATGATTACCTAAACAATGCTAAGCACGGCATATATAAATTATGGACTTACTTTTGGAAAGTTACTATTATAGTTTTGCTAAGGCGACAAGGTTCACATATTCAGGTATTCCAAAGGAGGTGTAATATTAGTCAAGCAAGCAATGGACATGTAACTAAAATCTTAAATTAACATGTATTTGTATATAACATAACGGCATGCAATTTGATAATTTAAACTAAAATAATTTGCATAAAATGTAGGTTCAACATGATCAAAGTATTGACTCGCCTGGCGCGGTTTACCGCGGTCTTGAGCTCACGCAATGCTTTCTCTTGGGCTTCTAGTCTCTATCTTCGATTCGCTCTTGATCACGCCTGATCCTTTGATTCTTCAAGATTCCCATATCTAATTACGTGCTAAATGACTGAACACAAATAAAGACAAATAACTCAAAAGACCCAAACAAATCCGATTAATTCAAATGGCCGATTTAATTTAATTTATTCATTTATTACGATTTGAGAATAGAAGGATGATTCGGTTTAGTATTTTGCAAACACAGCGATAGCTGTATTTGAGTGAGAGGACGAGTTATCTGAATAGCTTTACCATGAGGGAAAATTCTAGGATATTAAGAGATCAAAAGGGAGGAAGTATCTACAGGAGTTATTTACTTTGGAAAAGGAGTGGCCCAGCGTAGCCGATTGGAGAAAGGCGAGGTTCGATCTTTTTTATAACTAACCTCTTTTATTATTATTATTATTATTTTGTATTTATCAAGGAAGTTCCATGAGTTAGATTAGACCTATGAGTAGGTATTATTTCGTCAAGCGTTACTTTTCAGGGCATTTTTGGGCTTACCGAATAAATTTCAGAGTCTAGGAGTATAACATTTTATGGGGTGACATTTTATGTGCATTTGGTTGTCACTAGTCATATCCTATTATTTCATATTCATCATTATTATTTACAAAATCTAATATTAAGGTTTAATCATTAGTACCATTATTTCATCTATGCTTTAGTTATTATTACGCTTAACTTTATTTCCATTTTAACTATCTGGGCAAAGCTTGACACTTATCATTTTATGTGACCCTAATTGCTGGTGTTAATGGTTACATATTTTCTTTAGAGTATTTATGTATCCATGGGATTATTTTGTTATTTGATGACCTAGGGCTATTTACACTTTAGTACCTGTATACTATCATAGTCTCTTAATTTGAGCGCTCTCTGAAAGTTACTAATACGGATATTTTATCCCTTTTATAACTCAAGCCTGCTGTACCAGGCTACATTTTATTATTACTATTCTACTGAATTTACTGCTGAAATTCATTTGTCGATGGCACGCTAAATATTAGTACATATATTGTTATTGGGGTGATCTTTTATTTAAAACTTTGTCTTTATAGTTTTAACATAACATCCAATGTAGTTTCATTAATTTTTTTAACCTGATTGTACCCTGAATTAGAATTCTTACTGGGCTTGGACATTGGGCAAAGTCATCCTTTACTAATGCCCTACTTAATAACTAGTCTTCTATTTATTTAAATAACATTAATTATCTCTATACATATGGCTCTTAGTATTTTGGGGTATATACACATTTTTATTTGAACCAAATCAGTCACCTAAGCTCCCTTATGTTACTTCCTAATTACTTTCTAGCTAAAATGTGCAAAAAGAAAATAAAGCAAAAATGTGCATAGAGAGGATTCGAACCAGGGACCTGCGGGCTGGACTCGACTTGGCTAACCAACGGAGCACACGCTTGTTTGTGACTGAGGGAGCCAACTAAATAACGTGAGGTGAGGCGGGTCTGTGGGCAAAACAGAGGAAGCCGGCACCGGCGGAAGGCATTGTTGCCGGCGGCGAGCGGCGGCCGGAGGGATGCTATGGTCTGCAAAAATGGATTGCGCCAAGTGTTGGAAACTTAGTGAAGGTGGCGCGTTGTTCGGATCGGTAGCGAGGCGGCCGAGCGGCTTGGAGCGGCCGGCGGTGAAGGTGGAATGGGGCGCCGGCGCCGTGGTGGAGGGGGAAAAGAATTGGTGGGCGTAAGAGCAAGAGCAAGGTAGGGGGATGCTCACCATGGTGCTGTCCGAGCCGGAGGGGGACCACGGCGAGCCGGCAGCGTGAGGCGGGGTCGGGCGGCGGTGGCGCACGGTGCCGGCGAGCTGGGGTGGGGGAGAAGCTTCGGCGACGATCGGCGGAGGTCCAGGGTGCTGAGGAGTCGCTCCCACCGCTAGGAATCGGAGGGAGCTCAACTGTGGAGGGGACGGCGGCGGTGGAGTGGCGCTCGGCCGGCGGTGAGGAAGGAATCGATTCCGGCGAGCTCGGGCGCGGGGGCTTCGATTCCGTGAAAGGGGAGGATGTAGGGAGCATGGGGAGTCCCGCGGGGCCTTCGGCCGGTCTTAAAGGTGGGCGAGCAGGGCTAGCATCGGGACTCCGCCCGTGCGGTCGCATCGGCCAACAGCGGTGGCAGGCGGCGGCAGAGTAAAGCAGCGGAATTTGGGGGGGGGGTCCGGGCATGATGATGGCGCCGCGCGCGTGCTGAGGCCGGGCAGAGCGGGGCCGTGTCGGCAGAGGGAGGAGGCGGAGGGAGCGGGCTGGGCGGCGGGCATGCGCTGGCCGCCAGAGCCGTGTCGCGCGGCTTGGCTGGAGCAGCGAGGAGGGAGGGGGCCCCGGGCGCACGGGAGAAGAAAGAAGGAAGGAGGGAGAAGAGGCGCGGGGTGGTCGCGATCTGCAGGTCGGCGGGATTCGCACGGCAGGCGTGATGCTCGCACAGGAATTGCCGACGCGGAGCGAGCCCAGCCGTGAGAAGGAATGGAGGTAGGAGAAGAAAAGAAACGGAGGAGGAGGAGAGACTGGAGCTGGGCCCGCGCGCAGGAAGAGGTGAGGGTTCCAGTGGCAGTGAGCCAGTGAGGGAGCAGGAAGAATTAGGGAAAAGAAAAGGGCTGGGGCCCATATGTAATAGAGTGTAGAGGGAAAATAAAGGAAAGGAGAGATAGACTTAATCATTTTCTGGACTTTGAATTTTTGGATTTTGAACTTTTATCTTGCATTAGAATTCAAGCTTTAAATTTTCAACTATCAAATGAGAGTTTTTATTATTATTATTATTATTTAAGTTATAGGTGTACATATATATATCTATATATGTATATGTGTTTGCATTTTATTCATTCATTTTTTTATTGCTATTTATGTCACTATTTTCAAAAATAAGATTTTATATTTTAACTCAGGTTTCTCCCTCCTTATACTGGATCATCTTTTCAGATTCGTGTTTAAAATTTTAGTTTTCTATTATCTACATATTCTCATTTAGGTATTATTCGTAGCAGTTTTACTTTTCAAAGTCTTCTTGAATTTTTGAATCCTCCACCAAAATTCAGAAAATCGCTATAAAATCCAAATTTCAACAGAACATATTGCAAAATATTTTTAAGAATTTCATATTTTTCAAATTCGAATTTTTCAGGATGTTACAAATCTACCCCCCTTAAATGAATCTCGACCCCGAGATTCCGGTAGAGTAGAAAGAATGGAGGTGGGTTATATTGGCCAGCATTGGGTTTCAGGATGTTGCTCGACGTATAGTTCCTTAGCTCCACGGAAAGATGGAATTCTGCACAATAGGGTTTAGAACTTGGAGAAGTCAAAAGGAAAGAGGGAAACCTTGTTCTCCTAGATAGGTTGTAGGCTTCCAACTACTTGCTCTCTGACATTGTTGTCTTCACGTCATCATAGAATGGAGTGGTTGCATCGTCTATGGGATATATATGGTTGTAGAATTTCATATTGATGGGCGGCTAGCAATAGTCGGTGTCTGGGTGTAGAGGGCCTTTGGGATGCAGAGTTACTTCTAGGTGGGGTCTTTTACTTCTACTAGGATCTTGTTCTTGCTTCTTAGCTTTGCCAAGCACGTTGATTTTTGCCAAAGGTATGTCTTGTAATCCTTATCATCAGAAGATTTTTTTTGTTTTTTTGTTTTGCTCTTGCGAATCTCCTTGTGCTGGTCTAGTTAGCCCTAAGTCCAGATTGTTGCAGTTCCAAGGATATACATCGTAGTAGTTCTTGGGCAGTTCTGTCTCTTAGTGCTACCCCCCTTAAATAAATGACGATTGTCATTAGGGTTGGCGGCAATTTGATCCATGGGCTTTCTAGGTAGGTAAGGAGAGAATGTTAGCAGAACAGAGTCTCGAATCTTGGTCCTCGTGCTGGTTGGGGCTTTTAGTTGAACAATTGCGAAGGCTTCACTTATCCTTGGTTGCCTTAGCTTTAGCTATCTATCACCTTACTTCGGTAGATCTGACTGGGTTTGTAGCAAATGGGGCAAGAGAGAATAGCAGGAGGTAAGGATAGAATCGCGGGGATACGGTAATCTAATCCCATTATAACTATAAAAGAATACACCCCGGGAAACTGGGGTGGCAGATGAATCACATAAGTTTTTAGGACATTCTTTTCCTGTGACCGCGAAATGTAACACCCAAGGGCAAGAAGGCAGTGCACAGAGCCAAATGGAAATCTTGCAACAATACATCGTCTACTCGGGGAAGGCACACATAATGGGGCACAGGGTTTACCTGCGTAGTCCGTTTAGAACGAAACCACCTTATCTTCACGAACATCTTCGACGTTCCTAACCTTAAAATTTTGGAGTGAGGTTACGAGGGGAAGAACAAAATTTTCCTTTCGTAAATTCCATGGAAAGAAGGGAAAAGTATTGGGAGGTAATTAGTTCTCTTTCTTGTAATTACCTTGGTAAGGAAAAACCTTGTATATGTATACATATAGTTTTATCAAGGTGTTCTAATCTCTTCCAATGTCCAATTATCCATTAATGATTTGACTTCCTCCCATATGATTTTTTTTTCACAAGGCTTAAATTCCAACGATCTCGATTATTTAACGTTCACTTTTGTAGATGGTAGGTATGCTTTCTTCCTTCCTTACTTAGTCACGATATTATTGCCATCGGAAACTCCAAACAGCGAGTATCTCTATTTATTTGATTCTCCGATCGTACACTTTCTATCGTGTCTTATTAATTCTGCTATGGGCATTTAATCTTTACATAAGTCCTAACTTCCACCCTAGATTTTTAATTCAATTTTCACATTTCACTATGTCCATGTAATCCCATTCTCAGATCTATTACCTGCTAACTTGATTAGCTCAATCCCATGGAGGTCTAGTATTCTTTATCTTAGATTCGCCGCTAAATTTATTTATTTATTATTATAATTTTTTTGAAACTTTCTAATAACCCCGTCTGGTGCTATTGGTTTAAATCCATAATTTGCTTACTAGTAATCAACCTAGATCATCACTATCCCTAATCTGATTCATTGTTTTTATGTTGTCAATTACTTTTATACTCTAATAGCTGTTATCACATTTCCAGTTTCTAAATATTTTAGTTAACCCACCCCGCTATCGATCATAGCCTATTATTCCATTGTTATAAGCATTTTCTAGGGATTTTTCAATTTATTCATTTAAGTTCCACCAGTTCCTTTATCCCAAATTTATACTATCATTT
Source organism: Dendrocalamus latiflorus (assembly GCA_017311315.1). Classification (NCBI taxonomy): domain Eukaryota; kingdom Viridiplantae; phylum Streptophyta; class Magnoliopsida; order Poales; family Poaceae; genus Dendrocalamus; species Dendrocalamus latiflorus. Next base: position 16,090,721 of record CM029675.1, read on the forward strand.
CCTCCAAGGATGATACATTTGTGGAGATTAAGCTTCAAGGTCCATTCATGATTCTGAGTAAAAAAAAATGTATTATTTTTTTATAGATAATTTACAAGAGGAGTACTGAATTCTTTTTATCGCTTTGTAGTGGTAAAATGGCTAGGGCAGCACATAGATGAGGGGGAATCATCTAAGAGAGATGAGAATGAGCAACACTACTTATATACTTGGAAATAGATTTTTAAGAGATAATTCTAGTTATGAAACTAACGACCAGGCTAACTAGGTCACGACCTGCAGTCGATATGCTCTGATACCATGCCTGTAAGGACCCAGATATTAACATCTGGATTCCTCTGTGATTACTGCACTATTCCCTGGATCAGTAGATAGTGCTCACAGTTACAGTAATGAATATCAAAATACATATCATGCGGAAACGTAAATGTAATAGCAAACTTACACATGGGCCGATGAGGCCAAAATCATTAAATTGCAGCAGCGGAAGAACGAAGCACACAGGTGGGACCTTCGGACATGCCCACAGGCAGCCAACTGGAGGTTCGCGACCTAGTTCTCGACATCTTCATCTTCTTCGCCATCGTGATCCATAAGTATTATTGAGGCGTAGTGATCCGATTCCTGCTTCTGAATTTGTCGCAAAAGCGAGCGTGAGCACTCCGACCCCGTGCTCAGCGAGCCAACACACAGAATGCAAGATATAACATGTATGGCTAATCAAGGATGGCTTAAGTTTATTTTATTTTGCGAAGAGTGCTTTTGAATACAATTACTTAAAAATTCCTGAGACCTAGCATTTTGAACAAAAGCATATTGTTCAAGAACATGCAATAATAATAGCGATCCAGATTCCATCCACCGTTACATGGCATCTGCACCATATAGCAATTCTTCAGCGTTATAGCCGCTTAACTTACCACTGAGACGACACCCAGGACAATTCCAAACTAGGGCCTTACACTGCCCTTCCACTTTTCCAACCCATCATAAAGCATTTTGAAATAGAACTATATCTGGTTAAGTTCCCATGTCTGCCCTTGACCGTGGGCACGGCTATTCGAATAGTTTTGACTCTGCAGAGTTTGTACACTTTCACCACAAGAGACAATCAACTCGTTGCCCCACATGATTCCTTAGTCATGTGGTTGAGTAGACTATCACAGTGACTTTTCAAAGTACCTCGCCCCTTCCATCATTTCACCCTATGGGTCGCTCCCACTTGCGGTGGGTCCCATACGTTGTGCGGGATGTCCTCCTTCTGAACGTCTAGCAGCTGGCTCCCCACCCCTGCTAGCCCGCCACAGCAGAACTTCACCCTACCCGGGTGTCCCATTCAAGCCGTCACACAGACTGCCGCTTGCACTATCCCACACCTCCTCCTGGAAGGATGACTTTCAGGGTACGGTAAATCTACTAAGCCAAGTTGTAATTTACAGACTTGTGGTTGTACTGTTTTACACGGGTTGACATGACAAGATTCAGTCCTTAGTGATATCTGGACGGTTCTACCACAAACCACACTCTCGTGCACACCTGCACCACACCCCCGAACCATCCGCCCAGATATTTAAGCATGTTGGGGTTTTTGGAGACATAAAATAATCATATCCAACATTTATCAGTCATTACCACCATGACTGACCCAACCAAATTTTTCTCATGATTAAAGTGATGTTTGGGCGTTCTCGCGCCCATGATTACCTAAACAATGCTAAGCACGGCATATATAAATTATGGACTTACTTTTGGAAAGTTACTATTATAGTTTTGCTAAGGCGACAAGGTTCACATATTCAGGTATTCCAAAGGAGGTGTAATATTAGTCAAGCAAGCAATGGACATGTAACTAAAATCTTAAATTAACATGTATTTGTATATAACATAACGGCATGCAATTTGATAATTTAAACTAAAATAATTTGCATAAAATGTAGGTTCAACATGATCAAAGTATTGACTCGCCTGGCGCGGTTTACCGCGGTCTTGAGCTCACGCAATGCTTTCTCTTGGGCTTCTAGTCTCTATCTTCGATTCGCTCTTGATCACGCCTGATCCTTTGATTCTTCAAGATTCCCATATCTAATTACGTGCTAAATGACTGAACACAAATAAAGACAAATAACTCAAAAGACCCAAACAAATCCGATTAATTCAAATGGCCGATTTAATTTAATTTATTCATTTATTACGATTTGAGAATAGAAGGATGATTCGGTTTAGTATTTTGCAAACACAGCGATAGCTGTATTTGAGTGAGAGGACGAGTTATCTGAATAGCTTTACCATGAGGGAAAATTCTAGGATATTAAGAGATCAAAAGGGAGGAAGTATCTACAGGAGTTATTTACTTTGGAAAAGGAGTGGCCCAGCGTAGCCGATTGGAGAAAGGCGAGGTTCGATCTTTTTTATAACTAACCTCTTTTATTATTATTATTATTATTTTGTATTTATCAAGGAAGTTCCATGAGTTAGATTAGACCTATGAGTAGGTATTATTTCGTCAAGCGTTACTTTTCAGGGCATTTTTGGGCTTACCGAATAAATTTCAGAGTCTAGGAGTATAACATTTTATGGGGTGACATTTTATGTGCATTTGGTTGTCACTAGTCATATCCTATTATTTCATATTCATCATTATTATTTACAAAATCTAATATTAAGGTTTAATCATTAGTACCATTATTTCATCTATGCTTTAGTTATTATTACGCTTAACTTTATTTCCATTTTAACTATCTGGGCAAAGCTTGACACTTATCATTTTATGTGACCCTAATTGCTGGTGTTAATGGTTACATATTTTCTTTAGAGTATTTATGTATCCATGGGATTATTTTGTTATTTGATGACCTAGGGCTATTTACACTTTAGTACCTGTATACTATCATAGTCTCTTAATTTGAGCGCTCTCTGAAAGTTACTAATACGGATATTTTATCCCTTTTATAACTCAAGCCTGCTGTACCAGGCTACATTTTATTATTACTATTCTACTGAATTTACTGCTGAAATTCATTTGTCGATGGCACGCTAAATATTAGTACATATATTGTTATTGGGGTGATCTTTTATTTAAAACTTTGTCTTTATAGTTTTAACATAACATCCAATGTAGTTTCATTAATTTTTTTAACCTGATTGTACCCTGAATTAGAATTCTTACTGGGCTTGGACATTGGGCAAAGTCATCCTTTACTAATGCCCTACTTAATAACTAGTCTTCTATTTATTTAAATAACATTAATTATCTCTATACATATGGCTCTTAGTATTTTGGGGTATATACACATTTTTATTTGAACCAAATCAGTCACCTAAGCTCCCTTATGTTACTTCCTAATTACTTTCTAGCTAAAATGTGCAAAAAGAAAATAAAGCAAAAATGTGCATAGAGAGGATTCGAACCAGGGACCTGCGGGCTGGACTCGACTTGGCTAACCAACGGAGCACACGCTTGTTTGTGACTGAGGGAGCCAACTAAATAACGTGAGGTGAGGCGGGTCTGTGGGCAAAACAGAGGAAGCCGGCACCGGCGGAAGGCATTGTTGCCGGCGGCGAGCGGCGGCCGGAGGGATGCTATGGTCTGCAAAAATGGATTGCGCCAAGTGTTGGAAACTTAGTGAAGGTGGCGCGTTGTTCGGATCGGTAGCGAGGCGGCCGAGCGGCTTGGAGCGGCCGGCGGTGAAGGTGGAATGGGGCGCCGGCGCCGTGGTGGAGGGGGAAAAGAATTGGTGGGCGTAAGAGCAAGAGCAAGGTAGGGGGATGCTCACCATGGTGCTGTCCGAGCCGGAGGGGGACCACGGCGAGCCGGCAGCGTGAGGCGGGGTCGGTCGGCGGTGGCGCACGGTGCCGGCGAGCTGGGGTGGGGGAGAAGCTTCGGCGACGATTGGCGGAGGTCCGGGGTGCTGAGGAGTCGCTCCCACCGCTAGGAATCGGAGGGAGCTCAACTGTGGAGGGGACGGCGGCGGTGGAGTGGCGCTCGGCCGGCGGTGAGGAAGGAATCGATTCCGGCGAGCTCGGGCGCGGGGGCTTCGATTCTGTGAAAGGGGAGGATGTAGGGAGCATGGGGAGTCCCGCGGGGCCTTCGGCCGGTCTTAAAGGTGGGCGAGCAGGGCTAGCATCGGGACTCCGCCCGTGCGGTCGCATCGGCCAACAGCGGTGGCAGGCGGCGGCAGAGTAAAGCAGCGGAATTTGGGGGGGGGGTCCGGGCATGATGATGGCGCCGCGCGCGTGCTGAGGCCGGGCAGAGCGGGGCCGTGTCGGCAGAGGGAGGAGGCGGAGGGAGCGGGCTGGGCGGCGGGCATGCGCTGGCCGCCAGGGCCGTGTCGCGCGGCTTGGCTGGAGCAGCGAGGAGGGAGGGGGCCCCGGGCGCACGGGAGAAGAAAGAAGGAAGGAGGGAGAAGAGGCGCGGGGTGGTCGCGATCTGCAGGTCGGCGGGATTCGCACGGCAGGCGTGATGCTCGCACAGGAATTGCCGACGCGGAGCGAGCCCAGCCGTGAGAAGGAATGGAGGTAGGAGAAGAAAAGAAACGGAGGAGGAGGAGAGACTGGAGCTGGGCCCGCGCGCAGGAAGAGGTGAGGGTTCCAGTGGCAGTGAGCCAGTGAGGGAGCAGGAAGAATTAGGGAAAAGAAAAGGGCTGGGGCCCATATGTAATAGAGTGTAGAGGGAAAATAAAGGAAAGGAGAGATAGACTTAATCATTTTCTGGACTTTGAATTTTTGGATTTTGAACTTTTATCTTGCATTAGAATTCAAGCTTTAAATTTTCAACTATCAAATGAGAGTTTTTATTATTATTATTATTATTTAAGTTATAGGTGTACATATATATATCTATATATGTATATGTGTTTGCATTTTATTCATTCATTTTTTTATTGCTATTTATGTCACTATTTTCAAAAATAAGATTTTATATTTTAACTCAGGTTTCTCCCTCCTTATACTGGATCATCTTTTCAGATTCGTGTTTAAAATTTTAGTTTTCTATTATCTACATATTCTCATTTAGGTATTATTCGTAGCAGTTTTACTTTTCAAAGTCTTCTTGAATTTTTGAATCCTCCACCAAAATTCAGAAAATCGCTATAAAATCCAAATTTCAACAGAACATATTGCAAAATATTTTTAAGAATTTCATATTTTTCAAATTCGAATTTTTCAGGATGTTACAAATCTACCCCCCTTAAATGAATCTCGACCCCGAGATTCCGGTAGAGTAGAAAGAATGGAGGTGGGTTATATTGGCCAGCATTGGGTTTCGGGATGTTGCTCGACGTATAGTTCCTTAGCTCCACGGAAAGATGGAATTCTGCACAATAGGGTTTAGAACTTGGAGAAGTCAAAAGGAAAGAGGGAAACCTTGTTCTCCTAGATAGGTTGTAGGCTTCCAACTACTTGCTCTCTGACATTGTTGTCTTCACGTCATCATAGAATGGAGTGGTTGCATCGTCTATGGGATATATATGGTTGTAGAATTTCATATTGATGGGCGGCTAGCAATAGTCGGTGTCTGGGTGTAGAGGGCCTTTGGGATGCAGAGTTACTTCTAGGTGGGGTCTTTTACTTCTACTAGGATCTTGTTCTTGCTTCTTAGCTTTGCCAAGCACGTTGATTTTTGCCAAAGGTATGTCTTGTAATCCTTATCATCAGAAGATTTTTTTTGTTTTTTTGTTTTGCTCTTGCGAATCTCCTTGTGCTGGTCTAGTTAGCCCTAAGTCCAGATTGTTGCAGTTCCAAGGATATACATCGTAGTAGTTCTTGGGCAGTTCTGTCTCTTAGTGCTACCCCCCTTAAATAAATGACGATTGTCATTAGGGTTGGCGGCAATTTGATCCATGGGCTTTCTAGGTAGGTAAGGAGAGAATGTTAGCAGAACAGAGTCTCGAATCTTGGTCCTCGTGCTGGTTGGGGCTTTTAGTTGAACAATTGCGAAGGCTTCACTTATCCTTGGTTGCCTTAGCTTTAGCTATCTATCACCTTACTTCGGTAGATCTGACTGGGTTTGTAGCAAATGGGGCAAGAGAGAATAGCAGGAGGTAAGGATAGAATCGCGGGGATACGGTAATCTAATCCCATTATAACTATAAAAGAATACACCCCGGGAAACTGGGGTGGCAGATGAATCACATAAGTTTTTAGGACATTCTTTTCCTGTGACCGCGAAATGTAACACCCAAGGGCAAGAAGGCAGTGCACAGAGCCAAATGGAAATCTTGCAACAATACATCGTCTACTCGGGGAAGGCACACATAATGGGGCACAGGGTTTACCTGCGTAGTCCGTTTAGAACGAAACCACCTTATCTTCATGAACATCTTCGACGTTCCTAACCTTAAAATTTTGGAGTGAGGTTACGAGGGGAAGAACAAAATTTTCCTTTCGTAAATTCCATGGAAAGAAGGGAAAAGTATTGGGAGGTAATTAGTTCTCTTTCTTGTAATTACCTTGGTAAGGAAAAACCTTGTATATGTATACATATAGTTTTATCAAGGTGTTCTAATCTCTTCCAATGTCCAATTATCCATTAATGATTTGACTTCCTCCCATATGATTTTTTTTTCACAAGGCTTAAATTCCAACGATCTCGATTATTTAACGTTCACTTTTGTAGATGGTAGGTATGCTTTCTTCCTTCCTTACTTAGTCACGATATTATTGCCATCGGAAACTCCAAACAGCGAGTATCTCTATTTATTTGATTCTCCGATCGTACACTTTCTATCATGTCTTATTAATTCTGCTATGGGCATTTAATCTTTACATAAGTCCTAACTTCCACCCTAGATTTTTAATTCAATTTTCACATTTCACTATGTCCATGTAATCCCATTCTCAGATCTATTACCTGCTAACTTGATTAGCTCAATCCCATGGAGGTCTAGTATTCTTTATCTTAGATTCGCCGCTAAATTTATTTATTTATTATTATAATTTTTTTGAAACTTTCTAATAACCCCGTCTGGTGCTATTGGTTTAAATCCATAATTTGCTTACTAGTAATCAACCTAGATCATCACTATCCCTAATCTGATTCATTGTTTTTATGTTGTCAATTACTTTTATACTCTAATAGCTGTTATCACATTTCCAGTTTCTAAATATTTTAGTTAACCCACCCCGCTATCGATCATAGCCTATTATTCCATTGTTATAAGCATTTTCTAGGGATTTTTCAATTTATTCATTTAAGTTCCACCAGTTCCTTTATCCCAAATTTATACTATCATTTCCTCCAAGGATGATACATTTGTGGAGATTAAGCTTCAAGGTCCATTCATGATTCTGAGTAAAAAAAAATGTATTATTTTTTTATAGATAATTTACAAGAGGAGTACTGAATTCTTTTTATCGCTTTGTAGTGGTAAAATGGCTAGGGCAGCACATAGATGAGGGGGAATCATCTAAGAGAGATGAGAATGAGCAACACTACTTATATACTTGGAAATAGATTTTTAAGAGATAATTCTAGTTATGAAACTAACGACCAGGCTAACTAGGTCACGACCTGCAGTCGATATGCTCTGATACCATGCCTGTAAGGACCCAGATATTAACATCTGGATTCCTCTGTGATTACTGCACTATTCCCTGGATCAGTAGATAGTGCTCACAGTTACAGTAATGAATATCAAAATACATATCATGCGGAAACGTAAATGTAATAGCAAACTTACACATGGGCCGATGAGGCCAAAATCATTAAATTGCAGCAGCGGAAGAACGAAGCACACAGGTGGGACCTTCGGACATGCCCACAGGCAGCCAACTGGAGGTTCGCGACCTAGTTCTCGACATCTTCATCTTCTTCGCCATCGTGATCCATAAGTATTATTGAGGCGTAGTGATCCGATTCCTGCTTCTGAATTTGTCGCAAAAGCGAGCGTGAGCACTCCGACCCCGTGCTCAGCGAGCCAACACACAGAATGCAAGATATAACATGTATGGCTAATCAAGGATGGCTTAATTTTATTTTATTTTGCGAAGAGTGCTTTTGAATACAATTACTTAAAAATTCCTGAGACCTAGCATTTTGAACAAAAGCATATTGTTCAAGAACATGCAATAATAATAGCGATCCAGATTCCATCCACCGTTACATGGCATCTGCACCATATAGCAATTCTTCAGCGTTATAGCCGCTTAACTTACCACTGAGACGACACCCAGGACAATTCCAAACTAGGGCCTTACACTGCCCTTCCACTTTTCCAACCCATCATAAAGCATTTTGAAATAGAACTATATCTGGTTAAGTTCCCATGTCTGCCCTTGACCGTGGGCACGGCTATTCGAATAGTTTTGACTCTGCAGAGTTTGTACACTTTCACCACAAGAGACAATCAACTCGTTGCCCCACATGATTCCTTAGTCATGTGGTTGAGTAGACTATCACAGTGACTTTTCAAAGTACCTCGCCCCTTCCATCATTTCACCCTATGGGTCGCTCCCACTTGCGGTGGGTCCCATACGTTGTGCGGGATGTCCTCCTTCTGAACGTCTAGCAGCTGGCTCCCCACCCCTGCTAGCCCGCCACAGCAGAACTTCACCCTACCCGGGTGTCCCATTCAAGCCGTCACACAGACTGCCGCTTGCACTATCCCACACCTCCTCCTGGAAGGATGACTTTCAGGGTACGGTAAATCTACTAAGCCAAGTTGTAATTTACAGACTTGTGGTTGTACTGTTTTACACGGGTTGACATGACAAGATTCAGTCCTTAGTGATATCTGGACGGTTCTACCACAAACCACACTCTCGTGCACACCTGCACCACACCCCCGAACCATCCGCCCAGATATTTAAGCATGTTGGGGTTTTTGGAGACATAAAATAATCATATCCAACATTTATCAGTCATTACCACCATGACTGACCCAACCAAATTTTTCTCATGATTAAAGTGATGTTTGGGCGTTCTCGCGCCCATGATTACCTAAACAATGCTAAGCACGGCATATATAAATTATGGACTTACTTTTGGAAAGTTACTATTATAGTTTTGCTAAGGCGACAAGGTTCACATATTCAGGTATTCCAAAGGAGGTGTAATATTAGTCAAGCAAGCAATGGACATGTAACTAAAATCTTAAATTAACATGTATTTGTATATAACATAACGGCATGCAATTTGATAATTTAAACTAAAATAATTTGCATAAAATGTAGGTTCAACATGATCAAAGTATTGACTCGCCTGGCGCGGTTTACCGCGGTCTTGAGCTCACGCAATGCTTTCTCTTGGGCTTCTAGTCTCTATCTTCGATTCGCTCTTGATCACGCCTGATCCTTTGATTCTTCAAGATTCCCATATCTAATTACGTGCTAAATGACTGAACACAAATAAAGACAAATAACTCAAAAGACCCAAACAAATCCGATTAATTCAAATGGCCGATTTAATTTAATTTATTCATTTATTACGATTTGAGAATAGAAGGATGATTCGGTTTAGTATTTTGCAAACACAGCGATAGCTGTATTTGAGTGAGAGGACGAGTTATCTGAATAGCTTTACCATGAGGGAAAATTCTAGGATATTAAGAGATCAAAAGGGAGGAAGTATCTACAGGAGTTATTTACTTTGGAAAAGGAGTGGCCCAGCGTAGCCGATTGGAGAAAGGCGAGGTTCGATCTTTTTTATAACTAACCTCTTTTATTATTATTATTATTATTTTGTATTTATCAAGGAAGTTCCATGAGTTAGATTAGACCTATGAGTAGGTATTATTTCGTCAAGCGTTACTTTTCAGGGCATTTTTGGGCTTACCGAATAAATTTCAGAGTCTAGGAGTATAACATTTTATGGGGTGACATTTTATGTGCATTTGGTTGTCACTAGTCATATCCTATTATTTCATATTCATCATTATTATTTACAAAATCTAATATTAAGGTTTAATCATTAGTACCATTATTTCATCTATGCTTTAGTTATTATTACGCTTAACTTTATTTCCATTTTAACTATCTGGGCAAAGCTTGACACTTATCATTTTATGTGACCCTAATTGCTGGTGTTAATGGTTACATATTTTCTTTAGAGTATTTATGTATCCATGGGATTATTTTGTTATTTGATGACCTAGGGCTATTTACACTTTAGTACCTGTATACTATCATAGTCTCTTAATTTGAGCGCTCTCTGAAAGTTACTAATACGGATATTTTATCCCTTTTATAACTCAAGCCTGCTGTACCAGGCTACATTTTATTATTACTATTCTACTGAATTTACTGCTGAAATTCATTTGTCGATGGCACGCTAAATATTAGTACATATATTGTTATTGGGGTGATCTTTTATTTAAAACTTTGTCTTTATAGTTTTAACATAACATCCAATGTAGTTTCATTAATTTTTTTAACCTGATTGTACCCTGAATTAGAATTCTTACTGGGCTTGGACATTGGGCAAAGTCATCCTTTACTAATGCCCTACTTAATAACTAGTCTTCTATTTATTTAAATAACATTAATTATCTCTATACATATGGCTCTTAGTATTTTGGGGTATATACACATTTTTATTTGAACCAAATCAGTCACCGAAGGTCCCTTATGTTACTTCCTAATTACTTTCTAGCTAAAATGTGCAAAAAGAAAATAAAGCAAAAATGTGCATAAAGAGGATTCGAACCAGGGACCTGCGGGCTGGACTCGACTTGGCTAACCAACGGAGCACACGCTTGTTTGTGACTGAGGGAGCCAACTAAATAACGTGAGGTGAGGCGGGTCTGTGGGCAAAACAGAGGAAGCCGGCACCGGCGGAAGGCATTGTTGCCGGCGGCGAGCGGCGGCCGGAGGGATGCTATGGTCTGCAAAAATGGATTGCGCCAAGTGTTGGAAACTTAGTGAAGGTGGCGCGTTGTTCAGATCGGTAGCGAGGCGGCCGGGCGGCTTGGAGCGGCCGGCGGTGAAGGTGGAATGGGGCACCGGCGCCGTGGTGGAGGGGGAAAAGAATTGGTGGGTGTAAGAGCAAGAGCAAGGTAGGGGGATGCTCACCATGGTGCTGTCCGAGCCGGAGGGGGACCACGGCGAGCCGGCAGCGTGAGGCGGGGTCGGGCGGCGGTGGCGCACGGTGCCGGCGAGCTGGGGTGGGGGAGAAGCTTCGGCGACGATCGGCGGAGGTCCGGGGTGCTGAGGAGTCGCTCCCACCGCTAGGAATCGGAGGGAGCTCAACTGTGGAGGGGACGGCGGCGGTGGAGTGGCGCTCGGCCGGCGGTGAGGAAGGAATCAATTCCGGCGAGCTCGGGCGCGGGGGCTTCGATTCCGTGAAAGGGGAGGATGTAGGGAGCATAGGGTGTCCCGCGGGGCCTTCGGCCGGTCTTAAAGGTGGGCGAGCAGGGCTAGCATCGGGACTCCGCCCGTGCGGTCGCATCGGCCAACAGCGGTGGCAGGCGGCGGCAGAGTAAAGCTGCGGAATTGGGGGGGGTCCGGGCGTGATGATGGCGCCGCGCGCGTGCTGAGGCCGGGCAGAGCGGGGCCGTGTCGGCAGAGGGAGGAGGCTGAGGGAGCGGGCTGGGCGGCGGGCATGCGCTGGCCGCCAGGGCCGTGTCGCGCGGCTTGGCTGGAGCAGCGAGGAGGGAGGGGGCCCCGGGCGCACGGGAGAAGAAAGAAGGAAGGAGGGAGAAGAGGCGCGGGGTGGTCGCGATCTGCAGGTCGGCGGGATTCGCGCGGCAGGCGTGATGCTCGCACAGGAATTGCCGACGCGGAGCGAGCCCAGCCGTGAGAAGGAATGGAGGTAGGAGAAGAAAAGAAACGGAGGAGGAGGAGAGACTGGAGCTGGGCCCGCGCGCAGGAAGAGGTGAGGGTTCCAGTGGCAGTGAGCCAGTGAGGGAGCAGGAAGAATTAGGGAAAAGAAAAGGGCTGGGGCCCATATGTAATAGAGTGTAGAGGGAAAATAAAGGAAAGGAGAGATAGACTTAATCATTTTCTGGACTTTGAATTTTTGGATTTTGAACTTTTATCTTGCATTAGAATTCAAGCTTTAAATTTTCAACTATCAAATGAGAGTTTTTATTATTATTATTATTATTTAAGTTATAGGTGTACATATATATATCTATATATGTATATGTGTTTGCATTTTATTCATTCATTTTTTTTATTGCTATTTATGTCACTATTTTCAAAAATAAGATTTTATATTTTAACTCAGGTTTCTCCCTCCTTATACTGGATCATCTTTTCAGATTCGTGTTTAAAATTTTAGTTTTCTATTATCTACATATTCTCATTTAGGTATTATTCGTAGCAGTTTTACTTTTCAAAGTCTTCTTGAATTTTTGAATCCTCCACCAAAATTCAGAAAATCGCTATAAAATCCAAATTTCAACAGAACATATTGCAAAATATTTTTAAGAATTTCATATTTTTCAAATTCGAATTTTTCAGGATGTTACACGAGCTCCAAAGCCATTTTATTGCGAACGCTCCTCACCCATTCAGCAAAATTTGGGGGGCCATATCACATACTACTGACGCGTGTATGAGCTGCATGCAAAAAAGGCCAGCCCGTGATGCGCTTTCGGCGGAACGATTAGACGCGTCACGCGCGGTCGGCAGAGGGAATCGCGCTGTCGGGCTGGAGGACGCGCGCTCGGGGCGACGAAACGCGCGGTCGGCGGGGCAGACGCGCGCTCGGGCGACCGCGGGACGGGAGTCGTGCGTTCGGACCAGGAGGTCGCGCGCTCGGCGCGGCGGCAGGCGGGTCGTGCGGTCTGGTACCGCACGACCCGGTGAACAGTGTGGTCGTGCGGTACCAGACCGCACGACCGGGGCACGTTGCGCCGTGTCGTGGTCGCGCACTCAAAAGGGGTCCAGATTTGGAATTTTCTTTCCTCGGGGGGCCAAAAATGGAATTTCGCGTGTCCATAGGTCCAACAGTGTCCAAAATTCCTTTTTTTCTTCCTTCGGCTACTCTTGTCTAGCCCGGCTATCCTGTTTCTGTATTTTACGCGCTTCTTAAATGAATGAAACGTAATCCTCCTACATTTTCGAGAAAAAGGAACAAACCATCTCCTGCACTAAGAAAAAGAACATATTTTAGAAGGGTGCAGGAATTAGAGATGCAAGGTGTTAGACCATGTGGCTGGGTCTAGGATGTTTTGGTGATGAATAATTGACAATGATTAATTTGTGATGATGAATAATTGGTAACATTGCTTAGTATTGTTATTTGAGTCGTGTGCGTGTGTGCGTGGATTAATGTCGATCAAGTTGGTGAGAACTTGTGCCGAGAAAAACGTTCTTTCGTCTTTGCATGTACAGGTTGGGCGTGGAGACGATCATGGTCGGTGACGAGGAAGACCGGGACTAGGAGGGGGAAATCTGATGTCCAGGCGGTTGAGGATGTCATGAGGTGGTCGGGCTCACGCCAGAGCACATGGAGGTCAAAGGTGGATGATGCGTGGAGAAGATACCGGAGGTGCGGTCTTAGAGGCTTCGACACGTGATGAGTTGAAGAAGTTGTAGTTGGAATTTTGGAAAACCCGTGTTAGGAAGGGTTTCGGGTCCTTTATTTGTTGAAATTGGAATTGGAATTGGATTAGAACTCGTGGGCTTGGGATAAGCCTAGGTTTTGAGCCCTAGACTATAAATAGAGAGGTGGGGTTGGGGGCTAACCCTGTGGGAGACTAATTTCGTGCTAGGGTTTAGGGGTGCTAGGGGAGAGCCCTTTGTAGCTACCATTATTCAGAAATAAAGAATAGATTTATTCCAAAGAAATTGAATCCGAGCGTGCGGCGGCGCCGTGATTCAGCGAAGAAAAAGAAGTATCGACTGGCAGCTCAGAGATCGCAATCACGCACGGTAAGACATCGTCAGCTGCACGCAATTTTCGATCGAGCGAACACCGACCTGCAGGCTGTCGGCACCGCGAGTTCCTGCGAGTCGTGTACGCCTGTTCCCGCATGAAGTCCCATGCCGCCATGCAACGAGTACTCTGTACGTGAGTTTTATTGCGACGGGTAGCTTTTCTCGAGCGAGCACACGTCCAGACGAATCAACCAATGCATACACATGCACGCATGATGCTTAGAGCCAGGAAGCAAAGATTATCTAGTGTCGGAACCCGGAGCAACGACTCCTGGATCCTCTGTGTAAATCGCACTAGTCCAGGATCAGCTAGTGCACACAGCGTACAACAAAGATAAATATCAACCATAATGACATTTATTAACTGAATATGGGCATGAATGCCAAAGTTTACATCAACGGCACATGAGCCAAAATTAAGTAATAAGCAGCGGAAGAAAAACCGAAGCGGAAGAAGCCCACTGAGCCTGCCCACAGGCAAACGACAGTAAGACGCGGCCTATTCGTCCAGATCTTCACCGTAGTTGACGTCTTCCTTCTCTGTGTGGAAAAAGCAACGTGAGTACAAACTTGTACTCCGCAAATCACCCGGGAAAATGCAACAAAATGATAAAGGCTTCAATGGAAGGCTTATAGGGTTAGTTTGCATAAAACAGCATTTAAGAAATACAATAAGTAGATTGAAATCGCAGAATTTAATACAGTAAGTAAAACAATACTTGTAATAGAAAATAATACCATCAGTGCAGGCTCCGACCATACACCAACCTATCCACGGGCATCCCACCCGGACCATCTTTTCCAAAAGCTCACGTATGAATTCCATCCATCCACACGCTTTCACTGCACAACTCTGATGAATTTCATCCATTCACCAGATTTCAATCTCTCACGGATTCCATCCATCCGCAAGGTTTCATCTCTCGTGGATTCCATCCATCCACAAGGTTTTCATCTCTCGTGGATTCCATCCATCCACAAGGTTTTCAAAAACATTTTGAAAAACAAAGTCTAATCCATGAAAAACTTTTACTCAGCATGCCCATGACCGTGGGCACGGCTTTCCAGGATAGATTATACACTCTGCAGAGGTTGTACAGCTTTACCCACAAGACACGATCATCCCATATTGCCACCGGGTTACACACTTCCTTAGGTGTGCGGCGAGGAGTCGTGACAAGGCCTTTACAATGCAAAGCCTTCAACCTGGTCGAGCCAACTCTAAGGTTTCACCCCAGTAAGGAATCCACCAGACCGGGACCCCCTCTTGAGCCTAGACGAGACTTCTCATGGCTTAACCACGCTCGCCCAAGTGAGACTTCACATGGCACCAACCACGCTCACTTTCAACCTACGACTCGGCTCAGGTTGGGACTTCGCAAATTATTCAGTCAGGGCTGTCCCATACCAGCCATGTGGTAGTACGATTAGGGCTTTGCAATAGTAGCTCACAGACCGGTCCTTAATCTGACTCAGGCCCAACCACATACCCCCGTGCACGACAATCAACCACTGCGGCTCCAACCAACAGGGCATGCCTGCACCCACCAATCTAACCAATTGCGTAAGTCTAAACCAAGTTTGATATTTTGTTTTCAAAATATTTCATAACACTCCTTGACTCACCAAAGTCAAGAGTACATCATTTTATGTAAAAAGGGTCATCATTTTATGTGAAAGATATCCCAAAACAAATAATATGACTTCGCACGGCTAAGCATGAATAAACTCTCTAGCCAACACTAATGTATTAACTAGAGTTTGATTCTAGGGTGACAAGGTATTGAGGAATTCAAATTCAATGGAGGGATTAACAAGTAGCCAATAACTAAATTTAAAACTGAATTGAAATACGTTGAATAAAAATATGCATGCAATATAATTTAAATCAACATAATTTTATTTTGAAAACTGGGATCAACATGATCAAGGAGGGTGACTTGCCTTGCTCTTCAAATTGGTTTGAACCTTCGTCGTTGAATTTTCCCGAATCGTCGAAGTCTACATGTGAAAATAACCCACCAAATTCAAATAAAACTCAAATTAAATTCAAATTGACTTCAAACATTCAAATTGAGGCTATAAATGGATAAAGGGGAATTTTTGATGAATTTATAAATTTGAATGGGCCAAATCGGAGTTAGAACGAAGGAGAACGGGCTCCGGGAAGATTAAATTCAGAGAAAATGAAAAAAAGGATTTTCTGGAATTATTTTTCTAAAGAAAATTAAATTTATGACGTCAGCCTTGCGTCAGCGAGGAATTTCTTTTTCTGCCGGAATTATTTTTCCTATTGGAAAATGGGGAAAAGGGGCTGACATGCGGGCCCTGGTCTATGGACCAGGTCCACGGACCCGGGAGACGCTGAGGTGGCATGGCCGCTTGCGTGGTGCTGACAGGGCGGGGAAGGCCGAGGTGGCAGGGGCACGTGGCTGCCACGCAGGCGCGGGCACGCTGACGTGGACAGGCCAGCGAGGGGGCACTCGGGACCGGGGACGACGGCGACGCTCCGGCGAGCGGCGGTCGGCGGCGACTGGCGGAGGAGGAAGAGGAGATGGAGGGGACCTCGGGGGTAGGCGCGGTCTTTACCGGGGTGGCCGGAAACACGCCGGCGGCGAGCGTGGCGGCGAGGGCGCTCGGGTCCAAAGGCGAGACGAGGAAGCCGAGGGGATCGTCGGCGAGGCGCGAAGATGACCGAAGCGTCGGCGATCTCTCGCGCGGAGGTGGAGACGGCGGCGAGGCCGAAGGCGCACGGCGCGGGGCTGCTCCGGTGTACAGGAGGGGACGGGGAGTGGAGGGGGAGGTGGAGCGAGGAAGGGCGGAGTCGGGGGAGGGCCTTAAATAGGCTCGGGGAGGGGAGGGGTGGCGCTAATTGCTCGCCGGAGGGTGCGGGGTCGTGGCGGCAATTGCGGCCGAAGATGGGGGGGCGTGGGCATTAGGCGCGAGCAGGTCGTGCGGGGCGTGCGGCGCACGAAGGAGGAGGGCGGAGTACGCGGGAGAGAGGGGAGGTGGCCGGATAGGGCGGGGCGGCGCAACGGCCTGGCGGCGGCGCGGCCGGGGAAGAAGACGGGCGCGGGGAAGAAGGCGAAGCCGACAGGTGGGGCCGGGGCGCAGCGAGAGAGGGGGGGCACGGGCGGCTGCCGGGTGGGGTCCGCGGGGCAGAGAGAGGAGAGAGAGGGAGCGGGACGCGGACGGCGGATGGGCACACGCGGGCGAGATCGAACGACCGAGAGGGGGACAAGACGGGCGGTGGAGATGGGCTGGCGGGGGCGACACGGCGCAATCGGGACCGTCCAGGTGGCGGCCCGAGAGGAGGGGGAGCGGGATGGAGCGGCGGCTGGGATGGGGCGACGTGGACGCAATCCGGTCGTCCACGTGGCGGCCGTAGGGAAGGGAGAGGGGATTTATTTTTTCTGATTTTATTTGATTTTTGGAAAAGGCTAGGAATTTCATTAAGCCTCAGAAAAATACCAAACGACCTCCAAAAATTCCAGAAAAATTCCTAGAATCTCCTGGAGACATTTTAGACTTAATAAAAATATTTCCAACTAATGTTGGTATTTAATTTTTATATTTTAAAATACTTTTTATTTCCAAAAATACATTTTCAAACTCCAGAAAATCCAGGAAACCAAATAAGAGCCAAATAAATCCAAATCATTAATTTTGACATAGGATTTTTATAGAAAATCAAAATATCATTTTATTTAATTATAGTTTTAGGTTTTTCTGAAAATGCTTTTCAAATCCAGCTTTTTCAAAAGCAGAAATTCAGGGCAAATCCAAATTTAAAATCTAGGCACAAAAATACTTATTTTAATTTAAAATTTATTTTAATTAATTTTTATTTACTTATTTATTTATTTTTTTGCAAAAATTCGGGATGTTACATCTAGTCAATTCGTGAGTTGTACATGCACCCATCAATTGGAACAGTAAGTTAAAATTATTGTTTATTATTTTCTATCTCTTTTACTTATGTTAATTTTTGTGTGAGACATCATGGTAGTAAGATAGAAAGAGAAGATCATTAAATAAACAAAATGCTAAAATTTTCTTTTCTATTGTTTTTTTTGTTTTGTGCTCTTACTTTATTGGCAAGTTGAAAATTAGAAGACAGTAGGATTGAGAAAAACGTTTTCGCTGTGCACTGCAATCATTCACCCCCTCTGATTGCCATCGGCGATCCTATAAGTGGTATAAGAGCAGGTTGCTATGGCATCAGAGAGGTATGTGAATCGTCCCCCCATGTCCGATGGTATTGATTTTGCTTTTTGGAAGTGTTGGATGCAAGCTTATATTGAGGCTCAGGGTAGTGATGTTTGGAATAAAATTTCTACACCATATGAGGTTCCTGCTACTGTTACTAGTTTAAATAAAGCAGATGTTGATTTAAATGCTCAAGCTCGTAACTTGCTATTTCAAGGGATTTCTCGCAAAGAATTTGATCGTGTAGCTCATATTAATTCTGCTCATTTAATTTGGAAAACTGTTTGCGATTATCATGAAGGAACCACTAAAATCAAGAAGGTGCGTAAAAATCTTTATCAAAAAGAATATTCTGATTTTGATATGAAACCTGGTGAATCCATTGATGATCTCTTTGCTCGGTTTGAGAAAATATTGAGTGATCTGCGTGGTGTTGGTGTTATTCCTGCTGATGAAGATAATGCAACTAAAATTTTGAGATCTTTAGGTTCTGAGTGGTTGATGGTTGTCACAACTATTAATCAAACTGTCGATCTAGATACTTTAACTATGGGTGATCTTTATTCTAGATTGAAAACCTATGAGATGGAAGCTTTGCCATCTAAGATTAATAAATCTTCAGCTTTAGCACTTGTGACTAACCCCGTGCAGACTGCTTCGTCGAGTGCTTTGTCTTGTGTTTCTTTGTCTGCCTTGTCTTCTTTTTCAGAGGAACAGTTCGAGCAACTTCCTGAAGAGGACTTGGTGTTGATCTCCTCACGAGCATACAAGGCACTCAACAATGTGAGGATGAGAAAGCGAGGTGGCATGTCAGGTCTGATCAGATGCTATGAGTGTGGCGAGCCTGGCCACATTAAGAAGGATTGTCCCAAGCTCAAGGGGAAGATGATCAAAGAAGACAAGAATTATCGTCGTCGGCCATCCAAGAACATCAATACCAAAGGTGGAAATTTTCGTCGCAAGTTTGCTGAAAAGGTCCTAGCCGCCCTCGAGAGTCTTGACTTGAGCGATGTGGAATATGAGAGTTGTGACGACGATGACCATGATGACGATGATGCTAAAAGAAAGAAGAAGATCAATGGTGACTTCACGGGCATGTGCTTCATGACAGACAACAACAATGATGACAACGACAGTGATCCCGATGAGGTAAGACCATCATATGATGAGCTTGAAAATGGTTTGATTAAACTTGCTATTGAATTAAAAAAAAGACAAAACAGAAATTAAAAGGAAATAATTGTGTTGGTGAAAGCTTAAATTCTGAAATTAATAGACTTAGAGTTTTAATTCCTGATGATGAATTATGTGAGTCTTGCCAAGTTTTACATTCTGAGTTGGAGGCTGTTAGATCTATTAGTGCATCAAACCTAGTTCAACTTAGAGATGTAACTGATAAATTTGATGAATTAAAATTGACACATGACTCGTGTGATGAAAAATTAAAACTTGCAAATGATGAAATTGAAAATCTCAAATCTAGTTCTTTTACATGTTTAGAGTCAATTATTTCAAGTGCTCAATCTAAAACTTGCTCTAATTGTGAATTGCTAGAAGCTAGACTTAATTCATCTCAAGAATCTATTCAACAAATACTTTATCATGAGAACATGACTTGTTCAAATTGTTCTAAGTTAATTATTGAAATTGTTGCTTTGACTAGGCAATTGAATGATTTCGCTGAAAAAGAAAGATTAGCTCAATCTAGTGCTTCCAAGAATTTTGAGAATGAACCTGTTAATGCACTGCTTGTTCCACTTTGGCTAAGGAAAATGAGTACCTTAAGGACACTTTAGAAATATTCTCTTTTGGCAAGAAAAATCTGAATATGATTCTAGATAAGTCAAAAACAAGTGTGAAAAATCATGGTGTAGGATTTAATTTTGTTGAGCATGCCAAGAATAATCCTCCTAAGGTTGTTAAGGTTCTTGAACCTGGAAAAATTGAAATAAAATCTGAAGCAAACCAAACTGTGTTTAAATCAGCTGACTTTATGCAAAGTTCATTGAATAATAATGGAGGTGCTAGCTCATCATCTCAAAAGAATTCTGGTTATGTTAAATTCCAATGCACCTACTGTGGAAGAGATGGGCACTTACATGAATTTTGCTTTAGGCGTGCTAAGAAAGAGAAGAAAGAAAGATTGAATGCTTTAAGACAAAAACGTGTAATCCCTTTTATTCCTAGAACTAATGTGGAAACTAAGTTTTTAGAGAACTTTTATGATGATTTTAAATCTGCTTCACATGCTAGTTTGGGATATAATTCAAATAAGTCACGTTCTTTTTGGCATTTTAATCACCCACATGCTCATGATTTTGGTTCTAGATTTGTTGCTATCTCACCACGTCGTGTGTCACAGTACTGGATTCCTAGATCTTATTTCACTAACCCCAGTACTGTGAGACCAATGTTTCCTATGATGTAAGAACAGCTAACAAGGATGGAGAACATGAGTTAGATTGGGTTCCGGTCTTTTTCATCATCGTTTGATTGGAACACTTGATGGTTCTTCACTCCTTTGATGGCTTGTAAGAGATTTCATTTTTTTTGAGAGACCATGTGGAAAATATGATGTAGTCTTACACCCTATTGAGTTGAATTCTCATGTTGATGATATTCTTTCAAAACTACTTAATTCCTCTTGTTTTGCTCTTTTGCGAAGTGAGTTGGACGTGTTGCATCCTATAGGATTATTCTGAGGGGGAGCTTGATGTTTAAAATTTTAGGAAGCTTTGTTTATTATACTTGTCAATTAAATCAACAAGTCCAAGCCATCAAATTTAAATGAGTTGTGGAGCTCTCTTTATCATATTTATTCATATACTGTGTAGCTTTGATCATGACTAGTTATAATTAACTTGTTACACTTGAACTAAAATATGACATGGCGGAATATTTTGACTAGATTGATTATAAATAGTACTTTGCGATGTTCATAAAAAAGGATTAGCTTGATTGTGAGTCTTATTTTAAATCTTGGCTATAAGGCTCACATATTTCATATTGCAATCTTTTTATGATCATTCAATTTGGCATGTTATATGAAAAATGAGAAAAAACACATTTGAAAAGATGTATGCTCCAAGCATGTCATGGTAAACAAAAAAAGGGGCACAAAAAGTGCACAAGATGAAAAGAAGTATGCTTCAAGCATGCCACCATTTACAAGAAGTAAGCTATTATGAAAAGAAATATGCTACAAGCATGCCACATGCGTAAGAATTGAATGTGGAGCAATAGGTTGCTATATGAGACTACTAGCTCGTCTAGATTAAAGATTTGCTTCACTTTTGAGCTTTTACTTTTTGTTGCGATATCTCATTGCACTCTTTATAATTGGTCTAGTCATTGTTGATATGCCTGTCATTAATATAAATCGTCTAATCATATAGAAAACTTTGTTTTGATATTGCTATATGATATATGACTTTATATGATCTAGATAGCTCTAATAAAAAATATGGCTTGGTCAAATTACTAAATAAATTCAAAGTGACTTGGATACTCTACAAAGCTTCTAGATTTTTTATTCTCATTGCTTCTTCTTAGAATTATCTGTTCTCTGAATTTTCTTGATGATTACATTGCCAAAGGGGGAGAGATTTGGTGTGCTTTGTGAGATATTGGAGAAATTTGCTAAAACTACATCTCTTGTGTTGAGGGGAGAGATTTGAGATTTGTGGCTTGAAATACTTTTTTGGCTTCAGTTCTTCGCTTATATCTAATTGAAGCTAATTCATAATGCTATCTTGAGGTGTTGTCAATGTATTCATCAAGGGAGAGATTGTTAGACTATGTGGCTGGGTCTAGGATATTTTGGTGATGAATAATTGACAATGATTAATTTGTGATGATGAATAATTGGTAACATTGCTTAGTATTGTTATTTGAGTCGTGTGCGTGTGTGCGTGGATTAATGTCGATCAAGTTGGTGAGAACTTGTGCCGGGAAAAACGTTCTTTGGTTTTTGCATGTGCAGGTTGGGCGTGGAGACGATCATGGTCGGTGACGAGGAAGACCGAGACTAGGAGGGGGAAATGTGAGGTCCAGGCGGTCGAGGATGTCACGAGGTGGTCGGACTCACGCTGGAGCACATGGAGGTCAAAGGTGGATGATGCGTGGAGAAGATATAGGAGGTGCGGTCCTGGAGGCTTCGACACGTGATGATTTGGAGAAATTGTAGTTGGAATTTTGGAAAACCCGTGTTAGGAAGGGTTTCAGGTCCTTTATTTGTTGGAATTGGATTAGAACTCGTGGGCTTGGGATAAACCTAGGTTTTGGGCCCTAAACTATAAATAGAGAGGTGGGGTTGGGGGCTAACCCTGTGGCTTTTAGAGAGACTAATTTCGTGCTAGGGTTTAGGGATGCTAGGGGAGAGCTCTTTGTAGCCACCATGCAACGAGTACTCTATACGTGAGTTTTATTACGACGGGTAGCTTTTCCCCCAGCGAGCACACGTCCAGACGAATCAGTCAATGCATACACATGCACGCATGATGCTTAGAGCCAGGAAGCAAAGATTATCTAGTCAATTCGTGAGTTGTACATGCACCCATCAATTGGAACAGTAAGTTAAAATTATTGTTTATTATTTTCTATCTCTTTTACTTATGTTAATTTTTGTGTGAGACATCATGGTAGTAAGATAGAAAGAAAAGATCATTAAATAAAGAAAAGATCATTAAATAAAGAAAAACGTTTTCGCTGTGCACTGCAATCATTCATCCCCCTCTGATTGCCATCAATCATCCTACACAAGGCCTCAAAATTCAACAAAAGAGATTACCTATAAACTAAGTTATAAAATGTTCTATATTTTGGTAATCTACACTAGCACACAAATGCACCATCCATGCACTTTGACCAAGGACACAGCAAGCCAATCACTCCTCAAAGGAATGAACTGGTACTTTCTGATCACTACAGAAGAGAAGCTGAGATTCGAGACTTCCTGCAAATGGATTGTTGCAATCATATAGTGGAAACAGCAATACTGACATGCGATCTATAAAGCTTGGGACACTTCAATACTAGACGATTTTCACGTAAAAGGAATGGAACGGTGTATACCCGTGAGAGCAGCTATGCCATAGTTTTCTATCGCAAGGCTGTGCTGATTTAACATTACATTGATGTCAGTCAGCTTGTGCCTATAATTGGAACGAGTGTGGAAACAAGACCACAACAATTAAATGGTTTGTTCCTCTCCATTTGTATTCATTAGGCAACATACCCTTATTTGAGATTGAATATTGTAGGAAGGAGGCCTACCACTTCCAATATCAGCAACTAATGGTTGTGCAGGGTCAGAGAAGACAGCATTCCATGGAATCTGACAGGGGTAACTCTGCAAAAAGAGAAGATTGTTTTATTTGAATAACAAAAGAAATCAAGATCACTAAACAAGAAAGGCACTTCACAATGTTCCAGTTTTAGAAAATTATTGCAGTGGTAGTAGTTCAAAAATGTGGAACTTCATTTGATTAAAAGTATTCAGTAAAAACTATGATAGTAATAACTTAGGTACATGTCATAAAATGGAATAGAAACAGAATAGAAGATCATGCCTCAGAGACATCTGATTCATCTTCGAATACATCTATGGACAATGACTGTTTCTGCTACCAAATGTATTCATGAGCACAATTCATAAAATTGTTGCAACAGTGATAAGGCCAGTTCAATAGTGCTAAGTAAGCAATAAGCATGTAGGAGTACGATCCATCACTATTCACGTTGTATGAAAATCAATATGCCATTAGAAGTCCCTGAACACTCACTAGAAATCCTTGAGCGGAAAACTCCAGTCAATTATTTTCCTCATTGATCCATATTTCATAATTGTTAGGTAGGAATATTTGTCATCTATTACACAATTGTACATGCCTGATCCCAGTACTATTGTGAGTAGTAATGCAGTACTATTGTGAGTAGTAACGTAGTACTATTTTGTAGGGACCCAGATTATACCATCCGGATTCCTCTGTGATTTTACTGCACTATTCCCTGGATCAGTAGATAGTGCTCACAGTTTACAGTTCTGAATATCAAAATACATATCATGCGGAAGCGTAAATGTAATAGTAAACTTACTCATGGGCCGATTAGGCCGAAATCAATAAATTGCAGCAGCGGAAGAACGAAACACACAGGTGGGACCTTCAGGACATGCCCACAGGCAGCCAACTGGAGGTTCGCGACCTAGCCCTTGACATCTTCATCTTCTCGGCCAGCTTGTCCAATCTTGTTGCTGAGGCGAGGTAATTTGATTCCTGAATCTGAATTTTGTCGCAAAAGCGAGCGTGAGCACTCCGACCCCGTGCTCCGCGAGCTAATACACAGAATGCAAATAAATAGTATGCATGGCTTAACAAAGGAGAGGCTCGGGTTATTTTTATTTGCCGAAATCGCCTTTAGTAGCATTATTACCATTGCTCAATCAAAGTGTTATAGTTGCTACCGAACTCCACACTACAATGGCCAAAATTGACCTAATCCACGGAAAATGCACTTTCTTTAATGACTGCTGTCTAAAACTCCAAACAGCAAGTGTCATCATTTATTTAATCCACCGATCATACTTTGTATTTTGAATTACTAATAATCCAATCCTGTCGTTACTACTCATCAGCTCCTCACATCTGAATTCTAATGATTCTCTAATATATTGAATTACTAATAATCCAATCCTGTCGTTACTACTCATCAGCTCCTCACCTCTGAATTCTAATGATTCTCTAACATATTGAATTACTAATAATCCAATCCACCAATATCATTCGTATTCAATCCTTTTCGTCATTGATTCAAAACCATAATCCAATAATCAATCTCATTTTCCATTATCTATCACTAGCTAATCCACAAATATACCTCCACCGAAATTCAATTTACCAAGATTATAATCCACTAATTGTTATGAATCCACCAATCTTCTCAGAAATTCAATTCATCCCTCTAGTAATTGATCATCTCCTATTAATTCCCATTATCACCAATATCTTCCAAGAATTTATATTAATCATTAGTGTAGTAACCCAGCAATTTACCTTTGCACTCCCTAATTCTCCAAAATCATTGAGTATACATCCACCAAGAATATCATTGACCAAGTATACGATTCACTATTATATATATCCACCAAGAATATCACTAATCAAGAATTATACTCCAATACTTGTATTATTTTTTCAAATTCTTGAAAATTCAATTAGATCATTTAATCTAACCTATCTATTCAACTGGACCCCACTAATTTATTTCTCCCAGAACCCACACTATCATTTCTTATTCATGATCGACCTGAATCCACCAATACCTTTAAGTACATGCTACAAATATTCATCTCCTTTACTCACGACCCTGTTTATTCCACCCATATTTTATTTTGTAAGAATAGAAATGCCACTACTTGAAATACAATACATAAAATTTCCTGAGACCTAGCAGTTTTGGAACAAAACATAATGTTCAAGGAATATTAACAAGATTTTCCATACATATGGCATCACACTATATGTCTAATATCACCATAATTTTTCCCATACTTATGGCATCACACCATATAACATCTTTCAGCGTTATAGCCGCTTAGCTTACCACTGGGACGACACCCAGGACAACTCAAATCAGGGCTTTCCGCTGCCCTCCATTTTTCCATTCCCATTTTCCAAACATTTTTAAATAGAACTATATCTAGTTAAGTTCCCATGTCCGCCCTTGACCGTGGGCACGGCTATTCGAATAGTTTTGACTCTGCAGAGTTTGTACACTTTCACCACAAGAGACAATCAACTCATTACCCCACACGATTCCTTAGAAGTGTGGTTGAGCAGACCATCACAATGACTTTTCAAAATATCTAGTCCCCTTTTCTCATCTCACATTATGGGTAACCTCCCATTTGCGATGGGCCCCATCTGTTTGCACGGGATGTTTCTCATTACTACTAGCGTACGAGCTTCCCTCCCCTCTGCGCTAGCACGACTGAGAAACTTCACCCACCACTGGTGTCCCTTCAGGCCCCCTTGCCATAGCATAACCCCATCAATCCACTACCAGGTAGATGAGTCCGGGAATTTCGATAAATCTACTAGGCCAAGTTGTATTTTACAGACTTGTGGTTGCACTGTTTTTACATGGGTTGACATGACAAGATTCAGACCTTAGGGCTATCTGGGCGGTTCTACCACAAACCACACTCTCGTGCACCCTGCACCATACCCCCGATCCATCCGCCCAGATAAATAAGCAATTTGAGGTATTTTTGGGAGTATAAAATAACCATATCCAACATACACCAGTCATTACCACCATGACTGCCCAACCAATTTTTCTCAGGATTAAAAGTGTTGCTTGGGCGCTCTCGCGCCCATGAGTATCTAAGCAATACTAAGTATGGCATATAATTACGGACTTACTTTTGAAAGGTTATTACTATAAATTTTGCTAGAGCGACAAGGTTCACAAATTCAAATATTTCAAAGGAGGGGTAATATTAATCAAGGTACACAATGGGATATAACTAGAATCGTAAATTAAACATGTATTTGCATATAAACTAACAGCATGCAATTTGATAATTTAAATAAAAGTAATTTGCAGAAAACATAGGTTCAATATGATCAAAGTATTGACTCGCCTGGCGCGGTTTACCGCGATCTTGAGTTCACACAATGCTTTCTCGTGGGCTTCTGGTCTTTATTTTCGATTCGCTCTTGATCACGACTGATCCTTTGATTCTTCAAGATTCCCATATCTAATTACGTGCTAAATGACAGAATACAAACAAAGGCAAATAACTCAAAAGATCCAAATAAATCCGAATAAATTCAATTTAGTTTTATTATGAGTTAACGGGTGATTTGTGTGATTTGAGGCAAGGTCGGTGGAAGGATATAATGGTTCGATCTTTCTATTGATCACTTCTTTTATTATTTTTGTATTTATCAAGGAAGTTCCATGAGTTAGGTGAGACCTATGTATCGAAGTGCGAGTCTGGCTGGGTATGTATTCCTTGTAACTTAGGTTATGGTAAAGGCAAACTGGACTGATGGATGAGATCTGTACTTATTCTATAAATCTTTTAGTCGAAGGTATTATAACATTTGGATATCGTTTTGACCTTTCAATTTAAGTGCTCTCTGAAAACTACTGATACTCGATATTTTATCCTTTTACAAGTTGAGCCTGCTATACAGGAGTTCATATTATTATCATTATTAACTAATGTTACTATTAAGATTTCATGACTGGCGGTATATTAACGATAACATATATACATATATATATTAGTAGGCTCCACGGTGACCGCAAAGTTGTTTGGTTATTTTTACTAGTGAATTGCACACATGCCATCCGCATCTCTCTACTCATTTGTGCACATATAGCTATATGTACATATATATATACATACATTTTAGTTGTCATTTGGCTTGGCTTTAATTAAAATTTATTTACCTAGCAAAACTTGCCATACGGGGTTATATATTAACATAGCTACTTAATTAAATCTATTAAGGGAATTTGTTTTAATGATGACATGCTAGGGCATATATGTTAATTTTAATTGAACATTTAACCAACGTATTTTTCTCTATCCATGTCCTTAACTAATATTTAGTCTTTTAGAAAGTTTTTCATATCATATTAGTTAATCACATGTGAACTACTTCAAGTTTAAATCTTCAAATATTCTCATTTATGCCCTAATCAAATTTTATTAGCCTTCCTGGATTTATCCCTAGATTTTCCTAGATTCATTTCCTACTTAGATCGGGCTAGCAAAAATACGGAAAATAAAGGTGCAATGCTTGGATTCGAACGCGGGGCTGTGGGTTAACTCTCGGCTGCGCTTACCAACTGGGCTGCACCCCGTTTGTGACAACAAGGGAAACATCATTTTATAAGAGGTGGAGCGGAGACTGAGCTCCAAACCAGAGCTTCTATCCCGACCGAAACAGGGGAGGCGTCTGCACATGGCCGGCGGCGGGGGCTCCAGCGAGGGGAGGCCAGAGGGGCAAGGTAAGCCAGCAAAGAGGGATCCCGGAAAGGCGAGAAAACTTGTGGGGGAGGCGGCACGGCTTGGGATGGCGCAGGTCGGCGGGGCGGCTATTTGTGCGGCTGGCGGTGAGGTGAGGAAGGGGGCGCCGGCGACCGGGAAGGAGAAGGGAGGAAATAGCGCACGCATGAGCGGGAGAGAGGTGTATGGATGCTTACCAAGCCGATGGTTGAGCCGGGGAGGGGCTGTGGCGAGCTGGCGGCGAGGGCCATGGGCGGCGCGGGGAGGCTCGCGTGGAGAGAGGAGCTCCGGCAACGGGAGGCTCGACCGGCGGTTGGCGGAGGTTCGGGACGTCGCGGAGATACTCCCGGGGCGCGGAATCAACCGGGGGTGCCTCGAGGGAGCAGCGGCGCCGGTGGAGGTGACTTCGGCCGGAGTTGAAGAAGATAGCCGGCTCGAGCGCTCGGATGAACAAAAACCCAATTGGCTCGGGAAGGGGGCAGAAGGGAGGTAGAGACACGATATGACGCGCTCACTTTATGGGAGATTTGCTGGGGCGGCCGGGATGGCGTGGAGGCGCGGCGGCTGTCGTTCGGGCGCACGGCTCGGCAGCAGAGAGACATGGAGAGGGAGGGAAAAGGGGAGAGGGAAGGAGGCGGCCCCCTTATAGGCGAGCGCGCGCTCTGGAAAGCGGAGACGCGCGGGTCGTGGGCGCGAGGTGATGGAGGCCGGCGGAAATTGCGCGACAAGGCGTGGGCGGTGACGAGACGAGGCAGCGCGCGCAAGAGAAACCGGGGGCGACGGCCAGGGAAACCGTGGGCGGTGCGGGCGCATGCTTGCCACGGGGCGGAAGAGAGCTGCGGCGTCAGAAGAAGCTGAGCGCACGCAGAAGAAAGGGGAGAGAAGAGGGAGGCGACGCGGACGGTGGCTCTGCCACAGAAAAGAAAGGAGGGGGAAGGGAAAAAGAAGAGGAGGCACTCGGGCCCGCTGGCAGAGAGAAGGGGCGCGGGGCCCGTGCGGCAGTGAGGGGAGGTGCGGGAGGAAGGGGTGGAGCTGGGCCGTTTTTCGGGCGGCCTGGCTTCATTCCCTTCTCTTTTTTTGTTTCTTTTTATTTTGGGTATGTGTGCACATGGAGGTATATATCTGTTTATGTATAATTTCATATATTGCTATTTCTCTTGTTTATTTAATTTTGCATATTTTATTTCTAAGCTCTCACTTGCACAATTTGTATATGCATATTTATGTATGTATATGTGTTTGTATTCTGTTCACCCTGCTTTCATTGCTATTTATGCCATTATTTCCAAAATGAGATTTTATATTTTTAACTCAGGTTTCTCTTTTCTTATACTGGATCATCTTTTCAGATTCGTATTTACAAATTTTTGTTTTCCATTATTTGCACATTCCTTTTTAGGGCATTATTAATACCTGTCTTTCTCTTTTATTAATTCTTCAATTTTTAGAACCTCAACCAAATTCAAGAAAACATCGTAAAATCCAAATTCAAATAGAATATAATGCAAAAATAATTTAAAAGCTTCACACTTTCAAATTTCAAATTTTCGGGATGTTACATATTTAAATCAACATCTATTTTATTTTTGGTGTTACGTCAGTAGAAACCACATAAGGTTGAGAAACTTTTTTTTCAGACATCACTACCTTAAGCCTACCTTGCATACAACACTTTCAAAAAGTGAAATCAGTACCATCTAGTATGGGGGACGATTCTCATACCTCTCCGATTCCATCGCTACCTGCTCTGATACCACTTGTAGGGTCGACTACTACAATCAGAGGGGGTGAATGATTGTCGTTGCCTTTTGGAGTCTCCTGAGGATTGATGATGCTTTTGACTGCTCGGTGATCAATTACTTGATCAAATACCCAGCATACGACCGCTTGATCAACCGTTCTGCTTGATCGCCCACTCGATCTACCGATTGCTCAATCGCTTTACTCATTGTCGTATGATCTAAACCACCAGCAATTACCAGCGCACTTCAAGCAAATCAAAAACTAGATTAATTCAAGGCTATCTTTATTGCTGGAATTTTGTGGATTTACAAAGCGCTATTACAAGCACCCCTAACAACCTTCTCGCTGAAAGCCCTCACAAAACTCTCTAAAACCGTCGTATGTTAACCCATAGTCTCTCCCTACTTTTATAGGTTAACATCATAAACCATATCTACCTCAAACACAGACTTATAATCTTATCTCTACCGAAAACTAAGGGACCCAAAACCCTTCTGAACACGGGTTTTAACCAAACTCTACCTCTTCCAAATTATAGACTCCATCCATAACTCCTAACTCAACATGTGATGAAACCTCTAAGAAAGCACCTCTTGTATCTTCATCACGCACCATCACCTTACGTGTTGAAGCCTCCTGAACCGCACCGCCCGTAGCTTCTCCTCGAATCACTACCTTTAATCTCCATGTGCTCCAGCGTGAGCTCGACCACCTCGTGTGACATCCTCGACCATCTGGACCTCAGATTTTTCATCCTAGTACTGGTCCTCCTCGTCACCGACCATGACCGTCTCCACGCCCACCTGCACATGCAAAGACCAAAGAACGTTTTCCACGGGCACAAGTTCTACACAACTTCACTGTCATCAGCACAAACGTATCACACACCATCGTCTATCTATAGATAAGATCCAAACCATTCATGAATACCAACCAAGTCGTCCATGACCACAAATCCACGCTCCCCAGAAATCATCAACTTTATATCACTCATTACGACCGCTTACAATTGCTATGCAAGACTGGTTACTAGCTCATCGAGTACTCGAACATAAGTACTCGGAAAATACCATCACTCAGATCACTTAGGAAAAACAAGCATCGCTACCGACCAATGAATCATTGAGTACGGACTACCGAGTTTTGATCGCTGTGACTAAAACACCATATCAATAAGTCTACGACTACCGATCACCGACCATCGAGAGGAGAAGGGTATAGGGCATTCAGACGTTGTCGATGAGCCAAGCTCACAGGAGGAATGCAACAGTGGAGGCAGCATCCACTCTCGACCGGCGTCTTCCACTCGTCGTCTACACCCAATCTCCAACAAATCTAGCGTGCTCCTTGTCGCGATAGCTATAAATACAATGAGCTCCAGCACGCCTCGGAAACGAGAGACCTCTGGTGAGCTCTGGTCAAGGAGGAAAGCCTCCCTCGAGCACAAATTGACCATTTGTGTAATAGCTTGGTCGGATTTCACCCTAGCCATGCTTGGAGAGAGAGTGAGAGGGAGGAAGGAAGGAGGAGGAGATCCCATGAGAGATGGCGTAGGGCTGGCCAGTGAGCCATCAGATTAGGGTGGGGTAGGGAGAGAGGAGTTGGTGTAGGTAAGGAAGCTAGTATGATGTTAGGGAAGAAGATGTTAAGAGGACTAGGTGGAGTGGGAAACACGAGGAGATTGTGTGGACGATGCATCTGACATTTCTCTCACGTATCATACATATGCTTGGTATCATTACCCTTCTTTTTATTCTTTTCGAAACATAAAACTTTCTTATATCACCGTTCTAATTGAAAATATTTCATGAAAATTTGAAGGATTTGTTCTTGAGTTTGTTTGATTTAAGGTCGATTCGGCGCCTCCCGAGTTCTGATTATTATGTGTAAGTCTGAGTCCTAAAGACTTGATATTTTTTCTCTTGAAACGTTGAAGAATTTGATTTAAAGGGGTGTTCATATTGCTTCGGCTTTTGTCTGAACAATCCTGAAGTCAATTTGAACATCTTGATATCTAAAAACGGTTTCTTCAAACCGTTTTCAAAAGTGGCTTCACCATTTCTATATCCGTGTCTTATAGAAACTATTTTTCAAATTTTATTGAAAAATGACTTCTTTCCACTGTTACTATTCTAAAAGATCCAACCAAGAACCATCCATCCGACCAATTGAAACACCCCTAGTTCGCATCACGCCGTCGCCGACTCTGCTTCAGATACAAGATCGGAACGAGACCAAACTTCTCGCGTATCCTCCTCCTTCCCGCGGGCGGACACGATTTCCACGGTGATTATTATCCCCTCATCGCCCACTTATCCATCATCCACCACTACGCCATTTCCACGTGAGACCCACCCCGTCCACGTCGGCACGAGCCATCCTCCCCCACGGCCTCCAGAAGGTTCCCGAACGTTCTATGCCAGGTGGACCAGAGACCTCACGGCCCCCCGAGTCAGTGACGTACCCGGTGACGCGCGAGTCACCGAGTCTCAAACCCCCTTCTGCAAGAAAGAAGCTATAAATGAATACTGATCCCCTCCCCTTCCTCTCGCCTTCCGCTCCAATTAACGCCACCGTCGCCGCCACCAACCAACCGTGACCTACCGCCTCCTCGAGCGCTTTGCCGCCGCCGCCTCCGCCTCCGCCGCCGCGCGAGGACTCACCATGGCGAGCCAAGACGAGCCTTCGGCCTCCGCCGATCCGTAAGATCCCCCCTCCGCCCCGATCCGATCTAGCGGCCTCTAGGGTTTTCGGTTCCGATCTGGTTTTTATGGGGGATTTTTGTTTTTTTTTTTTGTGGGGGTGGTGCAGGAAGGGGAAGAAGGACTACTCGACGGCGATCCTGGAGAGGAAGAAGTCACCGAATCGGCTGGTGGTCGATGAGGCCACCAATGACGACAACTCCGTCGTCGCGCTGCACCCGGACACCATGGAGAGGCTGCAGCTCTTCCGCGGCGACACCGTCCTCCTCAAGGTACGATGTGGGCTGATCTGAGCCTTTACTTTCTGGAATTTTGAGCCGATTAGCCGTGTCGTTGTGAGATTGGCGGCGATGTTCTGGAGGTTTGGTGGGGTCAGCGAACCGATCTGCGACTGCTGTGCTGGGAATTGGAATTAATTGATCAGGGGATACAGATCTGTTGGGAAAAAACCGTACCTTTATTGCCGTACCTGCTTACGGAATTGTAGGATAATATGGAATCTATTGATTTTGCTGGAAATTTCGAGGAAGTAAGTGGGTTCTGCCGTTTGGCATGCAGTGGATTAATCTGGCAGTGTGCAGAACATTGGATTGCAAAGTAGATGTCAAATTGCAGCCCGTAACTCCTATGCTTTGGTTAGGTTTGAGCTTTGTGTTTGCCTCAGTGTGATGTAATTTTACTTGAAGTTCCAGATGTACTACCGTGTTGTAGTTACATTGTTATGTTGTTACTACTTACTAGTTACTACGCACACTCTTTTCCAAGATATTTTGGAGTGTGCAAGATATTTTGCTGTTCATAGTACCAAGGATTCTAATCAATTTGACATCCTACAGTGTGTTTTCCACTCGGTGTTCAAAGTGAGAACTTGGTATGGAAGTGATTGAGATTTAACATACCAGACATTAGTTTAATGGAAATTTTGCATTAGATGTGAATTTATATGATTTTCAGGAACTTTCACATATAATGGCTCACTGTCTGCAAGTTTATTTTTTAATGGTCAGGCTAGTCAATGTGTTTTGGGCTTTTGGCAGATGATGGAAGTTCAGTGGTTAACTGTATTGATTGTTGCTGCTGTAGTCTCTTATTTGTTTGTTATCTTCTGCATTATAGGGTAAGAAGAGGAAAGACACTATTTGCATTGTCCTAGCAGATGACACCTGTGAGGAGCCTAAAGTTAGGATGAACAAGGTTGTTAGGAGTAACCTAAGGGTGCGACTTGGCGATGTTATCTCTGTCCATCAGTGCCAGGACGTGAAATATGGGAAGCGTGTGCACATTCTTCCAATTGATGATACAATTGAAGGCATTACTGGGAACCTGTTTGATGCCTTCTTGAAACGTGAGTGTCTGACCTTCAACTTTGTCATGTTATTTGTCATCTCTGCTCATGTTCATTTATGAAGTCTTGCTTGTGCATGCCCTGTATAAAAGCTCAATTTTGCCAAGTATGGTATCTCTTGTTTTTCTTCATATGGAAAAAAAGCTCCTCTCTGCTTATGTGATGCTTAATCCGATCATATTAATTCCTTCCCTAATAATCACACTGCGAAATTGTGCAGCATACTTCCTAGAAGCATACCGCCCTGTGAGAAAAGGAGACCTTTTCCTTGTCAGGGGTGGAATGAGAAGTGTGGAGTTCAAAGTTATAGAGACTGACCCTGCTGAGTATTGCATCGTTGCACCGGACACAGAAATATTCTGTGATGGAGAGCCTATTAAGAGGGAGGATGAGGAGAGACTTGACGATGTTGGTTATGATGATGTTGGTGGAGTTAGAAAGCAGATGGCTCAAATCAGAGAGCTTGTTGAACTTCCACTGCGCCATCCTCAGCTTTTCAAATCCATCGGTGTGAAACCACCAAAGGGCATATTACTTTATGGACCACCTGGTTCTGGAAAGACCCTTATTGCTCGTGCTGTTGCAAATGAGACAGGAGCATTCTTCTTTCTGATTAATGGTCCAGAGATTATGTCCAAGCTAGCGGGAGAGAGTGAGAGCAATCTTAGGAAAGCATTCGAAGAAGCCGAAAAGAATGCGCCATCTATCATTTTCATTGATGAGATTGATTCCATTGCTCCCAAGAGGGAGAAGACTCACGGGGAAGTGGAACGGCGTATTGTTTCACAGCTTTTGACTCTTATGGATGGACTCAAAGCTCGCTCACATGTTATTGTTATGGGTGCTACAAATCGCCCTAACAGTATTGATCCTGCTCTTCGAAGATTTGGAAGGTTTGACCGGGAAATTGACATCGGAGTTCCTGATGAAGTTGGACGGCTTGAGGTTCTCCGCATCCACACTAAAAACATGAAACTAGCTGAAGATGTAAGTGGCTTTGTATCATGATCTTTTGTGTCTCGTATAAACTATTTATATAATTCCGTTCTATTATTCCAGAGTTGCTTCATCTATCTTGTTTTTACTTGTATCGCAGGTTGATTTGGAACGCATTTCCAAAGACACCCATGGATATGTTGGTGCAGATCTTGCTGCCCTTTGCACTGAGGCTGCACTTCAGTGCATTCGTGAGAAGATGGATATCATAGATCTGGAGGATGAGACAATAGATGCTGAGATATTGAACTCCATGGCTGTTACAAATGACCATTTCAAGACCGCACTTGGGACAAGCAACCCATCTGCTCTTCGTGAAACTGTGAGTTCCTCTAGAAACAAACTCTTCGTTTGTTTGTGTTTGCTCCTGTTTGGTGATAGTAAGTTTCTTTTATGAACTCAGGTTGTTGAAGTTCCCAACGTCTCTTGGGAAGATATTGGTGGACTGGATAATGTCAAGAGGGAACTGCAAGAGGTATGTAAATGCACATTGATTTTATTATGCCCTGCAAACTGATCTTTTGCACTATAGACAGCTTGTTAATGTACATCATTTTTTTGGCAGACTGTTCAATATCCGGTGGAGCACCCAGAGAAGTTCGAGAAGTTTGGCATGTCCCCATCGAAGGGAGTTCTGTTCTATGGTCCTCCTGGTTGTGGCAAGACTTTGTTGGCCAAGGCAATTGCCAACGAGTGCCAGGCTAACTTCATCAGTGTTAAGGGTCCGGAGCTGCTTACCATGTGGTTTGGTGAGAGTGAAGCCAACGTTCGCGAAATCTTCGACAAGGCCCGTCAGTCTGCACCATGTGTCCTCTTTTTCGATGAGCTCGACTCGATTGCTACACAGGTTTGTCTGCCCCTCCCAACATACGCTCGTTTGTATTTGGTATCACATTTTCCATGACTTACAAATGTTCTCATCCTATTGCAGAGAGGAAGCAGTGTGGGTGATGCTGGGGGTGCTGCCGATAGAGTGCTGAACCAGCTACTGACAGAGATGGATGGCATGAATGCCAAGAAAACTGTGTTCATCATTGGAGCAACAAACAGGCCTGACATCATAGACCCAGCGTTGCTTAGGCCAGGGCGTCTTGATCAGCTAATCTATATTCCACTTCCTGATGACCAATCTAGGCTCCAAATCTTCAAAGCTTGTCTTAGGAAGTCTCCTGTGGCGAAGGATGTGGACTTGCAAGCTCTTGCCAAATACACCCAAGGGTTCAGTGGTGCAGATATTACGGAAATCTGTCAGCGTGCATGCAAATATGCTATTAGAGAGAACATTGAGAAGGTAACTTTCTCTAACCATATGATTTGGTAATCTGGAACGTACATTATTAATCATCCAAATACAATCTGATCATAAGCTAGTTTCAAGGCCATCTTAGCTTGATGTATTTTCAAAATAGAAATGCACTAGTTATCCCCATGGTACATCTGAGTACTACCCTCTATTGAGATGATCAGTCTTCAAGCGTACACAATTTTGAACCAAGAATTTGGGCTCTACTAAAGTTTAGGATGAACTAGGTAGTAACAGCATCTAGCAAGCAGTGTCGCATCATGATTTGTTGAATTATTGTTGCTTTTTGTTGTTGGATTTGTGCTGCTATATGCTAATTTGCCAAATCCTAATTGATCGGCACTAATATGCTTTTTGGGCAGTTCTAGTTTGGCCAAGCTTAAGATGTTTGTGTAATTGTTGAAACATTTTTAGTCCACCTTAGCTTTCTACATGATAAGCCAATGCAGAGTATGTTGAATGTCAACTCTTGAGTAAATCTTCCCTGCAACCTCTAAATCTTGATTATGTTGGTTTCAGGACATCGAGAGGGAGAGGCAGCGAAAGGACAACCCTGAAGCAATGGAGGAAGACGTGGTAGACGACGTTGCTGAGATCAAGGCTGCTCACTTTGAGGAGTCAATGAAGTACGCACGCCGGAGCGTTAGCGACGCCGACATCCGCAAATACCAGGCGTTTGCCCAGACGTTGCAGCAGTCTCGCGGATTCGGCAGCGAGTTCCGCTTCTCCGAGCGGTCAGAAGCTGGCGCCGGAGCTGCAGCCGATCCTTTTGCAGCTGCTGCTGCGTCCGCCGATGACGACGATTTATATAGTTAGATTCTCAACTGTGTCGTTAGCTCACTCTTTTGAGTGTGTGTTTAATATTTG
This sequence comes from Dendrocalamus latiflorus, assembly GCA_017311315.1. Lineage (NCBI taxonomy): Eukaryota > Viridiplantae > Streptophyta > Magnoliopsida > Poales > Poaceae > Dendrocalamus > Dendrocalamus latiflorus. The sequence continues at coordinate 16,127,731 of CM029675.1, forward strand.
TTGCGTCAAGTCGTGTGCTGTGTTAAACTAATCAAACTTTAGACACGAGCAAGTCCTGCGATGATGTTTATTTTTCAGTACGTATGGAAGCTGCTGAGATCGTACTCTCGGCTGGCTATATGGCCGATTACATTTTCCGAATTTCTCAACCATGTCCAATGCGTTATACGCGGGATTTTTTAGAGCTCATGACGCCCGGTTGTTTGCGCTTTCTTGTGATGCAAGCAGCAAATGGTACTTCAGAGCAGAAACTGCTTTTACGATGCTTTGTTTCGAATGGGCGAAAACTAGGAAGAGCTAGAATTTCCAGACACCCTTTTAGTGTTATCATCCTACGCAATCTCCATTATTCTGACGAGAAAAATGCATTAACTCGACGGCGCATAGCAAGATCGAGATGCCTTGTATTCTTAGAGATGCAAAGTGAGATAATTGAGGAATTTCCTAACACTTCCTTATATACTAGATAGAGGAGCGCGATGCTGCGCCCGTATAATCATCTATGAGGGAGAGAAGGTTGGGATGAAATTGGCGTTAGTCCGGTGAGTAGCTGTGGTAATCATGGTAGCACGGGCGCCTTTAGTTAAAAATTGGACACCAAAACAAGATGTCAGCTTGGTATAAGAGCATAGGCGTTTCCATTTCGCTTATTCTTTAATATGGAGATGTCAGCTTGGTATCATGAAACATAGCAAGAAGACATCCAAGAACACAATAGAGCACAACGATAAACAATAAACTCGATTGATCACTGTAAACAGTTTACCTTTATGCTTGGTAATGACGTTGATACATTCACAAGCCTCATTGATGACAAAGATTTAGCATTCTGTTCTCATTGTCCTACAGTTTATATTTATGCTTGGTGATGACTTTGATACAATCACAGGCCTCAGTGATGACAGACACAGATTGCATTCTATTCTCATTCTGTCCTGTTCATGATAGTATGTCTACAGTAAACAATTCCAAAATACAACAACAATAAAGCCTTTTTGTCTCAAATAAGGTAGGATAGATTATGAATGAAACTGCCTCAAAATCAAATAAACAAACGCTTTATAATAAAATCTACAAGGCTAAAACCCTAAACCCTACATCCTATCATCTGAACCGAGAGGCGAAAATACCACCCCTAAAACTTCTTATGTTATGGTTCTGATACATAAATCGCTAACTTTTATGCATTCCTATACAAAGCTAATTCTTTGGATACATTCCAATTCCTCAAATCTCTTTTAACTACTTTCTCCTACGTCAATCTTGGTTGACCGACATTAGCAAGAATATTATAATATTTTTGATCGACATTAGCAAGAAGTTGCATTTACGTAGAATTGAAGTAGATAATGTACCCAAAAAAAAGAGTATTGATTAGCAGTAGATTGAAGCAATCTAAAAGAATGTGAACCTGACAATTAGCAAATATTCAAAATGATATATTAAGCATCCTTGACTTCAAATCATATTAACATTCAAAACAAAGAGCAATTCAGTAAAGCAAAAATCCTCGGCATGGATTTACTGGCTATGCTTGACTGCAATTTCAGCATCACTCCTCGTTCTTCTGATTATAGAACAGTGCTTAGTTTATCTTCTAAGTTTTCACCCAAATCTGCACAGGCGAATGCATTCAAAGCCAATATCTCCATCAGGAAGTTTTCTTTTCCATAGAACATTTCGAAGTGCAAAGACATATGTTTAAAACACTAAATTTGCTTCTTTTTTTTGAAGGACACTGTTCAGGCGATTGAACATAAGAAAAACAAACAGAGCAGACCCAGTGGATGAATAAAAAGCTCAACCAAAAATTATGATCCCAATATTATGTACAACATCTGAGATTTTCTTGTAGTGCCCGTAATGACATGTAAGTAACTAAGTACCTAGGCTAATCGTGGACTCTTGACAGAACAAATTTTTTTCTCGAACACCTCTTGACAGAACAAATAGCAATGAAGTTCTGACAACTATAATCGGATTAAGCAGAAAGCATGCATTTCAAAGAAAAAGATAAAGACACATTTTTTTGGGTATTGATAAACATCATCCGGATGTTTTCTTTCTAACTATCATTCAGATTTGTGACCGTTAAATTAGAGATCCAACGGTCTCAAATTCTCCCCACCCCCTCCAAAAAAAACTCCCCCCTCCAAAAATAAGAGGCCGTTGGATCTTTAATCCAACGGTCCGAAATTTGGATGATTGTTAGAAATAAAACATCCGGATGATACCTATATACACCCTTTTTTTTGTCAGCAAAAGTTATCCTATGGTCTAATTTCAGTTTGTCTTGAAAGTATCCCCCGAATGAGCAATATAGAGACTTATTTTTGACTTAACTGTGACATACTGATATACATGTGCTGCACTAAAAACATCAATTCTGCAACACATGATTTATGAGCATAAGACCGAAGAGTTTCATAATTGGATTCACAGAATGGCTTAGCATGTACTATCAACACTGGTATTCAACCCCAAGGGACATTTCAATGTAATAAAGGTATTGAATGCGTGATACTAAATGAATATACCTTAATTATCTCTAAAATATCCAACATTTATCTATCAGTTGTACACATAACAATAGTTCAGGAAAAGAACCAGAAAACCTAAAAGAAGTGGATTGTCCTGTTAGTAAGATTATTAATCAAATAAACTAATTTGGGAATGAGCTCACTATGAGAATAGGGAAACCCCAGTGTGATGCTCATGAAGCTAGATTCTTTAGGACCTAGAATCTGCAATCGGCTTCAATTTCTCAACGGTTAAATACATGCAAAGAGGAACTATGCTGCCAACCACCAAATGAAGAAAGACGTTACAAATTTAGATCTAAACATGTGAAAGAACATGTGCTAATAAAGAGTAGATAATACCTTACGTGTATATACGTTCACAGGAAACAAATGATGTCTCTCTAGTTCTGCATTTAGTCATAGCAAAGGTTCTGAAATCTAAAGTATTAGAAAAGCTTTTACTCTCATATGGAGATCTCAGCCTGACAATTTTTTGTTTGAAAAAATTGTTGGATTATCCCTTAATTAATTTCCTTCAAATGATATCATCATTAAGACTCACATGATTTATCATTAGGAATTAAACCTCTAAGTCTATTAATTTCAGAATTTAGGCTTTCAACAACATAATTATTTTCTTTCAATTTCTATTTTGTCTTTTTTAATTCAATAGTAAATTTAATCAAGCCATCTTCAAACTCATCATATGATGATCTTACGTAATCGGGATCACTGTCGTTGACATCATTGTTGTTGTTTGTCATGAAGCACATGCCTGTAAAGTCATCATTGTTCTTCTTCTTGCCTTTAACATCATCATCATGGTCATCATCGTCGCAACTCTCATATTTCACATCGCTCAAGTCAAGACGCTCGAGAGTGGCTAGGACCTTTTCAACAAACTTGCGACAAAAATTTTGCACTTTTGGTGTTGTTGTTCTTAGATGGCCGACGACGATAATTCTTATCTTCCTTGATCACCTTCCGCTTGAGCTTGGGACAATCCATTTTAATGTGGCCTAGCACGTCACACTTATAGCATCTAATCGAACCTGACACACTACCTCACTTCTTTATCATCACATTGTTGAGTGTCTTGTATGCTCGTGAGGAGATCAACACCAAGTCCTCTTTAGGGAGCTACTCAAACTGTTCCTCTGAAAAAGAAGACAAAACAGACAAAGAAATACAAGACAAAACACTCAACGAAGTAGCCTACACAAGGTTAGTCACTCGACGAAGTAGCCTACACAGGGTTAGTCACAAGTGCTAAAGATAAAGATTTATTAATCTTAGATGGCAAAGCTTCCATCTCATAGGTTTTCAATCTAGAATAAAGATTATATATGGTTAAAGTATCTAGATCGACAGTTTGATTAAAGTTGTGATAACCATCAACCACTCAGAACCTAAATATCTCAAAATTTTAGTTGCATTATCTTCATCAGAAGGAATAACATTAACACCATGTAAATTACTCAATATATTCTCAAAACGAGCAAAGAGATCATCAATGGATTCACCAGGCTTCATAGCAAAAATCAGAATATTCTTTTTGATAAAGCTTTTTATGCACTTTCTTAATTTTAGTGGTTTCTTGATGATAATCGCAAAGAGTTTTTCATATTAAATGGGCAAAATTAATATGAGCTACACGATCAAACTCTTTGCGAGAAATCTCTTGAAATAGCAAGTTACGAGCTTGAGCATTTAAATCAACATCTGCTTTATTTAAATTAGTAACAGTAGTAGGAACCTCATATGGTGTAGAAACTTTTTTCCAAACATCACTGCCTTGAGCCTCAATGTAAGCTCACATACGACATTTTCAAAAAGCAAAATCAGTACCATCTACCATGGGAGGACAATTCACATATCTCTCTGACGCCATAGCAACCTGTTCTGATACCACTTGTAGAATCGTCGATGTCAATCAAAGAGTAGTGAATGATTGCAGTGTGCAATAGATTTTTTAACCTGTTACACAGTAGCGAGCGCGCACACAAAAAAACTATATATATATATATACCCATAAAAAAGTATATTTGAGATATCAAACTCCGAAAAAATTTGAATTCAACTTCAGTTTAATTAGTTTGAACTATTTTTATGGTATATACTCACTGTAGTTGCATTGAACTCAAAAGTAGTTCAAACTAGTTTGAACTGAGTTCAAAACTAACTTACCATAAATATATCAAGGGTATAAAACATTTTCATACCCAAACTCAAAAAAATTACGTAATGCACCATGGTGCCTAGGCACCAATATCCGATACACGTGTATGATTGATAATTTTTTTGAGTTTGGGTATGAAAATGTTTTATACCCTTGATATATTTATGGTAAGTTAGTTTTGAACTCAGTTCAAACTAGTTTGAACTACTTTTGAGTTCAATGCAACTACAGTGAGTATATACCATAAAAATAGTTCAAACTAATTAAACTGAAGTTGAATTCAAATTTTTTCGGAGTTTGATATCTCAAATATACTTTTTTATGGGTATATGAAGATACCCACATCAAACGTTGCGAATCTCGAAGCAAATCAACGGGTATTGATATTGGTGCCTAGGCACCATGGTGCATGAAACACTCGTCATATATATATATATATATATATATATATATATATATATATATATATATATATATATATATATATATATATATATATATATATATATATATATATATATATATATTACTGTAGCAACAGGAAAAAAATTGAAACCCTAATGAACCTAGCCGTGAGATCAACCAGCACAGCCAATGAAAAATCATGCATGCATGCTATCGCCGAATGATTACCCAAGAAAAACCGATCGCTCACCTCGTCTCATCACCTAGTACGGCCACAATCCGATCACCAAAGTCTGGGCAACAACCAGACCAACGAAAAAGAAAATCATGCCATGCAAAAACAAAAACGTGATTAGACTCACCTCACTAATCATACCTTCTGTTGGGCCCTAGTCACCATGCATGCAGCCATCTCAAACACAGCAAATACTAAAATCTATGCACAAGCTCTCGGCCAAAGAAAAATCACACAGCAACCCTTTTATTGACCTACTCAAAGCCTCAGCAATCCCAACAGACACAGGAGTCACCAGGAAAGATCACGGGATGCATGCAGTCGCACCATCCAAAAGCTGCCCTAGTTCTTTATTCAGTCAATCTTCCTCACACAGAAGTCACGACCAACCCCTACAAATGTAGCATATCTCCGTATAAGACCAGCCGCCACGCCTCCCTAATACAATACGATTAACCGTAATACAACTCATCTAACTAGGTCTTTTTTTTACTCAATCAGTCTTTTGGCCCAATACTTTTTAAGGGATCCGAAACCCTTCCAAACACGAGTTTTTCAAAATTCTAACTTTTCAACTCATCACGTGTCAAAACCTATAGGACCGCACCTCCTGTAACTTCTCCACGCACTATCCACCTTTGATCCCCACGTACTCCAGCGTGAGCCCGACCACCTTGTGACATCATCGACTACCTGGACCTCAAATTTCCCCCTCCTAGTCCCAGGCTTCCTCGTCACTGACCATGACCATCTCCACACCTAACTTGCACATGTAAAATCTAAAGAACGTTTTTCTGACACAAGTTTTCTCCAACTTGACTAATATTAGTCCACGTACACACGTCACACATCTCAAATAACAATACTAAGCAATGTTGTCAATTATTTATCATCATAAAAATCCTAGACCTAGCCACATGGTTTAACAGAAACTGATGTTGGTGGAGGGCTCTGCAGGTTCATTGCCCAGCACGAGACTCATCCAGGCACAACAGAGATTTATGCCTTGCTGCAGGGGCGAAGCCAGCATATAAGCATTGCTGTCCAGTGACCTCAATGAAATTTAGCAAATCTTATAGAAAATTATTCTTTATTACTGTTTATTAGTGGAAGGGATACTATCGTGCAATGGAGGTGACCTCAATGCTCCTGTCGTCTGGCTTTGCCCCTGCCTTGTTGAATCTTGTAGCAATGGGGATGAAAATGAAGGATGATGTTGCCATTGCAGAATACTCCTGTACATACTACTAGGAAGATGGTTGTGAATCGGGGGCAAGTCTTTGCAGCCCTCAGTTCTGGCCACTTAGTACAGTTAGTACATTTGAGGAAGTTAAACTGCCAGGTACACCCTAGTTGTGAGCAGATCCATCAAGAGGCAGATATTTGAAGATGAGATGAAATGCATGTGTTACGCATGTGCTACTGAAAGCAGAGCTATAGAAGTACGAGGTGTGAAAATACTCTTGAGAGCAAGACATTGAGAAAAGATTCAAAACAACTTAATGCCTATTGATGGTACAACAAGCAGACAATATGGAACATCTCGATATGCCATCCTAAACAATGTAATTAATAATACGCCAATATAAAGGTTGCCTCCTTCATTATATGCCAAACTTACACAAAGAGCAGTTAGCAAACAACATGACCTGTGCATCCATTCTTTAATTCACATTTTTCTTTTTCTTTCTTCTTTTCTTAAGAAAGGCCTCTCTTTACATTATCAATTAACGTAGTCAAAGATACAGAAAAACAACAAAATTCTACAAAGAGATGCACACAAGGTAAGCTACAGGCAGTTCTTAGTGGACAATACAACTCAAAAGTCACTCTGCAAAAACCAAGTTATACTGTACAACAAGATTTCTACTCCAAAAAAGGACCACTTGAGCTTTGATTTTCCAGCGCTGGTAAAAACATGGAGCCGCCGACTGTATGGAGACTTCCTGTGTGTGATCCCACAAAATCAAAACCTGGCCATTATTTACTGGCGGCAGTACTGAGCTGCACCAAGCCGTTTGTTTACAATTCCCATGTTCTCTGACTTGTATGGTAAATGACAACTCCAGGGGGCATTTCAGTCACCCTTGCTGTTTTTGCTACTAACTACGCAAGTTAAAGTCATGCAGGAAGCATCTCATCTGTTGATACCGTGTGTCATTGTGTTCTCACAAGCTTGGGTGTCCACTTCTGCCATGTAAACCATCTCCCTTCTCCGGCTTTAATATCTGCAATTCTCCTCTTCAAGTCAAGCCCTTTCCTCTTCTTCTCGTCACTTGCCAATTCTTTTGAATGGCTTATCAGGGGATGCTCCGGTGTTCCGACGTCACTGCTCTCGACGACGATCTTCTGCACCATCTCCAGCACCTCGCTCATCTTCGGGCGATGCCTGGGATGGCGTACCAGGCACTTGTTTGCCACTGAGGCGAGCTTGGTTGCCGACTTCAAGCTGTAGTTCCCTTCGAGCCTCGGATCCATTATGGTCTCAAACTTCTTGGCGTCGGAAGAGTACGGCTTCACCCACTCCACAAGGTTCTGCTCGCCCCTCGGCCTGTTCCGGTCCAGAGGTCGCCGGCCGGTGAGGAGCTCGTAGAGCACCACACCATAGCTCCAGATGTCATTCTTGCTGCTGAGGCGTCCTGTATGGATGTACTCAGGAGACGCATATCCAATAGTCCCCACCACCTGTTTGGTTTGCCGTACAAAATGAGAATTGAGTGTTGATAAATATTGCTCGGATGTTTTCTTTCTAATTATTATCCAGATTTGTAACCATTAAATTAGAAATCCAACGGTCATAAAGTCTCTCCCCACCCTCTAAAAAAAATCTCCCCCTCCTCCAAAAAAGGGCCGTTGGATCTCTAATCCAACGATCTCAAATCTAGATAATTGTTAGGAAGAAAACATCTAGGTGATGTCTAGACACACCTATGAGAATTCTCACTTTCTATAGGAGCTACAAAGATAGGCATCGCATGTGATAAAATGTTACAATTGGAAAACTGCCAGAAAAGAAGCTGGTTTTAACCAGTAAAGTTAGTTGGCTTTTCTGACCGGTCCTGCACTAGCACGCAGACTCCCGAAGGTGCCCAACTGCCTGTCCTTGTGTCGTGTTTGCTTTGCTTGTTTATTTAGGATGATGGTATGGTCAGCTTCTTGTTTTCACAAGGCGGCTAATATTTGAAAAGTACTTGCTTGCTAAGTATTCGAGCACGCGAAGCGATTGCTTGACCAGATCAGAGTAACAGAAGTGTTCTAACCAGCCCTTTGAGTTTTCTGCTTCTCTGAATGGTAACGAAAAGCTACAGTGTGAATGATTCTACATTAAGGGTGTTCCTACCACCGACCACCTACCGATCATGCTAGGTGAACTTGAGAAGCTGTCTTTGACATCACACTGTACCATTCAATGTGCCAGCATTTTGCAGTGAGAACAGTGCCATCAGATGCTGAAGAAAGAAGAGAAGGTCTCGGCTGTTTGTTACTCACCGCCGTGGAAACATGACTCCCTTCTTGCGGTCCCAGCCGAGCCAAGCCGAAGTCCGACAGTTTTGCCTTCCAATTCTCATCGAGTAGAATGTTCGAAGGCTTCAGATCACGGAATATTATCTGGAACAGCATTGAATCAATGCACGTGATGTTAGGGCATTCAATAAACAAGTGAAACAAAACAATGTTTCTTCTCATTAGGGCAGGGTAAAAAGGTAATAATCATGGGGATAAAGGAGCTCATGATTCTTATCATCCAGGAATCAGAAGGACACCTGATACTGAAATTATTATCGCGTTAGGAAACAAAGCATCTATGCTGTAAGATATGAGAGGAGAAGAGGGTGAAAAAAAAAGCAAAGCGTACCTTGAATTCAGATTCTTCATGGAGATACTTCAACCCACGAGCAGTGTCGAGCGCTACTCGCAGCCTCATCACCCACGAAGCCGGCCTCGGCGACCTCGTCGACAGGTGATCCGCCAAGCTCCCGTTCGGCATGAACTCGTACACGAGCAGCAGCTGCATCCCCCTCTCGTCGTCCTCGGCGCAGTAGCCGATGAGCTTAACCAGGTTCGGATGATCCACCACCCCGAGAACGTTCACCTCTGTCATCCACTCCTTGTGCCCCTGAACCACGAATCAAAACCTTAACACTCACATCCACGGCTGAATTCCAACGATAGTTTGGATTCAGGATCGCCGCGCTGGGCTAGCTCTGATACTATGTTGATTGTTGAGTCAGTCTCATGCACCGACAGATTAAGAAAAGTGTTGGTTGGTCGGTGCATGGTGCATGAATCTGGCAACATTGCGCAAAGGGAAGAGAGAATGGCGGCACCTGCAGGCCCTTGCGGCCGAGCTGCTTGATGGCGACGTCGAGGTTCCGGCGCGGATCGAGCGCGCTCCGGATGGTGCCGCGGTAGACGCAGCCGAAGCCGCCCTCGCCGAGCATGAGCGCGCGGCTGAAGCCCCGGGTGGCGCTCTTGAGCTCCTGGAAGGTGAAGATGCGGAGGCTGTTGGGCCGCTGCGGCAGCGACAGCTGCCGGTACCGGCCGAACGACTCGGCGCTGATCTCCGACGACACGTAGAGCGAGAACTCGGAGCCCGACCGCCGCACGTCGCGGTCCGTCGACGTGCTGCTGTTGGACCGCGCCGACAGGGACCGCGCCGTCGTTTCCGGCCCCCGCCGCTCCTCCCTCTCCCGCTCCCTCTCCCAGCTCGCGAACCGGAAGCACTGCATCGCTCTTCTGCGCCGCGGAGAAGACGCCTCCTCTGCTCTGCAAAAACAACATCACGACGCCGAAGATGCCGCCTTTTCACTTATCAGTTCATTCAGATGGCGCCAAACAAGAACTCTTTTATCTTTGAAGCACGAGGTATCAACACAAGATTAATAACTTTTCTACTCGTTTTTAAGCAATAGCAAGTGAAGAACAAAAGATGTTCCTAACGAAAAGCACAAAAAAACTATCATCATTTCACAACAGAAATGATAAAGAAACCTTAAAAGAAGCCCAAAAGCTGGATCAAAAGAACAAGAATATACCTCTCCATTTGCCAAGAAAATTTAGGCTTTCGAAGAAACAAACGATCAACACTCTTCAAACAAAAAACTGAAATGTTTAGCGATACAGAAATACTAAATCACCCACCAAATCTTAAGAAGGATGGCCGAGGAAAAGGAGGAGGCGCCACACGGCACGCCCAAGTAAATGATTATCCACGGCAAAACATTTCAATTTTTCAAGCCAACCTCCAACCAACCTTCAACATCCGCGCATCATTGTCAATGGCGTTATTCTATCTCCCCTCCAATCTCCACAAATCTTTTTCCGCACCCAACCCAACAAACGAATCCCATCCCTGGTTCCCACCCCAAGAAAACAAAGCTTTCTTCGTCGATGGACGGATCTTTTCTTGCTCACCTGGTAGCATGGGCTGGGCGGGCGTAGCTAGCCGAACCTCCACATGGGGAAGAAGATGCGCGCGGTCGCTCGCTCGACGTGCGTTGGAATCCGCCCGAGAAGGAATAAAGCCGGGTTCTTTGCACGGCTTAGTATATGGGATTTGGATTGGGCTGGGAGTGGAGTTGTGTAGTTAACAAGTCAATGGACGGTTAACTGGTTCCGGCTCGTCCACTCCGCACGGCTCCCTCCCTCCCCCTCTGTCTGGTTGGTCGCTTGCTTGCTTTGGGGAGAGGCGAGGCGAGAGAAATGTGAGGGATTGGACAGCGAGAGCTTTAAAAGTTGGGAAAACGAGATGCGGAGGAGGATGAGTATGATCTATGCTGATGGGTGCAGGAGTTGAACGAGGGAGGGAGAAAAGAACAGGGAGAGGACTGGGAAATGACAAAAAGAGAGACATTGAGGCGTTGGACATGTACATGTCTACATTGAGGTGTTGGACATGTACATATCTGTTTCTTTTTCTTTGACTTATGATTTATGATTGCGACTTATAATTTTTAGACTATTTATGAAAGAGAGACGGAGTAAAGTATAGAGTAACAAAAATTAGCATGCGATTTTAGTCGATATAAATGAAGTCACTATATTGTGTACTACAATCAACTTGTAGAAAAAATACTCTGTTTAAAAGTTAGTTACTATAGATAAGCCAAAAACATATTTTAGAAACTGAAAAAAAACAGACCCAATATCGTCAAACCTTTCTGCTTGCATCATGTAGAGCGTTCAGCATAGCAACACGTATCCTAATCTTCTAGGATTTGGAAGGTTAAGAGTCCTAGGTGAATTTTAATAGAATTATGATTTTTATTTTCTTTTGGAGTAAGATTTTTACTCTACTTTAGAGAATGGCTAAGAGGACTATATAAAGCTGTGGAGGTGGTCATAGAGAACCCAAGCAACAAAGTAAAGAAGTCACTCATCCAAAGATAGAGGTGCACAAGACGATTAGAGAGTAAGTTATTCTTTACTATTAGATTTTTTCTATAGAGTAAGTATTCAAGAGTCCTAAAAGATTTAAAAGTGTTGTGAGACAACGGCAATGCCTTATATTCTTTTGAGGTTATGCTTAAGAAATTTACTATTAGCTTGCCAAATCTTTTCTCTTTCATCATGGTTGCTTCAACGTCATTATTTTAATTCTCTCTACAAGATTCATCTTCTTTGTTCTTGATACTGTACATGCTTGTATCGTATCACACAAATTCTAATCCGATTCAAAGGCTGCTGCGTATAAGAAGAGGTATCAAAGTATAACAAATGATATCAGAGCCAAGTCTAGATTAATCTAATATGTGAGAAGGTCGGTAAGTCGCTTCTATCAGCCACTACTATTCATTAGCTACTACTTTATGCATTCACATGTTGTAACACACTTTGTCTTTTATTATGTCACAATTCTGTAAGTCGCATGGCGGTCTGAATGTTATAGTGTCTTTCGTTGTAGTGTCTTTCTTACATAATGCATTATTATTCATAAATCGCTTCTATCAGTCACTTATATCATCCACTACTATTCATCAGTCACTAATATTTATCAGCTACAATCAAAAGTTAATATGAACAGGCCTAAAGCAGCTCTCGGATTCATCTTTTCACCTTTGATTTCAAGGACTTTTCCCCTTGTGTTGTAGTGTTCTTTGTTGGATTTCCCCTTTGATCCTGGAACTTTTGTCATTGTTGCAACTCTCTTTGCTGATCTTGTCTTATTGTACAAAATGTCAAAAACTACTATGCAGCCTCATTGTCGTAATATCTTTGAATGTGAATCATGCTTGTCTTTGAGTGGCTCCTCCTCCAAAACCTGCAAAATTGATATACATACACTTGAGTACTTGACCATCCCCTAACCAAGTAAGTTGTGACACTGACATTATATGCAATTCTTTGTAGATAGCCATAAGTTTATTGATTTTTCTCTTGCTATTCGCTAAATAAGAGTTGATCACTTATTTATCACACTAACTGAAAACAAATTGTTATTCAAGACAGGCAGTGGTCAAAATGATCTGTCCATCATTGTGTTGTGCACTATTTTGGGTCATCTGAAAATGTTTATACTAGAAGACTAGTACAATATTGAAAGTGTCAGCAGCCCTCTTCTTCCATAGGTAGCATGTTATGGTTCATAACGGGGTAAATACCATACAGAAGATGTTCGGAATGACATGACTGAAGGAGATAGGCTTTAGGATAGAGGGAAGATTATGGACTGTAAAGAACTTGGGGGAAAAACTAAAATAGCTCTTTCTTCTTATTACTTGAATAGAATAGTGTGGCCCCTCTCTTTATATAGATGAGGTTAGCTTCTAACAATATAATAACTATCTTATCCAATGCAACCAATCACTAAGCATAAGATAATATCTATACTATCCAAATATAAAGATATGCATCTATTCATTCTTAATACGAAGATATGCATTTAATCATTCCTAATACAAACATATGCATCTAACTATTTCTAATATGAAGATATGTTGTTCCTCCTCCTTGTGTGTAGCCCCTAATGGGTTGTGCCCTGGACCACGTCCCTAACACTTCACCATCCTTTTGCGACAGCTCGTCCTCGAGTTGTGGTGGTGGCCATGGCAGCAACCCTTGGAAGCCCCACTGAGACAAGCGCCTACGGCGCTTTACGCCAGTGCATAGCATGCAGCTGACGACAGTTGACAGTGAAGGCACGTGAACCTTAGCACTGCCCAATGTTGATGAAGGCACTGCCAACAAAGAGAGCAAGCGCAGAACAATGTTGTTAACCTTTTCATCACGAGGTGCAACGAAGGGGTGAGAGACGTGATGACGTTGCGACCTCCCACACGTGACCCGTCCTGTTTCGCACCTCCAAAGACACATTGTCAACTGCCTGCATGGAGAGACTGGCTACTGGACAACGACCTCCTTCTTCCTTGGCGAGGGTGCCATTTGCACAGTCACAGGCAATGAGGTTGAGAGAAACATTATTGATGATAGTGGAGATGGCACAAGTGGTGCCCAGATCGCGTAGCAACAACTGTCCGTACCTTCATCTTCTCCTTTTCAATCAGCTTGGCCACCATAACTGCGATGTTCACCAATGTGGCCTGCACGTTGGCAAGATTGGCATCCATCTTGTTGAAGGTGACAGAAGCCATTGTGTTGGTTTTGATAACAAGTTGTTATGATTCTTAGTTCATAATGGGGTAAATACCGTATAAAAATGGTTGGGACGGCACGACTGAAGAGGAGAGCCTTAGGGATAAAAGGGAGATCATAGACTGGGTAGAAGAACTTGGGGAGACTAGAATAACTCTTTCTTCTTATTGCTTGATTAAAATGGTGCGGCTCCTCTCTTTTATGTAGATGATGTTAGCCCCTAACAATATGAAAATTATCTTATAGAGTGCAACCAATCACTAAGCATAAGATAATATCTATACTATCCAAATATGAAGATATGCATTTAATAATTTCTAATATAAATATATGCATCTAACCATTTATAATATGAAGATATGTATCTAACTATTTTTATAACCATTTTTAATATAAAAACATACATCTAACTATTCATAATATAAAGATATCTGCTATCCCCTGTTTTGTGTGCAGCCCCCTAATGGCTGTGCACTTGTGCCCCTGGCCCACGTCCCTATCATAGCACATGCCATGTACTTGGTGAGAGCAATTTGCAAAACTGGACAACTAACAAGAACCGCTTTCATTAGATTTAGACGAACATGAGCTGTTGCGGAAGCTCTCAGCCGAAGCTGTAGCGGCTGCCGCCTCTTCGATGGTCAAATTTGTATCCAGGGGATCTGGATTAGTATCACGACAAAGGGATAAAATTATGAGCAAACGTCTGACAAAAATGGCTTGTTTAATCTGCTCGTTCTATTTAATTAGAGCTTATCATCAAATTATTTTTTTCGAGAACACACTTGTCATCAAATTAAAGGTCATATATGTCCTCTGAGCCAAGGCAAGCCTGCTTGGTTTCCAAATACTACTATATATATTTGAGGTTAGAATTTATCAATTCAGAAATTGTTTCTTTACATGATTAAATAGCAAACGGGCAGTATTATATTCTTTTGATTTTTTTAGTGACAACTGAATATTTATTTGAAGCACCTATTATTCGTTTTTTTAGAGACAACTGATATTCTTCAGAAATTCTCATACGTGAGTGAGTTTCGGGTTTGTGGCACGTTCAAGGGTTTGATCCCGGGCGCTACCGGATGGATGCATCACCGCACCGCATTTGTGTTACGCCCCGAATCGATCCGGTAGCAGCAACTTGGGAAAGGGCAAAGGAGAAGGGAGTTTGAAGGAGACAGTAAGAAATTAGGTAGGGAATAGATTGGAATTTTAGATAGAAAGGTTCAATTCGGTTCACCCAACTCTCTCACCCATCAGCCATAAAGGTGCATTCTTTTTAGCTACGGCTAATGGTTTATAGCTATTACTGATAGATTTTAACTGTAGCGTGAGCGTTTGTACGAATGAATTGAATGTTGATAAGTCGTTTCGAAAAGTCTATCATGATAAATTGCTTTAAACAACGACAGAGAAATTATCTTGTTTATTTATTTAAGGAAAATCATAAGCTATAGAGTAGATTCTTTTGAGCTGATGGCTTATAACTTATGGCTTAAATATTTGAATTCTGACTGTTCGCAAGAGCCAGTACACAGAGAAAAATAGTCGTATGCGATTTTGACCGGTACAGCTGAACTCAGTACACTTTTTACTACAATTTTTCTATTGACACTGTCTTAAAAAACGAACTATTTAAAAGTTAGTTATTGTAGTCAATATAAACATAAACTAATTTTAAGTTAAAAAATCCGGTTATAAACTATAGCTGAAAATAACGTGGCCATACTCGCCGTTACAACTCACGTACACCCTCGCGGGTCCACCGATCAGCGCAGGGCCGTTACACAGTTCATTGATTCGCCCAGTCGGCCCAGTAGCTATCCTCGGTCCCATACACTGAGTCGCCATCTTCTTGCCGCTACTCTGCTTCCTCACGCTGCTCTGCAGTCCGCACCCTGGTCATGACAATTCGGACCGGCCGCCGTCCCCGCCGAGGAGCGGGACTAGCCGATCGAAGCACGGGCAGTTTACCGTGTGCCCGGCGCGCGCGCGCGCACGGGTAGAGGCGAACCGGTGCCGCGTGAGGTAGGCAGTCGCACATCACATGTCGCCGTGTGTAAGTGGGAGCTCTGTGCCCCGCCCCCGCGCGCAGGAGAAAGCGCGGAGCTACCCTCGCGGCGTGGAACCGGTGGTGGTGGGGGGCTCGGCTCCGTGCCGCACGGCCCACGCGAGAAAGTTGGATGGGGTATGCGCGCGCGCACGCGGCGGCCGCTTGCCCGCGCGGGAAAGGAGGGCTGGGCGTGGGCCACGCGGCACAGTGAGGTGGGGCGGGAGAAGGCGCGGCGCGTGCTCGCCCGTCCGCGCGCGTGCCGGTGCCGGTCTGCCCCGGTAGGGCTCGGGCGTGGGAGGCGGCTACGCCGGCGCACGAGACGCTGGGCCACACAGCCGGCTCCGTGCGGTGGGTGGGTGGGTGGGTGTGCGGACTGTCGAGGGCCTGTGGGCTTGTGAGATCCTGCCCGTTTCTCCGTACGTTAGCTTTTGGGCTTCACGTCACGCCCGCTCTCTCCTGCTCCATATCGATTGTACGAACCCATCTGTTTCAAAAAAAAAAAAAACCCTGCACGAACCCGACAGAAAAGAGACAACGCCCTTTTGGTTGTCGAGCTAAAACTAACTTCACATGCTTAGCAGCCGTGCTTGCATCATACATCACTTTATTTTGTTTATGCAAGTTTGAGGTAATGCGTATTTAGGCTTACAAGCTAAGGTTTCTGTGTTTTTCCTACTATAACTGATTGCTAGACTTTTTCAATGTAATTAAATTTAAAATGATAAAAAAATTATATCATCACAGATAATACAAAAGAATAAGAAAAGAAAAAGACAAAAAAAGACAAAATTAAGAAGTTAGAAGCCGAAGGCAGAAGCTCGTTGGAGGAGGGCCTGATCGATACACCCAAACCATGCGTGAGCTTATACATTAATTACGCGGGCCCACTTCGATTATTACCTTGCCGACGACTCTAAAAAAAGCATCATCTTCCTAATCCCGCCGCCGCTAAGGGTGTTAATGGGTTGGGTCATTGATTAGGTTGGCTTTGGTTGGGCGGAAATGGGTTGAAAGAATGAATGGACTGGGTTGGATTGGATTGCCTCACAGAAAGGGTTGAGTTTGGTTGGAATGGGTTTTAAAAATTTATGGTTGAAATTGGGTTGAGAATGGATTCAACCCGTGGTATTGTAACATAGCTCACCTGTGGGTTGGCTTCAACCATAAGGCCCATCTGGACATTTAGACCTAATAATTTACACAAAGTAGCGTCTCTATACTTGAAATCATTTATAGTAAATTTCAGAAAAATTCATGAAACTTTTATAGTGTGAACATGAGTTATAAATTTTAAATACTGAACTTTTTCAAAAGTTTCCTATAAAGCCTTATTAGTCCCACCTTTGTGTCTGGGTTTAAAAAGTTGCACAAAGTAGCATCTCTATACTCCAAATCATTTATAATAAATTTCAATCAAGTTTGTGAAATTTTTATGGTGTGAATATGAATTAGAAATTCTAAATACCGAACTATTTTAAAAGTTTTCTATAAAAAATATTGGTCTCACCTATGTGTCTAAGCCTAACAATTTACACAAAGTAGCGTCTCTGTACCTTAAATTATCTACAGTAAATTTCAGGCAATTTTGTGAAGTTTTTATAGTGTGAACGTGGGTTAGAAATTCCAAATACTAAATCTTTTCAAAAAATTTCTATAAAAGTATGTTGGTTTCATCTATGTGTTTAGACGTAATAATTTGCACAAAGTAGTATCTCTATACCCGAAATCATCTGTAAGGGCATCTGTAGTGTATGAAAATAGAGGGTCTTAAGCCACCTTAAGGTCAACCTTATACATTACAGGGGTGGCCTTAAGCAGGCTATAAGCAAAAAAAGTTTAAGGCTGGTCCTCAAGCTAAAGACCTGGCCATAAGCATTAAAATACAATTTTTTTATCTGCCAAGTGGGACCGTCTTAAGGCCCCTTGTGTTATATACACTATAGAGTCAGCCTTAAGGTTTAGATGGGACCCACCTTAAGACCCCCTTGGGTTATATACACTACAGATGCCCTAATAAATTTTAGAAAATTTTGTGAAACTTTTATGGTGTGAATGTGAGTTATAAAATTTAAATACCGAACTTTTTCAAATGTTTACTATAAAAGCCTATTGGTCCTATCTTTGTGTATGGGCCTAAAAATTTGCACAAAATAGTGTATCTACACCCCAAATCATCTATAGTAAATTTTAGGCAATTTCGTGAAATTTTTATGATGTAAATGCGAGTAAGAAATTCTAAATACTGAACTTTTTAAAAGTTTCTTATAAATGACTTGCACTTGCTTGTAGTAGCAGGGACGGACCTAGCAGTGGGTCAGGTGGGGCGCCAGCCTCCTAACATCGGCCGGCCGTACCTCCCCCACCCCTACAGCTCCATGTAAGCCATATTAATGACCTTGTCAGGCATAAAAAGCCTTTGCATGATGAAGAAAATTGTATTTGTAGCGATAATTACAAGGCACAACGACATCTTAGCTCTTGGAGTGGAGCATCTCCCCCTTTCATGTCTACAAGTCTATCGTAGACCAGCAACTCGGCATTCGGCAAACTTAGCCCCTCCTAAATTTTGATTCTAGGTCCATCATTGTAGTGGATTAGTAAAGAGTGAGTTATCAACGGGTTTAAAATGAGTTAAAAATGGGTTTCAATACATTTCAACCATTTGGGTTGGATGAAAATGTTATATGGGTTGGATTGAATTGGATTTGGTTGTGAAATCAGTTCTTTGGATTGAATTGGATGGGGTTTTATGCTTCTTTAATTAAAGATTGGGTTGGGTTTTAGCCCGTTACCACTCTAGCCGCTGCCCACCAATTCCACGTACCCGAGCACATGGTCAGGTCAACCGCGGTGTGAAACCACGGACAGAAACCTGGCACCGCGCGCGCTCGTGTTGACTCTCACCATGTCGTCCAGCAAAAGCCCGGTCTTTCACGTAAACGTCTCTCGGCCACAACGAACGGCACATTCCCGTGTCGAGTTCGTTCCTTCCCCCCTCCTGCAAACTCCGGCCAGGCCACTTCGCGACTCCGCGTGCGACGCGGTTGATCAGCTCCCATGCCGGTCCTCCTCGCCGCCGCCGCCGCCGTGCTGTCCTTCGTCGCGCTGCTCCCCGCCGGCGGGCGATGCCAGGGGATGGGCGCCGGCGGCGGCCGCGACCTTGCGCTGCCGCCGGTCCCCTCCTGGCAGTCGGGGGAGCTTCTCAACAGGATCGAGACCCTCAGCAGGGACCTCACCGGCGAGGTGCAGAGGAAGTACGGGTTCTGCATGGCCAACGTGTATGTGCGCAGTGCGCGGCCAAGCGTACTCGTTTATGTTCTTTGTTCCGCGATGTTTTTTTTGCGGTTTGATTTGCGAGCTGAAGTGAAATTTGGGGGGCGGTGTCCATGGCAGGCAGAATGATTTCAACCAGACGTTTAATTTCTCCGACCCGACCTTCGTCTCGGACTGCATGGAGCAGACTAGAGGTATGTACGAACGAACAAAATGTAGCATAACTGGGACAGTGTAGCATAATGAGATTAAGCATTTAACAATATATCAACTATAGAATGTGACGCCACAAAATTGATAGGTCGATTAAGAAAATTAATAGCAAGGTGAGGAGTCAAGCGCATATTTTGCAACAATATCAATCTTAAATACCCCATAAATAATTATTAACTGGTAAAAAACCTAGGCTCATAACAGCATATACACCACATACACATAGGGTGTTCAAAGGATAAAACAACGGAAAGTCCTAGGTCAACATAATACCTTAAGATCCCTACAGGTAGGAGCAGTGGATGAAACAAGACACATACATGAACGGTAGCAGAAGTATTGGCTTGGGAGGTAGAAGTTGCAGCATGTTGGAATTGTGTAAGACTAAACGCA
This sequence comes from Dendrocalamus latiflorus, assembly GCA_017311315.1. NCBI lineage: Eukaryota > Viridiplantae > Streptophyta > Magnoliopsida > Poales > Poaceae > Dendrocalamus > Dendrocalamus latiflorus. The sequence goes on from CM029675.1 coordinate 16,147,599, forward strand.
ATACCTATATAAATATAGTTCTTGATTCAATTTGGTATTAGATAGCATATTATTTAAAAAAATCCAGGAGCAACGGAAAAATGACCTTGAAGATGAAGCAGTCGTGCTCCTCGGCCATGATGGTGACCTTGATAGCCTGCTTCGAGAGAATCTTCTTGGCATATCTATCTGCGGATCAAGAACACCCCAAAAATAAAATAGAACAAAAAATAGGGCAAAAAAGGAAACCAAACACCAATAATAGGGATGCGGCAGGGACCCACCCTCCGTTGGATGTCCGTAGCCCCGTTGGTGACCGACGCTGCCGCCGCAGCCGACGTCCCGTCCTCCACCATTGACATTATTCCAAAGAACTTTCGAGACGCAACCAGTTCTCCTCGTGATATCACAAGGTTGTCAACGGTTAGGCGAGAGAGGGGAGAGGAGAGCGCTGGCGGCAGTGTTGCCCAAGGGAAGGAAGCAGAGGGCTAGAGCGGCGGTGTCACCTAGGGGACAAGGCGAGGGAGAGGGTGCCCTCGGCCAACCGCACCTAGGGAGGAGAGACGTTATGAGGAGAAGTTGGGGAAAGCAAATAGCTAGTTTGGGAGGTGACAAAAAAATAATTACCAACTTATATTTTTAATGAATAAATCTTTTGAAAAGCTCACAAGACTATTATCAAGCCAAATTTTATAGCTAACGAGCTTGTTTTCCAGCGCGCCCCATTGTCCCCTAATTTCACCGCTACTCGACAGACGACAGGGCAGCAATGCCCTGCCTGCAATACCAAACGAGGCTTCTGCCTCACGCCCTCACTCCATGGCGCCCCAATGCCGACGCCCATTTGAGGGCGCCGACGCACTCCAAGCCCGGGGCGGGCAGAGGCTCGAAGCCACGCCGGCGGCCCCCTCCGCCAACCGCGCCATGGCCGTGATCAAGAGGAGCGCGGAGGCACCTCGCATGCTGCGGTAAACTCGTGCCGTCTCCGCGTTTTTTCCCCTTCCTGAGCTCAGTCCGCGACGTGAACATGCGTAAAATCGCCAAGTCGTTTCTAGCTTTCTGGGGGAAGCGATGGTAGATCAATGTGCTGTAGAGGGTTTATAATTCACCCAAGGAGGAGTTATGGGGTGAATGCTTGAGGGGGTTGTGGGTATTGGTCCATGTTCGTTTGGTGCTGAAGGGGATTAGGTTACTTGGGGGGTGTCAATTGTTGTGGATTCCTGCGTATCTTAATGAGTAGGAAAACGTGTGTACACTTATTTTTGGGGTAAAAGTAGAGGGGGAATTTGGTAGGACGTTTTCTTCCCTCCAATCCGAGCCGCAAATCTCTTGCATCTGCCACTTGATGTCAAGCTCAGTCAATACATTACTCAAAATTGAGTGATGATGAAGTGATTGAGTGGGTTCTTACAACGGTTGGCTGAACTTTCTTCGAAGAAATTGAAGTAGCGCATTCTAGATGCTGGAAATTGAATCAGGACAACTGCTGGATACGGGAGACTACATCTCTTAATCCTACACAGAGAATGGGACCGATTGTTAGTGCTATATAAAGAGTATAGATGGATATGAATATGAGACTTTTGAGTTTAATTCTGGCTTACACTGTAACTACAGTTTAGTTTGGACCACCGGACCTTTTTTTCTGAACTATTACTACCTAAAGAAGTACTATATCCTCTTACCTATTAGCCATGTTGTTTCATTGAGCGCTGACTTTATATAAGGTACTGCAATGTTTTTAGTAGATCTAGAATTGAAGTACAGACCTACATATTAGTTTTGTTAAAACAAATGTCATGAAAATTTCAACAAAAAAAAACAAATGTTGTGTTGCAGGGCAAATGGTTAGAATGCTGTGCAACAGAGCTGAAATAGAGTTATACCTCAGCAGCTTGGGCAGCAGTCGCTTTGTGAGGGTTAGTAGGAACTGCAACCTGAACTTATGGGCACTTGGGTGCCAGCCTGGATGGGCTTGCTCGACGCTGGATGTGGATGACAAACCATTTGAAGAATCTGTTGTTCCATCCAGAGCAGAGAGCTGCAGACCATGTTGTCCCGGTTTCTTCTGCCCTCGTGGCCTGACCTGCATGATGCGTAAGTGTTTCTTTCCAAACAAACCACCCCAACGGACTAAATTAGTTTTGCTTGAAACCAATATCATTATATTCCGTGAGGCCCTATGGATTCAATCATTGTTAATATATTGCTAAGAAAATTTTAATGCTAAATGTTCGAAGAGTCTGTTGAATTCTTTTGGTGCATTAAGTTAATATGTTCGCCATTACCTATTAGGAAAACCTTTCGGGTTATGAGTATAGACAGAAAGGTTTTCTTAACTAGTTACCTTTTCAAGATCATGCATCCTTGTATAGTTGATTACTCTTCTTGTTTTCTTGTTGGTATTCACAGTTGTTTCTGCTTACCTGCTCTAAATTCGTTCTTAATTTTTTTCAGCTTGTCCTTTGGGTGCTTATTGTCCTCTTGGGACATTGAATGAAACTACTGGCCTTTGTGATCCGTAAGAGGACTTTACATTGGCAGTGCTTTATTTTACCATTTAATACTCTTCATAAAAATTCATAGCGCACGACTGTTTCTTTGTTTTTGAAAATATGGCAGGTATTCTTACCAAATAACTCCAGGATTGAACCTTACATGTGGCAGTGCAGATTCTTGGGCTGATGTGATCACTACTAATGATGTCTTCTGCCCTCCAGGGCACCACTGTCCAACCACAACCCAGAAATTTAACTGTAGCAAGGGGTACCGTCTCGACTCCTTCTTCCTTATATGCTATCATCTGCAATATTGTGATATGTTGTTCTGTTGCTAATGACCATTCATAACTTTGTATCCTGCAGGTACTATTGCCGCAAAGGTTCCACTGATGAAAATAGTATGCATCTCTTGTTTTCTGACTTATCTTCATTGGGAAGCATGATATAAATCTACTACTTATCTAATAATTGGTGCCTTTCGTTCACATTTATATGTTCTATACTTCTATCAAGCTTCATATATGATTCTAACACTTCAATGTTACCGCCGGAGTTGAACAATTGCTTGAAATCCTAATTACTGGCTTGCAGTGGCTGCCAAATATAAAATTGCACCAGTTTCATGGTTTAACATGCCCTTTTGATTAAATATTAGATACTCTAGAGCACTTGATTCTGTCAAAGTTCTCTGTAGGGAATGAGTTGCAATACTTTGTGACAAACTGCACAAATTTACAATTGCTACTATCTACTCTTTTGAATCTGTGTTGATGGATCTTGAGTAATGCCATATAAATTTGCAGAGTGTCATTGGAAAAGCACATGCAAGGCTAATTCAACAAAAGAAGATATCACTTTATTTGGTGGTATATTAATTGTAAGTAGTGCATTGCCATTCTTCTAATTCTTCTACTTCTTCTCTCTCTCATTTCCATGTGGCACAGCGAAAGGAAATCTCCCATGACCCTTATTTGAACTGACAAATTTTTGCTAAAACGTATATAAAGTCCTAAGAAAATTCTTTTACTGAGAAATATTTTCTTCTCATACTATTTTTGTTCCATCAAATTTTTGTCTTGTTAGTTTTATAATTAATGTCTAATGCATCACCAATGTAATTCTTGTTTCCTTTCGTGTAAATAGGATCCATTACTTCTGTTTCAATATAATGTTTGCATATGTAGTATATATGACCTGCAGATTTCTGCAAAACATGCATATATTCAAGTAACCTAGTTTCTTTTACCATTGAGTTTTCATCAAATGTCATATAACGCAAAGGGCACATCTCAATTATCAAAGTTAGAACCAACTGAGTTCTTCACTGTTAGAATTTTTTACTTCTGATCTTTTTGCAGGTTGTCTTGAGCATTGTTTTGCTAGTGGTGTACAAATGCTCTGGTCTGTTCATTGCAATTCGAGCTAAAATATCGTCGAAATCTCGTAAAAAGGCTGCAAAAATTGCACAAGAATCAGCAACAGCGCGTGAAAGATGGAAATTAGCAAAAGAACTTGTACTAAAGCATGAGGTAGAAATGTGCGAGGCTTTGAATACACCTGAACAATTAGCTACATCATCTAATGGTAGGAGATCCAAAAATCGCAAAAAGCTAACACATGTTCGCACTGAAAGGTTCAGGCGTGCTTATAGTCAGCTTGATAAGGAGAGAGCTCTGCAGTTAGACAACGATAAATTAACATTCTCCGGAATAGTGTCTCTAGCTGCTGAAAACAGGCCACGAAGGCCAATGCTTGAAGTGGCTTTCAAAGGTTTAACGCTATCCATTGGAAAAAAGAAGCTTTTGCAATGTGTTACTGGAAAACTTTCACCAGGTAGGATAACGGCTATCATGGGTCCTTCTGGAGCAGGAAAGACTACTTTTCTCAATGCTGTGTCAGGTAAAACATCAGGATATAAGAAGGACGGGCTAGTCCTTATAAATGGAAAATCTGGATTGATGCAGTCATATAAGAAGATCATTGGTTTTGTGCCACAAGATGATATCGTTCATGGGAACCTGACGGTCGAGGAAAATCTGTGGTTTAGTGCATGCTGCAGGTATTAGATACATCTCAAAGCACACAGTTTGATTGCTTTCTCAATTTGATTCTTTTTTCCTTCCACTAAATGTTATAATACACATCTTCATCAAAACAATGACATAGCATTGCAAGACTTTTGTCATAAAAAAGAATGACATAGCATTGCAAGACTTTTGTCATAAAAAACAGGACATAGCATTGCAAGGCTTTTGTCATAAAAAACAAGGACATAGCATTGCAATACTTCATCACCAGACAGAAAAGTACTGAAGTGCATGGTTATTATTCTTCATGGCTACTCTGTGTAAGTATCGAAAACTATAAGAAAGCTTGAAGCTTAAATCTGTTGCAATAGCCCATGGGAGGATTATATAGTACAATAGATACAAACCCTAGAAAACAGGAAAAGACCTAAATACCCTTAACACCCTCTCAATGTAAGGCGTATGCAATAGCATTACATTTGAAAAGGGTTGACACTAAAATAGGAAAAATCCAAAATCCATGTCTTGAAGATGTTGTCAAAGTGTGTAGCTCTTGGAAAATTGTGTCGAAAAGATCGTCCCCCATTCGAAATCATGCAACAGTCCATAAAGCACAGTGCAGGGGCGAGAAGGTAGAAGTAAGCGGGAACAAAGTCGACCGCGGTAACACGATGAAGAGGATATGGAAGGTGACACAAGTAGAGAGTTATCAAATTAAGCCGAGGAGGGAGATAGAAGCATAGCGGTATAAATCAAAGCCTGAGACGATGACGGCGCTGTGCACAAGAAGCGCAATGGAGGTGCGGTGCAGAAAAACGCGGCGACCTTAGAAGTTCGAGGTGGCAGCTCAAAGAGAAACGATGGTATCATGAAGATTTCTACGATCTGTAGCGGTTCAAAGAGAAGAATGGCGGCTGCGGCTATGCGAAAGGAAGGAGATGACCACACTCATTCGAGAGGATGAACTATAACTAACAAAGCAATCGGCTGAATAACAAAGATTTTGTGGACTCGTACGGCTTTGATAAACTAAAAGATAGATACTATGGATTTGGATGGACGCAACGGAAGACTCAAAAGAAATGACTCAAAGACAGCATCCACCAGCACCAAGAATCTAAAACTGCAAATACTAGCAACCACACCCTTTAGCAGAGCATAGCCAGCTTCTCAACAACCAGCTTGTCATCTGTAGCCCTAACTTGCATCCTCTTCACACGAGCTTCAGTAGAGCACAGCCAGGAGATGGCGAAATAAAATCCTTCCTCACCCTCACAAAGCTTCCCCCCGAACGCACTTCCCCCCCTCTCTCGGGTGGTGGTGGGGAGGCTTCATGGCCGGAGAGAGCAGGGTGGCAGGATTTGGCGGCGGTGCGTGCGCGGATGGAGGTGGCCGACCAGGAGGACGGTGGCAGCCCAGGAAGGGCGGCGGCGGCCCGGGGAGGCCATCTCTGGGCCGGATCCGACAGATCCCACCATGGAGAGCCCGGCGGAGCACGTCCTCCGACGGTGCGAGGGTCACTAGAGGGGGGCAACGGCGGCCAAGGGGGAGCGGGGATCTGGCGGCGGGGAGCCCGCGTGAGCATCTAGGGCGCGGAGCACGGCAGGAGTAGGAGGTATGCGAGGAGACATGGTCGCAGCTCCAGTGGTCGGATTGGCAGCGGCGCTAGTGCCTTGCCCGATGGAGGGGCTTGGCGAAGGCGATGTCGGGGCCAAGATCCGGTGATGGCGGAGTGTGCAGCGGGGCCAAGAGAGCCGAGCGGTGGCGGTCCAAGGAGAGGACGACGGCGGCGGCTCGTGCTGTGGAAGGCCAATGGCGGCGCGGATGACCACGACATGGACGACGACAGCCCTAAGCCAGCCAGATCCAGCTTGGAGGCGACCAGATCCGGGTGGAACGAGGCCGGTGGCAGAGAGGAGCAGCGGCAACTGAAGAGGCCCAGATCGAGGATGGCGCAGATCCAACTCGGTGGCATTGTTGCCGGGGAAGAAGGCGGTCAGGCTATAGGAAGGCGTCGGCATCCATCTCTCTCTAGATCCGGCTTCACGAGGCCGATGACGGTCGGATTCGGGCGACGGAGTGGCCGCCTTGCGCTGGAGTAGCGGCGCGATAGGAGGTGCCCGCTCCCAGGAGTGGAGCACACTCTCCCGGAGGCCGTGGCGGCGGCGGCCGGTAGTGACCGACGCCGGCTGGAGCGGTGGCTAGATTCAAAACCTAGGCTCTGATAAGAAAGTTTGAAGCTTAAATCTATTGCAATAGCCCATGGAAGGATTATATAGTAAAATGGATACAAACCCTAGAAAACAGGAAAAGACCTAAATACCCTTAACAAAAATAATGTCCATTTGTTTAGATACATACAATATGATTACTGAATATGGTTTGTCATCTATATTTAAATTTCACTTTTCCATTTCCCCCCCTTCAGATACATAAATTAGCCTTAGCTCTTAGTGGAACATATTGCGTTCCTAGATGATTTCCAGTGAGAGCTGTATACGTTGTTTATTGTTTATGCAAAAAAAGAGATCATATAATTGATTTCACTAATTTTTTTTCATGATATCCTTGACCTTGTTTGAACTTTCATAAAATAAATGGTTTCATTTAATAATCAGCATTGTTTTGTGGAATAGGTTAAGCAAAGGCATGTCAAAAGCTGATAAGGTTGTAGTTCTTGAACGAGTTATTGGGTCATTAGGGCTTCAAGAAATCAGAAATTCTCTTGTTGGGACAGTGGAGAAGCGGGGAATTTCTGGAGGACAAAGGAAGCGTGTTAATGTTGGGATTGAAATGGTTATGGAACCATCTCTTCTGATATTAGATGAGCCAACTACAGGCTTAGACAGTGCTTCCTCTCAGCTACTTCTAAGAGCTCTTCGTCATGAAGCATTCCAAGGCGTAAATGTTTGTGCAGTGATTCACCAACCAAGGTTTCCCTGTAAACATTGAACATTCAATATGTCTCCCCTTTCAGAAAGAATCAATATTCTATTCTAATCTTCAATTGAAATGGCTTTGCTCATAAGCAAAATCTTCTTACGAAAATTTGTAACAGTCTTGATCGGTGGGCCTAAAAAACTGCATTAGTTGGCCAGGGTCACCTGTCACAAAATTTGTGGAAAAATAATAATCGACATGCATAGTAATGCTCAGCTTTAACATATGATCAGCAGTACAAAAAAGAAAAGTCAGTCACTTATCTTCAATTCTACATGAACTAAAATAATCTTTTCTTCACATTTTTGTTTCTTCATTGAAATATAAACGTGGATCTGACTTTTATTAATGTGTTACACAGCTATACTTTGTTCAACATGTTCCATGATTTTGTCCTTTTGGCAAGAGGTGGCCTTATTGCTTACCATGGGCCTATAAGTGAAGTTGAAATGTACTTCTTAGGCCTGGGGATCAAGGTGCCTGAGCGTGAGAATCCTCCAGACTATTACATTGACATCTTAGAGGGAATAGTAAAAACAAAAATGAGGGGACATATCACTCCTAAACATTTGCCGCTTCTTTGGATTCTACATAATGGATATGAAGTTCCAGAAGAAATGCAGAAGGACCTTGAGGATATCAATACAATTCATGAGTTATATACTGTTGGATCCATTTCTAGGGAACAATCTCTTGGAGAACAGTCAGAGAGTACAGATTCTGTGCACCAAAATGTGAGGCAATCAAATGATTTACTGGATAGGGAAACACCTGGTGTACTTGCACAATACAAATATTATTTGGGGAGGTAAATTGGTTTCTTTAATTTCTCCTACTTGCTTGGGAGAATCAGTTTGTAACTGTACTGCCAAACTCATGTTTCAGGGTAGCTAAGCAACGCCTACGTGAGGCTACGCAACAGGCTGCTGATTACCTAATATTGTGTATAGCTGGCATATGCATTGGAACAATTGCGAAAGTTAGTGATGATTCATTTGGTGCAGCTTCTTATGGATATACCATAATTGCAGTTTGTAAGTCAGTGACTCAGCATCCTTTGTTGTTTCTAGAAATGCCTTAAATTTCCATAAAGTAACAAAAAAAACAAAACACTGAACCACAATATCACAGAAGAAAGATTTTGTTCCTATAATGCATCCTACTAGATTTAAAAAATATCCTTGTGCTTAACTAAGTTAGACAGTACATAATAATAGACTGCATAAAAGTTACCAAGAGATGTTAGTAACAGTGCATCTTACTAGATGCAAAAATATCCTTGTGCTTAACTAAGTTAAGTTAGACAGCACAAAATAATAGTCTGCATGAAAGTTACCAAGAGATTAGTAAATGTGAACTGATTCCTATCACAGGACTTAACCATACACGATTTATCATTTTCACAAATCTTTTCTAATTTAAATAGAGAAATATTTATCTCTTCCAGCTGCGTCTTCACCTGGCAAATTTAGTTGAAGCGATTGGACGGAGAAGAAAATGTGGAAGTTGAAATACTTTCAATAAATTAATGCTATGCTTTTGCTCAGTATGAAGTAGCCATGATCCAAAGGATTTTCTTGTAATACACATAATAATTAAATGTTGAAACGAGGAGTGATAACATGGGTATATTTTATGTGCTGACAGTGCTGGACATTTTCTCTTTTAGAATTGTTTGTTTGTCAGGTGCACTAGACATGTAAGGAAGTGCACGTAGACAACAAATTATATATTTTTGATCTTGGCTTTGTAGATCTTGATCTTTCATTGCCTATATGTGCTTCTTTTCTTTTATAACATTCTGTTATTAGCCTTTTTAGCTATATGAAATTATCAATACACATTGCAGCCTTGCACATGTTCCTGGATGACATAAAAACAATCCTATCTTAACTTTCCCTTTTGTCACAGAAAAATATTAGGGATAATCTATTATGTGCCCCGAAGTAAACACGCCCTTGGTAAAATGCACTCCATTACATTGTAACGGAGCTTATGGCCCAACTTCGGGGCACATAATCGATTATCCCAAAATATTACTAGAAGTTTAACTATTTTATTTTTGCAATCTACTGATTATAATTATCATGGCATTTTATTTCCTTAAGAAATTACAGTGGCACACTATTCCCTAAAATCTACAATAACATTTTAGTTAACTTTAATGTGCTTTGTACAGCACTGTTATGCCAACTTGCAGCACTGCGATCGTTTTCACCAGAAAGGTTGCAACATTGGAGGGAGAGAGAATCTGGCATGAGCTCTCTAGCTTACTTTCTTGCAAGAGATACTATTGATCATTTCAACACTGTGGTTAAGCCAATTGTCTTCCTCTTGACATTTTATTTCTTCAACAATCCACGGTCTACACTTGAAGACAATTACTTGGTCTTTCTTGCGCTAGTTTATTGTGTAACTGGCATAGGTTATACTTTTGCTATTTGTTTTGAGCTAGGATTAGCTCAGTTGGTAAGTAGGACATCTTCGTCAAAATTTTTATAATGATGTATACTCCAAATTAGAGGAGGTGATTTGGCTAAATGAACTTTGCTCTTGCAGTGCTCTGCATTACTACCTGTGGTACTGGTCTTGGTGGGCACTCAAGCAAACCTTCCACAATTTATAAAGATGTTGTGCTATCCCAAGTGGGCACTAGAAGCTTTCATTGTTGCAGGAGCTAAAAAGTTAGTATTTTCTGTTTCTTTAATCAGCACTCGATGAATAGTAAAAAAACTAGTATTTGTCTTTAATAATTAAGTTTGTGTGTAGCACAAGCTATATGAACTCCTAGAAAAACCATTATTATTGAGTTTCATGCACCAGCCAGTTCACCTAAAAGCTTAAGTTGATGAGGAAAGATGGACAATTCACTTATACTTCAACACCCCCCTAACGTGTAGGCTCTCTTAGACCTAATACGTGGAATAGAAGTGGACTGCAATTAATTTTTTTTAATTGCGTCAGCCAGGTCTTGAACTCGAGACCTCCTGGCTCTGATACCATATTGAGTTTTATGCACTAGCCGATTCACCAGCTTAAACTGATGAGGAAAGATGGACAATTCACTTATACTTCAACAATTATGAATGAATTGTTCATTCATATAGTTTTTTAAAAAATGTTCATTCATATACAAGAAAAGATCCAAAAGCTTCATAATAGCTAGAAAAATGCCAAAACTGTGTTTTTATTCAGTGAGAACATCTAATGTTTTTCTCACGGGCAATGATGCCGCTGTGTTAGGGTGGAGCAGGGGTTCGAGGGTTTTCTTGATCTGCGTGAGAAGATCTTCTTCTTAAATATAACGCCCGGGGGTCGTCTTACCCCCGCGGGTCGAGTTTTTTGAGAACATCTAATGTTTTCATATGCAAGTTGCTGTAGTCTAACTCTGATGCAATTATCATCCTTGTATGACCTGGAAATTATCAAACTAATCCTTCTAGTGCTTATTTTTATATATGTATAAAGATCCATCTTTGGAGAAACTATTTGGTATTAAATTTCTAGAGTAAATTACTAAAATTGCATCAGAAGTTCTTGAACTTATGCAGTTCTCACTCAGGTGCTGGCATTAATTTTAGCTTAGCAGGTCTCTAAATTTGTATAAGTGCTTCTAAGTTTGTGGATCTCCGATGCAATTTTCTCTTCTTAATATAAAGATCAAACTTAAGCGTCTTTTGCCTAACACACATTTTCACCCATCAGTTATTCTGGCGTGTGGCTGATTACTCGATGTGGAGCATTGCTAAAAGGCAAATATAATATCAATTATTTTGGTCTTTGCATCGCCATTATCATGCTTTATGGTGTGCTCTTCCGGTTTGTTGCCCTACTTAGTCTGTTGAAGCTAAAATAATTGTAAGTATGCATATCATTAGGTTCTCGTCATTTTCCTTTAATTTTACAATTTACTGACCAAGCTACATAATCTGGGCATGTGAATCGTGAAGGTCTTATCATCTTATGGACTAGAGAGCTAAATTTCAAGGAGTGTTGTCTCGAGTACTCAAGATTGAAGAATATAGGAAGGCTGTGAATTTGTATGTAAGAAGGTTATCGCATTGATAGGATATGTACAGATTTGGAATCATAATTATTTCCCATATATTCGTTAGGGTAGAATATCAGGCAAGTATTTTTTCGAATGCATGTACAAATATAGTTCTGTTATGCTTGTAAATTTATCATTTCACTATCAACATTCAAATTTCTCTTCACGCCTTAGCGGCCTCCCAGCAAGCTGTGCTACATATTGATCATGATTTCACACACACACACGACGTATGTACATACGTATGTGTATATATACACATAGGGAACATATGTAGTGCTAATGCCCATTTGTATGCTAATATACTAATACGAACGTTGGCCATCCGATCTAGTATGAACGGCCTGGATCTTTGAGGGTAGGAGCACCCAATCCACTTATACAATTTTGCATTTAACCCCCCTACATGCGAATCATTTTTTCCTCCTTAGCCCTGCCTCCCATCTCCCTGCACCTCTCGCTCTTTTAGGGTGTGTTTGGTTGCTGGGATGGGGTGGGATGGAATGGGATGGTTCCTTTGACCAAGCCTATCCATGTGTTTGGTTTGAGGTATGGGGTGGGATGGAATGGTCCAAAGTGGGATGAGCCTGTGCAAATTTAGAGAATATTCTTCTTAAATGCTGAACCATATGGTTCCACTTTTTTTGTGGAACCATCTCATCCCATCCCCATCCCATCCCATTCCACTCCATCCCAGCAACCAAACACACCCAGACGCCTCAACTCCCTCCGTCCGCAACGCCGCCGCCTCCCTCAGACCCGGCCTCCTCTCGCAGCGCCGACGCCCTACGAACCAGCCTCCTCTCCGAGCGTCGACGCCGTCCAACCAGGCCTCCACCCCGAGCGCCGCCGCCCTCCGACCCGGTCTGCTCCTTGAGTGCCGACAACCTCCAATCTGGTCTCCTCCCCGAGCGTCGCCGCCGCCCTCCGATCTGGTCTGCTCCACGAGCGCTGACGCCCTCTGAGCCGCCCCCGGGCCTCCCCTGGCGCCGCCCTCCCCTGCCTCCCTCGGCTCCCTCCCTGGCCCTCGGCGCCGCGCTTCGGCTCCCTCCCCGGTCCTCGGTGACGCCCCCCGGCCCCCGGCGCCGTCTCCACCCGAGCGCCGACGCCGCACCCCGGCTCCCTCCCCGGCCCTCGCCAACGCCCCCCGGCCTCCCCCCGAGCGTCGACGCCGCGCCCCGGCGGTGAGATTTTCTTCTTGTTGCTTCAATAAAAAAATGTTCTTAGTTCGCGCTTCAATCAAATGTTTGTGCAATTTGCTGGGTCCGAAAGTGTTTAAAAGGAGATGAATCCAAAAACCATAAGCCGAAAAAAGTCTTGGTTCGTGCCATTTCATTAAGCTAAAAATCTTGAAGAACATTTTAAGCTGAAAATCTTGAAGAGCATTTATTGGCTCATGTAATTTGACAAGAACAACAGACGAAATTAAGCCTAGATCAAGAAATAAAGCCAATAAGCCATGGGTTTGTAGGAATTTGCATAGCCAACCATATTGGCTGTAACTTTGAATCCATATGATTGTCATATATTACTAAAAAAACTGAAACTATGTGGCTTAACTGAACCTTGCATAGCTGTGATTTGCAATCCTTGCATCAAGCAGCTATTTTATTGTACCATAAACTCATGATTACTGTATCACCCTGTATCAAGCAGCTATTTTATTGTACCATAAACTCATGATTACTGTATCACCCTGTATCAAGCAGCTATTTCATTGTATCATAAACTCATAATTACTGTTCAACAAATTGTAGGCAACACCAACATTGGCCGCTGCATGCTCCATATCTCGGGCAGTCAGCATTCCAGTGATATGCGCATCAGGGCTAAGTTCAGTGACTGCACCAATTGTAGTAACTGGCTAACCGCCGGAGCTGCCGGTGTTGTATGCATCTTTCTCTGAAACTGCTGCAGAATGGTAGAGCAACTTGTAACCCAAAATAAACCAACATTGCTCCAGAACATTTTGTATCATAATAAACTATAGCTTCTTCTTAGCTCCTGTGGATTTTCGTGTTTCAAATATTTGTTTCTGCTTGTTGGAGCCTATGAGATAGTTTTCACTGGAGCTGTTTTTTTCCCTTCTGACTGCAGGGAGTTGGTTCTGCTGTTAACAAACTCAACGACGTGGTGGCAATGATCGCCGAGGTGAAAAGTATTGCAGAGGCTTTAGGGTGGCTTCAAGAAATGTGTCTGAAGACTTGAAAAGAATTCATCATTAGTGCTAGGACTCTCCTTTTTTTTGTAACAAACTCGAGCAGTCAATAAAAATCAAAATGTAGCACTCAATGGTGGACAATTTTGGATCATCTTCTGTCTGCTGCCTTTTGTCGTGGTAATGCGAATGCACCAGAAAAGTGTTCATTCAGTTGATGAGTGTTGTCAGACTTGCTGGAAGAGTGACGCAATGACGAATTCCAGTCGAAGTCGGGGCAGTAAACAAAAAACCAGTAAACGGTGGTGACGCTTCTGCCCGTGACGCTTTTTAAACTCATACGAAGCTTCAGATAGGTGTTCGTTTGGAGGACATCATTTGTGCAATCAGATATCATCTCTTGCAAATTTGTCTCCTCTGTTTCTCCAGCGCAAAAAACTTTCTTTAGAAGGCTTCACTTAGAGAAGTCCACAGAACCCCAATCGCTTTGCACCTAAAACAACAGACAAATTCTCAGATAAACTCTCTGCGAGACTGCGACCAGAGTAAACGGTGGTCGTCCTGCGTAATTGAAGCACCAATGGTCATGTCAGGCAGCCCGGTGAGCAGGTGCAGCAGCTCTCCAGCACTCCAACATAATGTCTAGCAAAAAAACCACAACAGCCATGTTCATAAGGATGAATTTCACAAACTTGAACTAAAATTGTTACATTGCACAACCCAAAAAATCTTACAAGCCATTTGCATACAGTCCACAGGCCTGATACAACTCTGCATTCAAATGGCAAACTGAAACTTTGCTCAAATGGCAAACTGAAGCTTTGATGCATTGATCCTCCGACAAATTCAACTTGCTGGCCCATGCTTATCAGGTCAAGAGAAGAGCATACACAAACATTCAGCATCTCAGTATACAATTTGTTGAACAAAACCAGTCAAGATTTTCACAGTATACATTCAGAATCAAAATACACATTGCACAACCCAAACATTCAGAATCTCAGTATAATTTCAGAATCTCGGTATACAATTTGTTGAACAAAAACAGTCAAGATTTTCACAGTACACATTCAGAATCTGAATACACATTGCACCCAAACACTCAATCTCAGTATACATTGACCATGATTTACAAGATATTCATTCATGGTGCCAGGGAGGGAGCTGGTGCGCAGCGTAGGGGCCGGGGGGCGTCACCAAGGGCCGGGGAGGGAGCCAAGGGCCGGGGAGGGTGCCGCCAGGGGGCAGTAAGGGGCTGGGGAGGGCGGCGCCGGGGAGGGAGCCGGCCGGCGGAGCGCTGAGGGAGCCAGGAAGGACGGCGCCGGGGATTAAGTCGCAGGTGGTGGAGCGCGGAGGAGGGCAGCGGCGGAGGGGCGCGGAGGGGTATAATGTGCGGCGCCAGGGTTATGGCGGCGCTGGGGATGGATGGCTGGAGCAGCGTAGCGGCCAGGGATGGAGAGCGGGAGGACGGCGGCAAGGCTAGAAGGGTACGGCGCGATGGCGTTGCCTAACCCTAGCCGCCACAGGGGAGGAGGGCAGCGGCGGCTCAGTGGTGGAGGGGGAGGCGGCGATGCAGGTATGGAGGCGGTGGGTTGGGGGCGGCACCGAGAGAGCCGGGAAGGACAGCGCCGAGGGACCCGGGGGGACAGTGGGGGGCTGTGGAGGGCGGCGCAGGGGGAAGCCGGGGGCGGCGGCGGGGGAGGCTGGGGAGAGCCGAGGGGAGCGGCGCCAGGGGAATCCGGGGAGGGAGCCGGGGGCCGGCGCCGGGGACGAGGGAGGCGAGAGGCTGGGGAGGAGTAGATCGAATCGGCGCAGTGGCCGGGGATGGAGGACGGGAGGGCGGCGACGAGGCTAGAGCGGCGCGGCGGTAGGGATGGAGGGTGGGTGGCGTTGGGGATGGAGGGCTGGAGCGGCACGTCGGCCGAGGATGGAGGGCGGCGGCGGGGCTAGAGGGGCATAGGGGAGGAGGGGAAATTTAACTTTTTGCCACTCTTAACATTGCCACCTACTCAAATGCCATCCTCTACATTGCAATTAATATTTTGCCACTCTCCGTCCTACGTGGCGCCAAGTCACCGCCATGTCACGCCCGCGCCCGCGTCGCCCGCGCCGCCGCCCGGCCTCCGCCGGCCTCCCCGCGCCGCCGCCCGGCCTTCCCGCGCCTCCCCGCGCCGCCCCCCGGCCTCCCCGCGCCCCGCGCCGCCGCCCGCGCCCGCGCCGCCGCCCGGCCTCCCCGCGCCCGCGCCTGCTCCGGTGGCGCTCCCGCCGGTCCAACCGCGTCACGAGCATGAGGGGGTCATGAGGGACTCACCGGAAGCATCGGTAGGGCCGGAGACAGACCGAGGCTTGCCAGCGACGAGAGCCGGTGGCGGCGCGAGTGGGGGAACGGTGTCGGCGAGCTGCGGTGAGGGAGGAGCTCCGGCGACCGTCGGGGAAGCTCCAGGGCCGCGTGGTGGTGCTCCACGCACGAGGAATTGAGGCGCCTTGCGCCGAGTTGCGAACGGCGATGAAAATGGCGGCTTTGGCCGGCGGCGAGGAAGAAATGGCCGCGCGGCGAGCCGGGGCCGCCGGGGTCCGATTGCTCAAGGGAGGAGGGAGGAGGCCTCCGGGGGCGCGCCGTGACACGGTTGGACCGGCGGGAGCGCCACCGAAGCAGGCGCGGGCGCGGGGAGGCCGGGCGGCGGCGCGGGCGCGGGCGGCGGCGCGGGAAGGCCGGGCGGCGGCGGCGGCGCGGGCGACGCGGGCGCGGGCGTGACATGGCGGTGACTAGGCGCCACGTAGGACGGAGAGTGGCAAAATATTAATTGCAATGTAGAGGATGACATTTGAGTAGGTGGCAATGTTAAGAGTGGCAAAAAGTTAAATTTCCCGGGGAGGAGAAGCGGTGGAGAGTTCTGACGAAGGGAGTTAAGGAGGCGGGGGCTAATCAACAAATGGAGAAGCCACTTAGGGGGGTTTTCGAAAAATTGCATAAGTGAGGCAGAGATCCCACCCGTCCACATCCAAGCCATTCGGATCAGATCGGACGGTCCATGTTCGTATTAGCATGTTAGCACTAGATATGCTCCTATATATATATATATATATATATATATATATATATATATATATATATATATATATATATATTCGTATATATATTCGTATTATTATATGAAATCTGAAACGGTATGCCGGTATAGACCGGTACCGAAATATACTATTTCAAAAACCAAACCGTATGGTCACTGGAACGGTATTGATAAGTATGATGAACACACACGCATCGGCCTCACACAGACGTTACATGGACTCTAAGCAGAACACAACTTAATTGGGACTCACTAACTTCAATCCAGAAATTAAGAGAGAAAGAAAAGAGCTAAGAATCTAATCAACCGACTTAGATCCTGATTAGGATCGAACCCACAAGGAACTCCTGTGTACACTCTGCTCGCTGGCCGCTTGGCTCTTTGCTGCGCACCACCGTGGGCTCAAACGTGCACGCGCTGTGTTGTCCTGGACCAAAACACGCACGCTCGTCCCCTGGGCCGCATGCCCACGTTGCACATGCCAGCTCCAGCTCGCGCCCACGCGACCAACTCAGGCCTTACCTCGCACGCAAGGATAAAAATATCGGCGGTAACCGGCCATAACGGCCTGCATTGATACTGTATCGGTCCACAAAAATTTAAATTTAAATTGATGAATAGTAATTTCAAATGATAACCAACCGAGAACCGGTCAAATAGGGCAATAACCTGCTAAATTTAAATTTTGAGTTTAAATTTAATAATTGAAGCCATCTGATAGAAAACCGGTAACTGGTACTGATCAGGGTTCGGTATCTTTTCTGTAACCGGTTTTTGAATCCTTACTCGCACGCATTCTCATCATGGCCACACACATGCCCACATCATGTCACACACGTTTCTCATGTGGTTCACGCTGGTACGCGCTCACATGACCTAAGTCATGCACACACACGCGTATGCTCCTGCTTGTCCTTTTTGGCCTTTCTCGCTCTCCTTCTTCTTGGCCTTCATGAACGTAGTAGTACTAGGCGCTATATCATCATGGCAAGATATTATTCCTTCAACATAAATATAACAGAACCGTTCTTAGGTGGATCATACAAAACTGATTTGTTGGTTCCGTGGATCATGGTTTACATATATGGCTATATCAAGTTCTGATGTCCAAAGCTTCCGATGGGACACCAGAATTGATTATTTAGGAAGATACAGCTTACAACCAAGGTGCTAACAAAACTAAGGTCCCTTGGCCACCGGTAAAGTAGGCAGCTCAAGCAGAAAGACGCTAGGTTTAACATCAACTTGTCAAGCTGACCACCAAAGTTCAAGCCCTATATATCGTGTGGGTAACAGTGCTCACTGCCCAAACTAATAAACTAGGCCAGCCCGTTTTAATCAATATATACTTGTGTTAATGACAAGACAAAATGAACTGCATGATCCATAAATACAGGCTGTAATTGGCATCTCAACGCTAGACAAGAATTTTCACTTCGCAATAGACGTAGTACAATGATGACCAGGCAAAGCATTATTCGGATAACAGCGACTTTGACTGGTGTAGCCAGGCTCATGCATAGCAAGCTCCGACTGTGACCGCACGATCGAGCTCGGGCGGCTCAGATCGCATGCAGATGGAGCATCGAATTTCGAATCCTCGTAAGTTTTAGAAACCCAAACTGCTTCGCTGCACATAATATATGGTTTTTACTGTGGTTATACCAGTTAGTGCTGATAATTAACTTGTTAGGAACTTAGGATACATGGTTTGAAAAATGAACTTGTTAGGATAAAACCTTGATAATTTGACTAGGGTTAAACAGCGCCCAGATGATGCAAATTACTCAGGAGATGAAGCATATTCCTAGGATAAAACCTTGGTTATATAGTGATGCGAATTCAACAGGATTGTTCAATCTTTTCCATATTTTTCTAAGCTCTGAAGTCTCCTCTCCTCTCTGTCCCTTTCAAGGTGAGCTCTGCTTTGTCTTATAGGTTTTGGTAAGAAGCAAGCTGCATAGAATGCATTATCCTACAGTTTCTGGGAAATGTAGTTCAGCTCTTAGGATCAGCAACTCAGTAGTTCTTTCACACGGTGTCATCTTCTGTTGTTCCTCAGAAAAGATGCTATTTGTGCAGTTTGTTTTGATCAAGAAAGTGTACACATCATTTGCACTACCTTACTAGTATAATCCTGCAAAGATGAGTTCACTCATGCGTAGTCATCAGGGTTATTCAATAAGGCCATATGAATAACTACAGATAAGCATCTTTAGTCACCTGCAACCTTTGATTACTACCAAAGTATCAACATGCGTGCAACTACTCACTAATCCTATCCAACTAACCATTGATAGGATCTACAAAAATATCCGTATGAAAGAGCATTTTTAATTCCATCTTTCGCTTTCGTTGACTAAGATTTCTTCAATTATGTTCCTAAATTAGGAATCAACAAAAGAGACTTAGTTTTGCAGTCTAGCCCTTTGATTACGCAAGAAACGCTTCAACTTGTGAAAATCACTGTCTTAAGCAAGTGGCAGCTCCTCTAAGCTTCCATATATTTGCAGTGCAGCTGCCGCAGCTCGGCGAGCAAGAGGAGCTAGCCGTGTAGCACGTTGCCACGGGGCAAGCGAAGAGGCTGAGACACTATCGAGGCGGCGCCGGACGGTGAGAGGTGAGGCGTTGACCATGGCACGCGGGCAGCTCAACGTGTTGGCGACGCTGGACCAGGCGAAGACGCAGTGGTACCACTTCATGGCCATCGTGATCGCCGGCATGGGCTTCTTCACCGACGCGTACGACCTCTTCTGCATCTCGCTCGTCTCGAAGCTGCTCGGCCGCATCTACTACACCGACTTGAGCAGCGCCACCCCCGGCAACCTGCCGCCGAACGTGTCGGCGGCCGTGAACGGCGTCGCGCTGTGCGGCACGCTCGCCGGCCAGCTCTTCTTCGGTTGGCTCGGCGACAAGCTCGGCCGCAAGAGCGTCTACGGTTTCACGCTGATCCTCATGGTGGTGTGCTCGGTGGCCTCCGGGCTCTCGTTCGGGCACACGGCGAAGGGCGTCATCTCCACGCTCTGCTTCTTCCGGTTCTGGCTTGGCTTCGGCATCGGCGGCGACTACCCGCTGTCGGCGACCATCATGTCGGAGTACGCCAACAAGCGGACCCGCGGCGCGTTCATTGCCGCGGTGTTCGCCATGCAGGGGTTCGGCATACTCTTCGGCGCCATCGTCGCGCTCATCGTGTCGACCGGCTTCCGGAAAGCGTACCCAGCGCCGTCGTACGCCGAGAACCGCGCGGCGTCGCTGGTCCCGGAGGCCGACTACGTGTGGCGCATCATCTTCATGTTCGGCACCATCCCGGCGGCGCTTACCTACTACTGGCGCATGAAGATGCCGGAGACGGCGCGATACACCGCGCTGGTCGCGCGCAACGCGAAGCAGGCCGCGGCCGACATGTCCAAGGTGCTCGACACGGAGATCGAGGAGGACGCGGCGGACTGCACCGAGCGCGATGTCGTCGGCGCAGACCCCCAGTGGGGACTCTTCTCGGCGCAGTTCGCGCGCCGGCACGGGCTCCACCTCCTAGCCACGACCAGCACGTGGTTCCTGCTCGACATCGCCTTCTACAGCTCGAACCTGTTCCAGAAGGACATCTTCTCCAAGGTGGGGTGGATCCCGCCGGCCAAGACCATGAACGCCGTCGAGGAGGTCTACCGAATCTCGCGCGCGCAGGGGCTCATCGCGCTCTGCGGCACCATACCGGGATACTGGTTCACCGTCGCCTTCATCGACATCGTCGGCCGCTTCGCCATACAGCTGATAGGCTTCTTCATGATGACCGTGTTCTTGCTCGGCCTCGCGGTGCCGTACCACCACTGGACGACGCCCGGCAACCACACCGGCTTCGTCGTCATGTACGGCTTCACCTTCTTCTTCGCAAACTTCGGGCCCAACAGCACCACCTTCATCGTGCCGGCCGAGATCTTCCCGGCGCGGCTGCGGTCGACGTGCCACGGCATCTCGGCCGCCGCCGGCAAGGCCGGCGCCATCATCGGGGCGTTCGGGTTCCTGTACGCGGCGCAGGACCCACACAAACCGGAGGCCGGGTATTCGCCCGGCATTGGCATGCGCAACGCGCTGTTCGTGCTCGCCGGCACAAACTTCCTCGGGATGATCATGACGTTGCTCGTGCCGGAGTCCAAGGGCATGTCGCTGGAGGAGATATCCAAGGAGAACGTCGATGACGAGGAGGCGGCCGCGTAAGATCGAGTTCATTCAAGATGGCGCAAACTGAAGCTTGTGCATGGTTAGCGTTTGTGATTGGTTTGACATTACAATATCGCTATGTACGTAACTGCCGTTTTTTACAAATGTCCTAATTGTCTTGTAATGTTTGAGTGACCGGGTAATGGTAGTGCTAATGCACAGTTGGTGTGGTTGTTAGACCATGTAGATAGATTGTGAATATAGTGATGATGAATAATTGACATTTGGGTTGCACTGAAATTTATGTTGGTGAAAGTTTCGATTGATGTACTATTGTAAAACTGGAATTGCTAGAATAATCAGGTTAATCGATCTGACTGTATTGTATTGGGTGGTCTGATTAACTGGCAGACTTCAACCACGGTTCGTAGGTGAAGGCGTCGACTACGGTCGGTAGTTGGAGGCTTCAACCACAGTCGGTAGTTGGAGGCTTTGATCAAGGTCGGTAGGCGGAGGCATCGACAACGGTCAGTAGTCGGATTCGTCGACCAAGGTTGGTAGTCGATGGTCATAGCTACAGTACCTGGTCGATAGTCGATGATCGTAGTTACAGTACTTGATTAGTAGTCGACGGTCGTAGCTACAGTACCTGGTCGGTAGTTGACGGTCGTAGCTACAGTACCTGATCGATAGTCGATGGTCGTAGCTACAGTACCTGATCGGTGGTCGATGATCGAAACTACAATGATTGGTCGATGGTCGGAGTTACAGTGACTGTTCGATAGTCGGTAGTTGTAGGCTATGAGTACTTAGTTCTTGTGACTTTTGAGTAAACCGAGTACTTGTAATCTTCGAGTACTCGTATTGGGTCAGCAGTCTGATCGGCCTGTGCATGGCGGTCAGACTAGTTTTTCAGGGTGGTCTCAGGTTGATTTTTGGAAAACATGAAATTTGTGGTCGTGGATGATTTGGTTTGTGTTTATGGACGGACAAGGATGTGATATGCGTGTGTGAACTGATGTTGGTCAAGTTAGAGAGAATTTGTGTCGAAAAATATTCTTTGGTTTTTACATGTGTAGGTTGGGCATAGAGACAATCATGGTCGATGACAAGGAGGACTGGGAATAGGAGGGGGAAATTCGAGGTTCAGGCGGTCGAGGATGTTATGAGGTGCTTAGGCTCATGCTGGAGCACTGGGATATCAAAGGTGGATGATGTGTGGGGAAGCTACGAGAGGTACAATCCTAGAGGTTTCGACACGTGATGAGTTGAAAAGAGTTATGAAAGATGTCCACAACTGGAAGGTTTAGATATTTTGAAAAGCCCGTATTTGGAAGGGTTTTGGGTCCCTTAATTTTCGTAATCGGATAGATTTTCATGTCCGGATTGACAAGGACACGGTTTGGGACTCTATCATATAAAAATAAGGAGAGACTAAGTGTTAAGGGACGACTTTTGAGGAGAAGGCTTTGTGAGTTTTTGTGCTAGGGTTTGAGGGGTGCCATGAGGGCACTTTGTAGCCACAGAACATCGTTATCTAGCAATATATAAATAAACTTTTGATTCAATCGATGGAGTAATCTTGCACCTGTTCTTAGTCTTTTGCTTTATTTTGTGGAATCGAGTGATTTCGTGATCCGTGCGATTTTGAATCGATTCTTTTTGAGGAATAGGTTGCAAATTAGCCTAGAATCAGATCTACAAAGTTTTGTTGGATTTCTCTAAGTCATTTGAAAGCTGTTGCAATTTTTAGGTTTGACTTAGTTCTTGATTATGTTGTGTTGCGATATGAATTTCTTCGTATCTAGTTGGTAATTCTTACAATTTCTTGTTGGAATAGATTCTAGATATCGTTAACATCACAAGTGTCTAACTTGAGGTTAATTGGAGTTGGCTTGTAAAAGTTGGATCGATTATCGTTCGCGTCGGTTGTGCTATTTTTCAGTCGATAAATAGTAACACCAATCAGACCGCCAACCCCATTGCTGTCAGACTGGCCAGAAGCTTTTGATTTTGATTTTTGTTGCTAATTTGTTTAGGGTATGCTTCTTCGGTTCCAGTACTTTTAATCTATTGTTTAGGTCGTTTTTCTTCTGGTTTGAGTTTTGTTTTCAGATTCTACAAAGCAGAAGCAATCATTCATCCCTCTCTAATTGCAGTATTCAATTCTACAGTGATAATTGTATCATTAATTTGTTCAAATTTCATGTGTAATTTTCTGAATGGTCGTTTTTTTATCGATTTTTGTGTGTGTATGTAATTTGGTGGATAACTCGATGTAAATTGTATAAGCGAGTAGTTTTGTGTAAGGAATTTGCTGAAGTTAACTATTGGATTGTCTAGATTGCGTTTTGCAGTTCTTTGCTTCTTCTGACCAGGACAGTTCTTGGCTTCTTTGTCGTTGAAACTGCAATTTGTTGTCTTCTTTGAGTCTTTGTTGCTGTCGTTACTGCAGAATGGCCGGCCGGCAATGGTAGCGCTGCCGCCTGCCCGCCGGCAGGTAGGTATCCTATACACCCATCACGTATGCGAATTAGTGAAGTTAGAATTGGTGCTACTTCGTCCTAAAAGGGGCGCATTACGATTTGTTGATACCTATTATACGCGTTCGATGCGGCTTCTTCGACCGGCTTCCGGCTTCCGCTTCTGTACGGAGAAGCCGGAAGCACGGTCGAGCATGAGCGCTGTCGGTCGGCTTGTCAAAGCCGTTTGTGTGCATCGGCATCTCTCTCTCTCTCGGTCCCTCCGCATCCGCCACCTCACGTAGAGGAGCTCAAGGCAGGCTGCAGTTCCTGCTGGAAGGATCGCGAGGTTCCTCAAGGCCGGCAAGTACGCCGAGCGCGCCGGCGCCGGCGCCCCTGTCTACCTCGCCGCCGTCCTCGAGTACCTCGCCGCTGAGGTACGCGTCCCGGATCTTGGCCGGTATTAAGCGTGATTCGTCTTGGGGGTGTCTCGATGTTTTGGGGGGGGGGGGGGGGGGGGGGGGGTTGTTGCCTTGATCTGCTTCCTACGCCCGTGTTGATGTGAATGTTTGTTGCCAGCTACGGAGCCTCCCGCCACGACTCTGACCGGAGACACCGCCGCGTCGTGGTCGTCGTCGCTCATCTTCCTGGGCACGGGCTGTTCCGGCGCGCTCACCGACGCGCAGTGCCTCATCACGTCCTCCACGCCGCCGTGCGCTGCCTGCTCCCAGGCTCTGTTGCTCCCGCCGGACCGAAACCCCAACTACAGTGGAGTACTGCAGGGAATTTAGTGTGCTTCATCAGTGATTACAATGTGCTTAACTAGTTCTTTCTAATGGTTAGGATAGCATCAAAGATTAGTTTCTTTGTTTTGTTAATTAAGTGCTTCATCAGTTTTTCGGCAGACGCAATGATTAATTTCTGTAGCACCTGTTGGATAATTAGAGAATTAGCGTAGGCTGAGCACTTTGATGATTATAGCATTTTCTTGTGTAGAGGCTGCTATTTTTTTACATAGGTTTGCACTTTTAAATTGGATTGAAATTTTGCAACTACTGGTGTTTGTCGAGTTTTATGTCAGCACAGGTCTTTTTTTTTTGGCTGCGGCGTGTGGCTTTTGGTTGTGGCTTGTGGCTTTTGGGCTGTTTGTATGAGAGATTACAGAGTAACAGAAACTCACATGCGGTTTTTACCGATATAAATGAAGTCAGTAAAGTATGTACTACAATTAACTAGTAGACTCTATTTTAAAAAAATACTCTGTTTAAAAAATAGTTACTGTAGAAAAGCCGAAAAGCAGCTTTTAAAAGCTAAAAAGAATAGGGCCGTAACTGTGGATCTACTGAAATGCATTGTTCGCTTCTTTTTATCAAACAAGAACTTTAAGAGCAGCGAAGGAGTTCTGAATCATGTCGACAATCTGTTATCCAAGTCCGCTCTGAAGATCGAGGAGGAATTCAGGCAGTTGACAGCTACTTAGCGAAGAAGTTAGCATGCCTAATTAGCTTTCAAGGAAAGAACGGCTTGGGGACGGTTCTTTCGGCCTTATGTCTAACTAGTCATCTGCTCGTGCGTTATAACGAAATTTATTGGATATATAGAGAATTATGCTATGAAAGATGGCTACTCAGATCAGTTGAAAAGTGCAGAGTGGTGAGAAGTTGATAATAAAGCGGTTGGAGGAGAAGGGACCTACAGCCACAAACCCATTCTTTTATAATAGTAATTAATATTACTTGCTAGTTCGTACGAACATGGTCTTTTGTTTCCTTTTTTGCATTCTACTATAATTCAGTTTAATCAGTACAAAGTCATAAAGCAACAGTCCAAAAAAAACATAACGGCTTCTATATCAGTTATTATTATTCATCAGCCGTAGCCAAAAGTCATCAGAAGCAAAAAAGAACATACCCTATATACGGTGAGTGATATTAGCCTTTTTAAGCCCTCTAAAATTATGCAAATCTGATCACCCTCCCGGGTAAAAGGACACATAAAGCCTCGAAGGAGAGAGTGGATATGTCATGCGTTTTTTGTTGGTCGTCGGATCAAGATCGGAGGGCTAGGATCAACTGAGGAAGATGATCACCCTAGCTAGATAAAAAAAATGCTTTTTGTGTTGTGTACGGTGTATAATGTTTTTTTCTGATGCAAAGATAAAATAGTTATGTATTTAGCTGACCCAAGTAGCATATGGAGTACGTACCAAATTCATAGTTTGAGGTTAATATGAGAGACCATGTGGAGGTGTCCCCATGTTTGTGATGAGTAATTGACTCAGTTTCTAGAAAGTTTGAGTTTGGTTTGTTCGGTTCGCGCTGAGTCGGTGCATGGCGCGATCTGGTTCGGTTGGACTTGGTCGATCGCGGTCGGGAGTGTTTAGGACGCTTGTTCTTTTTCTCGATCGGTCGATTTGGGTATTTCATGTTTGAGTACATTCTCTTGATGCTAATATATGATTATGCTGTTTCGTGCGGTGCTATATGATGGTTTGCTTGTCTGTATGGCTGCAGGACTTCGGAGCTAGGTCATGGTGAGGCGAGGAGGACCGGGACTAGGCACAGGAGGTGTTGAGGTCCAGACGGCCGGAGATGCCGAAGATGATCGAAGCTGCTGAGGTGGTTGTGAGTCGGGAGACGAGGAACCGGAGCTGGAGCTACCGGTGATGGACACGACGGGTAATGACGAGCGAACCGGGACTAGGTTCAGGGAGGAGTCGGAGGTTCAGACGGTTGGATGTCGGTTGCGATCGTGTGCGATGGAACAGACCGGGACTAGACTCAGGGAGGAGTCGAGGTCCAGACGGTCAAGGTGCCTGTTGCGGGAAGCTTCCGGGAAGGTGCTTGAGTGCAATTTGGAGATTTGACTCAAGTTTGGAGTGGAGAGGCTGGTTTCCCTCCATTTGTTGTGTTGACTTTGGCTCTTGCCACATATGGTGTGTGAGGTTGGGAGTGGAAGGTGTATGCCACTTCTTGAATTCCCTCTTGTGGTGTGAGCTTCATCTATTTAGTAGGTGTGTTCTGGAGAGGGTATGAAGGCAAGTGGTCTGTAGGCTTTTGGGAGTGTATTCTCTGTAGCAAGCAAACACTGAGGAGAGAGTGCAGTGTGTGTTCTTCCTGCTATCCAATTGCGTATGGGTTAGTAGTGAGATGGCTGTGAGCTAAAACACGTGTAATCATTCCTCTTGTAATCATTCATGGTTATGAATCAATTCGAGGAGTTATGAGTTTAAGCCATTTTGATTTCCTGCTGTTCTCTGTGATTTGTTCTTCCAGTTGCATTTAGGTTGTGATGAATCCTTGAGAATGTAGCTTCTGATCTTTTGCTCTGTGATGGGAATATGTCTCAAGACTATTTGGTCAGTTAATTCTCAAGAGCTAAATGGCTGGATCAAACATACTCTTATTGTTTATTCATGCGCATTACTTCCTCTGCTTTTCACTGTTCTAGGGTTTGGGAGGCAGAGGACTTTGAGATTCCTTGATTTCCCTTCACAAGTTGGCTTCAAATGAGTGCTGCTCTGCTGTGAGATCATGTCTAGCTGAAATGCAAAGTCCCTTGAGCAAATAATCAAAAATTCATGAGATATTTTGGATTTTGTGTTTCCTGCTGAACCTCTTAACAAAATCTAATTTCTGCACTTCAAATGCCTTTGGTCTGAATTTCTTTATCTCTGTTGTTCCTCTTGCTTTTTAGGATGAAGTCCTTTTGATTTGTCTTGAGAAGAGCGTCAAATCTCCATGTAAATTTCAGTTTTCAGGGTTCTGCTGCAAGGGTGCTCACTGTTCCTTTATTTTTCAGTTTTTTTGCAGTTATCTCCTATCTATTCTTTTCGAGCCAATTCGAGCTGAAAAATTGAGATTCATGCTTCTATTAGTTCTCTCTTTAGGCTGTCTTGATCTCTGGAGGAATTTCTGCGAATTGATTAATTCCTGTTTTGTCTTCACCGAACATCTTGTTGTCAGCTTGCAGTCGGCTGTGTGTTTTCAGGTTCTGTTTGGTTCCAAGTTGCGGCTGTCTTTTGGTTCTCAGTTTTTCGGTTGAGTTTCAGTTTTCTAATATGAGAAGAGTAGCAGCAGTTCAGTATCTACTCTGTATTTCTCTGCCCCTGTTTTTTGTGTGTGCTAAGTGTTACCTCTGTGCCGTTATTCAGCTGCAGTCGGTACTGTTTTACCCGTGTTTTCTGTGCTGCAGTCTCGGTTCTGCACTGCAGCTAGATTACAACTCTCGATTCCACTCTGCAGCCAGTCAACAGCATTTGTTTTAATGTCAGCAGTTGAATTTACCTCACCCGGTCAGACTGATTTAAAATTGCGGTCAGATTGCTGCCTTGTGTGCGGTTGAACCGGTTTCAAAATTTCGGCCAGCAGCTGCAGTCTTTAAAAAAACTGTTTGGCAATCACACTCTTTAGGTGCACTCGGTTTATTGTCTGCCGACAGACTTCCTTCACTTGGTGTTTTTGCTGCTGCTTTGAACTTCCTTCTTTTGCCTGCTTGGCCATCAATCCTTCTTACTGCCTTAAGCTTTTCTTCTGTTATTTTGTGCCGGCAGCTTTCAGTTGTTTTTTGTTTTCAGTTTTCCTTTTCTTCTTTGTTCGATGTCTATGTTTTGGAGGCATATGTCCTTTTAGCTTTTGGTCTAGTTAGTATGTATCTTGTGGCCTCCTCTGTTTTCGGTTTCTTCTCTGTCTCAGTTTGTATTCAGCCAAACTTGTCTCTTCTGTGAGTTTCTTCGGTCAATCGACAAAATCTATTGTCTTGCTTCATAGCTTTTATAGCTATTGGAGAGGAAAATCATGTGGATACTTGGGGGCGATTTTTGAAGGCACCATTCACCCCCCTCTGTTGCCATTTTCGATCCTACATAATAGTAGGTTGAAAGCCTCCATCTGCCAGTCATGCAAAATTCCCTAATTCCATATTCAAATTGTTAATTCAAGGGCAAGGTTTCTAACTGCATTGCATTTTTAATATCCTTTGTTTATGATTGTTTTGTTGAAAGCATTATATGAGTACTCGCTAATTTTAAGTGACACTTGAAAAGAAAAAACTAAGAGCTTTAATGCCATTTGGATATGTGAATTTGAATTGTCTAGGCTATTTTCTATTGTGAATCTAGAAAAGATATAATAGATATACTTTCTATTGTGAATCTAGAAAAAGATATAATAGATAAGTTTTCTTTCTTTGTTTTGGACGAAGATCTTACAATCCATACCATATGATCCTACATATGTTTAATTATTAGCCAGCTTATGTGAAGTGTATGTTATTTATAATGAGGTTTCTAAAGAATACAAATGTTAGGGCATTAGGAACAATCCTCTTACTAGTTAGAACATTTCATGGTCAAACTACATGGTATATTTATCATTCTTGGGAGTGTTATACTTTCTACAAACTAAATACTAGTTTTTACATAGTAGCAGTTCAAGCGTTTGTAATGGATCTAATGAGTTCTTACAACAATGTGAGATTGGTTGATTGCATGTATTCACTCATGCCATTTTCACTTTTTTAGAGTCTGTCATCACGAATTGCCAGTGCTTTTGTTTCATTGATGCATCTACTGTAGGAACTACTCTGCAACATTCTTTTTATGTATTAAGCATTAAGAAAGAGTTCAGTGACAATGCATTGCATAGGCATGAGCCCAAACACTCTTTTTCGCATCCTTTAATTTTAGCATGTTATATATTTCTGAAGTGCTCGTGTTAGAAATTGAAATGGTGAAAAATAACATTTTTCAGGGTAGATGGCTGCCAATGGCATGATGTGTACCTTGGGTTTTGGTGAAAAGTTGTTGCGGCGGCCTCTACCTGCTAGCAAAGTTCAAAGGAGAAGGTTACTTCAGATCATGTGAAGGTAAAGTGTTACTTATTTTCATTTTAAAAATATTGTTATATGAAAAAAAATACATGTTACGAGGTTCTTTCTATTCGTCATGTTTGATTAAAAAATTAAGTTATATATCAAACATAAAATAGTTCATGTTTCTACAGATCATCAAATAAGGTTAAAATTATTTTTTGTCCTTGGAAAGAAGATTT
The DNA here is from genome assembly GCA_017311315.1 of Dendrocalamus latiflorus. Lineage (NCBI taxonomy): Eukaryota > Viridiplantae > Streptophyta > Magnoliopsida > Poales > Poaceae > Dendrocalamus > Dendrocalamus latiflorus. The sequence continues at coordinate 16,176,993 of CM029675.1, forward strand.
TAGGATGTCCAAAAGCATTAGTTTATCCTAGGAATGAATATTTCAGGATGTGCTAGCAGGCCATATAACCATAATTGCCTTTTAACTCAAAAATGTGTACTCAAATAATGGAGATTGCTTCTAGAGAATGTGTATTTTCCTTTTAGAATTTATTGTTTCTATGACTATTGACAATGCTGTTATTATAGATCCTGCATTTGGATTCAGGTGTTTTCTTGAGAAGGTAAAAAAACACAGTTTGTTATTATTTATGCTATTTTTTTCATCATTATCATAGTTCAAACTTCGATGTCTAATTTTACATGCAGGTGAGTGGACTTCGCATACTGTGGGGACCCGGGTGCGAGAACACCCGAAATCATCGTATGTGTTCTGTACTAGTCCTATGATCAATAGTTAGTACACACATTCACATCATTGAGTTCACATCCATACACATTGCACATAAATAATTTACAACAAAAGGGTGATACATAAGCAATGAATAGTAAAGTTTATATACATAGGGTCAACTGGCCAAATAAACATCAGAGTCTAGAACAAAATACAGCGAAAAACTAGTAAATAAGCAAAAACATCTAGTGGTATGCCATCATAGCCCACAGAAAATTGATTAGAGTTAGGCCCTAGAAAGACAAATCGTTCAATTTCCCCATGCCAGGGGCAAAATACATATCGTCGGGCACATAACCTTCTTCATTCTTTGATCAACAATAATTTAAGCAAGGCTGAGTACATTGTGTGCTTAGTAAGATTTGTAGTGTATAGTAACATTGTACATATATGCAAGGCTATCAAAGGATGAGGCTCTGAACTAAGTTATTTTTAGTATGAAGCAAAATTCATTTGCAATATCAATAAGTAATAATTTACAAATGGAATTGTAAAGAGCATTTGACATGTAATGAAATAACATTTATATAACTTCTATAATAGTAGATCAAATCCATTCACAGCGTTCCTCGACTGTGAACATCACACAATTCCCACCCATGGGCATGGCACATGGAAGACGTGTATATGTCATCCCATTATGTTCAGTGAAACAATTTTGAAAAAGAAAACTATACCCATTGTGGCTGTATCCAATCATGCTTATGACTGTGAGCATGTCTATTTAAATAGATTTTAACACTCTGCAGAGGTTGTATAATTTTACCCACACGAGATAATCAATTATACTGTCAGCCATTACACGCTTTCTTGGGCGTGCGACGAAAATGATTATCATATAGCCTTTAGGTCATTTAGTCCTAACCTTGCACCAGCCTAATGAACAACAAACCACTCGTAGGTCCATCCCCGAAGAGAGCATTTGAATCCTCGCTTAGGTCCATCCCCTAAGCGAAGACCCTAACTTAGGGCCATCCCCCAAGTGGGCATTTACCGTTAGCAAACTTTGGTCCCAACACCTTGGTGAAGAGAGCCCCTATGAGCAGACCTACACTTGGAATGCCCTCACTACATCTGTGACTACCACAATGCAATGCTAGATCTAGATAACTTAATCAGCTAAAGCCAGCTCCCATATAGCACATGTGGTTGTACGGTGTGACTTAGATGTGCGGCAATAACGTTCAGTCCTTAATTGATTCGGGTGAGAATCTCCGCTACCTACATGCAAGGTTTCTTCTCACATTTAACAGTTTAATATATAACTCGCCCGTGTCCAAAAATGAGGTTTTCATTTTGTTTTATACCAAACTAACTGTAGGACCAAAGATGGCAACAAAGGGGGGGTGGATGGTGCCTTAAATTTTTTTTCAAATATTCACCAATCTTTTACTTCAATAGCTATAGAGCTATGAAAGCCACCATAAAAACTAGCAATCCGAGACACTAAAAACCACAAAATAGCAAAAATGGAACTACCGCCATTGTATTTATGGTACTATTGCTTGCTACAGTAATCGCGGTACTTTCATTGCAATAGTACAATCAGGATGAATAGTGTTTTCAGCACGATTTCAAAAACCAAAATTGATAAAATATGGGTGCTTTGTAGATCCAAATGATATAAAATTTTATAGGGATCTTCTTTAGGGTATTATGAACCTATTCTAACAAACGATTGTAAAAATTATGGCTAAAGTTGAGACCTTTTTCAATTTAAAGGAAGGTTGCACCGAAACGGACCCAAAACCAATATCAGTGAAAACAACTTGCTCATGGGTGGATGATGACTAAGATGGGTCTAGATGTATTTCCATATATCACAGCTAGTTAGAACGTAGCACGAATCCAACCTAAAACACCCATAAGGGCAAAACTCTAAAATCACCTCTTTCTTGAGAGAAACTGAGCAAACTCAAGAGCATCCTCTAGATCATGCCTAGATGGATGAGATCTTGTCTCCAAGAGACATCTCCATCTCCTATACATCCTTGGCACCAAAAAAGCTCAAGAGAAGAGAAATCAAAACAAGAAAGCCAAGAAAATCAAAAGCACACGATGGGATTCATGGCACAACTCACTTGGGCAAAATTTGGATGTTCATTTCACTTGGAGATTAATGTTTTTATAGCCAATCTCTTAGGATAGCAGAGTTCTAAGCCTAGATCATACACACATAGGGCTCCAACACAAGGAACCCTAATCTCACAAGGAAGGGAGGAAGAGCTAGCAACCAAAAGGCTTAGAAAACCTTGTCAAACCCTAGCTTTTGCCTCTCCTCTCCATATATAGGCTCATAACCTGAACCAAAACCTAATGAATCCACCCATTAGGCCAAACCGGAGAAAGCCTGTTAGCCCTACCTAACACCGGGTTTTACTCTCTCATGCACGCTTCTCAAAGCGGATTACAACCATTAACCCATTAGTGAATCAACACCCGATCCACTTCACATTTTCAGCACATACAAGACCTAAACCACTTAGGCCAATGCCGCAGTTTTACACACCGCCACTTTTTCGGTATTGGGCAATTTATCAAAATGCCCCTCTACCATTTTCCACAAAGCTTCTCACTTCCTTTTCCATAAAGCATCGCCCATCTTTACCATATTCCACGTGACCCCAATGACTTGCAACCATGCCTCTCACACATTTGGATCCTACCGAACCGTCCTCGCTTGTAAATGACCCAAGTTATTTGGTGCACCACATGCTTCTCCTCGCATATGATGGCACCTGGCTTCCTTGACCGCATAGGACCTCGACTCCTCCTTGAGTCTAGTCCTGATCCATCTTGCCGTTGCTGGTCATGTCCACCACTGGTAGCTCCCGCTCTGGTTCCTCGTTGTCCCAACTTACAACAACACCGCCAGCCTCGGTCATCTTTGGCATCTAACTGACCGTTCTGGATGTCAGCACCACCCTGTGCCTACTTTCGATCCTCCTACGCCTTACCATGACCTAACTCCGAAGTCCTACAACCAACCACAACAAGCAAACTGTCATGTAGCACCGCACGATACACAAAATCATCAATTTTCATAATTAATCCATACAATGCACAATGCAAGATGTATGCAACCAAATTATTGATCTTAAACCTAGGACAAAAGAATAAACCCATGTGCACACAAGCAACAATACCCATGCCTCAATTCCCCGAAAACCCTGTTTTTTCTAGGAAATCCGGTAGTACCACACTTACAATGCCGGTACTACCGCACCCCAGGCCTCTCTGGAAAAACATACCACCACAAAGTCAGGACTACCGCCTTGCGGTACTACCATCCTGTGGTATAACTGCATTCACAACTGCGGTACTACCGAAATTTCTGGGACTTCTAGAAAATAGTCCAAATCAAATGCAATCTTTGTAAAACCCTCAAAAACCAAACTCATACTCTACAGATACTCTAATCCTAAAGTCAATTACTCATCACAACCATAGGGTGACCTCCACATGGTCTCACACTAATAGAGGTTCCTCCTCTGGTCTAACATTTTGAAAACATAAAGTCCATGTAAAAATTTGTTCAAAAACTCAAACTTAGCAGAAACTAGTGCATGGCTAAGCATCTAAAACATGTACTTAATGTAATATACCCAAAATTTGACATCAGCTATGTCTAACCATGTCCTAAGGGTTAAAACATGTAGGGATATCAAATCTACAAGTGAGGTTCAATGCATATGAGCGGTTGTAACTACCAATACCCCAATATGCAATTTTAATGAAACATACATGTATGCATAATAGAATTTGCAAACAACATACAATAATTAAAATACTAGGATCAACATGGTCAAAGGGGTGCTTGTCTTGCTCTTACTGTTCAGAGAATGTTTTGGATGTGTTCTTGAAGTTGTCTGGCACGGCGTCATCTAATTGATAAAATCTTGATAAATACAAATATGGGCTAAACAAATTTAAACAGAGACAAAACTTGAAAATTTTTGCATATTCAAAAAGATCATGATTTTAGAAAAATTTAGAAATAAAGATCACTAAATTTGGAGTTCATATGCAAAAGTTATAAGGATTTGAGTTTTGACTCGGTTTGAATTATCTTTTCTCGGCTGGTACATTGCTCTTTTTATGACTTCTAACACTATTTGGTTGCATAGTGTATTTTATGACTTCTAATACTTTTCGGTTGCTACAATGCATTTTATGACTTGTAATACTCTTTGGGTGCTTTTATGTTGTCATTACTATTCGCTGAGTAGCACACATGGATTTACGAGTACCGTAGCACTCTACTCATGGAATACGACAACCGTAGCAGTTGGAGATTACGACTATTGTTAGCAGTCGAAAGTTATGACTACGATTAGTGGTAGAAGATTACGACTATTGCAGTCAAAGGTTATGACTACTGCAGTTGAAGTTTTTGACTCCAACTGCACTCGAAGTTTTCGACACCGACAGTGGTTGAAGAGTTTGACTCCGGCAGGGGTCAAAGATTTTGACTTTGGCTATGGGGAAGATTTCAACACCGGCAGCGGTCGAAGATTTTGACAATGATAGCGGTTGAAGATCTCGACACCAGCAGTGGTTGAAGATCTCGATATTGGCCGTGGTCGGAGATCTTGACACCGACAGCGGTCAAAGATTTTGAGTCCAGCTGCGGTCAAAGATTTCGACACCGACAGCGGCTGAAGATTTTGACTCCGACAGTGGTCGAAGATTTCGACTCCAGCTGCAGTCGAAGATTTTGACTCTGGCTGCAGTCGAAGATTTTGACACTGGCTATGGTCGAAGGTTTTGACATCGACTGCTATAGTTCTCCTCTCGACTTTGACTACTACAATTTTCTTTTTGAGTTCAACTACTTTAGTTCTCTTTTCGAGTTCATATACTCTACGACAGAGGAAGAGCTGACGGGAGGTGAGGGCAGCACTTGAGGTGGAGTGAAGGAGGCTGGTGCCGCAGACTCTACCGGTGGCGAAGAGGAGGTTCTTGGCAATAGCGTAATCCGACAAAAGAGAAGCTATAAAAGGGTGCGCATGAGCTTGCTTGCATGCATGCAGAGGTATGGGTGAATGGATCGAGGTACGACTCACTGGAGAGAAAGGAGGTCTTATGGCGGTGTCCTAGTCGAAGAAGAAAAAGAAAGCCTAGGTCGAGTGGTCAATGCTCAAAATGTCAATCAAATGAGTAGGGTGCCTAAGGGAGAGGTAAGACGTGTTGGGACAGAGATGGGGAGGAGAGAAGCTCACCGGAGTTGCTAGAGCATGGTAGTGTGCTCGCCATAGTCGCGAATGACTTCAATTTCTCGGTGTTCCAGTGGGAAGGTGCTCAAGAAGCATGCGTAAGAGTTTTGTGGGGGTGAGCTGAAGAGGAAGGGCACGATCGGGGGCTTTGTAGGTATGGATGACTAAGGCAGAGCACAAGTTCTCGTGAGTGCGACCGAATGGCGTGCTCAAATTGTTGCTATGGAATGTGAGACGCAGAAGAAGACAAGGGGGAAGAGGTGCGTCGTGTTGAGGCAACGGGTAGGCTAGGGTTGGCAGCAACAGAGAGGAACTGTGGGCATGGCATCAAAAAACCAGGGGTAGCACGAGCCACGACCATGGTGGAGCTGGCGCAGGTGCATGAGGTGGAAGACGATCACTACGATCAGGCCCCACACGGTAATGAGAGGGAGTACGGTGAGCTGAGAGGTTTAGGCAATTGTTAGGCACATCAGATGAGTTCAAAAAATTGTAAAACTTTTTGTGAAATCTCCTAACATAGTGAGGATGATTTGTAAATTTTTTAGAGTTTTATCTTCTCTTGATTTTTCTAGAAAAATCTGAGAATACTTCTGGTTGAATTTAAATACACTTATCTGATTTAGATAGTTTTAAAACTTGCTTTGATATTTATTTTTAGTGCCAAGATTATACTCATGGGCTTTTAGGATGGTTTTCACCATACTTTGTCTAATGCCACTTTTAACCATCTTTTCTAACACTTGATTTGGGTTCAATTTGATTTTATTTTATGCACTTTTGATTTCTAAAAAATACTTTTTCCAATTAAATCGCAATAAAGCCAAGGGAGAACAAATGCATGCAAAAGTTTTCAAATTACCCTCGTTTTCATATACCTTGGAATCTGAGAATGTTATTGGTCTACCCCCTTACAAAGAATTTCATCCCCAAGATTTGATAGGTTCGGTAAGGAAATTCAGAAAGTCAGTTCTAAGTCAATCTTCTTGTTCCCAGGTTGCTTCATGCTCAGTGTGGTTACTCCATTGGACCTTCAACAACTTGATAGTGCGGTTCTGAGTTTATCGCTTAGCTTGGTCTAGAATGCGGATTAGATGCTCTCAGTAAGAAAGAGTGGGATGCAGATCAGTGTTATCCAATTGGTTGAGCTCCTGATCTGGGAGACTTGGAAGACATCATGCACGTCTGAGGGTTGAGGTGGTAGCTTCAATTGGTTTGCCACTTCACCTTTCTTTGCAATGATCCAGTACGGCCCGATGTACCAGGGTGCCAACATTCCATGGACATGGAAACGACGGATGCCACGGATAGTTTGTGCCTCCTTCTTCTTCTGTTACAATACTCTGCTACTTCCTAGCTTCTTCCGATCACATCCGATCGCATCTCCTTACTTGCTTTCAATTACACAACTAGTTTGTGCCTTATAAAGGATAGTTACAAGACACATAAAGGACTCAACAATCTGACTCGGTTTCTACTACGGAATTGACTCGTACATGGCAAATACTATGTATCCTACCCAACTCAATATTTCTTACCAAAACAAGATTAATTCTAACAATGGATGGCATGAATCTCCTCTTCCCCTTGATTCCCCTTCCTTGATCAAAACCTCTCTTCCAACAAAAGCGCATTCTGCTGGCACCACCTAGCCGGAGTCAACTTTACTGGGTTCAGCTGCATCCACATGATGCTTGCCAGAAGAAGCCTCTTGCTTCTCTTGGTCTGTGCCTGCGCTAGTGTGATTGTTAAGTAATTTCACCACACTTTGTTTGTTCTTTAAGTTCTACATGAGTTAGCTTAGAAGCAGGAGTCACTCTGTATGTAGTTTCGCTTCTGACCGTATACTACATTTAGCACGTTTCTCTGTTTTCAGTGGAGCAATTCTTTCAGATCATATAGAGGTCCTGAGCAAGAATTGACCACCACTTGCATGTAACTAATCCATGTAATTAGCCAGGAATAAATGGAATGCAAAATCGAAAAGCCATTGTTGTTGCGTGCAGCACAAACGAGCAACTCTATTCTCTCTGAAACTCTGGACTTCCATCTGTTCTGAACTTTGTTGATTGACATTGCTCATTGTCCGACACTATTCAGAGTTGGGGAAAAGTTCAGAACTGAGCCGATTGTTTCTATCAATTGGTATCAGAGTGGTTCTCCTTGATCCTGAGGTAATGATGCATGGAACAAGGTCCGTGTCTCCTACCCCAACAAGGAGTTCCGACGGCAGTGGTTACTAGTTCCAAGGCACTAGTAGCAGCGATGTTTTTCGCATTATGGTCACCGGTGGAGGCGGCGGCCAGGATCTGATAGCGCAGACGATGCCAAAGGAGACTAGGGTGTCACTGAGATATCCTATGCTCACGCGCATGAACTACACCAACTAGGCATTGCTTATGCATGTGAATTTGCAAGCTCAAGGAGTCTGGAATACGGTGGATCCGGACGGCGCCGAGTACCATGTGGACGAAATGGCATTGGTGGCCATTCTCCAGACGGTGCCACCAGAGATGCTGGAAACCGATTCGATTGTTTCTATCAATGATCTTCATCTTTGGCTGCGCTGCCTTTGTTGAGGATGGTGCCCTCCTCAGCGACAAAGGACATGGACGAGAAAGGAAGCAATTAGGAAGGAGGAGCAAGAAGACAGGGGTATTATGGTCCTAAATTGTCTATAATGGCATATATATCAAAGAATGGGCACTCTGCAGTGGCATTTCTAGAAGAAAAATGTTGCATTGGTATATCTCAAAACTGAAAACTTTAGAGTGGCATATATCCAAATATTGAGAAAGAAAGACTGGCTTTAGGTTTGATAGTAAAATGAAGATAGAAATTCGACTTACTTTTAAGAAAAAAGTAAGTCGTGTGATAAGTAAAACCACCTAAAAACACACTCGTGCCAGTGTTCCATCCTCCAAGAATTAGTATCCCCAAATAAGGGCCAAATCCCATGGTTATCAAACCCGACCTGGCCCGGTGGTTGGACCAGAAAAACCCGGACCCAGAGGTTACGCTGGGCCGGGCACACTCACAGGACCGCCAATGTAGTTGACCCAGAAAAAACCAGTCGACCCAGCCGGTTTTTGCGTGACCCGTCTGACCTGGCCGATTTTGACCGACCCAACCGGGTTATGTTCATGAGGGCAAACGACATAAGTACCCTCAAATTAAAGAAATACTCAAGGAAATCAATGGGCAAAATTGTCTTTTGGAATATGGAGAGGTGCTGGGGATTTTTGACTAGTAAGATACTCAGTGAGCCATGCACCGCCCCCCAAGCCCCCAATGCCCCAAATCCCCAGCGCCGACACCGCCGGTGACTCTTCTGCTCCACCTCTAGGCTCCTCAACTTCATGCCTCCACCACGTCAACCATGGTTCCTTTGCTTCACCTCTAGGCTCCTCTTCTTCATGCCTCCACCACGCCGACCACCTCCAGAGTCCAGACTCCAGAGTTTCGGCAGGCTAGTAGGGCTCCTCCAAAGGTCCTATTTGAGTTAAAATCCCTGAGAATACTATTTGAGAGAAGTCTTAAGTACAAAGGTACTATTTGGGAGAAGCCCACGGTATAAGTACCATTTCAGCAAAGCCCAACTTAGAGGGTACCATAATAGCAAAAAACTCTCCTCCAGAGGTCTGTATCTCACATCTCTCACCGTCGGCTGCATCTCCTCCCCCACGCAAGCTGGCCGCTGGCTGCATCTCCTTCGGTCCTCCCCCACGTGTGATTTAGCTCAATATTTATTGCTAATGTAAGTTTTTGATGCTTGCGGTCCTCCTGGTGTTGTGTTTTGTGCTGGCTACATACACTCCGCATCTCCTTATTATTAGTTCTTAATCTGTTCTCTACGGAGTAGCAGTAGTTAGCACTTAGGAGTAGTATGTGCTGAATCGCGTCTGATGCAAGGAGCAATGGAGAGCTTGTGGATGAGATGATTGACATGTCCCTGAAGCTATGATATGCATGCTTGAGCTCGCTAGCCGCAGTTTGTCTTCCATTAATTTGCTTAATTTCTTCATGTCTTTTCTTGTGTTCTTCTGTTATCACTTATCAGTTTAATTATGGGACTTCTGAATTGGGTGATTGTAGTGTTCAAGGATCATTCATGCATGGAATATTGTTAGGCATATTGATCAGAAGCTTTTTATGGAACTGCTTGCATAGTGTAGTATTGGTCTTCTCGTCAGTAAATATTTTATCCTAGAATTGCTTTGAACTTAGCTTAATTTCCAGTTGCAGTTAACTAGCTGCTTGCTTATTGCTTCAAGTACTAATCTTGGCTATCTCTCTTAGTAGTGGGGTTTCATGCCATATATATCCCGTTTGTAATGCTGATGTGTTTAGATAAAAGACGATAGATTAGTACTTGCTATTAGAAATTATAATAGAACGTAGAGATGAGGATTTTATATCAAAAACTTTTGCTGATACAGGAAATCATATAATACTCCTGGTTCTACTGATGGAACATAACCTACTACTATTGGTACAGATGAAACACCAAATTCTTCCGCAGCCAAATTAGATAGATGGAAGACGTACAGATCCTGCTTGGTGTTATTGTACACAAATTATTGATGGTAAACCGAAGACGATCATTTGTTCATTTTGTCACAAGAATTTTAGAGGGGCTAGCTGGATTAAAAGGAGATGTAGAAGGATGCAAGAAGGTCAAACCAGATGTTAGGCATACGATGCAGCAGCACATTGAAAGTGTTTCAAAGAAGAAGAGGAAAGTGCATGAAGCATATGATATGAATGGAATCCATATAGATCTAGTCAAAACAGAGATGAAGAGGATCATGACAATGATGGAGTTTAAGAAATTCGTGCTGGCACATCCAAATCCAAGGAAAACGCAGTCGTTAGAGCTCGTGTGAATGTAGATAAAGGAAAAGAAGTTGGTTCTTACTTCATGCCTAGAACCACTCCAGGCTATACTATTTGTCATTTAGTTTTTAGTATTGCTTATTGGCTATGGTTCTATACTTTATTATTACATTGTAATGTTGACTTTTACCTACTTTTTAAGAGACATACTTATGAAAATTTAATTTAAATATATGCGGTCTGATCAATAACCGACTGGTCCGACCACCAGGTCACTTACGTGGTCCGACCGATGACCCTGGTCCGACCATCGGGTCGGTCGCTTGCCCGTCGAGGTCTGATAACATTACCAAATCCTTAACAAAGTTTACACAATTGAACACACATTTTCCTGCCCCTTAACGGAACATGCACATGTACCATGTGTATTACAAAACAAAACACGATCGTGACTTGCATTGACAAAAACTATACTATATCCATATGCACCATACACATGTTCTCACGGTCTACGCCATCTGAGACTCCGACGGCTCTACCGCGCCGCCGGCCTCCACCTCGTCGTCCTCGGCCTCGCCGGACATCTCCTCGAGCGACTTCCCCTTGGACTCCGGCACGAGGAACGTGCAGATGAACCCGAGCAGGTTGCACCCGGCAAGCACGAACAGCGCGTTGCGCACGCCGATCCCCGGCTTGTACCCGGCCTCCGGCTTGTGCGGGTCCTGCGCCGCGTACAGGAACCCGAACGAACCGACGATGGCGCCAGCCTTCCCCGCCGCGGCCGAGATGCCGTGGCACGTCGACCGCAGCCGCGCCGGGAAGATCTCGGCCGGCACGATGAAGGTGGTGCTGTTGGGCCCGAAGTTGGCGAAGAAGAAGGTGAAGGCGTACAAGACGACGAAGCCGATGTGGTTGCCGGACGTCGTCCAGTGGTGGTACGGCACGGCGAGACCTAGCATGAAGACGGTCATCATGAAGAATCCCATCAGCTGGATGGCAAAGCGGCCGACGATGTCGATGAGGAAGACGGTGAACCAGTAGCCCGGCACGGTGCCGCAGAGCGCGATGAGCGTCTGGGCACGCGAGAGGCGGAAGACCTCGTCGAGCGCGCTCATGGTGCGTGCCTTGGGGATCCAGTTGATGCTGGTGAAGATGTCCTTCTGGAACAGGTTCTGGCTGTAGAAGGCGATGTCGAGGAGGAACCATGTGGTGGCCGTGCCGACGAGGTGGAGGCCGTGGCGGCGCGCGAACTGGCGGGAGAAGAGGCCGAAGTTGTTGCCCCGGGTGACCATCTCCTCCAGCTTCTCCGGCTCCTCCTCGATCTCCGTCTGCAGCACCTTGGACATGTCGGACGCCGCCTGCTTGGCGTTCTTGGCGACGAGGGCGGTGTACCGCGCCGTCTCGGGCATCTTCATCCGCCAGTAGTAGGTCAGCAGCGCCGGCGCGGCGCCAAGCATGAGGATGATGCGCCAAACGTAGTCGGCCGACGGGACCAGCGACGCGGATTTGTTGTCCTGGTACGCCGGGGCCGGGTGCCCGGCCCGGAAGGCTGCGGAGATGATGAGGGTGACAATGCCGCCGGCGAGGATGCCGAAGCCCTGCATGGCGAACACGGCGGCGATGAACGCGCCGCGGGTCTTCTTGTTGGCGTACTCGGACATGATGGTCGCCGACAGCGGGTAGTCGCCGCCGATGCCGAAGCCGAGCCAGAAGCGGAAGAAGCAGAGCGTGGCCATGACGCTGGTTGGGGTGTGGGCGAAGGAGAGCCCCGACGCGAGGGAGCAGATGACCATGAGCAGCAGCGTCATCCCGTAGACGCTCTTGCGACCGAGCTTGTCGCCGAGCCAGCCGAAGAAGAGCTGGCCGGCGAGCGTGCCGCAGAACGCCACGCCGTTGACGGCCGCGGCCACGTTGGGCGGCAGCGTGCCGGGGTCGGGCTTGGAGAGGTCGGTGTAGTAGATGCGGCCGAGAAGCTTGGTGACGAGGGAGATGCAGAAGAGGTCATAGGCGTCGGTGAAGAAGCCCATGCCGGCGACGACGATGGCTGTGAAGTGGTACCACTGCGTCTTGGCCGCGTCCAGCGCGCTCAGCACCTGCAGCTGCTTCTCCTGCCGCGCCATGATTCCGACGCCGACGCCGCCTGCGTACACAGAGAAGACAAGACCCTGACAATGCACAAGCACTAGACGGTGCCGGCTGTGTTTGTGGTGCTGTGCCCCGTGCAGAAATGGGGAGACAGCTGAGGGTTTAAGTAGGCGCCGGAAACGTGTAGTGCTCAGCAACCCTTCACGAATACTAACCTCCTTATAGCCGGGGGGATGCGCGACCCCCCGCTCGGCCACGTCCCCCGCCCGTGCGCTGGCCGCCGCGTGGCGGGGGATTTCTGTACGGTCAGGAGAGGGATTTTCCTCCTGTTTTTCGGAAATTACGTACAAGTCCATTTTCCTCGCAAAGAGGTCCTTTTTTCTCACGAAGAGGTCCCTGGCGGGTTTTTTAACGGCGGATTTTTCTGAAAAACCCCCTCCAGTTTGCAGGATGGCGCCCCGCGGTTTTCTAAATTGCGTACGAGTCCTCATTTCATTACATACGGGTTCTCAATTTTTGCGAAAAAGCCTTTTACCTTTTTCGAAAATACGCATGTGCCCTCGATTTTTTTTTAAAAACTCCTCACAAATTATCGCCTCTTTTACTTCGGTGCACACGGTGGCTGGCGCGGCGTGTCGCCGCGCCTATGCTGCTAGTTGTCTATGATGCTTCGTGCTCCACCCTCCAGCAAACACACACACTGGTCACGTCATGTGAATCCAAGGTTGCAGAGGAGACTAGTATTACTATGATGTCGTGCGGGCGATCAGCGTGTTTAGATCGGTCACCGTGTGCGCGTTGACTAGAGCCCGGCCTTGCGCGTGGGTATATTGCCTCTTATGACATACGTTCTCTGAGTTTTAACGCATCGATCTGGTCACCCAAAAGCCTAAACGGTCAGAATTTCATACAAAGCCATACAATCCCCGATTTTAGGCTAGGATACAGGTTTTTGGTACGAATTTCATAAAAAAACCATACATCTTCTTAAGAATCAATGTATTCTTTCCTCCAAAATTTTACGGGTTCTGTTTCGCGGTTCCCCCCTATCTTTGTTTCATGTCTGAGAGACCGAAACCATCTCCGAGAATTTGCATGGTTGCTGACAAGGACATCAAGAGAAATACCGTCTGAACGCAGATATCAATAATTATAGCATCCATTGGTGACCGGTAAGAAGTTCAGTGAACGCCGCAACATACAGGGTCTGTTCTTTAATGGTTTTTAAAAATAGCTTTTGATTTTTGTTATAGTACCTAACTTTCAAACGAAGTATTTTCTTAAGACGAAGTTTACAAGTTAATTGTAGTACATGTTAAAAGCACAACATCTGTATCAACCAACATCGCAAGCAAGTATCTCTCTCCGTAATCTTTATCGCAAACGGTTAAAACTCAAAAATTTCAACTATAAACCACAGCCATATCAAATAGACCCATATTCTTCAAACTAGTAGCTACATTAACAATTCAGCTGGCTCTTCCTATCCAAAAATTGCGTGCGCGTGTTCTTTCACACAAACCTACACTAAAAAACAGTGTTTACTGTTTGAAGCTCAAGTTAAACAATTGTGTTAAGCTTACTTAATTTGAGGCTATACGTACCTACCATTGTGACAGGAACAAATGACGCGTCTTGGTCCTTGTCAGGTAGTAAGAGCAACTCCAGCAGTAACCCTCAAAACAGGGTCTCTACTTTTCATTTGAGGACTCCCCCTACTTTTGAGGGCCCTGTTTTTTTGCATCTACTCCAACAGCACCCCTCAAATCTAAGCCCTCAAATTCATCCCACAACACACTGACACATGGGACCCACTCCTAAATCCGGTCGGAGGCGTCGGGCGGAGGCGACGGGCGACGGCGTCGGGCGACGACGACGGGCGACGGCGACGGGCGAGCGGAGGCGGCGGGCGAGTCGAGGAGCCGGGCGAGGCGACGACGACGGGCGAGGCGACGGCGTCGGGCGGAGGCGACGGGCGGAGGCGTCGGGCGGAGGCGTCGGGCGACGGCGTCGGGCGAGGCGTCGGATTTTGGGGGGAGGGGCGTGGGGGATTTTGGGGGGAGGAGGCGGGAGATTTTGGGGGGAGGAGGCGGCGGATTTTGGGGGGAGGAGCCGGGCGAGGCGACGACGACGGGCGAGGCGACGACGTCGGGCGAGGCGTCGGGCGGAAGCAACGGAGAGTGGAGGCGACGGAGAGCGGAGGCGGCGGAGAGTGGAGGCGACGGGCGAGGCGGGGGGCGAGCGGGCGGCGGAGGCGGGGGAATCGACAGGGGGCGGGGAATTTTGGGGGGAGGCGGGGAATTTTGGGGGTGGAGGCGGGGGAAGTTTCACGAGCGGGAAGAAACCGTAGGATGAGAGCCAGGGGAAGGGCCCCTGGGAATGAGGGCTTGGAGACCTCATTTGAGAGGCCTCCTATTTTTGAGAGCCAAGTAGGGGCCCTGCTGGAGTTCATTTTTTGCTCTGGCTCTCAAATATGAGGTTTGAGGGCTCAAGTAGGGGCCCTGCTG
The DNA here is from genome assembly GCA_017311315.1 of Dendrocalamus latiflorus. NCBI lineage: Eukaryota > Viridiplantae > Streptophyta > Magnoliopsida > Poales > Poaceae > Dendrocalamus > Dendrocalamus latiflorus. The sequence continues at coordinate 16,192,030 of CM029675.1, forward strand.
GAGTTGCTCTAAACAGATTATGGGCTGTTCTTATGGCTTTTGACTGCAGCTTGTGGCTTTTGGGCTGTTCGTATGAGATATTATAGAGTAACAGAAACTCACGTGTATTTTTTACCGATATAAATGAAGTCAGTACAGTATGTACTATAATTAACTAGTACATATGGTTCCAACAGTTTACAGTGCTCTAGGAAAAGGCTACTAACTTGCTACTACAAGAGGTGCCAAATTAAAAATTGATTAATTAATCCCCACTTGAATTGGATGGTCTATTTGACCTTGTATTGTTTTGGTCAATTTTTTAAGCCAATAAACTACTTTGTACGCTGGCGTGTACATGTGGATGTTGGCGCCTGCACTTCTGCAATTGAAAACCAAGTTTTCTTGCTCGTTTGGTCTGTATCTAGATCATAAAATTGGGCTAGACAGATCTTCTGCACTTAGGATCATTAATTTGATGGTAGTTCCAAATCTTTAATCTCGCCTTAAAGTTTTGTGTAAAAACATATACGGTAGGTAAAAGAAACATTGAGCGTACAGAGAGGTTTTTTTTTTATTACTGGCTACATATTTTTTCAAAAAACGAACATCATAACAAACGAAAACGTAAACAACAAAGCGCACGACTCCTTATTTGTCCGTGTTGCGTGGGAATCTCACGCTTGTCGTGCAGCATTTATGAATATGTAGAGTAATCAATCCTACACACGGCACTGGCACTCAAGTTTTTCCATCGCATGAGTCGAGACAACAAGCAGAAGACATTTTATAAGAAAACAACAAGAATAAAATAGCATCAATCCAACGAGTACTTGGAATATCCTCAGGTATATCTCCTTAAACGGTTGACGAAGACTGCTCCATTCAGATAAAATATATATTTGTCAATTGCGGACTACAATGCAATCATCTGAGTCTACCAATCGTTAGCTGTTGTTTTATTATTGATGGGAATTAATTGGTTAGATAATTGACAGGCTAATTGCTAATTGGTACCCAAGTAATTATAGTGGGAATATTGGAACTGCATTTGTCGGCCAACACTTGTATTTGTCTCTTCAATCAATGGAGCATGATTGATATTGGGTTTCTGCTGGATTAGGTATTAATTCTCATGTTTTTCTTGAGAACATTAATCTCACCATTCTTTTCCACCGATTTTAATTTTACTTGATCCCTTTGTTACTAATCTACAGTATATATAGGACCGAGAACAAGGGTGAATAGAAGCCTACATAAATACAATTCTTTTTTCAATCTTTTCTTAAGGAGAATTTAAGACTCTTCGCCTCAATAGTGATTAAAAGCTATGTCATGATATAAATATCCGAGCCTACAAATCTCTAGGAAATCTCCAAGAAAGATCAAGCCGAACAAGGTTTCATGTGCCCGGACGGTCTGACATCCAACTAAGCAGCGGTTTGACCTCTAGAGAGCGGTTTGAACGGTACTTAGTTGACGGTCTGACATCTCGTTAGACCAGTCTGACCTCTCCCTCAGCATAAACTGAAAATCAACATGATTTTAAATCCAAAAAATGATGTAACTTTTATTTCATGGCTCCAATTACTTGAAACTTTGTAGACACCGAGCATATGATATTGTGAACCTAACCCAATAAGAAATATAAGAAAAGCTTCCACAGTTTTGATATTTTTTTAATCCAAAGGCAAGCTGCACCAAAATCAAGACAAATATGAAAACAGTGATTAAGAGAAGTTCATCAGAGGAATCAAGACAAGATGGCTAAGGATGGTTTCCCACAAATTTTAGCTTCCTCAAATCGCAACAAAACCAACCCAAACTCTCTCAAGATCAAAACCCCTTAAATCACCCTTTTTTTGAGTCAAAACTGAGAAAATGTAAGAACTTGCAAAGAAAGATGACTAGATGGATGAGATCTGGTCTTCAAGAGATATCTCAATCACTTACACGTCCTTGGCACAAAGCAATACCAAGAGGGGGGAAAGAACAGAAAAAACCTAGCCAAATCAAGATTTCACTTACACACACATTTCTCAAAGTGCTTACAAAACTCAACCTACTAAGTCATTTGCGATTGATCCACTAAGACATCTTGGCTCACATTGACCTAAACCACTTTTTCTTTGCGTCTCTTCGTGCCACGATTTTATCCAAGGCTCAACCCGATATTTTAGTAAACTCCCAAAATACTCCCCCCTAGAAGCTTCTAGGCACCTTCTCTTAACTCCATCTTTACCTTCACATCAAAGCATATATGCACGCTTTGACATGTAGTCTGTGGTGCCTAATGACTTGCCATCAAGTCTTCATACATTTAGTCTCTACCGGATCGTCTCTACTTGCACCAGCCCAAATCATTTGGCACACCACATGCACCTAGACCGATCTCGTCCTTCCTTACATGCATGCATAGGCTGGAGCACCTGCTTCCACAATCGCCTTGGCTTTGCCATTATCTAAGCCTCCTACGCCTCTCTCTTGGACCAAGTCTATTTGCTTTCCCACGTACATCTCAGCTGAGGCTACACTGCCTCTAACTCTTGCGCTCATGCGTCCTATCTCCAACGGTGACATCGTTCCTTCCACAAAACTACAAAAAATGCACCAACCTGTACTCCAAGCCTTTCTCTTGGAACTTGTGCATCTTCATGCCGACGAGACTGCTCCCAACCGTCTAGTCTGCCACCTGCAGCGCCTGCATGCTTGTTGTGGGCCTTCCTGCTGCCAGTTGCATACACATCTTTCGAACCGTGGAGCTCACCTGAGCCGTTGCACTCCTTTGTGTTGTTTGTATGTCCCCCTGGGATCCGCACTAGTCAGGCTCGTTGCATGGCTCCTCCAAGCTACTCTTCAGACAAATCAATTTATAAGTTTTCAAAGAAATCTTGTACAACCGATTCGGAGATCTCTTCACTTTCATCAACAATCCTTCATTCTTGTCATAGACACGCAAAAATTCATCCTGCAGCACCACCTTGCACCCTTCTTCTGTCATTTGCCTGAGGCTAAGTTTGTTACTACACAGGTTTGGTATAAAATAAATCTCAGAGATAAACTTCTAATCGCCATTCTTGTATTGCAACAACATCGAACCATTGCCTTTTATATCCACCGTGGATCCATCACCAAACTTGACTTTGCCCCCCAACTCTTCTCATTGAGCTCATGGTACATCGAGCGATCTCCTGGCATATGATTACATGCTCCATTATCCAAGTACCGCCAATCAGTGTGATCATCACCGCCTTCCTCCATGCATAGTTTAGGAACCGCGTTCTTCTCATTCAACATCACCATGCCTAGTGTCTCTTCAACACATATGGAAAGAAGTAGTTCTAGCTCCTCACTGGTCGTAAATTACAACCACGAGTATTACGACCATGTGAGGCTCTGATATGACCACACTCAACTTCACAACCACTCCAATAGTTTACGACCATGTAGTGTTGGTTACAACCAGTTTTGATGGCTATGACCACTTCGTCGATTACCCTTACGACAACTCCTTTCAATCATACACATACACGTAACTTTAGCTGACGAGAGTTATGACCATGCTTCCACTGCACTGCACGTTCTCGTAATTGAGCTATGACCACTTTGGTTTATGAGCACTAGAGACTTCAACTGTAGACCCCAGCTCCTTCGACCACGTTCACCTCCGCCTACAAGTACTCTCGGTTCTCGATAACTTCGAGTACGCTAAGCACTCGATACCAATGTGCAGCTCCTTTGCACCTCACGCTGCCTTCGAGTATGGTGGCGACGACACGAAAACACAATAGCTTTTCCCGGGAGCCAAAGCATTCTGCTTTTCTCTTCTTTTCTCTCCCTCAACTTCTCGATCACAACTGATCGCTCTTGTTTGCTTCTCCTTCTCCTTCTGTTACAATACCGTGCTACTTCCTAGCTTCTTCCTATCACATCCGATCGCTTCTCCTTGCTTGCTCCCGATTACACAACTAGTTTGTGCCTTATAAAGGGTACTTACAAGACTCATAAATGGCCTGAACAACCCGACTCGGTTCTACTATGGAACTGACTCGTACATGGCAAACACTACGTATCCTACCCAAACTCAATATTTTCTGCCAACACAAGATTAATTCCAACACACACCCCCTTAATCTTGTTTCTCCACCTTGATCATGCTGATCTTCTTTTGCTCCTAAATCTGCATCTGTTGCCGTATTGGCATCCGTATCTACCTATTCTTCCTCCACTAGCATTGTGGGTTCCTCTTGTAGCTCTTCTGGTGCGTGAGACTGCTTCTGACGGTCACTTCGGACTTTGCTACCACTGCGCTCTGCTATAATCTGTTGCACGTGTACTGAGCAATCTGCCCACTGTGACCCGTAGAGCGCCTATGTCCCGTACCTGCATGTACATGCGGTCCACCTTGACCTCCCGCACTACTGGCTTCTGCCTCTTCTTTTTTACCTGCACTTCTGTGCACCGTTCCTTCCTGGGTCGTCACTGCCCTATTGCCCATGCTTGCTCCATTCCGAGTCATGCAAAAACAACACTTGTTGCACCTTGCACCTGGATCGATCTTCTCCTTCCTTGCATGCATGCATAGGCTAGAGCACCGGCTCCCACAATTGCCTTGGCTTCACCGTTATCTGAGCCTGCTCCTCTCTCTTGGACCATGTTTGTCTGCTTTCCCACGTACATCTCAGCTGAGGCTACACTGCCTCTAACTCTTGTGCTCGTGCGTCTTGTCTCCAGCGCTAACATCATTCCTTCCACAAACCACAGAAAAATGTACCAATCTGTACTCTAAGCCTTTCTCTTGGAACTTGTGCATCTGCATGCCGACATGACTGCTCTCGACCGTCCGGGCTGCCACCTGCAGCGTGCGCGACCGTGCTGCCTGCATGTATACATGTCTCACTCACCCGAGCCACTGCACTCCTCTATGCTGGTTGTATGTCCCCCGAGATCCGTGCGCATCGGGTTCAATGCTTGGCTCCCCCAGGCTGCTCTTCAAACAAACCAATTTACAAATTTTGCCTTTCATCAATAGTTCATCGTTCTTGTCATAGACACACAAAAACTCATCCTGCAGCTCCACCCTGCACCATTCTTCTGTCATTTGCCCGAGACTAAGTATGTTATTACACAGAATTGATATAATATAAATCTCAGATATCAACTTCTGATCGTCGTTCTTGCATTGCAGCAACATCGAACCTTTGCCTTATATTTCCACCGTGGATCCATCACCAAACTTGACTTTGCCCCAAGTCTTATCATCGAGCTCATGGAACATGAAGCGGTCTCCCGTCATATAATTACATGCTCCATTATCCAAGTACCGCCAATCAGTGTGATCATTGCTGCCTTCCTCCGTGCATAGTTTAGGAACTACGTTCTTCTCATTCAACACCACCATTCCTGGTGTCTCTTCAACACATAAAGAAAGAAGTAGTGCCCGCTCAACATCCTCCTCAGCACGAGTAAGGTTTACCTCCTCATTCTTCTTCTTTGCTTGGGCAATCCGAAGTGTAGTGTATGTAATTCTCACAGTTGAAACACTTTATGAGGTTGTAGCACTCTGACGTGTAGTGCCCATATTCACCACATTCAAAGCACTTGACATGTGACTTGTCATGGGATCTTTCACTACCGCCTTGCCCCGCCTTGTCTCCATGGCCACCTCGACCACTCTAGCCGCCTCGCCCATGCCATCGCCCGCGACTGCTTGATGAGCCACCGCTGTCCCTCGGATCTCCCTTTAATAGCAATGACTGCTGGTTATGGGACTAGGACCCCTACTTGTTACGCAACTGAAACCCCTTCAGTAGCTCCTCATGCACCTTGAGGGATCCAGTGATCTCCTCGATCTTCTTGTCCAGATCAGAGTACATAAGCGTGGTGATGACAGATATGTACTTCTCCAGAAGCACGCACAGATATTTCTTCACCACCATAGATTCATCCATCTTGTTGCCAAAAGAGTTAATCTGATTGTATAGTGAAGTCAGCTTGTCGGTGAACTCATCCACCAACTGCGTCTCTCCCATCTGGAGATTCTCAAACTCACTCCGCAAATTCTAGAGCCACACCTCCTTCACACAATCAGCTCCCTTGTGCATTGTCTGAAGCGTCTCCCACGCTTCTCGTGCTGTCTCCTTCCTGATGAGCTAATGCATCATTGAATCTAGTACCGCTTGGAAGATGATGGCCAAAGCCGTCTGGTCCACCTTGTCATCCACCTCCTTGTCCTTCCCTTTTGGATCGACTGCACCCCAGACACCTTGGGCGCGCATGTTCGCCTTCATCTTCATTGCCCACACCGGGTAATTATCAGTCGTTAGGAGAGGATACTGGAGGGAGATTAGCCCATACTGGGCCTTCGCCTTCTCACCCATGATCTTCAGGTATCACCAAGATCAACAGGCTCTAATACTACGATTGGATCCCGACCCTAGCACCCCGCCTAATCCAACCGGGTTTTACTCTCCGATCCCTAGGTCTTAAATGGGCTACGCACCCTGTGCACCTAAGCCCATAGACTGCCCGCATGCAAGCCCCTCAAGCAACAATCTTATAAGTGGTATTGGGCCTTCTCCCCAAAAGACTAGTCTAATGAGTGGAGGCTCCCTCACACATATAAGATGTGTTTTTTTCTTTCCCACAATTCATGTGGGACTATTTTCCAACAATCTCCCCCATACACACACACATGGATTCTGCACATCGTACTCCTGGGAGATGTTAGGTACCTGGGCTCTGATACCACTGTTGGAACAACGCCTCACTGGTTGTAAATTACGACCATGAGTATTACGACCACATGAGGCTCTAATACAACCACACTCAACTTCATGACTACTCCAAGTAGTTTACAACCACGCAGTGTTGGTTACGACCACGTGTGATGGCTACGACCACTTGTGCCTATAGTTACGACCACTTCGTTGATTACCTTTACGACCACTCCTTCCTGTTCTACATGTACTCGTAACTTTAGCTGACAAGAGTTACAACCACGCTTCCACTGCACTACACATTCTTGTAACCAAGCTACGACCACTCCAGTTTACGAGCACTAAAGTTTTCAACTACAGACCCCAACTCCTTCAACCGCGTTCACCTCCGCCTATGAGTACTCTCGGTTCTCGATAACTTTGAGTACGCTAAGCACTTGATACCAATGCGTAGCTCCTCTGCACCTCACGCTGCCTTCGAGTATAGTGGCGACAACATGAAAACACAATATGCGAACACAATAGGTTTTCGCGGGAGCCAAAGCACTCCGCTTTTCTCTTCTTTTCTCTCACTCAACTTCTCGATTAAAACCGATCGCTCTTGCTCGCTTCTCCTTCTTCTTCTTCTTCTGTTACAATACTCTGCTACTTCCTAGCTTTTTCCGATCACATCTCCTTGCTTGCTCTTGATTACACGACTAGTTTGTGCCTTATAAAGGGTAGTTACAAGACTCATAAACAAACTCAACCTGACTCGATTTGTACTACGGAACTAACTCGTACATGGCAAACACTATGTATCCTATCTAAAATCAGTATTTCTTGCCAAAACAAGATTAATTCCAACAAGGGATCTCTTCCCTTGATTCCCCTTCCTGGATCGAAACCTTTCTTCCAACAACAGCGCATCCTGTTGGCGCCGCCTAGCCGAAGTCAACTTTACTAGGTACAGCTGGATCCACAAGATGCTTGCTGGAAGAAGCCTCTTGCTTCTCTAGGTCCGTGTCTGCGCTAGTGTGATTGTTAAGTAATTTCACCGCACTTTGTTTGTTCTTTAAGTTCTACATGACTTAGCTTAGAAGTAGGAGTCACTCTGCATGTAGTTTCGCTTTTGACTGCATACTACATTTAGCACGTTTCTCTATTTTCAATGGAGCGATTCTTTTGGATCATAGAGAGGTCGGCCACCTCTTGCATGTAACTAATCCATGTTATTTGCCAGAAATAAATGGAATGCAAAACCAAAAAGCTGTTGTTGCGAGCAGCACAAACGAGCATCTGTATTCTCTCTGAAACTCTGAACTTCCATCTATTCTGAACTTTGTTGATTGACATTGCTCATCATCCGACACTATTCAGAGTTGGGGAAAGTTCAAAACTGAGCCGATTGTTTCTATCAATTTGTATCAGAGTGGTTCTCCTTTGATCCTGAGGCAATGGTGCGTGGAGCAAGGTCTGTGTCTCCTGCCCCAGCAAGGAGTTCCGGCGGCAGTGGTTGCTGGATCGAGGGCGCTGGCAGCAATGATGTTTTTCGCGTGATGGTCGTCGGCAGAGGTGGCGGCCAGGATCTGATGGCGCAGACGACACCAGGGAGACCGGGGCGTCACTGAGATATCCTATGCTCACGCTTACGAACTACAACGACTAAGCATTGCTCATGTATGTGAATTTGCAGGCTTAGGGAGTCTAGGATGTTGTGTCTGTTTTGTAACCCTTGTTATCCTGAGGTGTAATTGCAGTGATATATATAAATGAACTTGCGTCCTGCGGGATTAAGTTGCGGCAAAACCTTGACTTCCTTTGTTTTTCATGGTATCAGAGCCAAGTTTCCACCTATGTCGCTCATCCCCTCCACCAAATCATCCTCCGTCATGTCTTCCATCCCTCACACCTCACTAGCAGTTCCACCTGCTCCAGCCTTCAATCATGTCATCATCGTGAAACTCAACAGGGATAATTACCTATTGTGGAAGGCGCAGCTTGTGCCATATCTTCGTAGTCAAGGGTTGCTTGAATATGTAGATGGATCTGGTACTGCTCCGCCGCCTACTGTCACGAAGACTACTGAAGGGCAAGAGGTTCAGGTCTCAAACCCTGAATACCTTTCCTGGTTTCAGCGTGACCAAGCAGTACTCAGTGCCATTCTTTCCTCTCTTTCAGAGGATGTCCTGTCGCATGTTCTCTTCAATACCATGGCAGCTGAGGCATGGCAAGCCCTAGAACTCATGTTTGGGTCCATGTCCAGAGCATGGATTGCTCAAGTCCGTATGCAATTAGCAACTCTGCGCAAGAACAACATGACGGTTGTTGACTACTTCACGAAGATGAAGGCCATTGCGGATATCATGTCATCAATTGGTAATCCACTTCAAGAGGAGGAGATTATCTCCTATTTGTTGGAAGGTCTTGGATGCGGCCTGAGCAGATGTTGCTAAGTGAGGTGTATGCACATCTCATCAATTTTGAGCTATGACTGCAGAATGCAAATCAGTCTATCCAGATTGAGTCTTCTGCCAATAGTGTCACTAAAAGCCACAATGATCACGGAGTGAATTCACAACAGCAGTATCATTGGAATCGATCACAACATCATCATCAATCCCAGAAGAAGAGCTAGCGTCCACGCTCGTCATCAAGCCATGGGAGTAATCAGCCTCGGGTGATCTGCCAAGTGTGTGGCAAGGCAGGACATGATGCTCTGTGGTGTTTTCAAAGGTTCAACCACTCATATCAAGCAGAAGAAAGAAGTGCATCTATAGTAACTACCACATATCCGGTTAATCCTAACTGGTATGTAGATACCGGTGCCATGGACCATCTGACAAGTGAGCCTGATCGTCTTTCAGTGCGAGAGCGCTATAAAGGGGTAGACCAAGTACAAGTTGCCAACAGTACAGGTTTGATGATTTCTCATACTGGTCATTCTGTTATTCCTGGTTCATCTCGCCCTCTTGCTCTCAAAAATATTCTGCATGTTCCTAGAATTAGCAAGAATCTTTTGTCTGCTCATAAACTCTACGTTGACAACAATGCTTACCTGGAGTTCCATCCAAATTTCTTTTGTATTAAGGACCAGGCAACGGGGAAGATCATACTTAGAGGCCAGTGTGAGAAGGGACTCTATCCTCTTCATCATGTGCAAGCTCCCTGTCGTTGTCAGTCCTTGATCACAGAGAAACTGTCCTCTGACCTCTGGCACAAGAGGCTTGGTCATCCGTCTTCAGCAGTAGTTGCAGCCATTCTCAAGTCAAATAAAGTTCCTTGTCATCCTAATAAACAAGAAGCTGTGTGTGATGCTTGTCAACTAGCTAAAATACATTAGTTTCCTTATAATTTGTCTAGTCGCGTTACTGTTGCTCCTTTAGATCTTGTTCACTCAGATGTATGGGGTCCTGCCCAAACATCAGTTAATGGTTTCAAATACTATGTTCGTTTTGTGGATGATTTCAGCAAATTCTCTTGGATCTATCTTTTGAAGTTTAAATCTGATGTTGAGAAAGCTTTCATCTAGTTTCAAACCCATGTTGAAAGGCTGCTCAATACCAAAATTCGCTCAATTCAAACTGATTGGGGAGGAGAGTATCAGAAACTACATCAATTTTTCTTGAAACTTGGCATTGCACATCGGGTGTCATGCCCTCATACGCACCAACAAAACGGGGTTGCAGAACGAAAACATCGCCATATTGTAGAGACTGGACTGGCCCTTCTAGCTCATTCATCCATGCCCATCCGTTTTTGGGATGATGCATTTCTTGCTGCAACCTATCTCATCAATCGCATGCCTAGTCGGGTTCTTAATAATTCCTCTCCTCTTACACTTGTCTTCAAGACTAATTTTGATTTCTCAATGCTCAGAGTCTTTGGCTGTGCTTGTTGGCCAAATTTGAGACCTTACAATTCTATGAAACTTGATTTTCGGTCTAAGTTGTGTATCTTTGTTGGCTATAGTACTTTTCACAAAGGATACAAATGCTTTCATAGAGAAACTAGTCGAGTCTATATCTCACGTGATGTTGTGTTTGATGAGAATAGATTTCCCTTTTCTGACCATTGTGCTAGTTCAGCCAAAGACACTGATGTCTCTGCATATCTACCCTTGCTTACACCTATTGTGTCATTTTCATCTAATGAACCGGGTAGTAACAATGATCAGTTGAGAGATTCTAGTATATCTGATATTAATGAAGATAACTTACCATCAGTTTCTGAGCCTCAACGTGCATATTTTAGTACGAGCTCTGGAGAGTCACCAGCTGAGTTAGCTGCATATGAAGAGAATACACTTGCAACTACTTCTGATGATATATCTACTGAAGAAATTAGACCATTAGAGCCAGACCAAACTTAGCGGATGAGAACTCGGCTTCAAAATAATGTCAGGGTACCTAAAAGATACACAGACGACACAGTACCTTACCCAAGTGGTGGTAGGAAGGCGTTTTCTGTAGAACCCAAGTCTATTTATCAAGCTCTTGCCAATCCAAAATGGAAGGCAGCCATGGATGCTGAGTTTCAAGCTCTGCAGAAAAATAGTACATGGCATCTAGTTCCTGCACAACATGGAATGAATGTCATTGGGTGCAAGTGGGTGTTCAAAGTAAAACATAAGCCAGATGGATCTGTAGATCGATATAAAGCACACTTGGTTGCAAAGGGTTTCAAGCAGCGTTATGGCATTGACTACATTGACACTTTCAGTCCTGTCGTCAAGCCAGCTACAGTTCGTCTTGTGTTGTCAATAGTTGTCTCCCGTGGATGGACTCTTCGGCAAGTGGATGTTAACAATGCCTCTTAACACGGTGAGCTCCAAGAAGAATTATTCATGTGCCAACCATTCGGATATGAAGATACTGCCTATCCTTCTCATGTACGCAAGCTGGAAAAGGCGTTATATGGCTTGAAACAGGCACCTCGTGCCTGGTATTTCAAGCTTAGTATGAAACTTCAAGAACTTGGTTTTGTATCTTCGAAGGCCGACACATCTCTGTTTGTGTACAATCGAGATGGTATAACTGCCTACATTCTTGTCTTTGGATGACATTATCATTGCCAGCTCTTCATCACAACTAGTTTCATCTCTTGTCCAGAAGATTTTAGCAGAATTTGCACTCAAAGATATGGGGGAGCTGTCATATTTCTTGGGAATTGAGGCATCATGGAAATCAGGTGACCTTATACTAACACAGAAAAATATATTGCTGATCTGTTGAATAGAATTGGGATGCAAAATTGCAAACTGATCTCCACTCCAATGCAGACCTCAGAGAAACTTGCCAAAGATTGCGGCGAATTACTGTCAGAGTCTGAAGGTATGGAGTATCACAGTACAGTCGGTGCACTGCAATATTTGACAATTACAAGACTTGATATAGCCTACTTAGTTAACAAGGTATGCCAATACTTGCATGCACCTACAAATGTTCATTGGACTGCAGAAAAACGTATTTTGCGGTATCTCAAAGCCACAACAACAATGGGGCTGAGAATTCAGAAGGAGAGCTCTTTACTGCTTAGCGCATTTTCAGATGCGGACTGGGCCGGTTGCTCGGATGACAGGAGGTCGACGAGTGGGCATGTAGTGTGTCTTGGATCACACTTGATGTCATGGTGCTCTAGAAAACAGTAAACTGTGTCAAGGTCGAGTACCGAGGCTGAGTATAAGGCACTGGCGAATACAACTGCAGAGTTGATCTGGTTTCAGTCACTACTCAAAAAATTTGGGATTTTTCAGGCCAGACCACCACGATTGTGGTGTGACAACCTTGGTGCCACTTATCTAACAGCCAACCTATAAGAATTCAGAGAAGTTTTGTAATGGCTCAACTCAACGATCATCTCTAGATTGTATTCTCTTTATATTACCAGAATGGTTACAACCTTGCCGATAAGAGCGGCAACTACACTGAACGTGCGTGATCCTACTGATCCGCATAACCCAACAAGCCGCATAACGCGGGCATTATCTGTAACGACAATACACAGGCGACAATATGAGTATACTCCTTGTCAGCCTGTACACGCACAACAGAATACACCGTATAACAGAGTACACCGTTACAACACTGAATTTTAACAGCCTCTCTCAATCTCAACCTCGGTTTACCAGATTAAGATTGTTGCAGATAAAGTTGAACGGTGCTTTTGACAACGCTTTGTGAAAATATCAGCGATTTGATCTTGTTGTAGGGGTGGCCCAACCCCCCGTGACTGGGCCGTGCAACTAGTCCAACATGTAATAGGCCCCAAATATAACAGTGTAAATATACCAGTGTACCCCCATCCTTTGTAAATACTAAGGGGTATAATGGGGATTTCCCATTCTACCCCACTCACATATATATAAGCCCCCAGGAGGGGCAAAGGGGGGGGCTCCTCTCATTCTCACCACCTCTCCACAGATCTGGCTCTCCTCTTCCTCTCCTACCAGTCCCCTCTTTCCCTGTTTAGCCCGTAGCTACGACAGATGGCGCCGTCCGTGGGGAACGACGGGGAGCAAGAAGCTGCGTAAGGGCGCTAGAGGTGGCTACCACCGAAGGAGCTGCTTAGCGCGGAATGGAAGTATCTCAAGTTGCTCATATCGTGAGCGTCACAGATAAGTTCTGAGGTCTCATCTCTATTCTGGTTCCAGATCTGGTAGATCTGGTTGGGTAGGGTGCACAGGCTTTGCCTGTATACCTTGCTACGTTCTGTAGGTGGTGCATCGAGTAGATCTACAGCGAGCATGAGCTAACTCCAGATCGAGACTCCGCACTAGCTGCAGACCGAGGCTCCGCGTCGATGAGCTTCGCGAAGCCCCCGACAGCTCTGCACAGCTGGACGTCATCACGTCGCCGGCCTCGGCGCCGGGCCTCCGCGACGAGTCTCCGCCGGCGTCGAGCTCGTCTTCGCGCCCGCCCCTGCACGAGAGCCTCCGTGCAGGGACTCCTCGCCCCGTCGATCGAAGTCCTCGCATCCACTCTCCAGGCCACGTCAAGCCTCCGCGTCGCGAGGCGAATGGAAGCGATTGCGAGGACGCGTGTATGCACGCGCGCATGCGCATGCATGGCGAAGAAGCGCGACCTCTCCGCGTAAAGCCAGCGTCGAGCCTCCACTCTGCAGTCTCCGTTCTATCGATCGGGACCTCGTCTTCGGGCAGCGGCTGGTGCGCAAGCGAGGCATGGACCCCGCGCGGAGGATACCCTTCCACCCATGCAAGGTATTTGTATTTGTCACGTGATGAATGCAGGAAAGGACGTCAAGTGCTCCGCCATCAATGCATGCATGGATGGAAGCCTTAAGGCGCGCGCACACGTGAAGCCTCATGGCTGCAAGCCCGCGGTCCCCGCATCGACGCCCCCGCGCCTACGCGATCTGCGCTACAGCCTCCGCGCGGTCTGCGCCATCGGCTCCGCGCATGCAAGGTCTGCAAGCCTACGCGGAGCAGCGAGCCCTCCTCGTCGAAGCGGGCCTCCGCCTTCACCAAGCCCGAGCCGAACAACTTCGACGAGCCTCCGCCCGCGTCGGCCCCCGCTCGACGAAGTTTACGGCAAGCATGTTAGGCTGGACGTGAACACATGCATGGAGTGTCCGTCTACGTGAACACAGGGAGTATCCATCCATGCATGTGTGAGAAACCCATGCATGCATGATTCTTGTGTCCACTGCTTGTTTTCATGCAGGAAAAGCAGTGTATCGGTAAAGCACTCGTACAGCGGGCGTCGCTACCTTCGCGCTGGCGTCGCTACCTTCGCGCAGGACCTCCACGACCCACGGGCGAACTTCGCACAGACTCCGCCAGTCTCCGCGTCGACTTCGAGCTCCATGCCGAGTCGGCCGGAGTCCGCGTCAATTCTGAGCTACGCGCTGACTCTGCCTCGGGACTCCACATCGACCCCAGGCCGCCAGCCCAGGCCGCGTCAAGGTCTTTGTCGAGGTGTCGACGGCTTCTGGGCGGCAAGGCGTGAAGGCCTTTGCCGAGGGCCTGTCCTGAGCGCCTCATCCCACCAACGGACTAGCTCGTGGTTACCCGGCGGCGGCCATGGAGTTGCCAGCGGCCGAGCCCTGCCAGACTGCGAGGCCCGAGTGCACCGCTTCGCTGAAGATGGACTCCAGCCTCCGCTCGCCTCCACGTCTCCGCTCGCCTCAACGCCGCGGGGACGTCGTCGGCCTTCGCCTTGGCGCCGTGGGGACCTCGCCGGCCTTCGCCTTGCCCCCACGACGACCGGCGCTCGTGCGCGAAGTCTCCGACGTGCGAAGCCCCCGCCTGAGGTTTGCGACTCGAGGTCTCCAGTGCGTGTTCGCGGATTCTCTCGCCCGAAGCCTCCGACGTGCGAAGCTCCCGCCCGAGGTCTGCGGCTCGAGGTCTCCGGCGCGCGTTCGCGGAGTCTCTCGCCCGAAGTCTCCGGCTCGAGCTCGACACGGATGGGCGTACACAGTCAGTCAGTTCACTCTGCAGGAGGGCTGCGAGCGCTGGTTAGCTTTGTATGCGCGCTCCGCATGGCCCCCCGTGTGAGCTTAATTTCAGGCCTTTGCGTCGGCCGTCACCTCCGCAAGAGGAGCCCCGGTGAACGACGCGGCGAAGTCTACCCCGCGCCGTTCGAAGAAGACGAGGCCAGCGGCGAGGAGGCCGTGGTCGCCTTCGACTGCGACGACGGTGGGCTCATCAGCGTCGGCGACGTCGCCGATAACTGCCTGTGCAAAACCGACGGGCACCAGACGACGTCGCATGGCCGAGCGGAGTTGCGCGGAGATGGGCGCGGTGGGGGACGCGGAGCCGTATTCATTCAACCAGCATCACGTATGCATGCGTACTCGGAGGAGGCCGGCAGGGCTCGACGCGAAGGCGGAGAAGCGCGGCACACCGAGCGGAGGCCCGGGACGAGTGTGTGCGAAGCCTGGCGTCCGAAGGTGGAGCCCGGCGCGCGCGAAGCCTGGCGCCCGAAGGTGGAGGCCGGTGCGCGCAAAGCCTGGCATCCGAAGGTGGAGCCCGACGCGCGCGAAGCCTGGTGTGCATGGCGCGTACACTACGGCGCCTTCGCCGCTGCGACTCTCCGAGCGGTAGCCATCCAAAACTATGTGTAAGTATACATGCAGAGGGAGCGTGTACGTCACGCAAGCAAGTAGAGTCTGCGTCGAGCCTCCGCGGAGCGTCGGCCCCGCACCTCGCATCGAGGCCTACGCTAGCTTCGGGCAGCCAGGGTCTCCGCACCTGCGAAGCATACTCCGCGTCGTCTTCGACCAGCCCGGTACACACTGCATATGATTACGTGTGCGGCTTTAATAATCCCCGCTGCATTTCTTGCGTGCATGGCTTTAAGAAAATGGTTGTACATCATGTCGTTTATTGCAGTTACAATTCCATTCTGAGAGCATTTGATTTGGCTGCGTTTGCTTCTCCGGTTTTGGCCACTTCTGGGCCGCCGTGGTATCACGTGCTTTCCCAGTGCCGCGTCCCGGAGCATTTTATTGTCGCAAGTCTTCGGCCATTTCGTTGATGCCTCTGTTTTGGTCCCCGTTTTTGATTTAAATCGCACGACGGCCCCGCACCTCGGCGTACTCTACGGAGTATAAACCAAAGACGCACGTTCGCGTGTGCACTCGCCGTCGCCAGGGGGGCGGGACTGAGTATAAACCAAAGACGCACGTTCACGTGTGCACTCGCCGTCGCCAGGGGGGCGGGACTGAGTATAAACCAAAGACGCACGTTCGCGTGTGCACTCGCCGTCGCCAGGGGGGCGGGACTGAGTATAAACCAAAGACGCACGTTCGCGTGTGCACTCGCCGTCGCCAGGGGGGCGGGACTGAGTATAAACCAAAGACGCACGTTCGCGTGTGCACTCGCCGTCGCCAGGGGGGCGGGACTAAGTATAAACCAAAGACGCACCGGGGGGACGCCCTCGCGCGCACAAGTCTCCGGACTATAAATAAGACGTAGCGTTGAGCCTAGCTCCGCACGCATGATGTCTACGGACTTTAAAAAAGACGTGACCGTCGAGGCATTCCTCCGCACGCGCGAGTCCACGGACTATAAATAAGACGTAGCGTTGAGCCTAGCTCCGCACGCATGATGTCTACGGACTTTAAAAAAGACGTGACCGTCGAGGCATTCCTCCGCACGCGCGAGTCCACGGACTATAAATAAGACGTAGCGTTGAGCCTAGCTCCGCACGCATGATGTCTACGGACTTTAAAAAAGACGTGACCGTCGAGGCATTCCTCCGCACGCGCGAGTCCACGGACTATAAATAAGACGTAGCGTTGAGCCTAGCTCCGCACGCATGATGTCTACGGACTTTAAATAAGACTAGCGTTGAGCTCAGCTTCCGCACGCACGACTCTACGGAGTATAAACAAGACGGGGACTCTGATCCCACGCTCTCTACGGAGCATAAATAAGACGCAGGTGTTGTCCCTGTGCAAGTCTACGGACTCTAAACAAGTCGTGCGCTGAGGTCCGCCCCCGCACGCACCAGTCTGCGGACTATAAATTAAGTCGTGCGCCGAGGTCTGCCTCCGCACGCGAGAGTCCAAGGACTCTAAATCAAGTCGTGCGCCAAGGTCTGCCTCCGCACGCGAGAGTCCAAGGACTATAAATTAAGTCGTGCGCCGAGGTCTGCCTCCGCACGCGAGAGTCCGCGGACTATAAATTAAGTCGTGCGCCGAGGTCTGCCTCCGCACGCGAGAGTCCCAGGACTATAAATTAAGTCGTGCGCCGAGGTCTGCCTCCCCACGCGAGAGTCCAAGAACTATAAATTAAGTCGTGCGCCGAGATCTGCCTCCGCACGCGAGAGTCCGCGGACTATAAATTAAGTCGTGCGCCGAGGTCCGCCTCCGCACGTACCAATTACCCTCACGCACTCTACGGAGTATAAAAATTGCGCGATGGCCGAGACACTAGGGAGTGCCTTGCCCTAGTGATGCGGCACCTGGATGTCGCACCTTCGAGCGCGTTACACCAGGGAGTGTATCACTCCTTTTTGAAGGTAGGGGAATGGCGGTCTCCCCTCCCTACCTCGGCGTGCGTAGTGCCTTCGGCCTACGCTCCAAGCGCCCGCTCCCCGCGGGCACTCCTTTTTGAAGGTAGGGGAACGGCGGTCTCGCCTCCCTACCTCGGCGTGCGTAGTGCCTTCACCTACGCTCCAAGCGCCCGCTCCCCGCGGGCACTCCTTTTTGAAGGTAGGGGAACGGCGGTCTCGCCTCCCTACCTCGGCGTGCGTAGTGCCTTCGGCCCACGCTCCAAGCAACCGCCCTCGGCGGGCACTCTTTTTGAAGGTAGGGGAACGACGGTCTCGCCTCCCTACCTCGACGTGTGTAGTGCCTTCAGCCTACGCTCCAAGCGCCCGCTCCCCGCGGGCACTCCTTTTTGAAGGTAGGGGAACGGCGGTCTCGCCTCCCTACCTCGGCGTGCGTAGTGCATTCGGCCTACGCTCCAAGCGCCCGCTCCCCGCGGGCACTCCTTTTTGAAGGTAGGGGAACGGCGGTCTCGCTTCCCTACCTCGGCGTGCGTAGTGCCTTCGGCCCACGCTCCAAGCACCCGCCCTCGGCGCGCACTCTTTTTGAAGGTAGGGGAACGGCGGTCTCGCCTCCCTACCTCGGCGTGCGTAGTGCCTTCGGCCTACGCTCCAAGCGCCCGCTCCCCGCGGGCACTCCTTTTTGAAGGTAGGGGAACGGCGGTCTCGCCTCCCTACCTCGGTGTGCGTAGTGCCTTCGGCCTACGCTCCAAGCGCCCGCTCCCCGCGGGCACTCCTTTTTGAAGGTAGGGGAACGGCGGTCTCGCCTCCCTACCTCGGCGTGCGTAGTGCCTTCGGCCCACGCTCCAAGCACCCGCCCTCGGCGGGCACTCTTTTTGAAGGTAGGGGAACGGCGGTCTCGCCTCCCTACCTCGGCGTGCGTAGTGCCTTCGGCCTACGCTCCAAGCGCCCGCTCCCCGCGGGCACTCCTTTTTGAAGGTAGGGGAACGACGGTCTCGCCTCCCTACCTCGGCGTGCGTAGTGCCTTCGGCCCACGCTCCAAGCACCCGCCCTCGGCGGGCACTCTTTTTGAAGGTAGGGGAACGGCGGTCTCGCCTCCCTACCTCGGCGTGCGTAGTGCCTTCGGCCTACGCTCCAAGCGTCCGCTCCCCGCGGGCACTCCTTCTTGAAGGTAGGGGAACGGCGGTCTCGCCTCCCTACCTCGGCGTGCGTAGTGCATTCGGCCTACGCTCCAAGCGCCCGCTCCCCGCGGGCACTCCTTTTTCAAGATAGGGGAACGGCGGTCTCGCCTGCCTACCTCGGCGTGCGTAGTGCCTTCGGCCTACGCTCCAAGCGCCCGCTCCCCGCGGGCAATCCTTTTTGAAGGTAGGGGAACGGCGGTCTCACCTCCCTACCTCGGCGTGCGTAGTGCCTTCGGCCTACGCTCCAAGCGCCCGCTCCCCGCGGGCACTCCTTTTTGAAGGTAGGGGAACGGCGGTCTCGCCTCCCTACCTCGGCGTGCGTAGTGCCTTCGGCCCACGCTCCATGCACCCGCCCTCGGCGGGCACTCTTTTTGAAGGTAGGGGAACGACGGTCTCACCTCCCTACCTCGGCGTGCGTAGTGCCTTCGGCCTACGCTCCAAGCGCCCGCTCCCCGCGGGCACTCCTTCTTGAAGGTAGAGGAACGGCGGTCTCGCCTCCCTACCTCGGCGTGCGTAGTGCCTTCGGCCTACGCTCCAAGCGCCCGCTCCCCGCGGGCACTCCTTTTTGAAGATAGGGGAACGGCTGTCTCGCCTCCCTACCTCGGCGTGCGTAGTGCCTTCGGCCTACGCTCCAAGCGCCCGCTCCCCGCAGGCACTCCTTTTTGAAGGTAAGGGAACGGCGGTCTCGCCTCCCTACCTCGGCGTGCGTAGTGCCTTCGGCCTACGCTCCAAGCGCCCGCTCCCCGCGGGCACTCCTTTTTGAAGGTAGGGGAACGGCGGTCTCGCCTCCCTACCTCGGCGTGCGTAGTGCCTTCGGCCTACGCTCCAAGTGCCCGCTCCCCGCGGGCACTCATTTTTGAAGGTAGGGGAACGGCGGTCTCGCCTCCCTACCTCGGCGTGCGTAGTGCCTTCGGCCCACGCTCCAAGCACCCGCCCTCGGCGGGCACTCTTTTTGAAGGTAGGGGAACGGCGGTCTCGCCTCCCTACCTCGGCGTGCGTAGTGCCTTCGGCGTACGCTCCAAGCGCCCGCTCCCCGTTGGCACTCCTTTTCGAAGGTAGGGGAACAACAGCGTCGGCGCGTCTTCGGCCTCGACTCCGCCGTCGGCCTCGTAGGCATCGCCTCGGTGGGACGGCACGTCTTCGGCGCTCGACTCCGTCGTCCGCCTTGTAGGCATCGCCTCGGCGGGACGCCACGTCTTCGGCGCTCGACGACACGTCTTCGGCCTCGACTCCGCCGTCCGCCTCGTAGGCATCGCCTCGGTGGGACGGCACGTCTTCGGCGCTCGACTCCGTCGTCCGCCTTGTAGGCATCGCCTCGGCAGGACGGCACGTCTTCGGCGCTCGATGACACGTCTTCGGCGCTCGACGACACGTCTTCGGCCTCGACTCCGCCGTCCGCCTCGTAGGCATCGCCTCGGTGGGACGGCACGTCTTCGGCGCTCGACTCCGTCGTCCGCCTTGTAGGCATCGCCTCGGCGGGACGGCACGTCTTCGGCGTTCGACGACACGCCTTCGGCGCTCGACTACGCCGTCCGCCTCGTAGGCATCGCCTCGGCGGGACGGCACGTCTTCGGCGCTCGATGACACGTCTTCGGCCTTGACTCCGCCGTCCGCCTTGTAGGCATTGCCTCGGCGGGACGGCACATCTTCGGCGTTCGACGACACGTCTTCGGCGCTCGACTCCGCCGTCCGCCTCATAGGCATCGCCTCGGTGGGACGGCACGTCTTCGACGCTCGACGACGCGCCTTCGGCCTCGACTCCGCCGTCCGCCTTGAAGACATCGCCTCGGTGGGACGGCACGTCTCCGGCGCTCGACGACGTCTCCGGCGCTTCACCGGTTCCTTCATAAGTATGGCCTCTAGGGTCTACGAGCTATCAGTTGCATCGGCACCCTCGTGCTTGCTGTCAGGGAACGGGGGGCTGGGGTGGTTGATCGCGTCAGCTCGCCCATCGGGACCTCAGCGCTTGCTGTCGAGGGAGTACTGTTGTAGGGGTGGCCCAACCCCCCGTGACTGGGCCGTGCAACTAGTCCAACATGTAATAGGCCCCAAATATAACAGTGTAAATATACCAGTTTACCCCCATCCTTTGTAAATACTAAGGGGTATAATGGGGATTTCCCATTCTACCCCACTCACATATATATATAAGCCCCCAGGAGGGGCAAAGGGGGGCTCCTCTCATTCTCACCACCTCTCCACAGATCTGGCTCTCCTCTTCCTCTCCTACCAGTCCCCTCTTTCCCTGTTTAGCCCGTAGCTACGACAGATCTTTGGACGAAATGAAGCGAACTTGCAGCACCTTCCTGGCAACTTGTTCTCGAACAAAATGGAAATCAACCTCAATATGCTTTGTGCGAGCATGAAACACTGTGTTTGAGGTTAAGTAGGTCGCTCCAAGATTGTCGCACCAGAGAATCGGTGCATCCCGCTGAAAAACACCTAGTTCCTTAAGTAATGTTTGAATCCAAATCAATTCGGCTGTTGCATTTGCAATAGCTTTATACTCCGATTCTGTACTCGATCTGGACACTGTTGATTGTTTTCTAGAGCTCCAAGACACCAGATTTGGTCCCAGCATGACTGCAAAACCACTGGTCGATCTGCGGTCGTCTGGGCACCCGGCCCAGTCTGCATCCGAGTACACATTCAGAGTATTGTTGTTGGATTTCAGAAATTCCAGCCCTTGATTGCTTGTGCCTTTAACATACCGGAGAATCCTCTTGACTGCTGCCCAGTGCTTATCTGTTGGAGCTTGAATAAATTGACAAACACGATTGACGACAAACGAAAGATCAGGTCTTGTGATTGTCAGATATTGTAAGCCGCCTACAATACTCCTGTACTGAAACTGCGCTTCTTTATTCAAGAGGGTACCTGCATCTTGGATAGCTTCTCGGTAGTAGCCATGGGAGTAGAAATTGGTTTGCACTTGTCCATATTTGCTCTCTCTAACAAATCTTGAGCATATCTTCTTTGAGACAGGATGAGCTTTTCTCTGTCTGTCTTGACTTCAATCCCTAGGAAAAACTGAAGATCTCCTAAATCCTTAACTGCAAGTCTTCGGTTAGCCATTATATCAACTTGTTGGTTGCAGCTGATGAAGAACTCACAATAATTATGTCATCAACGTACATTAACACATACATTGTCAAATCACTTGCCCTCAGTATAAATAACGAAGTGTCAGACTGTGAAGTAATAAAACCCAGGCTTTGAAGCTTCAGTGTCAGCCGAGAGTGCCAGGCACGGGGGATTGTTTCAGACCATAAAGCGCCTTATTTAGCTTGCAAATGTAATTTGATGGAGCATCTGAGCTTTCATAACCAGGAGGTTGACGCATGAAGACTTCCTCTTGGAGATAGCCATGTAAAAAGGCATTTTGTATATCAATTTGTCTCAGATTCCACCCCTTTGACACTGCAAGCGAAAGTATAACTCTGATGGTTGTTGGCTTAATCACTGGGCTGTATGTTTCCAGATAATCGACACCAAATCTCTGCTTAAATCCCTTGGCTTCCAAACGGGCTTTATACCGATCAATAGAGCCATCCGACTTTCTTTTGATTTTGAAAACCGATCTACTATCAATTAGGTTAATTCCCTTCTTAGGTGGAACCAAAGTCCAAGTCTGGTTCTTGAGTAGTGCCGAATATTCTGTGTCCATTGCCTGTCTCCATTCCTTGTGTTTGGTTGCTTCAGCAAAGGAGCTCGGTTCTACTTTGGGCACTGCCTGACGGTGAATAGTAGCTTCAGCAGCATACCGAATTGTCCCGTCTTTGAACTCTTTGGGCTTGACTATGTTGTCCTTCAATCTGGTGCGCATAGGATGACAAGGCTGCTCCACCGGAAACAGTTCAGGTTCTGCTGCAGAAGTCCCTGGTTGAATCTGATCTGTTTGTTCTTGAAAACCTGCAAATTCGAGAGTGCCTACACCCTGATCATCAACAATAGTATGAGTAGGTCCACGACCAATAGGAGATTCACTTGTTGCAGAGTTGCTAGGAGGGCTATTTGAAGGAGTGTTTGTCTGTGAAGAAGAGCATGTTGTCGAATTTATGTCAGTTAAGAACTGTTCTGAGTAGTTTGTGACAGACGGAAGAAAAGTTGGTTGACAGGCAGTTTGTTTAGGAGATCTAGGCTGGTTAGATGAAGACTCAAAAGGAAACACATTTTCGTCGAACACCACATCCCGTGAAATGTAAATTCTTCCTGTTTGCCAATCCAAACACTTATACCCCTTATGATTTACATTGTAGCCCACGAATACACATTGTTTGGATCTAAAGCTAAGTTTTCTTGAATTATAGGCTCTCAAATTTGGCCAGCAAGCACAGCCATAAACCTTAAGGTATTTGTAGTCTGGGTGTACGCCAAGGAGCCAGAAAATGGGAGTGTCATTGTTTATTACCCGACTTGGCAATCTATTGATCAGAAAACAAGATGATTGAAATGCTTCATCCCAAAAACGGATGGGCATGTGTGATTGGGCAAGGAGGGAAATACCAGTTTCCACAATGTGCCTATGTTTCCTCTCGACAAGCCCGTTTTGCTGATGAGTATGTGGACTTGAAATGTGGTGTTTTATTCCTATTTTGTCAAAGAATTTGTTCAGCCTGTGATATTCACCCCCCCAGTCTGATTGAACTTTGAGAATCTTTCTACCTAGAAGCCTTTCAACATGACATTGAAATTGCATGAAAACAGGTTCAACATCAGACTTTTTCTTAAGAAAGTATATCCAAGTGAATCTGCTGTAATCGTCAACAAAACTAACATAATAGCTGTAGCTGTTTACAGAAGTTTGAGCCGATCCCCAGACATCAGTGTGAACTAGCTCTAACGGACTTGTTGTGGAATGAACAGATGAATAAAAGGGTAATTGATGAGCTTTGCCTTGTTGACATGCATCACAAATGGCAAACTCTTTATTGGAAAGTACAGAGATGTTATTTTTAGCTAGAACTTGACGAACAATAGCAGAAGTTGGATGTCCCAGCCGGCGATGCCAGAGATCTTCAGAATGTCTGGCCGTAAAGAAGGCTCGGATGGAACGATTATTTGGGAATTGGTAGAGTCCATTTGCGCAGCTTCCTCTAAGTAGAGTGGTCTTCGTTGTTTGATCCTTAACAAGGAAATGAGTAGGATGAAATTCAACATAAACATTGTTATTTGAAACAAGTTGTGAATAGAGAGGAGATGCCGATTTATATGTGGAACGTGTAGAAAATTTTTCAGGACTAAAGGATAATCTTTAGTAGCAACAAATGAATCTCCAACATGGGCAATAGACAAACCTGTACCATTAGCGACTTGGACCCGATCATTGCCGATGTAGCGCTCTTTCATCGTCAGTCGCTCGAGATCGTGAGTAACATGGTCGGTGGCGCCGGTGTCTGCGTACCAGTTGCTATCAATGGCATAACTGTTGGTGACGGCGGCAGCTGCAGCAACTCGGGCATCATTGGCGACAAAGTTCTGGTCGAAGCGGTGATAACAGCGTGAGGCATCATGGTTGTAGCGGTAGCAGATCTGACATGATGTCTTCTGTCTACCTTGATTGTTGCTGCCTTGATTTGAATTCTTGGGGGCACCACGGCCTCCTGGATTGCGCCAATTTCCATTGCCGCGGCCCCGACCACGACTGTTGCCGCCGTTACGGCCCTGCATTCTGCTCACCTGATTCACCTGGATATTGGTGTTGTTGTGCTCTAGTCTTAGTTCATAACTGAGCATATGCGCGTAGACATCGTTGACGGTGACGACGTTGGCTCGAGTGGTGAGGCTGGTGACGAGGGGATCGTATTCGGATCCCAAACCGCGCAGCATGTAGGATATTAGTTCATCATCTTCGAGTCACTTGCCAATGGCTGCGAGTGTGTCAGCAAGTCCCTTGACTTTGCGGAAGTACTCACTGACGGATTGATCTCTCTTTTGAATCGTCGCAAGTTGCATTCTGACCTGCATGATTTGTGCACGAGAATTGGCAGCAAAAGACCTCTCAATGGCACACCATACCTCGCGGGCGGTGGTACAGCCGACGACTTGTGCAAGTACACCTTCTGTGAGCGACGAGAGGATGGTGCTCATGACGAGCTGGTCCTGCTGGTACCAGCTGATGTATTGCAGATTGGCGACAGTAATGGCTATACCGTCAGTACCGCTCTGCGAGATCGTTCTTGCTGGTTGCGCATTGGTGCCGTCGATATACCCCATGAGCCTTTGACTCCTCAAGTAGGGGAAAAGCTGCGCCGTCCACAGGAGATAATTGTCTCCTGATAGCTTGACAGTGATCATCTGGTTGAAGGCCGGAGCAGTGACAAGTCCGGCCTGAGTTGAGGCGCCGGCTGTGAGAGCTCCAACACTGGTGATGTCCTGGAGATCGCCGGTTCCAGTGCCAGACATGATCACAGGCTAGAGTTGAAGATTGATGTGGTATGGATCGTGGCTCTGATACCATATAAGAATTCAGAGAAGTTTTGTAATGGCTCAACTCAACAATCATCTCTAGATCGTATTCTCTTTATATTACCAGAATGGTTACAACCTTGCCGATAAGAGCGGCAACTACACTGAACGTGCGTGATCCTATTGATCCGCATAACCCAACAAGCCGCATAACGCGGACATTATCTGTAACGACAATACACAGGCGACAATATGAGTATACTCCTTGTCAGCCTGTACACGCACAACAGAATACACCGTATAACAGAATACACCGTTACAACACTGAATTTTAACACAACCCAGTTTTTCATGCAAGAACCAAGCACATTGAAGTAAATTTCCATTTTGTTAGAGAACGGGTTGCAGCAAAAATGCTTGATGTTTAGTTCATTTCATCAGCTGATCAACTGGTTGATGTTTTTACCAAGCTGCTGCAGCGTGTGCCTTTTGAACGTCTTCAGAGCAATCTCAACCTTGTTGATATCGACTGAGATTGATGGGAGCTGTTAAACAATCTGATGGTTTGGGATATCTGCGAGATATCTGAAGCCAGGAGTTAGAGATAAACTCAGAGTTTAGATAGCAGATAACGCTGCTCAGCAGATAAGCTGCTCCCTGTGTATTGTATCTCATCTGACAATAGGCTGATAACAACCCGGTAGAGATAAGATACGGGTTGTTGTGTTTGTATAGCAATACTCTATATATAAATGAACTTGCATCCTGCGGGATTAAGTTGCGGCAAAACCTTGACTTACTTTGTTTTTCAATTATAGTCCTAAATTGTCTGTAAGGGCATATATATCAAAGAATGGGCACTCTGCAGTGGCATTTCTGGACGAAAATTTTTGCATTGGTATATCTCAAAACCGAAAACTTTAGAGTGGCATATATCTAAATATTGAGAGAGAAAGTCTGGCTTTAGGTTTGATAGTAAAATGAAGACAGAAATTCGACTTACTTCTAAGAAAAAAGTAAGTCATGTGATAAGTAAAACCACCTAAAAACACACACGTGCCAGTGTTCCATCCTCCAAGAATTAGTATCCCCAAATGAAGGGCCAAATCCTTAACAAAGTTTACATAATTGAACATACATTTTCCTGCGTCTTAACGTAACATGCACATGTACCATGTGTATTTCAAAACAAAACACGATCGTGACTTGCATCGACAAAATCTACACTACGTGACTATACCCATATGCACCATACACATGTGTTCTCACGGTCTACGCCATCTGAGACTCCGACGGCTGTACCGCGCCGCCGGCCTCCACCTCGTCATCCTCGGCCTCGCCGGACATCTCCTCGAGCGACTTCCCCTTGGACTCCGGCACGAGGAACGTGCAGATGAACCCGAGCAGGTTGCACCCGGCAAGCACGAACAGCGCGTTGCGCACGCCGATCCCCGGCTTGTACCCGGCCTCCGGCTTGTGCGGGTCCTGCGCCGCGTACAGGAACCCGAACGATCCGACGATGGCGCCAGCCTTCCCCGCCGCGGCCGAGATGCCGTGGCACGTCGACCGCAGCCGCGCCGGGAAGATCTCGGCCGGCACGATGAAGGTGGTGCTGTTGGGCCCGAAGTTGGCGAAGAAGAAGGTGAAGGCGTACATGACGACGAAGCCGATGTGGTTGCCGGACGTCGTCCAGTGGTGGTACGGCACGGCGAGGCCTAGCATGAAGACGGTCATCATGAAGAATCCCATCAGCTGGATGGCAAAGCGGCCGACGATGTCGATGAGGAAGACGGTGAACCAGTAGCCCGGCACGGTGCCGCAGAGCGCGATGAGCGTCTGGGCACGCGAGAGGCGGAAGACCTCGTCGAGCGCGCTCATGGTGCGTGCCTTGGGGATCCAGTTGATGCTGGTGAAGATGTCCTTCTGGAACAGGTTCTGGCTGTAGAAGGCGATGTCGAGGAGGAACCACGTGGTGGCCGTGCCGACGAGGTGGAGGCCGTGGCGGCGCGCGAACTGGCGGGAGAAGAGGCCGAAGTTGTTGCCCCGGGTGACCATCTCCTCCAGCTTCTCCGGCTCCTCCTCGATTTCCGTCTGCAGCACCTTGGACATGTCGGACGCCGCCTGCTTGGCGTTCTTGGCGACGAGGGCGGTGTACCGCGCCGTCTCTGGCATCTTCATCCGCCAGTAGTAGGTCAGCAGCGCCGGCGCGGCGCCGAGCATGAGGATGATGCGCCAAATGTAGTCGGCCGCCGGGACCAGCGACGCGGACTTGTTGTCCTGGTACGCCGGGGCCGGGTGCCCGGCCCGGAAGGCGGCGGAGATGATGAGGGTGACAATGCCGCCGGCGAGGATGCCGAAGCCCTGCATGGCGAACACGGCGGCGATGAACGCGCCGCGGGTCTTCTTGTTGGCGTACTCGGACATGATGGTTGCCGACAGCGGGTAGTCGCCGCCGATGCCGAAGCCGAGCCAGAAGCGGAAGAAGCAGAGCGTGGCCATGACGCTGGTCGGGGTGTGGGCAAAGGAGAGCCCCGAAGCGAGGGAGCAGATGACCATGAGCAGCAGCGTCATCCCGTAGACGCTCTTGCGGCCGAGCTTGTCGCCGAGCCAGCCGAAGAAGAGCTGGCCGGCGAGCGTGCCGCAGAACGCCACGCCGTTGACGGCCGCGGCCACGTTGGGCGGCAGCGTGCCGGGGTCGGGCTTGGAGAGGTCGGTGTAGTAGATGCGACCGAGAAGCTTGGTGACGAGGGAGATGCAGAAGAGGTCGTAGGCGTCGGTGAAGAAGCCCATGCCGGCGACGACGATGGCTGTGAAGTGGTACCACTGCGTCTTGGCCGCGTCCAGCGCGCTCAGCACCTGCAGCTGCTTCTCCTGCCGCGCCATGATTCCGACGCCGACGCCGACGCCGCCTGCGTGCACAGAGAAGAGAAGACCCTGACAATGCACAAGCACTAGACGGTGCCGGTTGGGATGTCGTGCTGTGCCCCTTGCAGAAATGGGGAGACAGCTGCGGGTATAAGCAGGCGCCGGAAACCGAGTAGTGCTCAGCGACTATGATCTCTTGCGGGTGCTCAGCGTGTTTAGATCTGTCAACGTGTTGCGCTGACTAAAGCCCGGCCTTGCGCGTGGGTACAGTCTCTGAGTTTTAACGCATGATCTGGTCACCTAAACGGTCAGAATTTCATACAAAGCCATACAATCCTCGATTTAGGCTAGGATACAGGTTTTCGGTAGGAATTTTACGGGTTCTTTTTCGCGGTTCCCCCCTGTCTTTGTTTCATGTCTGAGAGACCGAAACCATCTCCGAGAATTTGCACGGTTGCTGACAAGGACATCAAGAGAAATATCGTCTGAATGCAGAAATACATAATTATAGCCTCCATTGATGACCGGTAAGAAGTTCAGAATTAACAAGCAAGTTCAGTGAACGCCTCAACATATATTCAACAAGTAGCTACATTAACAATTCTTCTGGCTCTTCCTCCAAAAATTGCGTGCGCATTCTTTCACACAAACCTACACTAAAAAACCGTGTTTAATGTTTGAAGCTCAAGTTAAACAATTGTGTTAGGCTAACTTAATTTGAGGCTATACGTACCTACCATTGTGACAGGAACAAATGACGCGTCTTGGTCCTTGTCAAGTAGTAAACGGATTATTTTGACCCTGGAGGTTGTGACGTGTTACGTTGGACCAAAGGGCAGAAATGCATGCCTAAACAATGGAAGATTTTTGTTAGCTAAGAAAAAGAGTACAGACATTTTGGTAGTAGTTTTCAAGGTGTGAGAAAATAACCCCTTAGACTTTGTTTGGAATGCAATAATTTTAGGAAACCGGAAAAACTCATGCGTTCCAAAACAGGTCCTTGTTTGCTAGTATGTGTGCACCCATTGCAGCTGCCGGCTTGTCGGCCATGTGCATATGGTACCAACGGTCTACAGTGCTCTAGGAGAAGACTAGTAACCTGCAACCACAAGAGGTGCCAAATTAAAAATTCATGAATTAATTCCCAACTTGAATTGGATGGTCTATTTGACCTTGTATTGTTTTGGCAATTTTTTTTAATCCAATAAACTACTCTGTACGCTGGCGTGTACATGTGGATGTTGGCGCCTGCACTTCTGCAATTGAAAAAAACAAGTTTTCTTGCTCGTTTGGTCTGTATCCAGATCATAATATTGGGCTAGACAAATCTGCGTTCAGTGGATCATTAATTTGATGGTAGTTCCAAAATTTTAATCTCGCCTAAAAGTTTTGTGTAAAAACATATACGGTAGGTAAAAGAAATATTGAGCGTACATAGAGGGGTTTTTTTTATTACTGGCTACAATGTTTTCAAAAAAACAAAAATCAAAACAAACGAAACGGCTAAACGTAAACAAAAGCCTTGGATAACAACAGAGCGCACGAGGGCCTGTTTGGGAGAGCTTCACCAGCTCCAGATCTA
Source organism: Dendrocalamus latiflorus (assembly GCA_017311315.1). NCBI lineage: Eukaryota > Viridiplantae > Streptophyta > Magnoliopsida > Poales > Poaceae > Dendrocalamus > Dendrocalamus latiflorus. The sequence continues at coordinate 16,221,716 of CM029675.1, forward strand.
CGAAAAATAGCTCCACTCCACGAAATTTTACCCAAACGCTTCAGCTCCGCGAAATCTGGATCCACCAAAATCTTGGATCTGAGGGCCAGATCTATGGATTTCATGGAGCTCCTCAAGAGGTGCTCCACCGTGGAGTTGGGTGGTAATTACCCACCAATGCTACTGGTTACACACCCCATCCCACCAAAAGTGGCCATTCCCACCAAAACCTCAATTTCGTGGATCTGGAGCTGCTGTACAAGCCAAACACTCCATGGTGGGATCCCAGATCCATGGTGGAGCTGCTGCTCCAAATCCACGTTTTCAGTGGTGGAGCTTTCCCAAACAGGCCCGCGGTGCGTGGGAATCTCACGCTTGTCGTGCAGCATTTATGAATATGTAGAGTAACTTCGTGTCAATCCTACACGCGGCACTGGCACACTAGTTTTTCCATCGCATGAGTCGAGACAACAAGCAGAAGACATTTTATAAGAAAACAACAAGAATAAAATAGCGTCAATCCAACGAGTACTTGGAATATCCTCAGGTATATCTCCTTAAACGGTTGACGAAGACTGCTCCAGATAAAAATATGAGAGTGTCTATACAACATTTGACTGTTTTTAGGACAAAAACAGTCAGATTTTGAGCCATTAGATGGAGATCTAACGTCCTAGATCATTTTTTTTGGAGGAGGTTATTTTTTATAGGGGGGCTTGTATGGGTGGATCCGTTGGATGGAGATCTAACGCCCCAGATCAATCTGACTGTTTTTATCCTCAAAAACAGTCGAATATTGTTAGCAGTACTCTAAAAATATATGTCAATTGCGGACTACAATGCAATCATCTGAGTCTACCAATCGTTAGCTGTGGTTTTATTATTGATGTGAATTAATTGGTTAGATAATCCACAGGCTAATTGCTAATTGGTACCCAAGTAATTATAGTGGGAATATTGGAACTGCATTTGTCGGCCAACACTTGTATTTGTCTCTTCAATCAATGGAGCATGATTGATGCTGGGTTTCTGCTGGATTAGCTATTCATTCTCATGTTTTTCTTGCGAACATTAATCTTACCATTCTTTTCCACCGATTTTAATTTTACTCGATCTCTTTTTACTGATCTACAGTATATATAGGACCGAGAACGGGGCGAATAGGAGCCTACATAAATACAATTCTTTTTCAAATCTTTTCTTAAGGAGAATTCAATACTCTTTGCTTCAATAGTGATTAAAAGCTATGTCATGATGTAAATATCAGAGCCTACAAATATCCAAGAAATCTCTGAAAACAATTAAGGCAAACAAGGTTTTATGTGCCCGAACGGTCTGACATACAACTAAGCGGCGGTCTAACCTCTAGGGAGTAGTTTGAACGCTACTTAGTTGGTGATCTGACATCTCGTTAGAGCAATCTGACCTCTCTCTCAGCATAAACTAAAAATAAACACGATTTTAAATCAAAAAATAAATATAACTTTTATTCCATGGCTCCAAATTACTTGAAACTTTACAAACACCTAGCATATGATATTGTGAACCTAACCCAACAAAAAATGTGAGAAAAGCTTCCAAAGATTTGATATTTTTTAATCCAAAGGCAAGCTACACTAAAATCGGGCCAAATATGATAACGGTGATTAAGAGAAGCTCCTGGGAGAAATCAAGACAAGATGGCTAAGGATGGTTTCCCACAAATCTTAGCATCCTAAATCACAACAAAACCAATTCAAACGCTCTCAAGATCAAAACCCCCTAAATCACACTTTCATGAGTCAAAACCGGGCAAATGTAAGAACTTGCAAAGGAAGGTGTCTAGATAGATGGGATCTGGTCTTCAAGAGATATCTCAATCACTTGCACGTCCTTGGCACAAAGCAATACCAAGAGGGGAGAAAGAACAGAAAAAACCAAGCCAAATCAAGATTTCACTTACACACATTTCTCAAAGTGCTTACAAAACTCATCCTGCTAAGTTATTTGCGATTGATCCACTTAGCCATCCTAGCTCACATTGACCTAAACCATTTCTTTTTTGCACCTCTTCACACCACGGTTTTATCTAAGGCTCAATCCAGTATTTTGGTAAACTTCCAAAATCCCCCCCCCCCGAAGTTTTTGGGCACCTTCTCTTAACTTCGTCTTTACCTTCATATCAAAGCATCTCTGCATACTTTGACACGTAACCTATGGTGTCTAATGACTTAACATCAAGTCTTCATGCATTCGGTCTCTATAGGATCGCCTCTACTTGCACCAGCCCAAATCATTTGGCACACCACATGCACCAACTCGTCTTTTCATGATCCTTATTTTTCATGTGCTTCCCACTTGAGCCATGTAGCCTCATCCAATCTTACCCGATCGCACAGATCTTAGCTCTCCCATCTAGTCCCAGTCATTTATCGTTGACCACTAACGTTCTCTAAGCTACCTGCACATCCAAAGACCAAGCAACCATCTGAAGTACAAGTTCCATGCACTTGACTCATGTTAGTCAAAGCAATGCACATTGCAACACAACACACATAACCAACCAATGGCTCCTATGTCGTGCACACACTTAAATCACTCAAGACCACCTCTCACTGTTCTCTAGCCTAGCAACCGGTCTGACCGCTCCCCCATGGCAGTTAGACCGCCAACCAATGAGTGGTTTGACCGACCCAAACCAACTTAAAACCTTTCCGGTAACAGGACACTAGTGTGACCACATATTCAACACCGATCATACCACCCAACACAACTCCAGTTTGACTACCAACCAACGGCCGATCTAACCACACATGCCCAACTCCAAAACACACTTTCTACTAAATAGCAACCGGTTACCATAGCCCGGTGACACCGCAACTACCGGTCTGACCACACCCCATGTGCCAACCATACCGCTCGAACCTGAACCAACAACTCCGGTCCGACCGCCAACCAACAGTCGTCCTGACCTCACAAGCCTAGTGGTCTAACTGGTCCTGCATATCAATTAGACCAATTACACTGACAATAACCAGAAACTTGCAACTCTCGCTAAACACCAAACTCAAACCTCGACAAAAACCACACCATGGTTAAATACTCATCACACATCATGAGGGTGACCTCCACATGGTCTCATAATCTCCCTTTTGATGAGTATATTGACAAACACTAAAAAGGCAACAATTTGAGTTTGTTGTTGAGAAAGAAAAGCAAGAAGGTTGTAAGGCCACACATGGTCCATTTAAAAGAGAAATAAGAGCGCATGACCATGTTGGTAAAATATGGAATGGAGCTAACACCAAGAAAGAATAAGTTTTCCATAAAAGCTCTAACCCACATCTAAAATATCACAAAAGCACAATCTTGCTCATAGTCCAAAGAAAAGAGCAATTACTCACTATGATCACTTTTATTACAAGAGAAAGAACCAAAAATACAAAAGAGAGAAAATGAAGTGCAATACAACACCCTCTAACTCAAATATCTCATTTTGGCATTTGTAGGTTCCAATAAGTGAATTTTGCAGTGTTATAACACAAAAATGCATATTCTCCCCCAGTTTATGCCATTTTCCTCTAATTGCTGCAAATTATGCCATTTCACAAATGTTCTACCCCTTTTGACAACATAGACATTAAGGGATAAATCTCTCCCATAAATTATGCATGACACCACGTGGAGCTAACAAGGCATAACAGAGAGCATGTATGCATGTATGAAAGTGCAATAGCCTAAACAGCTTTGAAGATTATCCAAAGTGGGGTTAAACAACTTGTAAAATGGCAAGCAGACATTGCCACATAGCCATATCAAATATGTAAAGCTATCAAGGTCATCTCTAGACATATATAATCAAGTTAAGGGAGATAGCACAAAATGAAACATTCAAGTGTATCACAAGTTATGCAAAGCTTAAACATTAGCTAGTTCAACTTAACGTATCCATGTAGAAGCCATGCCATATTAAAAAGTCCAAATGAGGTCAAGAAACTAGAATTGAATATCTAGTGTGCTACAAGTTCATAAATGAACCATTTTGCTCAAACATCATTGCACATTAGCAAATTAACATTATACACTTTTAAAATTGGCATAGAGCACATTTAGCCTATTATACTTGAATTTGGATAAAAAAAATGAGATGTGATCTCAAGCCTTTGTCGATCACCCCTAGGATTACACTGAAGAAAATGATCTTGGTTATCCAAACTCTCCTCAAATTCATGCCAAGTGCAATGACAAGATATCTCATAGAAGAGGATTGGTGAGATCACATTTTGAGAAAAGCATACATATAATTCACCTTGAGCGCAAAATTAAAAGAGCACGGGTTACTCCTGGGTTTGTAAGCTATACCTAACCCAAGCCATAAAAAGCCTAGGAGAAATAACTCTATGATTCAAGACAGAACTAGCATAGCTTAAACTAAATCTCAACTGTTTCAAGATCTAACAAGGCATTTTGAGATGGCATATATCATACAAGGATCACTAGAGAAGCAACTAGCCAGATCCAACAATTTGCAATTATTAGTGCATGTTGCCATTAGAGTTCAGCTAGCAAAGCAATGGCAAAGCTATATATGTAAAGGTATAACAAAGCTAGCTCAACAGTGAACAAAGCATGGCTATGAGCAAAGACAATCAGGCATGACATCGCATATGAGTAATAATCAATGTCCACATCTAAATGATCATATCTTACAATGCAATGTGATGCAAAATGATGCAAAGAGGGAAGCAAAGAGAGCAAACTCCCCATAACACAAGAAGATACCACTTGCAGGATTGAAAAGGATAAAACTCCCCTAAACATAAGCTGCAAGAAGAAACAAATGAAAGCACTTTGTAAGACAAAATACGACTCATAGGAACAAACCTACAAAAGTCACGCCCCGAACTCTCTCTTCACAAGAAAGGACTAGAAGGTCTAAAAGAAGGGAGAGCTAGACTTTATCCTCTACATGGTCTCTAGGAAAGGGACAACTCATAGCTAAGGAGCGAATCACCAACACTAACTATCCCAACTAGATATGCTAGTGACTAGTGAAGCAAGCTCAACTTAGACTGGAGAAAGAAAGAAAGAGTAGCCTAGAAGACCCAAAATGTGCCTAAGAAGGACTCATGCAAGAAGTGAACCTAACCTCAACTCGATCAACTCTGCAACTAAAAAGCCCCAAATGATATGCAATTAACTATCATGCATACATGTAAAATGCACAAACAAAACCTGTATCATACCACTTGGTGACGAAATGTAGTCAAAGGAGTAGTTGCTGACTTGGGTTGCATCCCAAAAGTGATAGCCGTCACGAGATGCAAGAATGAGGAATGAGACCCAAAAGGCTAAAACGATGCACTACATGGTATCTTTCTTACTTGTAAAGCCGACATCAATAGGACAGAAGACATTTGTGCCTCGAAATTAGGGTTAGTGAGAAATGATATACAAATCCAATCCCATAACACATGACGAGCAAGAATACTAGCATATAATATAAAGCGAGAGTCACTTGAGGTAGGCATTCAATAGTTCAAAGATCATATAAACATAAGCAATAATTCAGAGCATGAACATGAATAGATAAGGTATGGCAATGACCAAATCATGAATACTACATGCTAGGGAGATGTGACAAGATCCATGTATCCATATGTAGGACCGGACATGCAACAGACGGGGGTGAATGGTGCCTTCAAATCCTCCCCAAGTATTCACTTAACCCTTTTTTCTTTGATAGCTACAAAACTATAAAGATTAGAGTTAAAATCCCACTTGAAAACCAAAGAGACAGGACGAACAGAGCAGGAAAAGCAAAGTGGTCGAAATCTGACAATGTGGTTGAAACTTACAACGTGGTCATAAGTTTTGACAACGTGGTCGACCGCTGAAAAAGTGGTTATAAATCTAACTACTCAACAGAAGTACAACGTGGTCAAAAATTGACTATCAAACGAATATTACCATAGTCAAAAACTGACCGTTCGTTGGAAATCAGCCTAGTCAGAAGTTCAACAAGGTTGGAAATCGACTACCGAACAGAAGTCATTGTAGTCGATAACCACCGAGACCAAAACCAACGCGATCAAAAATGAGTACAGCTAGAACCTGATGTAGTGGTGGACAACGTGATTGAATGCCAACCAGTGGTCGAACAATCAACATTGTCATAATCAGTAAGCACCGTGGTGTAACCAACATAGTCGTAAGCCAACGAGTGGTCCAACAACCAACGTGGTCGAAACCAGTCGGCAACGTGGTCATAAGCCAATGAGATGGTCGAACAACCAACGTTGTCGAAAGCAGACTGCAACTCAAAAGATCAACATGGTTGTAACCAACGCAGTCGTAAACCAACAAGTGGTCAAACAACCAACGAGGTCGAAGGCCAATGAATGATTTGCAACCAGCGTGATCAATTCAGCTCAAAAACCAACCAGAGAAAAGGAGGACCCGTGAATGGTCGGGAACGCCATGAGCTAAGAAAAATCAAATCGGTCGGAAGAATGAATGTGCTCGATACCAGTGCAAGTCAAAACCAACATAGTCATAAAACGGATCGACATTCCAGACAGTGGCTGCACTAACTACCGACTGCTTCAGTTCAGATTCAACAGACGAATATCAAGAAACGAAAGCTCTGAACGTGGTCGTGCGTCAACATAGTGCGATGCACCCGAAAGACTGAACAAAGTTGAAATCATCGCAGTCCTGTTTGAAACTCAACCACGGTCGAAACCAACATGATCGTAAAACCGATCGAGTTTCAAACAGCAAATAGTGCCGCTGACTGAATCAGTTCAAAATGAAAACCGAAGAACACGCAGCGATCAGAAGAGTGAATGTAGTCGAAAAGTAAAGTGCTGCGGTGGGAGTCTTGACCATGGTTGAAAAACTGGTAGCAGTCATAACTTTCATAGAAGAACAGAGGAAGACCAGTAAAGCGAACGACCGCAAGATCCAGATTCCAAATAACTTTTGATTCAAAGATCAATTGGCCATAAAACTTTGTACACAACAAGATTAAGGTCTCAAGAGGTTGTTCTATTCTTTAATTGAAATTTTTGCAACCAAATTGAGAGCTTTGTGAGATTTCACCGAGCGCACACAAGAACCAAAACTGAGAAATCAAAATGACAATCAGACCATGCCCGTGGAATAGAATAGCCAAGATGGCTTTGAGAATGATTCCATAACACCCAACAAGTCATATCATCAACAAGACAAGCAAGCACTACTTCTCAGATCAAGAAAGGAAAGAAACAACCAAAGAACAGCAGAACAAGAACGAATAGAGGAAGAACCAAATCGAAGCCAACTCAATCAGATAAAAACTACACAAGCAGTAGATGGAAACTTGATGTATTGCTCTGATGATTGGTTTCACAGCCACTCCCCTTAGGAGGACCAAGCTCTAACTCTAGAGCCGACACCCACTCTCTAACCTAACACACATGGAGGGAGGAAGAGCTAGCTACCACTAGACCTACTCACGGTATGCCTCAAGTCTCAACTAACTCTTGCCTCCTCTCTCCTTTTTATAGGCTCACAAACGAACCCTAAACCTAACGAATCCAACCATTAGTCCAAACAGAGGATAACCCATTAACCCACCTAACATCGGATTTTACTCACGCACGCTTCTTAAAGCAGCTTACATGTGGCCCCAATGACTTGTCTTCAAGCCTCTCACGCGTCCAGATCCCACCGAACCATGCTCGTTTGCAAATGACCCAAGTCACTTGGCGCACCACGTACTTCTTCTCGTACATGACGGCACCCGGCATCCTTGACTGTTTGGATCTCGACTCCTCCCTAAGTCTAGTCCTAGTTCACCTCACCGTTGCCCGTCATGTGCACCTTCGATAGCTCTCGCTCCGATTCATCATTGTCCCGGCTTGCAACCACCTTACCAGTCTCGATCATCTTCAGCATCTCCCTAACCGTTCTGGACCTCAACACCTCCCTGTACCTAGTCTCGATCCTCCTATGCCTCACTATGACCTAGCTCTGAAGTCCTGCAACTAACACCAACAAGCAAACTATCACATAGCACTACACGATACACAAAGATCATCAATTTGCATAATCAAAAAGTATTTCAGTGAACCATCTCAGCAAACCCATTGGTCTAAACAGACTTACGATTACTCTGATGCATAAGACATGAGGTACTCGAAGCCCATGAAGTTCTACTAGCAGTCTATGATCACTCAGCAAGTCATTACAACCATTGCATAGGTCGCTACGACCAAGAAACAAATGCTACGACCATCATTCATAGCGGCTACGACTTTCCCAACCTGGTCGCTAGGACTTATGACTATCGATCACAGCCAGGTAGAGTTATGACTATCAATCACAACCAGGCAGAGCTACGACTATCGATCACGACCAGGCAGAGCTACGACTATCCTCTGCCAACCACCAAGTTGCAAAAGCCTCTGCGACCACCAAGTCATAAAAGCCTCTAGGACTACCAAGTCAAAAAAGTCGTTGCGACCACCAAGTCATAAAAGCCTCTGAGACCACCAAGTCGTAAAAGCCTCTGAGACCACCAAGTCGTAAAAGTCTCTGCGACCACCAAGTCGTAAAAGCTTCTGCGACTACCAAGTCATAAACAGTGACAGCTCTAGAATTCACACAGAAGCACTCGCAGGCCACAAAGTTGAAGTCGTAGAGCCTGCCAACCACCAAGACGAATGAACAGAAGTCGTAGAGCATACAACAAAGGTCGTAAAGGGCAAACTTCTACACAAACCTTAAAAACCAAACTCAACCACTACACAACTCTAATCCAAAGGTCAATTACTCATCACAACCATGGGGTGACCTCCACATGGTCTCACACCATAGTACACAATAATGCATATGAAAATTTAAACATAAGGCATGACATACGAAGCATCACTGATAATACATGCTAACATGGATATCAAGTAACTATATGGATGCATGGAGTAAGACCCTAGCAAGAGCATGATAATAGACATGTCACAACAACACATGCTCATGATGACAAGTCAAAGATCATACATCTATATAAATCATGATTAATAATCTAGCATATGCACATATAAGCATAGATACTTGGAGCATTCCAAAGGATATATCATGAATAAATCATGCTACCCAAATAGGATAAAGCCCAAGATATCTATAATCTGTAAGGCATAAGGGAAAGCAATCATATAACACGTCTTATGATAAATCAAGAGTAATACATACTAGTGATGATATGACAAACTTATGCATCCACCAACAATACAGTGCAACATCATGTAAGTAAAAAAACATGACATAGAATGAATCATGAAAATACATGGTACAAGGATATGAAGTAAACATACGGATACATAGAGCAATATACTAGTAAGAGCATAATAAAAGATGTTTTGAGAATAACACATGCTCATGGGAATAAAACAAAACTTATACATTCACAAATCATGAACAATTAGCTATCGCATGGATATACAAGCAACATACTCACAAAAGCATGACAATGAGTATAACAAAAGTAATATATTCCAATATGGTACAAGTGGTGACATGTATAGAAGCAACATGCCAAGAGTAGATTATCATGAATGCAAAGACATGAGGGTATAATATAGCTCATAATATAGGTGAAAACGCCATACATGAAATCACATGACTCTTGGAGACCATCAAAGAGTATGGAGAATCATCAAATGTCCCAATCACGTGATGACACAAAAGATCGGAACTCATCAAGCACATGTTCTCCAACCCACGTCTTGGTATCTACACATGAGAGGAACAAGGTGCCCAAATCTTGAATCTCAAAGGGTTAGTGAGCAAATACTTTGATGCGTATATAAACATGCTTAACATTTTTTAGTTAAATATATTATTTGACTGGAAGGAATTATTAAACCGCATTAAATATTATCAAATGAACTCTAATTTAATTGGGTCTTTAATTATTATATTTGGAGATACAGAGCTACTCCTATATTATGTATTTATATGCAGACCCATACTTGTTCTGTACAAACCTAAAGTGAAGATGTGTTTAGAAGGTCTCATCAATACTAGTGCATCGTTCATCACTTCAACTGTACAAGATGACGAGGACATTCCAATTCAACCGATTACACAAGCACGAGCTAAACAAATTAATCAATAGTTGAATTCACTTCTAATTGAATCTGGTTTTAATTTACGAGAGAACTAGATATTACCTCAGGCAAATGTTGTGTGTATGCTTAGGTTTGAACGATGTAAAGCTTTTGGAATTGAAAACATGGAGGCGAAGCTAACGGAGAAAAAGTACATGGAGCTAAGCAAGGGAAGACACGTTCGAATCCTCATTGCCACGTCGGATCGACCACAAGAACAACCGAACTCACAAAGATGCTCTAGACATTTAAACAATTTCAGCTGGTATCAAAAACTATCTTCGAATCAGCCTGATCGACCTCAGATGTGTTTAGGACCGTCCGATCCACATCGGGCGCTCGCAAGACCTTCGGAACGTTCGGACCAGTCCGAATGGTTTCAACTGTCTGAACTGCCCGATTAGCGTTGGACGCTCAGATGCTTCAGAGACGTTTGCACTGCTCCGAGCGATCATGCTGTCCGTTCTTCAACGAACCGTCCGATCGCCTTGGAAATGTTTGGGCCACTCCAAATTAGTTGTACCATCTCATCTTCAGTGGACCACCCAATCGCCTTGGAGACGTTTGGACCGCTCCGAACGTTCGTTCATTCCACAACGTTCGATCGATTTTGGATGGTCGATAGCGACGGTGACATTCAGACTGCACTGAACATTAACCCTTCTGCGTCGTTCGATCAACTTTGGACGGTCGATATTGATGGTAACATTCGGAACAGGCTGGACGATCCTACCGTTGGATTGGCTGGAGACGCTTGCAGCCGTTCGATTGACTTGGAGGTGTTCAAAACTGTATGACCGTATCTCTGACCGTATACCTGGTATATAAAGGCAATAACTTTCACATACGAGGTCCAAGTGAGGTGATCTTGGATTCGTTCGAAAGCTTATTTCAAGGGCTACGTAATGGAGGAGGATTTATCTTCAAAAGCATCATGAAATTTTATTTTTATTTCCTTTTTTGAGAGTCCAAGTCTAAAATATTTAGGAATTGTGTTGCAGACCTTGCGGTCTCCCAAGGGTTATATAAGCTTTGTAATACATAACTTTTTGACATACCACGATTGAATCTATTATTTTCAAGAGAGAGTTGTATGCTTGTTCTTTCTAGAGTTTGCCATCTGATTGCAACCTAGAGGAGAATTGGGCATTTCTCTACATCGTTGTTCTTGTGATTCCTTGTGATTCTCAAGAGCTACAATGCGTCTACTTTGTGGTCAAGTAGATGGAATCACGAGCATGTGGTTGGGCAAATTCTTTTGTCGTAGGTTGTTGTTTTGACAGTGGTTGGCGCCATTGATTCGTTAGATTGCACAGATCCAAGTTATCATTATTGATTTTACATTGCGAAGATCGGGCACCCCGTATCATCTTGGTATCAGAGCACAGTTGACATGGCAGGATTATTTACCCTAGCTTTTAGATCAATTTCTTACTGTTTATTACCTAGAGTCCACAAAACCAAAAACTGCCACAAAAAATTCCAAACCCTAGTTTTTGCATCTGTTATTCTCGTGAGTTTTGTTAAGTTTTCGTCCATTATAAGTTTTGTTTAGGTGCTGATCATTGTGTTTCCTTCATGTCGCTTAATCGTTGTGTCGTTTCCGTTATTTCATTTGACAACAGTAATCACAATGAGCTTCGCTCACAATATTTTCTTTCATCTTTGAGACTAGCTATTGATATTGCATCAAGGGTTGCTCTTGGTAGTAATCACACTTATTGAAATCTGACTTTTTGCACCAAGAAGGCAGTCGACGTACAGAAAGAGCCACGAGTTAAACAAAAAAAAAATACATGTACAGAAAAAGAAGTGAAAAAAGGGAGAGAAAGGACTTTGTGGCTGAAGTCTATGTAAAAAAATATCAGATTGTGTGATCAGATCCTTTTTGAGCAATCTTGTGCCCTTATATCCTTACTATTGCAATTGGCCGGCGTCTCTCTTAGTACTTGGTGCAAAATGAGCTATCTATTCCTCAAATACCAGATTACCTCTATTTAGCTCATTCCTTTGTTTGTATTGAGTCACAGTGATCTTTGCGTGTGCGTTCATACACTTCACTTAAATCTTTTGGATCAGCACTCAGGCAAAATATTCTAGCTTGGATTATTACTTTATTTTACAATATCCAGGATTTCAGATTGTATAGGTAAACACTGTCCATCCAAGCTCCACAAACAAGCCATTATTATAATAGTGCTTGTGCAATTGAATTCGCTTGATCTATCACCTTGTGTTGTCTACCATCATCAAAGTGTGTATAGCTCTTCAATTCTATTAAGAATGCATAAGAACTTTGGTGGGTAAGAGAAGGTGAGGTTGAGTGAATTTCACAAATAAAATCTTCCACATCCACATACATAGCTTTCCTTGTTGTTTGCACTAACAATGGCAGGAGATTCAATATTTCATTCCATATGGTGCAACTCTCGATACTTATATTTTCCATTATATGGAAGTACAAATCTAGAGAAATATCTTGAATGGGTGGAACAACTTAAATGTGACATCAAATTTCAGAAGCAGTCCGTGCCAAGAAAGTCACACAAGCCACCATGGAGTTTGAAAATTATCAATGCACGTGGTGGAAGTGATATCCTAAGAAGCAATATGTCACTACTTGGAAAGAATTAAAGGAGTTCATGAGAAAGGAGTTTGTGCCATATCAGTATGAGCTTGAGTTACTGCATCATATGAAGAGCATTCGCCAAGGATGTCGATCTATCCAATCTTGTTATCATGAGTTGCATTATGCTATGTATCGTGCCAACATCACGGAGGCATGTGCGATGAGAGCTTACTTCAAAAGAGGATTGAATTTTGAGATCGATGCTCTTGTTCATTTGAAATATGATGTAGTATGTAGAATCTTGTGAATTATGCTATAGAGAAGGAGAAGAGAATTATGGAAAGGCGTACACCATAGTTTAACTTACATCCACACTTCAGTTCGTATGCCTTCCTTAGTACGTCACATGAGAAGATGACCAAGCGTCGGACTTTTCCTCCGGTCAAGGTATCATGTAGTACTGCCCCATTGCTATATGAGGAGATTGTGGTTGATGTTAATTGTGCCATTGCTGACCCACGACCTATAGAAGATGATATGCTTCAAAACCTATGTGAGGATGAGAGCCACATAGCCAAATTGAGTGAGAGTGATAAAAACAGTGAGTTGTGTGATTCCACCGTATATGAGGTTGAGAGCATCCAAATTGAAAGTGAGAGAAATATACAAAAAGAAAAGAGACAAGTAGATGGTAGAAAAAGTGAGATTATTTTTATACTAATGACTTACTCTCTACTTCTAGTGTTGTTTCTCACCTTGTATAGGTTGACATTAAAGAAGAGGAGTTGAATGATCAACAACCGGTAACACCGGAGATAAACGATGAGAACATAACCACAGTTGAAGATGAAGTATTTGCTGCCCCGTGGATACATCATGATGATTTTATAACTATAGCACCTAAACCGTCTAAGGAGAACAATAAAGGTAACAATATTAGTGTTGAATTTAATTATGAAACAGTGAGTAATTGTGAGAACTCAGGTGTGTAAATAGAAATTCCATGTTCTAAATTTGATATGTTTAATTTACATAATGTGAAACTAATTACTCATAAGAAAGTTCTTACTAAAATATGTCCTAATGATTCTTTATACTATGTCATGTTAATGACCCTAAAGAGCTATCTAGTGTGGTTGAGAACCTTGCTGAAATTTCATGTTTAATATCACTAGTTAGTAATTATACCTACACATATAAGTTCAATTTGTTAGAGATTATGGTGCAATTGACAATTTCTATGTTTATCAAATATGCATTACATGTGATAGGATTATTAAATTGAAATTGCATGTTTTAGATAAACAATCGTTTGTGCCATGTCATAATCACAATGAGATGAGTATCAACAATAATGCTTGTTGTTTAAAAAGATTTTATAAGTCTACTTATTCATCCTTTGATGTACAATCATGTACAAGTAATCAGAGTAGCGCGATTGAAGCATGAAGGCACTTAAAAGTTTCTTCCTCATATTTGAACAACTTGATCGGGTTTTGCCCTTTGATATCTTGTCTATGTCCTTAGAAAAGTCAAGGATGACTTTTTCTCATGGGAGGGAGAATGATATGAATGACAGTATTGCAATGCATACATCTTATGGTAACTGTTGTACTAAATGGTATGTGCAAATAATAAAAATGACACAATAATTGATTTATACATATACCATATATATGTGTTATTCTTTTTGTTTATTACAAAATAATAAGAATGACACAATATTTGATTCATACATATACCATATATATGTGTAATTCTTTTTATTTACTACACCTTTATATGTGCATAACGTGCTAAACATGAGAAGTGTGGATGACAAATATATCTACCACGCATACGTGTTGTATTTTTTATTTAGTACAATTTCAGGCTATTAAAAACCAAGGATGGCTTTTCTTGAAGAAAGGAAAGATGATGCGGATACAGACATGCTTAATGTTTTTCAGTTAAATATATTATTTGACTGGAAGGAATTATTGAGTTGTATTAAATATTATCAGGTGAACTCTATTTAATTGGGCCTTTAATTACTATATTTGAAGATACAGAGCTACTACTATGTTATATATTTGTATGCAGACCCATACTCGTTCTGTACAAACCTAAAGTGAAGATGTGTTTAGAAGGTCTCATCGATACTAGTGCATCGTTCATCACTTCAACTGTCCAAGATGATGAGAACATTCCAATTGGACCGACTACACAAGCATGAGCTAAACAAATTAATCAATAGGTGAATTCGCTCCTAATTGAATTTAGTTCTAATTTACGAGAGAACTGGATATTACCTCATGCAAATATTGTGTGCATGCTCAGGTTTGAACAATGTGAAGCTTTTGAAATTGAAAACATGGAGGCGAAACTAACGAAGAAGAAGTACATGGAGCCAAGCAAGGGAAGACATGTTCAAATCATTACCACGTCAGATTAACCACAAGAACAATCAAACTCACAAAGATGCTCCGAACATTCAATTTCAACTGGTATCAATAACTACCTTCGGATCAGTCTGATTGACCTCAAATGTGTTCAAGACCGTCTGATCCACATCGGGCACTCGCAAGACGATCAGAACATTCGGACCAGTCCAAATGGTTTCGATTGTCCGAACCATCTGATCAGCGTTGGACACTTGGATACTTCAGAGATGTTCGGACCACTCCAAACGATCGCTTCGTCCGATCTTCAACGGACCGTCCGATCGCCTTAGAAACATTCGGTCCACTCCAATGAGTCATACTGTCCGATCTTGAATGGATCGTCCGATCACCTTTGAAACATTCGGACCACTCCGAACATTTGTTCACTCCACGATGTTCGATCGATTTTGGATGGTCGATAGCGATGGTGGCATTCGGACCGCTCTGAACGTTTGCCCTTCTGCATCATTCGATCAACTTTGGATGGTCGATATTGATGGTTTGGATGGTCAATATTGATGGTAATATTTGGACCAGGCCCAAAGATCTCACTGTTGGATTGGTTGGAGATGCTTGCAACCGTTCAATTGACTTAGAGGTGTTCAGAACAGTATGACCATATCTCTGACAATATACCTGCCGTATAAAGGCAATAACTTTCACATATGAGGTCCAATTGAGGTGATCTTGGATTTATTGGAAAGCTTATTTCAAATGCTACATAATGAAGGAGAATTTATCTACAAAAGTGTCACAAAGTTTTATTTTTGTTTCCTTTTTGTGAGAGTCCGAGTCTAAAACATGAAGGAATTGTGTAGGAGACCTTGTAGCCTCCTAAGAGTTATATAAGCCTTGTAATACGTAACTTTTTTGACAGACCACAATTGAATCTATTATTTTCAAGAGAGAGCTATACACTTGTTGTTCCTAGAGTTTGCCATCTGATTGCATCCTAGAGGGGAATTAGGCATTTCTCTACGTCGTTGTTCTTATGATTCCTTGTGATTCTCAGGAACTGCGACGCATCTGCTTTGTGGTTGGGTAGATGGGATCACGAGCGTGTGGTTGGGCGAATTCTTTTGACGTAGGTTGCTATTCTAACAGTGGTTGATGCCATCGGTTTGTCAGGTTACACGGATCGAAGTTATCATTATCGATCCTACGTTGTGAAAATCGGGCACTCCGCATCATACTTGGGAATCCAAAACTTGGACACATAACCACTAGAAAAGTTTGAACCATTTTGTAGGTTAGGATGATGCACACAAAGGTATATGCATGAAGATCCTAAAACATCCTTTCAAGGCTTGCCATGAGTAGACAACTCAATGAGGAAAATGAGAGCCATATCGATAAAAGTGGCAATGTCCTTGCTTGAAAGCATCAAAGAAACTCACAAATCCTCATAGTAGGTGTGCACCTCTGTAGGGAAATGAGGTACACCTCTTGAAAATGGTGAAAATCCTCCCTTGAGGCAGCTCATAGACTAAGACAAAAGCCATGAAAACCAAGTCTATGACACTGTCCGAAACCCCTAAAAATGGATCAAAGAAACTATCAATAAAGCAAGTCCTCATGCTAGAATCTGGAGTATTGATGTCATGAGAAATACAATGACCACTCGGAGACTTAGAAGCATAGGATCAATGCATCTTTTTGGCACGCCGGTAACAGAAATCCATAATATACCTATCTTTCTTATAAAATGAGCAATAGTGTAAAGGTCTACTAAAAGACATGGTCCAAGAGGATGAAGCACCATTGTCGCTCAAAGGAGAAGTCACGTGGAACACACTTGAAGAACCAACAATACTGCTCAACCTCATGTCAGCACTAGGTGCACACATGAGCTAGAGAAGCAACGATGTCTTTAGAAGTCCCTTGGACAACATCGGAAGAGTCACAAGAAGCATCACTAGACAAGAAAGAATGATCCAAAGCAATGGCATGATTGCAAAGAAGCTAGAGAAATCTTTACAATATCAACCTCAGAGTGGAAGCAAATGCAAGAGTAACATCACCTGGTGCTCATATCACCGCATACTCTCTTCAAAGAGTCAATTTTATTTTTCAGCGCAATGCCAGATGTGCAAGACATCAATGTTGCTTCCTTAGTATGCATACAATGCAAAGAATCAATTTTATTTTTTAAGCTAGCACAATTTACACAAGCGGACTTTTACTATCTTAGATGTATTTAGAATAGTTAGGTTCACTTTCTCACATTTGTCTAGCAAAGTCCTATTCAAAGTATTTAGCTTAATTGTCAACTTAGCACAAATATTACAAGCTAGGCTATCATCAAGCAGTTTCTTAGTGGCTATGCAAGTATCACAAGGGCTAAATCTTTGCTCACTAATATCAACCCTAACATTATCTAATTGCTCAACATGTGTGGCATAACTCAATTTCAACTGTTCATTTTCAGCAAGCATGCCAGAATAAGAATTACAATCATTTGTAACCATAGATCTAAGATTGCTCATTTCTAATTTAGAACTATCAAGACCAATCACTAGGAAATCATGGGCAGTCCTAAGCTTATCATTTTTCATCATGTAAAGCAATACAAGAAACACATGGCATAGAAGCATTGGATTTCAACAAGTCATTTTTCAAATTTTAAGCATGCAAGAGAAGTTATTAAATTATCATTATCCACATGCAAGGATTCACATGACTCACAAAGCATTGGAGATCTCAACCAAGTAATTTCATCAAGCATATTATTCCTATCTTTCTCTAGGTGTCTCACTTCTAACCTAAGAGCAAACAACTTTGAGATGAGTTTCTTCTTGCTCATCTTGTGTAGCTTGACTATAAGATCATCCTTAGAGAGCTTATCATGAAGATCCTCAACTTGAACTCTACTCATGCTATTTTGTTCCTTCTCCTCCTTGGACTTTAAGAGATTCTTATCCCTGAAACTAGGACAATCGAAAGTAAAGTCTACACCACAAATGTTACACTTGACATTCCTAGCATTAGCCAACAATTTTAACTTAAATTCGAGCCTTTTTTTCATAATAGATATCATCGGCAAAACCTCCACAATGAGATGCAAAGAGCAACTCACAAAACCTCATACTAGCCACCATGCTCAAGGATCGATGAAGATCACAAAAGAGCAAACCTAGCTCTGGTACCAATTGTAGGCTCGAGAACATCAACTAGAGGGGGTGAATAGGAGCCTACGCAATACAATTCTTTTTGAAATCTTTTCCTAAGAAGAATTCAAGATTCTTCACTTCAACAGTGATTAAAATCTAGGTCAAGATGTGAATATCAGAGCCTACAAATCTCTGAGAAAAATCAAGCCAAATAAGGTTTTATGTGCTCAGGCGGTCTGACATCCAACTAATTAGTGGTCTAACCGCCACTTAGTTGGTGGTCTGACCTCCGTGCAGTCTGACCTCTCGTCAGGGCGGTCTGACCTCTCCCTCAATACAGAACTGAAAATCAACATGATTTTGAATCCAAAAATCAATGTAACTTTTAATCCATAGCTCCTAACTACTTGAAACTTTGCAAACACTTAGCCTATAATATTGTGAACTAACCCAACAAGAAATTTAAGAAAAGCTTTCCAAAGTTTTGATATTTTTCAATCCAAAGGTAGGCTGCACCAAAACTGAGCCAAATACGAAAACGATGATTGAAAAAAGCTCATGGAAGGAATCAAGCCAAGATGGCTAATGATGATTTTTCACACATTCTAGCATCCTCAAATCATAGCAAGAACAAATCCAAATGCTCTCAAGATCAAAACTCCTAAAATCACCCTTTCTTGAATCAAAACCTACAAATGCAAGAACTTGTAAAGAAAGGTGTCTAGATGGATTGATCTGGTCTTCAACAGATATCTCCATAGTTACATGTTCTTGGATATCTTCATTAATTACATGTTCTTGGTACAAAGCAAGATCAAGAGGGGAGAAGGAATACTAAAACCAAGCCAAATCAAGATTTAAACACTTGATCAAAGAGGAGAAAGATTTGGATAAATTTTGGATATCTCTTAATACTTAGGGATAAATATTTACAGCCACTTATAAGCCTAAGGAGGACAAAAGCTCAAGCACAAGAGCCACACTCCATCTCTTAAAAGTTCTCTTCAAGAACCCTAACTCTCCTCTACTTAGCTTCTCCCAAGCTTAATCCCTAAGCCACCTCTACTTCTTTTATAGTGGTGGCCAAGCCAACCACTCTCAAGAAACCCCAAAAACTGGATACAAAGTGGATTCTATCCACCAACACATGGGCAAACCCGATAATCCAACACATAATGAGTTTTCACTTACACACATACTTCTCAAAGTGTTTACAAGATTAAACTCACTAAACCATTTGCAATTGATCCACTTAGCATCCCAACTCACCTTGACCTAAGCCACTTCTTCTTTGTGCCTCTTTGTACTACAGTTTTGTCCAAGGTTGAACTTGATATTTTGTTAAACACCAAAAATACCCCCAAACTCGAGCACCTTCCCTTAACTCCGCCTTCATCTTCACATCAAAACATCTTCGTATGCTTTGACATGTAGCCTATGGCACTCAATGACTTGCCATCAAATCTTCATGCATCCAGTCTCCCCCGCGTCGTCTCTACTTGCACCAGCCCAAATCACTTAGCACACCACATGCACCAACTTGTCTCTTCACGATCCTTGTCTTTCATATGCTTCCCGCTTGAGCCACGTAGCCTCACCAGAATTTACCTGACTACACGGATGTCAACTCTCCCATCTAGTCCTATCACTTGTTGTTGCCCACTAATATTCTTCAAGCCACCTACACATCCAAAGACCAAGCAACCATCTCAAGCATAAGTTCTATGTACTTGACTCATGTTAGTCAAAACAGTGCATCACGCAACACAACACAATTAACCAATGGCTCCCAATGTCGTGCACACACTCAAACCACTCAAGACCGCCTCTCACTGTTCTCTGGTTACAGCAAATAGTCTGACCAATCTCCCCATGGCGATCAAACCACCAACTATTGACCAATTTGACCGACCCAAACCGACTTAAAATCTTCCCTGGTAATAGGACACTGGTGTGATCACATATTCAATGTCGGTCATACCACCCAACACAACTTTGGTTCGACCAGCAACCAACGGCCGGTCTGACCACACATTCCTAACTCCGAAATATACTCTCTGCTAAAATGCAACCAACTACCACAGCCTAGTCACACCGCAACCACCGATCTGACCGCACCCCATGTGCCGGTCATACCACTCGTACTTGAGCCAACAACTCCAGCCTAACGGTCTGACTAGTCCTAGTACCAATTAGACTGGTTACACTATCAACAACCAAAAACATGCAACTCTCATCAAACAGCAAACTCAAACCTCAACAAAAACACACCATAGTTAAATACTCATCACACATCATGAGGTGATCTCCACATGGTCTCACAATATACATCTTTGACTACGAAGTTTTCTAGTTACTCCATACAAATTAATAAAATATTGTATTGTGGAAGTGTTTAACAAATTTACTAACAATTTTTTCTTAATTTTTTGTACATTAGTGAGCAAAGTGTAATTTTTATTGCATCTATTGTATAATGACTTTTCTTTACATAATATCTTGCATAGGAGAAAAGTTAGAAGTATTGTATACGATTGCATCCACAATTTCCTTTTCCCCACAATAGATACTTCCTTTTCCTTCTGAAAATGACTCGATACCCTTTCTATAACTACCTTTAGGCCGTTCTGTTCTTGATTCTTGCATGCATCAGATATAAAGCTCTTCTTTTCAATTTATAATTTATGATTTTCTTCGAATAAATAAACAGAGCGGCTTCTTTGCCATCTTTTTGAAATGGCTTATCAGGACAGTCTTTTCGAACCAGTTTATCGGCTTATTGTTATTCGGTTCGTTTATACAAGCCCTCTATATTTTAAAGAAATTTTATTATAATTAGTACTATTTTGCCCCTCTCATCAAATGTAATTACATTGTATAGGTTGTTTGGCCCTCTCATTTCTATATCCTGTCTCCACTCCTGACAGCGCGCATTGACCACATACACACACATATATACATATACATATATATGGGTAGGTTCTTTTGGGTTGTAGCTTATGGTTTATGGCTTAATTTTTTAATTTTAGCTATTTGTGAGGGGCAGTAGGCAGAGAAAAATAGTCACATACGATTTTGGCCGGTACAGCTAAACTCAGTACACTTTTTACTACAACTATCCTGTTGACATCGCCTTAAAAACACACCGTTTGAAAGCTAGCCATAAACTACAAGTCATAAATAGAAAAGAACACAACATATATATATATATATATATATATATATATATATATATATATATATATATATATATATATATATATATATATATATATATATATATACATATATATATATAGGGAACGTATTCAGTGTTAATGGGTATTTGGGTGCTAAGGTGCTAATGCCGTCCAGGATCGTTAGATCTGCCACCAATGGCCTGGATTCGTGAGAGTGGAAGCACCAAACCACTTACGCCAATTTGCCAAAATGGACCTTCTCCTCAGATTTTTTCCCAATCCCACGCCGTTTCATCTCCTGCGATCATCCGGTGATCACCCGTGCGCGCCGTCGTCGTGCGACTTCTCCCCGCGAGCAGCGCCGTCTTCCCGCGATTTCTCCCCGCGCGCGCGGTCATCGCGCGACGTCTCCCGCGCGCGCCGTCGTCCCGCGGTGTCGCCGTGTCCAGATCGCCGATGAGGGGGCTCGTCGGCCTCCAAGACTCCTTTTTTACTCGTCGGCCTCAAATTTTGCAAGTTGCGGCTTGTCTGATGTTATTTTTTTTTGGGATTTTGCAAGTTGCGGCGGAAGAGATGCTGAAATTTTCCTGTTTATGCAGTTCACTGTAGAGTTTAGAGAGTCCGAAATTAATGATGTTTTCACGAAAAATAAGCAGATTGAGGGCTGCTCTTTGTATCTTTCGTTGATTCAACTTGCTAGTAGCGTTTTTAGAGGGAGGAAATTCATGTTCAGAAATTACTGTGTGGTTCCTTTCACATATAGAAGTGCAGTGCTAGCAACTTCTATCTGTATTGACCTGCGATGATGAGATGGTGGGTCGTAATGTGTGATGGATACTGATTCAAGGAAAATACAAAGAAGAGAAGTTGCAAAATCTGAGAAGATCCAATTGATAACAATTAAAATACGTTGAACTCTCCTTGGTCAAAATCAAGAAAACAAAAAATAATAAACAAGATGCCACATTGACAATGAACTTCTTCCGATTCTATCTCTCCATTTCTTCCTCTCAAGCCAACCCAAATCCAACTCATCCCGCCATCCTCGGGCACCTCCATCATCGCCCATCCTTACCGGCCGTCCCTGGCAACCTTCGTCGTCGCCCACCTCATCCTGTGTTGCTGCCGATGCGTGCGACGCCGCCGTTTCCAATCACCCACCTCGTCCCTCACCGCTGCTGATGTGTGCGACTTCGTCGTCTCCCACTTCAGCCCACAGGTCTGGGAGTGGCTGCCGCTCGTCTTGTCCTGTGCCATCGCCTACCACGAGGAGGAACATGTGGGTGCGGAGCCACCCGCCACGAGGAGGAACACGTGGGCGCAGAGCGGGGACATGGCGCCATCAGGCACAGCGGCACTGAAACAATGGTGTCCTGCATTACCGTGTCCCTCCTTGCTTGCACGCAGCTATGACGGAGCGGGAGACGTCGCGGGACGACCGCGCGTGCGGGGAGAAATCGCGGGACGACGGCGCTGCTCGCGGGGAGAAGTCGCACGACGACGGTGCGCACGGGTGATCACCGGATGATCGCAGGAGATGAAACGGCTTTGGGAGGCGAAACGACGTGGGATTCAGAAAAAATCTGAGGGGAATGTAGGGGTTTTTGGCAAATTGGCGTAAGTGATTTGGTGCTTCCACCCTCACGAATCCAGGCCATTGGTGGCAGATCTAACGATCCTGGACGGCATTAGCACTTTAGCACCCAAATACCCATTAGCACTGGATACTTAACCCGCCTCTACGCAAGATTCATGGGATGAGCCCACGATGGATCAAACCCATGGTAGGGGATGCGGTCAACCAATACGTGTGTGCACAATATGGCACGTGCTAAAAGCTGCCCGGCAAGAGATGAGGCCCAACATTGGAGGCCCAGCCAGCACCAACAGCAGCAGCGGTTGCTTACGTGGCCACTGACTGTCCCCGCGGTTGAAACACGACAAGTCAGACGCCTATATAAGCATGTGGCTCTGTCGACCTGGTCCCTTGACTGGTATGGACAAGCGAGCCAACAGCAGACTGCACTGCATGCCGGAGGAAAAGCCGAGACCATACAAATTACAGTAAACCCTAGTTGGACTTTGATTTGATCTGAGTTTCATTTGGGTGCCCAACATGTAACTAGAGGCTTGGTTGATCTCTAGAACAAGCAAGAGTGGAAATAAGGGGCATTCTTTTTGGCTTTTAGCTTCTTCAAAAATTAAAAAACCAAACACCGAAACAGGACAGCATCTTGAAACGGATTATATAAACGGCTTCTCAAGCTCAAAACCGTGTGTACCATCTGTATCAGCATCTCTATCGTCTGCTGCCGTCTCAAAAAACACAGAAAAAAGCCATCAGCCATAATCCAAATAGTGCACATCATGGTTCATCCTTAGGATAGGCGGCAGTGGAAATTGAACACAATGTTGAAAAGAAATGAATACTTCATCTTTCATTGTCAGCGCCTTGTCTAGAGTACGTATATATAGATCTATACAGCTTAACAAGCACTATTTCCGGATAGAGAATAAATTCTTGCATACTTTTTTATCTTTGATACACTAATATATTTCCATGTAAGTAATTATATATACTGTACATTTGTGCAATTGTAATTTATTATAATAAAAATTAGTGGTGAAAGTTGTATTTTGGATACAGTAAAAGTCAACTGTGACAAATTTTCTTATCTAAAAAGTGACAGTTTGATCGTAGGTACTGTTGTAATATCATATGCTTTTGATATTGTGTCCATACATGGGTCAACTGCAAAGATGGCACATGGTCTACCAAACGTATATAGGTCTAGTTAGCCAACTCGATCGAGAAGCTCATATGTTTGGCGGTAGAGATGGTTTTACGAGAAGAGCTAGAGTTAATTGTTGGCGCATGATGATCAATAATATTTTTGGTGACTTAATTTGTTGGCTAGATGATGTCATATGGGATGGCATTAGTTGTATGGATAGATGATGGACATACATGTTAGATGAATGAAGTGGGAGATGAAAAGATTAATATTTAATTGAAGATTTACATAGGTGATTTTTCTTAAATTCAAGTGATGATCAGTTTTAGAAGAATATATTTTTGAAGCTTCTGAGATCTACCTTAATCGAATCCACCATGTACTTTTGTACTCGTCACTTGCTTAATTAATC
Organism: Dendrocalamus latiflorus; assembly: GCA_017311315.1. NCBI lineage: Eukaryota > Viridiplantae > Streptophyta > Magnoliopsida > Poales > Poaceae > Dendrocalamus > Dendrocalamus latiflorus. Next base: position 16,246,253 of record CM029675.1, read on the forward strand.
ATGTGATTAGATTCGATTAGGTATCCTTTACACTCAAATGACACTTTTTTACTCTGGTTAGTCTCACCCTTTGCGATCAACTAACATAAGCTTCTCATTCATGCATGTCAACCAAGCAATCAAAGCAGCATCACCCAAAAGATCACACGTGAGAATACTAAAGTGGAGCGGATGCATTCAACCAAACACCACCAAAATATAGTATAAAAAATGCTTAATGCTCTACTAGCTTTGTGCAATGAGTGAACCATACAAAATCGAAGAAATTAAGCAAAAGAATATTAAGATTCATGCATGCCGGATGGTACTAAAATTCCAAGAGAGCATTACCCGAAATGTTGGTTTTGTTATTTGCCACATTGATAACATTACATTGGCGCGGACCAGCGATGTGATCCGCAGACTCCATTCGAGGTAGACACAATGGCCATCTGCATAACCCTAAACCTACTTAGATATTTGCTCCATTGTCGTGCACATGCAGAGATGCGGCAAACCCAACACTCCTGTGTATATGTATATATGATCTCTTGTACTATAGCTGTACGTTCATCACACACGTGTACGTACTGTGCGCGTCCAACGTGGCTTTTGTTTCTAGGGCACCAAACAAAAGCACATTATTGTATAGTATGATCATGAGGTGGTGCACTTATATATGTATACATTTATAGATGCAAATTCATGAACAATGTAATGTAGTGCACTGTTCTTATATGGCTGTGTATATATTTGGTTTAAGATAGCTTAGATATGCATGTGCATGGTACATGTACGTATTTGTGTAGGTCATTTCTTCTGCATGCATACGTGCATGCCTCTCATTTACCGCCGTTCTTGTCGTCGGCGAGGAGCTCGTCAAGGAGCTTGTCGTCGAGGCACTCGAGCTCGATCTTTTCGGTGTCCCCGCGGCCCAGGCCCCTGCCGGCCGAGCCGCCCGGCGCGGACGACGACGAGCCGGAGCCCCTGCCGGCCTCTCGGGGGAAGTTGAGCACGGCGGTGGCGCCCCTCTGCGCAAATGCCGCGCGGTCGTACGCCCGCGCGGCCTCCTCGGCCGTGTCGAACGTGCCGAGCCAGACGCGCGCGCTGCCGCGCTCCGGGTCGCGGATCTCGGCGGCGAACTTGCCCCACGGCCGCTTCCTCACGCCGCGGTACTTGGTGCCCGTCTCCTTGTTCTCCATCCCTCGACGAGAGGGAGGGAGGTCACAACTCGAGTAGTAGCTAGACAGAGCAAGCTAGGTTATATGTGTAGTGTAGCAGTGAGCAGGTATAGCTAGCTCTTTGCTTTGCATGCGGCTAAGCTTACACAACGCGCGGCTATTTATAGAGGCCAGCGCTACAGTGGCATACGTACGTACGGCAGCCAGTATACTGCGTGTAGTTTGACTCGTTAGTATACCTCACAGAGCTATACGTACGTATCGATCGATCGAGGCGCCGTGTTCAGACGGCAAAAAGGAAGTAGGGGTAGAAATTGAAAGTTGGCTGCGCGCTACGCTACAAAGGCATGCTGCCGTTGCGGTTGCTGTGAAACCTAGGCAGTCAACCGTTGAAACCACATCACCGGATTGCATCAAACCTATGATGTATACATGATGTTTCATCCGAATTGGTATTTTTGGTACTACGTACCAAGCGCATACTATATATATACCATACAGCTTAGCCTAAAAAATAAATCTAATACCATGCATGTTTTTCGGAATAAAAAAAGTGCACGATATACAGAAGATCTCTAGTACAGACTAGGTACAAGCTATTTCTAACCAACAATGTAGGGTAACTAAGGGGAAAATATCATGTGAAAACTGGCTAAGTACGTGTGAGTTTCCAAAATTCTCAACACTTTGTAAGATACTCTCTCCATTCTAAGACATGTTCCGTCAAACTTTTTAAAGTTTGACCACCAAATCACCAATATGTTTAAAATTATTTAGATTGGTTATACAAAAACTATATCATTAGATTTATTGTTAAAAATACTTCCATAATTATAATTTTATTAGTATATTTTAATATAAAGTTATAAAAATGATTGTCAAAGTTACATCTCGGAGACCGTAAAAAATCAAAATTGTCGAATAAAAAAGATTGCAGAGAATATAGGAGAGGATATGTTATATATACATATAGGCAAAATAACACGGGCACCATAGTGCCCAAGCATATCTGCAAATATTCTGCAAATATGTCGTACGCCCGCGCGGCCTCCTTGGCCGTGTCGAACGTGCCAAGCCAGACGCGGGCGCTGCCGCGCTCCGGGTCGCGGATCTCGGCGGCGAACTTGCCCCACGGCCGCTTCCTCACGCCGCGGTACTTGGTGCCCGTCTCCTTGTTCTCCATCCCTCGACGAGAGGGAGGGAGGTCACAACTCGAGTAGTAGCTAGACAGAGCAAGCTAGGTTATATGTGTAGTGTAGCAGTGAGCAGATATAGCTAGCTCTTTGCTTTGCATGCAAATATTTTGCAAAATAACAGGGCCTCAGAGGGCATCATGCCTGTAGCCACTGGTTGATATTGGTGATGGTTTGTGGCAATTGTGTGTTCTTTAATCCATTTATATGCCACTCATTGTCTCACGAATATGTGAGTCCGAACCCACCTGCTTGTCAGTGGGATAGTAAGGGATTTCGCAAATATTCAATGACATATAAGGAATTAATCTATTTATTTCTTAAGTAGAATTGCATTATTAGAAACAAATATAGCAATGTTGACATATGAACCATGTGTGTGTGTGCATATATTACTTTCTACTGACATCTATGGCCATTTTCAAACTCCAATAGGAAACATAACTGCACTTCACATACTGCACCTCTCTTCACCCACAAGGATACAACATATATTATTCATGGTGGACACATTATTAATGCATGCGCATATTTATCCATGCCACTTCTTTTGGCTCTTATTCTTGGTAGGAGCCTTCCAGATCCAGTGTCGTCATGGATGGATATACATGCTCGTTTTCGACGAACACAGGAAAGGTGAAGGACGGGAGCCGCACGTTAGATACTTCTTCGTTTATTTATTATTGAAGTAACACTAGTTACTCCCTTCATCCTTTTTATTTGATATTTTTTATTTTTATAATCTCTACTTTGACTATTACGTTTTATATATTGATGTCAAGTACATAAGAACAAGGAAGTAGATTCTTCGGTCTTCACTCACTCAATAAAGCGGTGGCGGCTAGTTGACGGTGCGGTGTGAGCATCTTTACTCCTAAAAGCGAAGGTTGCGAGCGATCTGCGTGCTAGTCCACGTCGGGCTCGTGGGGTTGCAAGACTAAACGGAGAAAGTTGAACGTTTTGATTGCCACAACGACGTTGAAAACTTAGCTTCAACTGCGCATATTTGACAATGTGTCGGCGCAATGTCGAAAACACCGATCGCTAGCTGCAGTTCCCGGAGCCACACACACGCACACAACACACACACACAAATGACACAACCGATAAGCTCGCAGCACCGTGAATTTTGCTGAAATTTTAGTCGCGCGTGGGATCGCTATCGGGTGTGAAACAAGGTCGTTGTCTTGTCCCTTGTGGCGAACGATCGAGACAAACGAATCCTTTTGTTTGGGCACTGCAAAACGAGCGCGTCCTGCCAAGCTTTGTTACCGGTTTCAGACTGACTCGCGCGCGCGGTGGTGAATTTGTTTGGTTACCGGCCGAACGAAGGAGGCTGTAATTTTTGGGTGTAGAAAACAAACGGGTGCAGACAAAGCTTATTTACGGAGTTCAGATTGACTCCACCGGCCGGTAGGTCACTACAGATTAGACTATATTGAACGTCTCATCACAGATAGTTTGTGAGAACTATCGGTGTTACAATTATTATAGACAATTTTACAAACTGTCTATGTTTCTAACGATGGTTAGAACTGTTTGTGATACATAGCTACATAGACCGTTCTTGGTAAGAATCGTCTATGAAACTATCATAGACGGTTAGCTTTAAAAGCCGTCTGTGATGTCTCTTATTATCACAGACGGTTTTTAATTAGAGCCGTCTATAAAATATCACAGACGATTTTAAAAAAAATTAAAAAATCATCTGTGATAATTATGGACATTATAGACAACTTTATGCAATATTTTTCCATTTATATTGGCCAAATAGTGTGACCGGTCACTTTTACAAAATACAAATTCAAATCAAATTTATTACAAAATAAAAAAAGAGATTTTCAAATATTGGTCTTCTAGGCTTCATATGCTTCCTCTTCTATTTTTGGAGTTGAAGGATCAGCGGCTATATCTTCAAATGCCGTGAAGACTGTCCTTGCTCTCCACTTCCTCCTCTAGCCACTGCTAGAAAACGGATCATCCCTCACGGTTCAAAATCGTCAGGAAAATACAAAAAACTGTCAGGTTAAATTTCCCTGACGGGTTCCCGTCAGGCAAAACCCCTTAGGGCTGGCTGGAAAGGAAAATTAAATTTGGCTGATGGTTACCCGTCAGGGAAATTTAACCTGACGGTATTACTCGTCACGGAAACATGCCTTTTCCTGAGGGGCCAAACCGTCAGAAAAACTAAAGCCTGTGAGGGATGATCCGTTTTCTAGTAGTGAGCCTGGGCAAATGATTAGCACAGCCCATAATCTCAAAGAGGATGCCAGGATAAGCTTCCTCATAATCGGCCGCTTCTACTTGATCGGCAAGATTATCTATGTGTCTCTCAATTGCCATAAGAGATTCTTCCGCTTTGCGCACATTGAAGAGAAGAATGAGGCTGAAGGTGGTTTCCCTTTCTTGAGCAGCAGGGACACCTCCGTCGATGGCGGATGATGATGTCCAGCTGATGGATGGAAACGACTCAAGGAAAGAGAGCAGGGCGTGAGTGGAGGAGCTGTTACAAACGTAAGTTGTTGGTCGCCTGTGTAAGGTTGTGGTCAAACAACTCATGATGGATAGATGAGAGTAAAGAGATCAAAAGAATAGTAGATGCCATTATTGAGAAATCTGGTGAAGAAGATGGGGGAGAGGATTGCTTAGAAGAGATTGAGTTTGTGGTATCAAGAAATTGTACACCGCATTGCATATAAAGCCAGAACTGTATGGAAGTTTAAGGGTTGCATGCATTGGAATATCAACAAACGAGAGTAGAGCGCGCATTTTTAAGCGTTATCACAGATAGTTCGTATACCAAATCGTCTCTGATATGTGCCATTATCACAAACGGTTCTTCACTAGAACCGTCTATGATAATGCCACAACACCAATCTGTGGCATCTCCCCTAAGATTTTGATCTTACCAATCCATTCCCTCCCATCGAACAGCAGTTGCCGGTTTCTCCCACCTCTCGCCCCTTATTACTCCCCCTCTCCCTTTCCCCTAATTTCACCCCAAGAATACGTGAGCGGAGGAGCTGCTCCTAGTTCATCCATTCCTTATTCCTACTTCCTCCCCTCGATGACACCGACTACAGCTGTGAGCTCCACTGCCTTCAGTTGTGACGCCACGGTTCACTGCACAAGACACTCTTGTCATAAGTGTCATAAGAGTTTCTTGTGCAATGTCACCGTCGTGACACAAAAGGTGACGCTACCACCGCCTCTCCTTCATTGCTGGTGATATCCCCCATCTGATCTCCTCCCCTCTCTTCCTTTATGCTTGGATCTGAAATTACAAAATTGATGGATGGCTAGCTAGGGTTTCAGGTTCATGTAGATCTTTGCCATACCCATTGTACACATGATTTATTTTATCATTGATAGCTATCCTCTGTGATTCACTTTGTTCACTAGCTTGTTTAATCTTGTTCACTGTGATTCACTTGTCAATTGTCCCTAACAACAGCAGGCCGAGCTTAATTGTACATGTGTATATTTATTCATGAATGGTTAATTTATTTTATTTCAGTTAATTGATTTGTGAAATGAATATTCTTGTTTCTAAAATGAATGTGAATTGGATATATACATGTACTTGCTGTGATTCTACTTTTCAGAGGGTCTGGCTAGCATTTCCTAAGGCTAGCCAACAAACAGAAATAGATTTAGGGATATAAAAAATATCACAGATGGTTATTAACTCATAACCGTCTGTGATAGTTGACTATCATAGACAATTTGTAGTAGAAATCATCTGTGATATCTCATGAAGCATAGATGATTTCAACTACAAACCATTTGCAATAATGTGAATATTTCTGTGAAAATTACACCATTTTGTTGTTTCCAAATATGCCAGGCAGCAATAATGAATATTTCTGTGAAGAAAGCAATCCCATAACTCTGCTTTGTCAGGTAAACAATTCTTGCTACATCAACATTAGTGTTCCAGGTGATCCCAACCCTTTGCCAACGCTGTGTACTAAATGAACATCGAAAGAAAAGATAGTGTGAAGTCTCCTCTACACCTCTATCGCATAGAACACAATTTGGGTGGCTAGCAATATTAAAATTCTTTCACTTCAAGATGTTTCTAGTGTTAAGTCTATCCATCATGAGAAGCCAAGTGAAGACCTTGAGTTTCATTACACATTTGCTCTTCCATATAAGCAAATATACTTCTAGACTTTGAATTTGTTGAATTGATTATTGTAATATTTCCTTGAAGTGTAGAGGCCATTGCCCCCAAATATATGTCCAAGTGTCATGCACTTGTTGTCGGACATGAACATTAGTTAACATGCTCCGTAATCTATCATATTCACAATAAGCCTCTTCAGATAACAACAAATGAAATTGAATATAGTGATCATTTTGTTGTAAGAAATCCATAATGGATATGTCTTGACTATTAGCAAAAGAGTGAAGTCTTTGGATATTTGTGACACAATAAATTGCCCTCCCAACAATCCTTCCAAATAGAATATCATGGCCATTATCAAGGCATCCCATAGCAATGCCTCTGAATTGTGTTATATGTTTCATTACATCTCACCACCAAAAAGAGCCAAAGTCATCTATTTCATGAGGTATTAGATTCTCATAGTATTTTGACCAGATCAAATGAAACCATGGAATGTCCTATCTGTCATAAAATTTATAAAGATGCTTCATGAGTAACGCACCATTTTGCATTCTCAAGTTTAACACTCCAATACCATCTTTCTTTTTTGGATGACACACTTTATCCCATCCTGCTAAAGAATCACACTGAACTTGTAAATCCTTGGATCCTCTCTAGAGACAATGCCGATAAGCTCTGTCTATGTGATCGATGACTTTTTTAGACAGCTTAAGCATACACATGTAATAGATTGGCTGCAAGAAAAGACATTTACTACTGTGAGTCTACCTTCATAAGATAAGGTTGTACTGCTTGATAATCTTATTTCTGCTCTATCTACCAATGGTGAGAAATATTTGACCGTTGGTCATGTTATACCTGGTGGAAGTCCAAGATATGTGAATGGCATATAACCAATTTTGAAACCAAACAACCCTACCAGATGACCAACTTTGCCCTTACTTACATTGATTGGAATCATCAGTGACTTGTGATATTCACTCTAAGACCAGTAGATGAAAAGAAAGTTTGGAGAAGACCTTTTAACCACAAGAGTTGCCTTCCACAAGCTGGCTGAATTATTTATGTGTCACTTCCATATTGGACAACTGTATAATCATGATCATTTGAGCTTGGTATGGGGTGTTGAAAAACTCATTTTCTTACTGCTTCATTGACAATTGATTGTAAGAGATCAGTACCCAACACAATAGCAGTGGGGACAAGGGATCACCTTGTCTTACCCCTCACTTGCATTGAAAAATATTCCTGGCACTCCATTCAAAAGCACAGAAGAATAACCCATAGCAAGAATTTGTGACATCCATGAAATCCAATTCTTTGCAAAACCATTTTTGCGCACTATGGCAACTATGGCTAGGTGTTTGATTGTATCAAAAGCTTTCTCAACGTCTAGCTTATGAAGAATAATTTTCTTTTTGTTCTATTGGAACTGATGGATATATTCAAAAGCCCAAGCTAGACAGTCTTGAATTGTCCTGCTCTTAAGAAATCCATATTTGTTTTAATGGACCAACTGTAAAGTGACCTTTTGAAGTCTATTTGCTAATATCTTTGTCAACAACTTTAGAATCGAGCTCAATAGAGAGATTGGCCTATAGTTATTTACTATTTTTGGGCTAGGCTTATTTGGGACTAGAGTGATATAAGAACCATTGATGCTTCTAATATTAACGATTTCTTTGAAAAATCTTCACAGGGCAAGTAAACATCCATTTTGATTATGTCCCAGTATTTCTTGATAAACAAATTGTTGAATCCATTCGGTCTAGGAGCTTTATCCAAGGGGGGAAGTTTATAAACAAATTGTTGAATCCATCCAATCTAGGAGATTTATCCAAGGGGGGGAGTTTAATAGTGTCATTGATTTCCTTTCTTGTCTAGTCTACTCCCAATTCTAGTGCACTCAAGTCAAAATGCATACAAGGTTCAGTTGATATTCCCATCCTTCCATTGAATGTTGTCCATAAAGCTGCCGCCTTCCCTTGAAGTGAACATGGTGTTGGCCTGACCTACCATGAGAAACTGCGTGAATTATTATATTCTTAAGTGTCATCGGTTGGTCTCATATATAGTGTATGTAGGATCCTTAGATCTGATATCGTCATAATTTTCTACATGTGTAATGGTTTTCTTAGGGGTTGCCAAATATTACTCCATAATTGGGTGGTCATAAAGGTAACTTTTGGGTTTACTATGAAACATACGGAAGATTGTGAGCGATCAAGATGAAATTTATCTCTCTTATATAACGGGAGAGATATCTTTGGACCTCTTGATGTGGTTGAATTAAGGAAGTGCATGGTCATGCTAATGTGGTTGAGGAGTCAATCACAATTGAGTAATCAACTATAGGATCGAGTGAAGGATTGAGCTATCATAGTATGGGACGCTTCTCACCTTGAGTTTGATCTAGTATCATGAGGCAAAGGGATCAGTACATGAGCATTATATACGTTCGTCTAATATGATCTTTGTGCATATTTGGGAGTTGAAATGTCCTGTTAGGGACCACTATTGATTTGTAGACTGGAAAGGAGTTTTTAGGCCACGGTTGAATATACATGAACTTATAAGGTCACACACTTAATAGGTTAGAACACATTAATTCAGATTGGATCCGTGACTAATGGACCAAGTGGGCTTTGCACTTGGTTGGGCCTCTAATATAGGGTTCCATCGAGGGGTTGTATTAAGAGAGGCGTAGAGTTTAGGGATGGATCTGGTACACACCCACCAAAACCCTAGATACCACCTCTCACAGGCGTTAGCACACCGGTGCACAGTGTTCCTCCTTTGATATGTGGACTTCGATAGAGACCTTGTTGCAACTGCGGCGCTAATCGAGATAATTGAAAGGAGAAGACAGTTGGCTAAAGGATGATCGACTACTTTTACTACAACATCGCAAGTTATTTTAAACTAGCTGCTTCAACTCTACTTTTACTGCACTGCACGCCTAGTGGTAACGATCCATGATTTCTTACTCACATAGCTTTCTAGTTTATGCGGTAGAAAATTTTAATCTAATGTAGCCTACTCGTATCCCAACTGTGATACAGAGCCATGTTGTGTAGTATTTGATCTGGATTGATCGCATATAGTTGATATATAATAATAGTAGATTTGATCTACTACAAGTCTAGTATGATGGCTTAGATTAGTTCATATTGATGGATTGGTTTAGACACTGGTTGATGAGATCAATCAGCTTCGACAGTGGTAGATGGGTTCATGGGATGAATGACTTGATAGAACCGCAAGATTAGCTATGCTGGTTCATAGTAGCATTGCACGATACCCCTACCAGTTGGGATTCCACCATCGAGGTAAACCATGATGCACAACCATGTAGAGCTAGCAGATCAGGTTGCTATTTTTTCAAGAAACCTCCTGCCCTGATCATTCTAATTGATCCATGAAAATCAGGCTGGTCATATTGGTTTGGAACTGGGTTAATGTGATTAATCTAATGAAATTTTTAAGGGCAATTGCGTGAATAGGATTCATGTCTCGAAAAATTGGATTATAAGTACTATAAGTATTATGTGTTCGTACTGTGCGATAGAATTGAATTTTGTGCATAACTCATTTTTGCATGAGTTAATGTAAATAGAATGGCACATTGTGTATGTGATGTAAGTATGGGTTTTTCGTGGCATGTGTGTCATGCTGATTTATAACCATGTGCTAAATATTATTGTATAACGACCTGTGTATCAACTTGTGATGCTTAATATTTTCATATATAATTCATTGATTAGTTGTTGGAGTAATAGCTAAGTAGATGAATAGGGTGATCTCAAGCATTGATGGCTCAGTGAACAGAAAGCATGATGATGGAGATTGGCATGATAAGGACCATACTATCTCACAGTTTAATATGATTAATTATGAATATTTTTATGTTCCTATTATACTATTATTCACATTATTATCTTGGGTGTTTTAAATATGATAGAATAGTATCCCTCTAGAAAATTAAGTAAAATTTGATGCCCTTCTAATTATGGCACCTATCAAGATTTTAATCGTTAATTGGTAGGTCTACCAAGATTTTAATCATGCGTAATGTTGGTTTAACTTAATTAGACTATCAAAATAGTTTTAGGTCTAGAGGCATAGTATTGAGGCCACATATGGATGTCACTCAACAAACAAGAGTTACATGTAATATAATTAATAAGGTGTTTCTTACCTACATCGCTAGGTTTCTAGTAGAGATGTCAAATCTCACTGGACATGGTGAAATATGGATCTTGACTCATTATATGTACTTAAAGGGAACATGGTTTTTAAACAAATAGTGTGAGTATCTTTTGTTAAATTGTTTAATGGAAGATTTTACATAAACATAGTAGTGAATTTTTTATATACTTTTTATGTTGTAGACCATGCCACCACCTACTTCCTCCGCGCTCGGTTTTAGCTTGTGATCTATTCTTGAGAAAGAAAAGCTAAGTGGAATAAATTTCATTGACCGGTATCGAAACTTGAGAATAGTTCTTAAACAAGAAAAGAAGGAATATGTTCTAGTGGTTTTATATTCTAATGAACCAGCTAAAAATGATACTCGTGCTGAAAAGAATGATTATTAGAAATATTGCAATGACTTACTTGATGTTAGATGTCTCATGCTTGCTACCATGAACTCTGAGCTTCATAAGAAATAAGAGAACGCGGATGCCTATAATATGATTGCAGGTCTTAAGGGTATGTTAGAGAACCAAACCAGGGCTGAGACGTACAACACCTCTAAGTCATTATTTATGTGCAAGTTAGCTGAAGTGAAATCCATTCAGCCCTCATGTAATCATGTTAGCTACATTGAGAGTTTAGAAAAGCTTGGTTTTCTCCTTAGCCAAGAGTTAGCTACTGATATGATTCTCCAATTTGCTCCCTCCAAGCTTTAAGCTAGTTATTTTAAACTTTTATATGAATGGTATGAAGAAGTTAATGACTAAATTGCATGGGATGCTCAAGTCAGCAAAGGAGAGCATTAAGAAAAGCTTTAATCATGTGATGATTGTTCCGAAGACTACCAACTTCAAAAGGATGTCTCAGGCTTTGGACAAAAGAAAGGAAATGAACAAAACTCAAGATAAGATCTTGAGTATCAAATCTAACCTCTAGAAGCTCAAGATTGGTGTTGCACCTAACACTATTTTCTACCATTTCTATGGGACTAGGTATTGGAAGAGAGACTATAAGAAGTACTTGGTAGAACTAGAAAAGAAGATGGGAAGTAAGACTTCTACTTTAGATATAAATATTATACAAATAAATGCTGATACTTATATTGGTTCTTGGGTATTTGATACCGGATCGGTAGCTCATATTTGCAATCCAATATAGGGGGTGATAAGGAGTATGAGTTTAACAAGAGGTGAGATTGATTTTTGTGTGAGCAATGGAGCAAGAGTTATTGCATTGGCTATTGGCACTTTACCATTATCTTTACTCTCATGATTAGTTTTGGAATTGAATGATTATTATTATGTTCCTGTCCTAAGCAAAAATATTATTTTAGCTTCATGTTTGGAAGCAGAAGGTTATAAGTTCAGAATAAAAAATAATTATTGTTCAATTTATTTGAATGATATACATTATGGTCATGCTCCATTGATGAATGGATTATATGTGTTTAAATCTTGATGATGTCATGTCTATGACATTAATACAAAGAGGCTTCGGTCTAATGATTTGAATCCCAAATATATTTGGCATTGTCGTTTAGGTCACATAAATGAGAAGCACATAGTGAAGCTCTATAATGATGGCCTTCTAAACTCATTTTATTTTGAATCATTTGAAACATGTGAGTCTTGTTTACTTAGCAAAATGACAGGCACATCTCACTAGTCTAGATGAGAGGGTAAATGACTTGTTGTCCCTAGTACATTTGGATGTATGTGGACCAATGAACTCAATGGCCAGATGTGGTTTTCAGTATTTTATAACTTTACTGATGACTTTAGTAGATATGGTTACATCTACTTAATGAGGTATAAGTATGTATCCTTTGAAAAGTTTAAGAAATTTTAGAATGAGGTATAGAATCAATATGGCAAGACAATTAAAACCCTATGATCAGATCATAGAGGTAAATATTTGAGCCATGAGTTTGCTGATCATCTAAAGTAATATGAAATTGCTCCATAGCTAACCCTACCAGGAACACCTCAATGGAATGGGATGTCTAAATGACAGAACCGGATCTTGTTAGACAATGTTCGGTCCATGATGAGCCAATATGATCTCCCCATATATTTTTGGGGGTATGCTCTAGAAACAGTTGTATTCACATTAAATAAGATTCCATCAAAAGCCGTAGAGAAGACACCATATGAGATATGGATTGGTAAGTGTCCCAGATTGTCTTTTCTCAAAATATGAGGATGTGAGGTATATGTAAAATGTTTGACGTCTGATAAGCTCATAGCTAGATTAGATAAATGCTTCTTTGTAGGATATCCTAAAGAAACTAAAAGATATTACTTTTATAAAAGAGATGAGAAAAAGTTTTTGTTGCCCGAAATGGTGTCTTTTTTGAGAAAAAGTTTCTTTTAAAAAGAGTTAATGGGAGCACGATGTGACTCAAAAAAAATTGAGAACCAACATAAAATGTTTCAACTCCTACTAGATCTCTAAAGGATGTACAAGATGTTGCAGAACATGTGAAATTGACACCAGCCCCACGTAGGTCTGAATGGCCACATCAATTACCTATGAGGTATCGGCATGATATTTTATTGTTAGAAAATGATGAGCCTAAGACTTATGAGGAAGCAACGATAGGCCCGTACATTGAGAAATGGCTTGAAGCCATGAGATCCGAATACAATCTATGTATGATAATCAAGTTTAGAACCTGATTGATCCGCCCAATGGTGTAAAAATCATTGAGTGCAAATAGTTTTTTTTTTAAAAAAGATAGATATGGATAAAATGTTCATATCTATAAGGTACGATTGGTGACGAAGGATTTCAAACAAATTCAAACTGTTGACTATGGTAAAACTTTCTCACCTGTCACTATGCTTAAGTATGTATAGATCATTATATCTATTGTTGCATATTTTTATTATGAGATATGACAGATGGATATCAAAATAGCTTTTCTAAATAAAAACCTAAATATGAATGTGTACATGACACAGCCTGAGGGTTTTATTGATCCACAAAATGTTAGAAAGATATGCAAGCTTTAGATATCTATCTATATACTGAAGCAAGCTTCTCAGAGTTGTAACATTTGTTTTGATAGGGTGGTCAAAGGGTTTAGCTTCATCAAGAAGTGGAAGCGCACTTGCTTTTCTAGTCTTATATATGAATGACATATTAATGATCAGAAATGATATTTCTATGCTTAAATCTATCAAGTTTTTATTAAGAAATAGTTTTTCTATGAAAGACTTAGGAGAAATAGCATATATTTTGTGTATAAAAATCTATAGAAAAAGAACTAAAAGACTAATTGGATTAAGCCAAGATACGTACATTGACAATGTGTTAATAGTTCAACATGCATGATTCCAAGAAGAGTTTCTTGTCTATGTCACATGGCATTAGTCTTAGTAAGACTCGGTGTCCTTGGACACCTGATGAGCAATATCAGATGAGTATGATTCCATATGCTTCTGTCATTGGATCTATCATGTATACTATTCTTTGTACATGCTCAGATATATCATATGTTCTAAATGTTACGAGCGGATATCAGTTAGACCTAGGTGAAGGTCACTGGATAGCTGTAAAGAACATCATAAAATACTTAAAAAGGACTAGGGATGCATTTCTTATTTATGAAGGTGAGAAAGAGCTGGTCGTAAATGGTTATACCAATGCTAGCTTTCAAACTGATAAAGATGATTTTTGATCGCAGTCTAGGTTTGTGATTTGTCTTAATGGAGGAGTAGTGGGCTGAAAAGTTTCAAGCAAGAGACGGCTACAAATTCTACAATGGAGGCTGAGTATATTGTGGCTTCTAAAGCTGAAAAGCAGGCTGTTTGGATAGAGAAGTTCATCTCTAATCTGGGTGTGGTCTCTAGTTCTTATAGTCCAATAGATCTCTACTGTGATAATAGTGGAGCTATTGCGTAAAACAAGAAGCCTAGATCGCATCAAAAATCAAAGCACATACTTCAGCGTTTTCATCTCATTTACAAGATTGTTGATATAGGCGATATGAAGATATGCAAAGCGTTCACATATTTAAATATTGTTAATCCATTGACAAAGCCTCTCACATAGCTAAAGCATGAGGCACACATAAGAGATATGGGTATTAGATTATTACATGATTGACTCTAATGCAAGTGGGAGATTGTTAACGATATGCCCTAGTGGAGATCGTGGAAATGATTATATCACTTCTATGTTTATGATCTTTTGAATAATATGTTATTTTGTCTCTTGAATAAATGTCTTTCATATTGATTAATAAGTATGTGACTTGTTCGTAGAACTTTTTATTCATATTTTGATGTTCTTCTAAATTATCCCTAATCTTATATTATTATATGGAACAATTATGATTTGTAGATTAATATATGTATTGATTGATGATCATATTTTATGGATCATGGATATAGGGATATCAAATCAATAATGTGGTTACATGTTAGAAAACATGATGTTGGATTGAGCTACTATGAGACATTGCGAGAATTATTATATTCTTAAGTATCATTAGTTGGTCTCGTACATAGTGTATGTAGTATCTTTAGACCTAAGATCGTCATAGTTTTCTACATGTGTAATAGTTTACTTAGGGGTTTCCAAACACTACTCCGTAACTGAGTGGTTATAAATGTAATTTTCAGATTTACTATGAAACATGCGAAAGAATATGAGCGATCAAGATGAAATTTATCTCTCCTATATAATAGGATAGATATCTCTAGGTCCCTCGATGTGCTTGAATTAAGGAAGTGTATGGCCATACCCAATGTGATTGAGGAGTCAACCACAACCAAGTAATCCACTACACGTTCGAGTAGAGGATCGAGCTATCATAGGATGGCACGTTTCTTACCTTGAGTTCGATTTGGTATCGTGAGGCAAAATGATCAATACATGAGTGCTATATAGGTTCATTTGGTATGATCGTTATGTATATTTGGGAGTTAAAATGTGCTGCTAGGGGTCGCTACTAACTTATGGATCGGAAATAACTTTTCGTGCCACAGCTGAATATACTTGAATCTACAGGGTCACACACTTAACAGATTGGAGCACATCAGTGTAGATTAGGTCTGTTACTAATGGGCCAAGTGAGCTTCGCACCTTGTTGGACCCCTAATAGGGTTCCACCGAGGGACTATATTAAGAGAGGCATAGGATTGAGGGAATCCGGTACACACCAACTGAAACCCTAGCCATCACCTCTCACTGGCACTATTGTGCGTGCTGGTGCTAGCACACCAGTGCATAATGTGCCTTACTAGACATGTGGACTTCAATAGAGACACTTCTGTGACTGCCGCGTTGATCGGGACGATTGCGAGAAGGAGATAGTTGGCTAGAGGATGATCAATTACTTCCACTACACCGATGCACTCTATGTTAAATCTGCTGCTTCAACTCTACCTCTGATGTATTGCGTGTCTAGTGGTAATGATCCACGATCTCTTACTCATATAGTTTTCTGGTTTACGCGGTAGAAAATTTTAATCTGCACTACTGTAGTCTACCCATATAGCAACCAGGATCAAAGCAAAAAATGTACTAGCCACTCAGAGCGACCCAAACGTGGATTCTGGTGGGGAGCCACGCCACCTAAATTGATACTACCCTTGGAAGTTGTAGAAAATTACCCTCATTGTGACGTTGACATACCCCCTTCCTCCCGCCACCTATCTCGTACCCATTCGTTCACTTTCGCTCTTGACACATGGGGAACTCGAGCACGGGCGACCGCGGCAAACTCTAGCAACCTCCCTGGACTTCTCTCCTCCTCTTAAGGTTAGCATCTGCCACCGCCCTTAACCCTATCTCCTCCCCCAACTTAAAACCTAGCCGTTGCCACAACCCTAAGGCCTTATCCTCGCAAAGGTCCATGGATAGGTTTCGTGATGATCTTATAAGGGCAATTGCTTGATCTGTATGATGGATGCAATAGTTATGACACTTTGGTGTCTTTTGTTAACACTCAGTTACCATTGGAACACTTCTATGTATTAGCACTCAATTATCCTTGGAACACTTCTATGTTATATTGTGATTCAGACTTTAGTACAATGCTAATTAATTGGTTTTTATTTTTATGATATGAATTTGTCTCATTTATATACATTCATATGCCCTTGACAGATTTGCAAAAAATCCAAAAATTTGTGTACAAATATAAAGGAGTAAGACACAAATACAATTGAAATGTTAGAACCAGGGTAGCATGGTATTTTACCCAAATCCTCTCTCGTATAGCTTTTGGATTCAACCTACTAGCCAAACATTTTGCTAAGACACCTACAGATTCTCAATGGAGTGTTTTCTTGGAGAAGCAAGAGCGTGAGTTGAAAAACCAAAATCTAAAGCTGTATCAAAAGGCACATATATACATGACCTCACGGAGAGCAGCCTGAGCTTTCCCTGCCGGGCGCTTTTGTGTGTGTAAATGTTAGACCATGTGGCTGGTTTAGGATTTTTTGGTGATGAATAATTGACAATGGTTAATTTGTTATGATGAATAATTGGTGATTCCGTTTAGCGGTGTTATGCGAGTTGTGTTGCGTGTGTGCGGACTGATGTTGGCCAAGTTGAGACGAACTTGTGCCGGAAGAATGTTCTTTGGTCTTTGCATGTGCAGGATGAGCATGGAGGCGATCATGGTCGGTGACGAGGTGGACCGGAACTAGGATGGGGAGATCTGAGGTTCAGACGGTCAAGGAGGTCACGAGATGATCGGGCTCATGCTTGGGGCGCATGGAGATCAAAGGTGGATGATACGTGGAGAAGCCACGGGAGGTGCGGTCCTAGAGGCTTCGACACGTGACGTGTTAGAAAAGTCGTGAGTGTGAAAAACCTGTGTTAGGAAGGGTTTCGGGTCCCTTGAAAATTAGTGGGCCAAAAGTTTAGTTGAGGTAAAAAGGCCCAGGCCTAGTTGGAGTTGGATTAGGATTCGAAGTCCTAGTTGGATTAGGATTCGAAGTCCTAGTTGGAGTTGGATTAGGATTCGAAGTCCTAGTTGGAGTTGGATTAGGATTCGAAGTCCTAGTTGGAGTTGGATTAGAATTCTAAGTACTAGTTGGAGTTGGATTAGGGTTCTAAGTCCTAGTTGGAATTGGATTAGGATTCTAAGTCCTAGTTGGAGTTGGATTAGGATTTTAAGGCCTAGTTGGAGTTGGGCTGTGTGTGTATATATATGCATGCGGTGGCATGGCAAGAGTTGTACCGAGCAGCCGTGGAAGAAAAATATATATACGGCTTTTGGGGTGGCCAAACGTTTTCTTTGGCATGGCATCTTTTTGATCACGAAGCGCACGACATTGTTCAGCCATCGGTCAGGCAAGCGATCTCATATTTTGCTTAGTTGCATAATTAGGGCTTAATTTATTTTCGTCACTATTTGCATCAGCGATCTTGTTTATTTTATATCTCAAGATCTAGAGCTCCGATTGATGTAATTCCAGTTGGGTTAGTTCAATAACTGTCTCTAGTTTATTCGGAAAAAGTTTGAGGTTAATCGGAGTTACGGATTTTTATCGAGATCAGTTTTAGTAAGGATACATTATTCTGTCCAGAATTATTAAATGAGGCTTAAATAGGTTTTGTGTTTAGGGGAGAGTCTTAAAATTTATTTTTAGCTTCCGAAATCATTCACCCCCCCTCTGATTGCCTATCTTAGTGTGAATCGATCCTACAAGTGGTATCAGAGCAGGTTTATTTTTCTAATTGATCTTAACCGGTGATTAGAAAACATGTCGATGGATAGGTATTCCACAAAACCTTGTATTTTCGATGGTGTTGATTTTCAGTATTGGAAAGCGAAGATGGAGGCATACATTCAAGCTCAAGGCTTTACAATATGGGAGAAGGTCTACAAGCCTTATGAAGTGCCCGAGAATGATGCTGTGACAGCTGCAAATATAGCACAAGTGGAGGCAAATAGCAAAGCAAGGAACCTGATAATTCAAGGACTAGGAAGGAGTGATTTTGATCGTGTTGTGCATCTGAAATCTGCATATGAGGTATGGAAAGCACTATGTGATTATCATGAGGGTTCATCTACTATTAAAGAGGTACGTCAAGATATGTACAAAAAGGATTATATGCGTTTTGAGATGAAACCTAGTGAATCAATAGATGATCTATTTGCTCGCTTTAATAAAATTCTTAGTAATCTACGTGCTGTTAATGTTACTTATACTGATGCTGAAAATGCACGTCAATTACTTGGAGCATTAGATATGTCTATATGGGAGATGAAGGTTACATCTATTAGAGAATCTACTGTCATGAGTACACTTACATTAGATGTACTTTATTCTAAATTGAAAACTCATGAATTAGATGTTTTTGCTAGAAAAAATAATGTTAATAAATCAATTGCTTTAGCTTCACAATCTAGCAAGTCTAATGGTGATAATTCTTCTACTAGTTATGCTTTGTCTTCTTTGTCTTCACTAACCGATGAACAGCTAGAGCAACTCCCGGAAGATGATTTGGCACTCCTATCTACACGCTTCACAAGAGCTTTGCAGAATGTGAGATCAAGAAAGAGAGGAAATTTTGGTCCTCAAAGGTGCTATGAGTGTGGTGATCTCAATCATATTCGTCTCAAATGTCCAAAGTTTCTCGCAAAATTTGCAAGAGAAGAGAATGAGAAGGAAGAAGATATGGAGAAAGAAAAAAGGAAGAATAAAAAGAAGGGCTATATGAATCGCAAGGTGGTGCATCGTGTTCTTGCCGCTCTTGGGCAAATTAATTTGAGTGATGTGGACACGGACAGCGAGGATGATACTCCCAAAGGCAAGAAATATTTAACTGGGTTGTGTCTAATGGCAAGTAGCAAAAGCTCCACCGACAATGATGATCTTGACAGCGACAACTACAATGAGGTAGAACCTTCTTATGATGATTTAGCTAAAGCTGTTGCTAAACTTGGTACTTTGCTAGAAAAGAAAGATAAAAAGATTAAGAAATCCGATACTTTGATTGAATCTCTAAATTCTGAAATTGCAAGACTTAGAGTTTTAATTCCTGATGATGAATCTTGTGAGTCTTGTCAAGTTTTACATTCTGAGTTGGAGTCTGCTAGATCTATTAATGCATCAAATCTAGTTCAACTTAGAGATGTAACTGATAAATTTGATGAATTAAAATTGACACATGATTCTTGTGATGAAAACTTAAAACTTGCAAATGATGAAATTGAAAAGCTTAAAGCTAGTTCTTCTACATATTTAGAGTCAAGTATTTCAAATGCTCAATCTAAAGCTTGCTCTAATTGTGAATTACTAGAAACTAGACTTAATTCATCTCAGGAATCTATTCAACAAATGCTTTATCATGAGAACATGTCTTGTTCAAATTGTCGTAAGTTAAATATTGAAATTGATGCTTTGACTAGGCAATTGAATGATTTCGCTGAAAAAGAAAGATTTGCTCAATCTAGTGTTTCTAAGAATTTTGTGAAATGCACTGCTTGTTGCACTTTGGCTAAGGAAAATAAGTACCTTAAGGACACTTTAGAGAGATTCTCTTTTGGTAAGAAAAATCTGAATATGATTCTAGACAAGTCAAAAACGAGTGTGAAAAATCGTGGTCTAGGATTTAATTTTGTTGAGCATGCCAAGAATAATCCTCCTAAGGTTGTTAAGTTTCTTGAACCTGGAAAGATTGAAGTAAAATCTGAACCAAAACAAACTGTGTTTAAATCTGCTGGCTTTGTGCAAAGTTCATCGAATAATAATATATGTGCTAGCTCATCATCTCAAAAGAAATCTGGTTATGTTAAATTTCATTGCACCTACTGCGGAAGAGATGGACATTTGAATGAATTTTGTTTTAGACGTGTCAAGAAAGAGAGAAAGGAAAGATTGAATGCTTTGAGACAAAAACATGCAATGTCTTTTATTCCTAGAACTAATGTGAAAGCTATGTTTTTTGAGAACTTTCATGATGGCTTTAAATCTGCTTCACATGCTAGATTGGGATTTAATTCAAATGATTCACGTTCTTTTCGGCATTCTAATCATCCACATGCACGTGATTTTGGTTCTAGCTTTGTTGTTCCTGTTCGTCGTGTGTCACAGTACTGGATTCCTAAATCTTATTTTACTAACCTCAATACTGTGAGACCGATGTTTCCTGTCATGTAAGAACAGCTGACAAGGATGGAGAACATGAGCTAAATTGGGTTCCGGTTTTTTTTATCATCGCTTGATTGGAACACTTGATGGTTCTTCACTCCTTTGATGGTTTGCAAGAGATTTCATTTTTTGAAAGACCATGTGGAAAAGGTGATGTTGTCTTACATCTTGTTAAATTCTCAAGTTGGTAATTTGCTCATGAAATCGTTTGATTCTTCTCGTTTTCCTCATTTGTGAAGTGAGTTGGGTGCATTACATCTTATGGGATTATTCTGAGGGGGAGCTTATTGTTTAAAATTTTGGAAGCTTTGTTTATTATCCTTGTCAAGTAACTCATCAAATCCAAGTCATTGAAATCAATTGAGTAGTAGAGCTATCTTTATCATATCTATTCATATGTTGTGTAGCTTTGATCAAGACTGTTTATAATTAATTTGCTACATTTGAATTAAAAGTATGACATGGCGGAATATTTTGACTAGATTAATTATAGTTATTACTTTGCGATGTCCATCGAAAAGGATTAGCTTGATTGTGAGTCTTATTTTAACTCTTGGTTATGAGGCTCGATTGTTTAATGTTCCAATTCTTATGATCACTCAATTTGGCATGTTATTAAAAAAAGAGTATATAAAGAAAAAAATTGAAAAGATGTATGCTTCAAGCATGCCATGGTGAACAAAAAAAAAGTGGCATAAAAGTGCGCAAAATGAAAAGAAGTATGCTTCAAGCATGCCACCATCAAAAAGAAGAAGAAGAAGAAGAAAAGTATGTCATTATGAAAAGAAGTATGCTACAAGCATGCCACATGCCTAAAAATTGAGTGTGAAGCAATAAGTTGTTACATGAGACTGCTAGCCCGTCTAGAGTTAAAATTTGCTTCATTTTTAGGTTTTGACTTTTCGTTGTGATATCTCATTATGCTCTCTATAATTGGTTTGGTCATTGTTGATATGCCTGTCATTGATATAAATTGCTTAATCATATTGAAAATTTGTTTTGACATTGCTATGTGATATATGGCTTAATATGATCTAGATAGCTCTACTCAAAAATATGTCTTGGTTGCTTTATTAAATAAATGCACAATGACTTGGATAATCTACAAAGCTTCTTGATTTTTACTTTCATTGCTCCGTCTTAGAATTATTCTTTCTTTAAATTTTCTTGATGATTACATTGCCAAAGGGGGAGAAATTTGATGTGCTTTGCGAGAAATTAAAGAGAATTTGGGGAGAATAAAATTACCTCTCTTATGTTGAGGGGGAGAGATTTGAGACTTATAGTTTAAAATGTTTTTGCGGCTTCAGTTCTTCACTTATATCTATTTGAAGCTAATTCATCATACAATTTTGTGGTGTTGTCAATGTATTCATCAAGGGGGAGATTGTTAGACCATGTGGCTGGTTTAGGATTTTTTGGTGATGAATAATTGACAATGGTTAATTTGTTATGATGAATAATTGGTGATTCCGTTTAGCGGTGTTATGTGAGTTGTGTTGCGTGTGTGCGGACTGATGTTGGCCAAGTTGAGACGAACTTGTGCCGGAAGAATGTTCTTTGGTCTTTGCATGTGCAGGATGAGCATGGAGGCGATCATGGTCAGTGACGAGGTGGACCGGAACTAGGATGGGGAGATCTGAGGTTCAGACGGTCAAGGAGGTCACGAGATGATCGGGCTCATGCTTGGGGCGCATGGAGATCAAAGGTGGATGATACGTGGAGAAGCTACGGGAGGTGCGGTCCTAGAGGCTTCGACACGTGACGTGTTAGAAAAGTCGTGAGTGTGAAAAACCTGTGTTAGGAAGGGTTTCGGGTCCCTTGAAAATTAGTAGGCCAAAAGTTTAGTTGAGGTAAAAAGGCCCAGGCCTAGTTGGAGTTGGATTAGGATTCGAAGTCCTAGTTGGAGTTGGATTAGGATTCGAAGTCCTAGTTGGAGTTGGATTAGGATTCGAAGTCCTAGTTGGAGTTGGATTAGGATTCGAAGTCCTAGTTGGAGTTGGATTAGAATTCTAAGTACTAGTTGGAGTTGGATTAGGGTTCTAAGTCCTAGTTGGAATTGGATTAGGATTCTAAGTCCTAGTTGGAGTTGGATTAGGATTTTAAGGCCTAGTTGGAGTTGGGCTGTGTGTGTATATATATGCATGCGGTGGCATGGCAAGAGTTGTACCGAGCAGCCGTGGAAGAAAAATATATATACGGCTTTTGGGGTGGCCAAACGTTTTCTTTGGCATGGCATCTTTTTGATCACGAAGCGCACGACATTGTTCAGCCATCGGTCAGGCAAGCGATCTCATATTTTGCTTAGTTGCATAATTAGGGCTTAATTTATTTTCGTCACTATTTGCATCAGCGATCTTGTTTATTTTATATCTCAAGATCTAGAGCTCCGATTGATGTAATTCCAGTTGGGTTAGTTCAATAACTGTCTCTAGTTTATTCGGAAAAAGTTTGAGGTTAATCGGAGTTACGGATTTTTATCGAGATCAGTTTTAGTAAGGATACATTATTCTGTCCAGAATTATTAAATGAGGCTTAAATAGGTTTTGTGTTTAGGGGAGAGTCTTAAAATTTATTTTTAGCTTCCGAAATTATTCACCCCTCCTCTGATTGCCTATCTTAGTGTGAATCGATCCTACAGTAAAGATGTCCGCTAGACTTTAAATCCTGATCGATAGAGTTGTACTTCCACACTCCAACACCTGAACAAAAGATGGTTCCCTAATTTCCATTATATTGCCTTGGGTCTCTAATAACATCTCTAATGTTCCACTCTGGACAGTTTCTCTAGCTATTGACGCATGAGAGATGACACATCGGCAAGGATGGTTACTTCAAAGAGGGCCATGACAAAGTTATTGTAGCTTCAAGTAATTCGTGTGGGTCTATACTAGAGCAATTCCTTCCCAAGTGCATAGGAGAAAGATCCCTAACTTCGCATCAAATTTTGTAGACGTACCCAGAAGCTACATGCACTGGACTGAGAGGTTTTGGGGCAGAGCTTCGGGAAATGTTGCACACTCTGTCTCCTGAAGATACTACTACAAGCTACAATTCCACATTGGAGATGTTTCAACAATCCGTAAATATTGCCCGTTCAAGAAACATCCATAAATATTGTTTGATTGGTAGAGATAAAATTTATACGACAAAATGAGTTTTCTTGGAAAAGGAAAAAGATTTTTTCTCGAATCTCGTACTATTAGAAGAAGGGAAACTTAAACATTTTTTCACAAGACATAAGGTAAACTTAAATGCTTGCTTTTGCCAACATCCCAGCCACACCCCCCACACAATTCACAACATACAAAGCTTATGTTCCAACTAACTTTTAGCTTAAACTTCTAACTGTGTTTTTTGTTAGAATTATACATAGCAACCGTTAGCTTTTTCTAAGAAAAAATTAAAAAAAAATCTCGTTATATTGTCACAGACAATGCAAAGGAATCAGGCAAAAAAAAAGACAAAAGGTCAAAAAGTCAAAAAGCCCCAAAACAAGCTGAACTTCGAAGCCGATGTATTCTAAGTGACTTCTAACTTAAATACGTCAAAAATAACATAAACTGAAACCGTTTGGAGCGAGGCAAAACACATACACACAAGAAACTAAAAAATAAGACTTGTACCCCCACATCCTAAAAAAACAACTAGTAAAAATCAGTTTTCTCCCCATTAAATTATTTGTAAGTTGTAACCTGCCTCCTACTCCGGTATACATCCTTGGAAAAACTTTGCAGTACGTAATAGCTTTCACTGACCTTGGCAAGTAACTGACATACATCAAAAGTCAAAGGTGACACATGCGTTCGAGGTAAATATAACAACAAAATGACCGAGATGCAATTGACACACAAATATATAATGCAATCTAGAACCTCTTGAGCACAGCCGCACATGTAGCATCAGCCATCAGCATCTGACCAGGGAGGGGCTCGAACGCGCGATCTTCGCCTCGTAAGACCAACACGCTCTAACCGAGCCACGGGACCCTTGATCCATTTCGAAATAAGGGCTGATCTGACTTTTAGACTATTTTGCGCAAGAGATTACAGAGTAACAGAAACTCATGTGCAGTTTTTACAGAGATAAATAAAATCGGTACAGTATGTACTACAATTAATTAGTAGACTCCATCTTAAAAAGATACTCCGTTTAAAAGCTAGTTACTATAGAAAAACTAAAAACAGAAGCCAAAAGCTGAACAGGGCCTGTAACCACAAATTTTCACAGCAACACTTCTATAATTCATTGATTTCCATCAACTCGAGAAGAGCCCTGATGTTGGCGCCCTCATACTGAACTATCGGGCACAAAACAGCCGATGAATTTGAATTACAACCACCGGTATGAACAAGAGCAGTTTACTTGATACGGTACTCGTAAATGTCAAGGTCAACGACATGGAGGACTACTAGTGGCAGCTTATTTATGTACATAAACAGACGCCTAATGTTTTCCCTGGTCAAGGTATCCATATCCACAACATCACGATCATCAGTGTACATCCACAGGCTGCTCGGCTTCACCTTCTGGAGGCAGGCGCGGCAGAAGGGGCACGACTTTGATTTAGCATTCCTGCGACGAGAGCGAAATTTGTTATGGCCCACCATTAGACCGCCGTGCTTACAAAGATTCCTCAAACGAGGTAAGTGCACGGCAAGTTGGAAAGAAATGAAGGATACGACAAATTAGGCAGGAATAGTACAGACAGAGTTGTTATGCTTGATGACAACAAGCACAATAATGATCCCCCTCAAAATTAAAGATTGGCATAACGAAAGTGAAGGCAATTCAGAGTCGAACAACACATTGAGCTGAATAGCAGAATTTATTGACAGAGCATAAAATATGCGGCAACCTTGTAACTATGTCTCAAGGGAATCAAATCTTAGACCACTGTATTGGCACAATCTACATGTACAGGTTTGCTTTTCAGACGAGCCTCATGCAACCAAAATGAAACTGATTGTCGAACTATAGAAAGTTCATTGTGGCACCGAGTAACCAACTTGGGAACAGGCTGTTAGTTCAATACAATGACGGAGGGAGGGGGGTGCTGGTTGGGGCCATCCCTCATTATTCCAAAATTTTGCATTTTAGCTCTTTAGATTTTTTTTAAAAATTGATAGTATTAGTACTAATTGGTTCCTCAAATATTACCGCATTGTATGACGTATTTGGTCCCATTATCTCTAATTCAATAGAAAGCATCCTACACTTCTCAGCATAACAAGGTTGTTGTGGCTGCAGGTTTGCTTGAATGGATGGCTCGCATTGAGATGTTATAATTGTGTGGAGACTAGAGAGGTCTAGTTTGACCCGCAAATAGCTTTGTAGCGTTTAGAAGCATAGGAATCTTCCAATCGAATTTGTGTCCTTCCGAACAGCCACTTCATAGGGAAGTTGCGTTCACTAGAACAGTAGAACCGAATAACCAGGGCAACCAATCCAAACAACATTCAGCTGACCGTGATTTTGTTTCTAGAGCACATGAGAACTACTTGGCTGCATATAAGCTAATATGACAAATTGACAATCAACAAATGATGTGCAAATGCTCTAAACAATTGACACATTCAGTCTTTTGTAGCGTTGGATATAGGCAATAAGACAAGGGAAAGGGAGAGGAGGAAAGAGATGATAGTATGATACCAATCCTCGAAGCACCTCAAGCACAGCGAGTGCGCGCAGTCGGGCAGCACAATTTTAGCATTCACCTCGAGGCAAATCCCGCACTCGAGCTCCCTCTCCAAATCCACCTGCGAGAACTTGTCATCCCTCCTCCTGAATTTGTCTACGCACAGCCTCTGCTTCTTGTCGTCCAGTTCAGTAATCCCACTCGGCAGCTGAAGCAACGACGGGAATATCACACCTGCCGCAACGCCAAGACCATCAAAACCAAACCCCAACGACATCAACAGTTGCAGCTGTCCATGGTTCATTTGGATTATTAAGAGATTACTGCTACCGTAGAATTCCTTGATGCTGGCTTCTCTCTCCCAATCCGGCAGGGCCGTCGTCCCATCCGCGTGCACCTGCATTACCAGGAATCGATAATCGATCGGTATAAAACCAGCCAGCCGGTGCAATCGAACAACGCGTGCGAATTCGCTGTAGGGCCGTGACAAGGATAGTGAATCAGCAAAAAGACCTTGTGAATCATAATCTTGAGGAGGCCGAGCGCGCCGGCGAGCTTGCAGTCCGTCCACTGGACGAGGAAATGCGCGACGGCGCTGTACGCCATCCGCATCTGGATCACCGACCCGTCGTAGTCCCTCAGGAACTCCGACGCCCTGCGCACGGGCAGGCAGCAAGAACTCGGAACTCAGCAACGAATTGGTAAAGTTTCGTTTCGCAACCAAAAAAGCATCAAACTTTATCAGCACGAATCGACGGCGTTTCTGGGCACTCACAGCGCATTGGCGTGCTGGATGTCGGCCTCAAGGGCCTTGACGGAGTCCTGGAACCTCCGCATCGGCGGCGACCCCTCCACGGGCGCGAGCAGCGCCAATCGCACGCGAGAACCCTACCAAAACCTCCCCCCGCCCCACTCACCTCGGGTGATTGGATTGGACTTCCTCCTCCCCCTTCCCTTGCGCTCCGGATTTGGATTTCTTTCCCTCGCTTTTGCGTTCTTTTGCCGAGCCGAGTCCAACTCCAATCCGAGCCCCACTCCTCTTTTCGTTGCCGCTCTCGGGGGACGACGGCGACGACGAGGAACAGTTCCCCTGGGGCCCGCATGGCAGTGGCCGGCTCAGCCCTCCGCGCGGGCCAGCTGAGCGTGAACTCCTCTCGAGCACCCGCCGAAACGTACACGGTCTCCGTTTATCTCACTGGCATACGGGGTCAGAGACTTGTGGGTCCCACATGTCATCAAGAAGTACATCTATTGGTTTCTGATGGGACGTGGTGGGTCGGGGCTCTTGCTCAGGTCACATAAAAATATCCGTGGAGTAACATCCGCCGTCGGGCGTCGCGCCCCAAGTGGCTAGCCTCTCCACTGACGTGTGGGACCCGAGGTGGTCCTGTTTCAGGGCTGGGATATTTTTCGACGGGCCGTGGATTCGTGGGCCACTGCAGGCGCGGGCACACCTGGCTAGCTGTGGATACCAAGCTAGGTGTGGATACCAAGCTAGTGCCTTATTTTATTGTGTTTTTTTGAAATTAATATAATTTGATTTAATATTATTTTACTAATAGTTCGGAAGTATTTTTAGCATCGAGTTAATAAATCAAACCGAGTTAAGCCAAAGCAAAATTTAATTTCATCTGAAATTAACTCATTCAATGTTTAACCAATTAACGAGTCTAAAGTAATTTTGAACCGAACTAACGAGCCTCACTAATGAGTTTTTTCACGTCTATGCACAACACAAATTCAGATATGGCACAATCCGATTAGACCTGGCACTACACAACATAGGTTCAAATAGGGTACGACCCGGTACCACACAACACAGGTTCAGATATGGCACAAACCGATTAGACCTAGCACTACACAACACAGGTCTGAATAGGGTACGACTCAATTAGACCCGACATGACTGGCCCAAATAAATTATCGTGTTGTGTCGTGCTGATTTACGTGTCTATTCTTTGACCTAAGCATGGCATGGAAATGGGTCGGGTCATGCCATACCGGTCTGGACACGCTTAGCCAAATGGGCCACCGATAATCTATTGATTTTACTACTAGTCGTAAGTAATTTTATTACCAAATCACCCATCCGAACTTAGAAGAGTACAATAACCCTAACACAAGTAATTTACTTCTAATCACAAGCAATTTTACCACCTTACCAAAGGAGATTTAGGCCATATTCGTATTGGCTTCTAAAAACTGTCTTTCTATAGTAAATGATTTTTCTATATTACCTAACTTTTAAATGGAGAGTCTTTTTAAAGTGGAGTCTACTAGTCGATCATAGTACATATTATATTGACTTAATTTATATCGACCAAAATCGCATATGAGTGTCTCTCTCCCTACAAGATTTATTCATAAACTAAAGCCAAAAGCGAATATGAATGGTTCCTTATTGTTCATGCTATGCCAGATCGGCCTATCGTGTCAAGTACCAGTCCAACTATGGTAGGCCTAATCAGATTAGACTGACATAGCCCGTTTATTATTGTGTTGTATCATGTTTGGACTGGCCTAATAGTACGGTGTCTTAGGGCTGGCATGGCCTGTTTGCCCAGGTCTAGGGGCGTGTGTGCACTTGCGAGCGCGGGGGCAAAGAAAACCAAGGGGCTTCACCTAGTATTTTAGATTGGTATTTGGTGATCCTCTCGGTGACGCATGAGCAAAGCGTCATGATGTTTGTACTCCTCGTGACACTTGAGGTGACTCCTCTTTAAAGCGTTACACCATGCAACTCTTGGTGACTCTTTGAAGTGTCATACAATTAATTTTGTTTCTATGAGAAAATGAAATTTGCATATGAATTAAGACTATGAAAAACATAAGTGCAAGTAATATATATATATATATATATATATATATATATATATATATATATATATATATATATATATATAATTTGTGCCCCTAAATTTAGGCTCTACATGTACATAATAGTAACGTAGTACTTGCATAAATATTAGCATGTAGTTTGGTTAACTTTTTCATTAAATAATTTTTTAGAATGTATTTAGTTATTTTTTTATAACAATTTAGCAGCATATCCATGACCATCCATTCTATGCCATCGAATCGAAACTCTCACTCCATCCAGCCATCCATTCCCACCAACTAAACCCTAGCCTTGTCCTGGACCTCACAAGTCATAGCCCACCCCTCCCATTCCTAGAACAACAGCCACTTCCCCTCACCTCTGTCTCTCTCATGTCTTCAACTTCTTCCTCGTAAGCCACAAATTCTTTCTTCTAAGAAACATGCCACCATCCTCCTGCTTGCCTTTCTTCTTCTTCCCCACAGATCCCCAAACTCCTCTTCTTTCTTGTTCTTCTCACCAATCTTTGAGGCTGAAGGTGAAGTGACCACAATATAGATATGTTGGGGGTGAAGCACATCAAAGTGTGTCCATCGTTGATTTGTTACTCTGGAGGAAGGAGCTAGGAGGTGCTTCCGGGCCTCACCGGAGATGAAAGAATCATGCATTAGGAAGGACCCAAAGCATTGAGGTACTACCCCTTATTTGGTGTTGAATATTACTCATCTTTTCTTTCTAGAAATATTTGATCATTTGCCCCATAGTTAATATGCACTTGATGATTTACCCCTATGATATCTCACTAACATATAGGCTCTGGACCCACATGTCAGTGAGATATCATGGTGGCAAGTCATCAAGTGCACATCAACTATGAGGCAAATGATTAAATTCCCCATGGATTTGCTTAAAGATTTGGCAAATAATTACTTGTATATGTATTCAAGTTTCTGTTTACATTGAGATATATGCAGTTTTCTGCACATCTTATAGTTGTGTTGGAAATTAAGTGAAATAGACTTCTCTTAATTAACATACTTTCATTTTATTTTAGACGGGGATCTTCATCATATACCCTCCCTTGAATTGGGGATTTCAGGATTTACCCTCCCACCTCAATGACATGTGGGGTCATCATAAGTCACTGACACGTGGGCCAGGAGGGTAAATCCTGAATTTCCATCTGTGAGGAGGGTATATGATGAATAAATCCATTTGATAATTGAGTTGCAACGTAACTAATCTTTGTAAATATATGAATGTTTTTGGTAAACTTGTAATGATGGATTTTTGTGAATTGTTTTGTACGAAATATGAATGTGATTCTTTCTTGGGTAATAGAATTGTGCTAATGTATACTTTCTATCGAGGGCAAAATAATTTGGTTATGCAATAAATTTTTGAAATTGGGAATAATTCAAAATCCCAGCAGAAGATATTCTAGTTATAAATTATTCAGTTAATTCATTATTTAAATCAGATGAGTATTATTTAAAATTTGGAGGTACATTCATGGCTTATACTTGGTGACTCTCTGAAGTGTCATGAAAATTGAGATGCATTTTGAAGTGTCACCAAAATTTTGTTGACTCTTCATCTAACGTCATTGTAGGTGACACTTTGAGAAGAGTCATGGAATTTGTTGCTGACTCTTTAAGGGGTTTCTATAGCATAAACAAAGTGTCTTTAAAACTGTTTGTGTTTTAGTGGATATTCATTATTATTATACCATGTGATAATGTTTCATACTCTATTGGTGCCCCAAATTTGTAATAAAATGTTGACCTATATTGTGATTGTTAGCGCTTCCTAAATTACTTCCCATGTCCAAGTTTATAAAGCTTTTCTCTTGCATATAGAGAAAGGAGGTAATGAAAATGGCTAGATTATCTCTAATTATATCTCTAAACAATACACTCAATGCATATATGTAGAAAATAACAAATAAAACTGCATATTTATTAGTGATATGAAGAGAACATCACACTAATATTATATTAGAATATAAAATACGTTTTATATTTATAGGCAATCCATTCAAAAATACGACATATAAACTTAGACGGAGGGAGTACTAGGTATAAGCATGGGATTTGTTAGGGACAAGGAGGCATGCATATATAGGTGGGTTCGATCGGCTCATGGCTTATGGCTTTTGTATTTTATTACAATAATTATTTTTTAAATGGTGCATCCTTTTAAGGTAGAGTCTATAAGTCGATTGTAGTATATACTGTACCAACTTCAGCTGTACCAGCCAAAATCACATACGATTGTCTCTCTCTTTATAATATCTCTCGTAAACAGTCAAAATTCAAATTTTATAAATTACAGCCCAAAAAACCCACCTATATACCCCCTACGTGATGAATTGTCTGATTATATTAAGCATCACTCACGTACTCCTCTCAAAAGCAGATATCATCTAGCCCTTAATTCACCTACTAATTATGCATCACCTACTAAACTGTCTCACAATCCCATTCTTTCGCATCATGTGGTTACTGAATCTAAATTCTAAAGTGCGCATCACTCTCAGCATCCGAGGAACTTCTCTTCCTGATTTTTAGAGTGCACATAGCAATTTTCAGCTCCCCCCCTCAATTGAGGTTGGTAGGATTTTCATGTCTGTTATACTAGCCTCATAGGCGCGGCGCCACGCCGCGCCAGCCACCGTGTGTACCGAAGTAAAAGAGGCGATAATTCGTGAGGAGTTTTTTTAAAAAAAATCGAGGGCACATGCGTATTTTCAAAAAAGTAAAAGGTCTTTTTCGTAAAAAATTGAGGACCTGTACGTAATTAAACGAGGACCCGTACGTAATTTAGAAAACCGCAGGGCGTTATCCTACAAAGTATACAAAATTTCGGTGAAGTGGAGGGGTGTTTTCAAAAAAAGTGTTTTTTAAAAAAACTGGCAGGGACCTTTTCGCGAGGATCAAGGATCTTTACGTAATTTCGGGAGAACGCAGGGACTTTTTCGCAAAAACGGTCTCCCGACCGTACCGAAATTCGGCCGCCACGCGCGCGCGGGCGAAGTGGCCGCCTCCTCCGCGCGGGCATTCCCCCGCTCATAATAGGGGGAGTATTTGGCCAAAATGGTATATGCCAAAAAGGACAAGATTATAGCTATGTTTTTTAGGCTTTTGTTTTTGGGTTTACCTGAAAGTCAAAAAAGTAAGACACATTTTTAAAGTACATTTTTCAAACGATTTTCTGATTCTAACACCATATACACCATCTATATTGACGTCTTTATCATTCTGTCATCTCGAAATAGCTAAAAATTATGAGCTGCAGTCCAACATACATAGCCTAACTAGTTGATAAGACAACCTAACTAGTTGATGAGACAGAGGAGATCATCTTACTCTCCTGCATGGGTTGGTTTTAGCGCTGCCACCAGATAAGGGTCTGTTTTTTTTTTGTAGCTTTTGGTTTTAACTTTTGGCTTTTTTACAGCAACTACTTTTAATCGAAGTGTCTTTTTAAGATAGGATCTATTAGTTAATTATAGTACATACTAAAAGCCACATACGAATTTCAGTTACTCTTTAATCTCTCACATATATAGATACAAGCCACAACCATAAAAGAACAGACCTAAAAACAAACAAAAAAAAGTCATTCACGGTCAGACAGGAGTAATATTACCCGCAATGCGAGGGTAAAACAGTAAGATCGAAGCTCCCTTCCGGCGCTTACAAGCGCGGCGTGGGGCTGTAACGCCGCCGCTCCCGACCGGTCTGCTCCCCTCCGCCTCCGCCTTGGCCGCCTCCTCGCCACGCCGCCACGGCCGAGATGGGGTTCATGTCCTTCGCCGGGAGGGTCCTCTTTGCCGCCGCCTTCCTCCTCTCCGCCTACCAAGAGTACGTCGTGCTCGCCTCCCACCTCACCCCTCAATCCTCAGTGTCGCTAGAGCTGGTGCTGCGTTAGTGTCTCTCCTGGCTATCTGAGGTTTCGGGAAGCGGGGATTTGTAGACGTTTGGATCTCGCATTGATCTGCGCTTCAGTTGTCTGAGGCGCTTGGATCTGGGGAGCGTGGTTTGTGTGCGCAATCTGGAGGGCAGTTTGGTTTTGGTCCCTAGAAATGGCTAAATTATGGTCGCTGCTCGAATGAAATCTGTGTTCGGGCTACAATGTTTGACGAATTTGTGTCATGAGATGCTGATCTGTGTAAGACTGTAAGTTAGTTAAAAGAGAAGCTCAGTGTGAGATATCTCAAATTTGGGCACTTCTAGTAGCGGCATTTTGGTTTAGTTTAGGCGTGTGAACTGTTATTAACTTATTATTTGTAGGTGGATACATGTGCATTGTTTCCAGTTTATTTCTCTGATGCGTACTTGTTCATGCTTAAACATAGTGATGATGGGATAAAAAGGCCAATCAAAATTTTAGGAAATCAGTAAATTCTTTCACGGAAAATCTGGAAAATTTTACAAAACCAGAAGTCTTTTTGAAAATTCAAAAGAAGATGAATGACAAGGGACTAAGGTAATATGTTGTGGAGAGTGAGGGGTTGGGCATAGCATTTGCTCGGCTATAGGGGTGGTGAACTGGCTGGAACCGTTGTGGGATGAGCTGGGAGCCTGGGAAAGATGTAGATCATTGGGAAGTAAGAGAGCGGGACAGGTGATTAGGAGGAAGGGTTTGTTGCGAGGTAGCAAGGCAAATATGTTAGAACTGGTAGTACTACATCACATGGTTGTCACGGCAGAACTGGCAACCACGACGAGTGAGTGGCGCCAGGACGCCACGGCGATGCCAAGGCGAACACCATACGAACGGCGTATATGCATACAGTCGGAGCATGGGCGAATATCTGACCGTCTATAATGCAGATAAGTTTCCGTGGCCTCCCTGTCTCTCCCGTCATCCCGCTCTCTCCCGACCTCTCTCTCCCGTCTCTCCCGTCCGCCTCCCCTGGCTGTCGCCTCCCCCGTCCGCCGCCTCTCCCAGGTGCGTCCTCCCCCCGCCGCTCCCCTCCTAGGTGTGTCCTCCCCTCCCCGCCACCTCCTCCCCCCGCCGCCCGCTTCCTCCCTCTGCAGCCTCCTCCCCCGTCCGCCGCCGCTTCCCTCGTCCGCCGCTGCCTCCTCCCCCCAGTGCCTCCCCCATCCGCTGCCTCCTCCCCTCCCTGCCGCCTCCCATGGCGTCCACCTAGCTCCACCGCGACGCCTAGGCGACGCTGTGACAAGCATGCTACAGCAGTCCGTTACTTTGGTTTCCAAGGTTCACCAAATTGAAGAAGAGCAAAAAAAAAAAAAAGGCTTCTTCTAAATGGTTTACCCTTCCTGTTACCAATGAAATACATTTTTTAGCAGCTTCTAATTCTATTGAGCTTATAGAATTACCCAAACTTGCTACAGAACATGGGCATATGTAAGCATAGCAGTAGACGCTATGCTAAAAGTGTACTGTTTATGCACGACACTTACAAAGAAAGAACTATTATCTTTTTCGTACAGGCAAAATTTGGAACAAATTTTCAGGTTGCTGTAGACTGTAGTTTAAGTACGTACTACATGCATTTTGGTGCAGTCATAAATGTAATGTGAAGATTTGAAGAAAAATTTTTACACTCATTTTTTGTCTCATTTATCTATTAACTTTCACTTTTTTGTTGACTACAGGTTTAGTGAATTTGGAGTTGATGGTGGGCCAGCTGCAAAAGCCCTGAGCCCGAAGTTCAACACTTATGTTGAAAATGTTTCTTCCCGAACTGGAATAGTGGTGCCTCACATTGAAGTAATAACTTTCCTGTTGACAGTATATTTAATTTGTTTGTCAAGTGATGTCATTGCTCTTTCATAAAGCGACCTAGTTGCTGACGAGTTCTCATTATTATTTTTGTCTTTTTACAGTAGAAGCATGTTATTACTGCCACCATTGCTTTGAAGGGTCTTGGAGGTGTCCTTTTCATCCTTAGCAGCTCATTGGGTGCTGTTCTCTTGGTAAGTTCTCAATTTGCTATAGGATATTCTATCTTACTTCAAGCTTTACTAATTCAGCCATGGTTATTAAGGCGTTAAGCGTCGCCTAAGCGGTAAGGCGCTCCCAGGGGTCAAGGCGTCGCCGTCGCCTTGCCGTTGGAGCCTGAGGCGATGCCCACGACTAAAACTCGACGACCCGAGTGCTAGCGACCTGAGAAGTGAGAACCAGAGAGAGAAGGCGAAGCACCTGGACGTCTGGAACCCTAGGTGGCGGCCGACGTCACCTCCATCTCGCCGCTCTAGTCTCTCGGCGCTTGAGGTGGGTGGAGTAGGCCTTGACGAACTCGTGGGGGCTAACGTCCTTCACCATACGCGCCGTCGAGGTCGCCATCTTGTCCTCTTGCCGCCGTCGCCGTGGTGAGGAAGTGAGGGGGCTAGGGTTTTGTGGAGGCATGCGAGCAAGAGCAGAGGCCGAAGGGAGTTTATATGGGGTTGGTTGGGCTATGGGCCGTCCGATGTTTGGTTTGGATGGCTATGATGGGCCGGTTGGGTTGGGTGTGATCTACTGCCCCTAGACCATGAAATCAGCTTGTAGCAAACAGAAACTAAGTTACGTAAACACATATGCAGTTCCCAGTCGGATGGATGGTGGCCCAGCTGAGTCGTCCACAATTTCCTTTTTTTTTTGTTTTTACGAGAAAACTCTCTATGTTCTTTTCCTTTGATGGCTGGGGAGAAGAGAGAGATGACAGTGGGATTGAGTTAAGGACATGCGCTATGCTGCTAGTGTTCATTCCGCTGCATTTGAGTCTCATATGTGTTGCTAAAATACTCATTTTATTTGCTGCCTTAGCGCCTTAGGAGATGTGTAAGGCGTCGCCTCGCCTCACGCCTTACCGCTTAAAAGGTGTGAGGGGGGTGGGTCGCCTCGCCTCGCCTTAATAACCTTGAATTCAACCACTTTTTCCTGTTATATATTTCACTGGAATTAGTAAGAAAACACGAACTTTTCCCATGTGTGATTATACAAACATGTCCAATTGAAAACGGGATGTGCTCATTTTGCTTAACTCTATGAAAAATTGTATTACTTTTTATATTTATTTTTAGACCAGTGTAGCTGAAATCATTATTTTTTATTCTTGCCTCTCTGCTTATGCCACCATCACTGCCCTTGTGCATTTGTACCCTCTCCACATCTATGATCTTTCTCCTCCTTCATGTCCTTTGTCATCTAAACCTAGGTACTTTGTCTTTAGTTGGTAGAAAACAAGATTCCTTTTTTCCAGAATTTACCAACAATTATCTTGCTTCACATGGGAAATCTGGAATGCAGGATTCCAGCAGAAGCCTTTACTGTTTGACAACTGAAGGACCGAAATGGCCGACAGAGGGGGGGGGGGGGGGGTGAATGTCGATCACTTAAAACTTCGTCCCCTACAAGTACTCAAAAGCTCAACTCTCTGGTAGCTATTAGAAAGCTACGAAGAAGATAAACTTAAGCTTACAAAGATCGAAGGGCTAGAGAGGAAGACATGGCAGGAAAAAAAAATCAGAGATTCGCTACCACAGCAAAAGGATTAGCGGAAATCACTGCCATGGCAAAGAAACAGCAGCAAGAGTTGTCACGGCAGAGAAACAACAAGAAACGCTGCCACGACAAATAAATCAGTTGCCATGGCTGCCACGGCAGCAGAAATTTGCAAAATGCTTGCCGTGAGCTGCAGCCGAGATAGATTTTTGTTGCCAATCAATCTGGAGGGAGAGCAGCTAAAAAATCACAAGGAATGCTGCTGGCCGAGAGGCAGATAAAAGCCAATGAAGAGCTGCACAGAAATTGCAAAAGGACTGCTGCGAAAGGGAGACCAAAAGGAAGCAAAAGAACTAAAGAACTGAGGGCTTGCAGCTCTGCCGATCAGGGACAAAAGAAGTACATGCGGCATGTCCCTAGCATCCGACCAGAAACAAAAAGAAACCAAACTGCAGATTGACACCAACTAAAGGCTAAAACAAATAAAGAGAACTATCAATGCTTGTTCGGTTCTGGACACCACAAAGAGATTAAATGCAGCAGCTCCTTCCTTGCCGAGAGAATCACACTGCAGTGCTCTGAGATTGGCCGAAAAACAAAGAGAGCAGAACATGCAATCGGTAAGAAAGATGGGCAGAAGTATACATGCTGGCCGTGAGTCACCTTGCTGCCCGAGAGAATAAAAGTCACTGGAGAAAATTGGCTACTGCTTAGCCGAAATGCTTGAAGAAGCATCTGATCACAACAAGCATTGCTCTCAGAGTTTGTCCAAATGGAGGGCTAACCAAATGAACACACAGAGCAAAAAGAAGCAGCTGAAACTTCACCACAAATCAACATAAACCGAGAAGAAATAAGAACAGCTCTCATAAAATCGATACAGAGACATACATGCTTGATAAACAAGAGTTTACATCTCGGTCAAATACTCTCTTAATCTCTCACTAATCTAAGTCCCCATACATGATTAGAGGATCAAGAACTCAAGCCAACTCTAAAATTCTGCACACCCTCTCATATCATTCTCAAATCATAATGGCTACTAGAGAGCACCCTCTCTATTTATAGCCTCTACTAATGGGTTTACCATTGCTTTACCCATTCACCTTTTGCGCTTTACCCACAATCCACTTCCTTTAGTGTAGCTTTGCGTTTTTACCGAAACGCCCCTCGCGCACCTTCCAGGAAGCTTCCTTATTCCTTGCCCTGCAAGCCACGCAGCTTCGCCGTCTTCGGCACACCTCGACCGTTCTGACCTCAGCGCCACCTGCGCCTAGTCCGGTCCACCGTGCCTCGCCACGACTCCACCTCGAGTCCACGTCGTCTTCGACACATCCCCACCGTTCTGACCTCAGCGCCATCTGCGCCTAGTCCGGTCCTCCGTGTCTCGCCACGATTCCGTCTCGATGTCCTGCAGCCAACACAGACAAGAAACACATCACATAGCACCGCTCGACACATGAAAGCGTAAATAGCATCAAAACATCATACTTACGCATGACGAAGTCCAAACCTGCCAAAACATTAGAATATGCATCCTAAACCCATACGACCAAGATTGACTAAGTCCGACCGAGCCCGTTGCACCATGCAACGTCAAGGTTCGAACCACCCCAAACCAAACTCGACTTACCTAAACCAAAGTCAATTACTCATCACACACACGGGATGACCACCACATGGTCTCTCAACAACAAATGTCATAGGGTGGTTATGATGTCATGATTGTGCTTCACCTAGTGGAGTGTTTCAAAGCAGTGTTACCGGGACTCGTGTGTCCAAAAATTTTTTGGCGTGTAGACCCGCATCTGCATGTCGACTCGTGTCTGATACGGCGGGATGCGTCTTCGACACCTTTGCTCGTGTCGACGGAGCAAGGACGCCACTGAGAAGCACGGATGAGGCGGAGGTGAAAAATCTGGCAGGAGATGCACGACATCAATGGAGGTGAAGATCCTAGCAGAGGCTCGGGTGGAGTGAGGGCTCTGGCAGTAGAGTGAGGGCTCCGACGGTGGCAAAGTGCAAGGCGACGCCGTGATGGAGGAGCAGAGGCTCGGGTGGAGCACAAGGCGTAGGTAAGATGCCAGAATCGGGAGAGAAGGGAAGGAGGAACCGAGACGCGTGCATATGTGCGGCGGAGAAGGCGAAGGAGAGGATAAGGGGGAGAGAGAAAGAAGGAGCTACGCGTGTGCGGTGAAAACGGAGAGAGAGAGAGGAGATAAGGGGGGAGACCGGGAGAGAGGCAAATGGGCCTGTGGGCTGGCACGTGCACAAATGAGTCAAAAGACTAAATAGGCTAGGAAGTAAGGCATGGGCCAAATGGGAAAATGGATCAGAACACATTGCTCTCTTTTTGTTGCTATATATATGCATATGTATATATACACACTACAATTTCCTGACATTTCTGAATAAATTTATTGGCAATCCTTCACAGTGTTGAAAAGTTATCATTGGTCTTGCATGAAGTTACCATCGGTAGCGAGTGAAGTTACTGCCAATGCTCACAGTATGTAGCCGATGGTAACTTTCTTCGTAGCTGATGATAACTTTTTGAACAACCGGTGATAACTTGTTGGAGCGCAAAACTGCGCACAGAATAGCGCTATCGTGTATATATATACATATATTTGTGTGTGTATACTAGCTGAATGCCTGTGCGTTGCTACGGATTTTTTAAAATTTATCATACTACATTTTTTAAAACTCACGGGTGGTAAAATTTTTTAAAATATGCATACAAACATGTTCATGGTCGTAAATCGGAAGCCGTCGATCACACCTCGTGGTCGTAAGTTAGAAGCCGTCGACCATCGCGCGTGATCGTAGGTCGGGAGCGGTCGACCATCGTTGGTGGTCGTACGTTGGCAGGCCTCCGGTGCGCTTGTGCCCTGTCGCCCGACTACCAGTGCCAGCCTGCTCGGCCCCGACTTCAACCACGACCCTTCGACGTCGACCACGGCCCCCTTCGAGCATAGCCCCCTTCGACCACGGCTCCGACCTCGACCACTGCCCCCTTTGACTTTGATCACTGCCCCCCTCTACTTCGACCACTGCCCTATTCAACCACTGTTCCCTTCGACCACAGCCTTTCGATGTTGACCACTTTCCCTTTCGACCACGATCCTCTTCGACCACGGCTTCAACTTCGACCATGGATCTTCGACTTCAACAGCACTCGTGGTCATAAGTCAGAAGACATTGACCACACCTCGTGGTCGTAAGTTGAAATACATCGATCAGCGCTCGTGGTCGTAAATCGGAAGCTGTCGATCACACCTCATGGTCAAAAGCATGTTACAATCCATGGAGAGTATGAGACCTTGTGGGTTTGCTGTTGAGGGTGGCGAGCTTGATCTCGGGGTGACCTGGGGGTAGGCGACAGGGATGTCCAACTGGAGGGGGAACTCGTAGCGGCGGAGGTTGTGGACGAACCAGCAAGTGCCCTTCGGGTTGGCGCTACGACTACAACCATGACCGTTACGACCACGTCCACAGGTGCTACGACTACGACCATGACCACGACTTCGAGCACTGCCCCCTTCGACTTCGAGCACTGCCCCCTTTGACTTCGACCACCACCCCTTCAACCACTGTCTCCTTCGACCATGGCCCTTCGATGTTGATCACTTCCCTCTTCGACCACGGATCTTCGACTTCGACCATTGCCCCCTTGACCACTGTCCCCTTCGACCACGGCCCTTCGACGACCACGACCCTTTGACGCTAACCACTTTCCCCTTTGACCATGGACCACTTCAACCACGGCTTCGGCT
The DNA here is from genome assembly GCA_017311315.1 of Dendrocalamus latiflorus. Lineage (NCBI taxonomy): Eukaryota > Viridiplantae > Streptophyta > Magnoliopsida > Poales > Poaceae > Dendrocalamus > Dendrocalamus latiflorus. The sequence continues at coordinate 16,286,743 of CM029675.1, forward strand.
TCGACCAAGGATCTTCGACTTCGACCACGGATCTTCGATTTCGACCACTGTCCCCTTCGACCACTGCTCTTCGACGTCGACCACTTCCCTCTTCGACCACAACCCCCTTCGACCACGGCTTCGACTTCGACCACGAATCTTTAACTTCAACAACGGGTCTACGACTTCGACCACTGCCCTCTTCGACCACTATCCCCTTCGACCACGGCCCTTCGGCGACCATTACCCTTCGATGTCGACCACTTCCCCCTTCGACCACCGCCCTCTTCAACCACTGTCCCCTTCGACTACAGCCCTTCGATGTCGGCTACTTCCTCTTTTGACCACATCCCCCTTCGACTACGGCTTTGACTTCGACCATGGATTTTCGACTTCGACCACTGCCCCTTCGATCACTGTCCCCTTCGACCACGGCCCTTCAATGACCATGACCCTTTGACGTCGACCACTTCCCCCTTCGACCACCGTCCCCTTCGACCACTGTCCCCTTCGACCACGGCCCTTCAACGTCGACCACTGTCCCCTTCGACCACGGCCTTCAATGACCACGACCCTTTGACGTCGACCACTTCCCCCTTCAACCACCGTCCCCTTCGACGTCGACTACAGCTTTGACTTCGACCACTGTCCCCTTCGACGACCATGGCCCTTCAACGTCGAGCACTTCCCTCTTCGACCACGGCATCAACTTCGACCACATATCTTTGACTTCGGTTACAGCCTCTCAACCATCGCCCCCTTCAACCACAGCCATGATGTCGACCACGGCCCCGACGTTGACCATGACCCTTTGACTTCGACCGCGAATTGACTTCGTTCACGACCCTTTGACTTCGGTCACTAGCCCTTCGACCACGGTTTGGACTTTGACAACGACCTTTTGACTTCGACCACAACCCTTCGACTTAGACCGCGGACCGACTTCGTCCACATTCCTTCGAATTCGATCACTATCCCCTTGGACGACGGTTTGGACTTCGACCACAGCCCTTCGACATCGATCGTGGACTGACTTCGTCCACGACCCTTCAACTTCGACTATGGCTTGGATTTCGACCACAACCCTTTGACTTCGACCACAGCTTGATTTCGACCACATCCCTTCGACTTCGACCACCGCCCCTTCGACCACGATCTGACTTCGACCACAACCCTTCGACTTCGATCGCGGACCGACTTCGTCCACGGCCCTTCGACTTCAACTACTACCCCCTTCGACCACTATCCCCTTCGACCACGACTTGGATTTTGACCATGGCCTGATTTCGACCATAGCCCTTCGACTTCAACCATTGCCCCTTCGACCATGACTTCGACTTCGATCATGGATCTTCGACTTCGGTCACGGCCCCGTTCAACCACGGCTTCGACTTCGACCACAAGGACTTCGGCCATGGCCCCTCAGCCACGACCCCATTCGACCACGACACCGACTTCGACGATCAGTTGGGAGACCAAAATCGCCAAACAGCACGATGGGCTCCGTGCGAAGAGCAGAAGGAGGTAAAGAGGCTCATCGGGCGAGCGACCGCTGGGCGGCGGCGGCGGGGGGAGAGCCACGTGGGCGGACGTGGTAAAAGGAAGCCACCGCCGCCATCGCCGAGCACCCTTCTCTCTGATCCACTGGCCACTATCGTGTTATTCTCTCCGATCCACTGGCCGCTGTCGTTGAGCGTCGTGCCGCTGGCTGGAGGGGCGATGGGAGATGGAATTGGTGGTGGCGCCGTGGAGGTGCGGCACGAGGGTTCAGGGGAGAGGAGGCGGTGGGCGAATGCGTTGGGGAGGCGGTGACGGGGGATCCATTGGACGCGCGTGCTGGGCCTCTCGGCCGCGCGTGGTGTGGGCCGAGGCTAGTTGACCTATTTAGACGAGTGGGTTGATTTTGCGGGCAGGCTGAACTATTCTTGTGGGTGGGCCGGCACTTCACTGTTCATCACTGTTCACCTGAAAATTCAGAAAATACCCCTTTTCGATCGTTTCTATGTCGCGAATCCATTTTTGACCTCCATTCTACCAAATGGAGCTCCAAATAAATCCAAACCCCATTTGAATTTTATTGCATTTTATACCTTTTTAATTAGTTTATTTTTCCTAGCTTGATTAGACTCAAGTATGGATTTATGTTATTTTATGTGTTTGCGCTAGCTCCTGAGCTTTCCGAAGTGACGGTACAAGGACTGGAACCGGGCAACAAAGTCTTCGAGCTAGTAGAGTTTGCAAAGCCGTAAGGCAAGTTACAAGTTCTGGATCATATTGAATCCCATGAAATTTCACAAATATTATATTTTTACAATGACTTGTTAGTTATGTCCTTCCACTGGAAAATGCCCTGTTTAATTTGAGGCCATATTCACCGTGACAACCTTAGTAATATTTAATTACTGTATAAATAATTGTAGACTAGCTCATTCAAAATTTTGTACTCTTAAGTGACTTGGCTTTTGGCCGATAGAATTGTTAAATTAGTTCTAGGGTTAGGAGGAATCGTGGAAAGCCACGAGATAGTTGGAGTCCACAACTTTACCTTAGGGTGGAGGCTTGAGCAGAGGGTGTGGGATCAAGGATACCGACTAGAGGGGGGTGAATATGAGGTTTTTAAAATTTTCTTTTCTCCTAAATAATTTTCTACAATCTTAATCTAGCAAGAATGTAAAGCAATTAAGCCTACACAATTCTGGTCAAGTAAGAAACAATACTAGTTCAATATCAAGCAAATGATCACAATAATACTAACAAATAAGAGCTAGAAGAAAATATGAGAGATGAACACAACCGATGTTTTACCGTGGTGTTTGAAAACTTACCGGTTTCCCCTAATCCACGTTGAGATTAGCCCGAACAAATCAGACCGGCTCCACGAATTAAGCCGAAACACCTCGATCACTAGAGGTAGGTCTTCCCTGCCCCGGGTAGGTGAGCTCCGACTTTCACAAGAATACCGGGTCTTCTCACAAGCTCCTTTGAGAAGATTACCGATCCAACTCTGCCCAATCGTCCAGGTGCACGGCAAGCACCAAGAGTAATAAATCAGGGCTTCACTTGATTGCAAATGAGTGCCAAAGGATCAACTAATGAATGCTATGCACTTTTTGCTCAACCACTTCAAATTGAATGCTCAAAGTGAAAACAAGGGGTGGAGTGAATGCTCTATGCTCAAGAAATGTTCAATGAGTCTCTTTTACTTGTCCTTGAGCAGTGGTACAGGTATTTGTACCCCTCACCAACCAAAACTACCGTTTGGAACAAATTCCAGAAAATTCAGGGCGAGCGGAACTACCGCCGGCCTGTGGCCGGTAGTTCCGCTCCCCTTCTAGCTCGGCAGAACGGCTATGTCAGAGGCTCTACAGTTACCGTTGGAAAGTCGGCGCAGTACTACCGCTGTTGTAAAATCCGGTACTACCGCTCTGCGGTAGTTCCGCAAAGTCGGCGCGGTACTACCGCTCGGGCCTGACACCAACTTGGCGCTCTCTGGAAAAAAGACTCCGCTTTAACTCCGGAGCTTTCGGGTTCCGGAAGTACCGTTCCATACAGCGGAACTACCGCACCCAGTGGTAGTTCTGGCGTTAAAAGCGCCGGTACTTCCGATCCCGCGAAATCTCAAATGTCACTCAGAGGGTGCTCTCTGGAAAAAAAAGGCTCCGCTTGGATTTCGGAGCTTCCGGTCGCCGGTAGTACCGATTTTTCCTGCGGAACTAACGCTCTATGGTAGTTCCAACGTTGAAAACTGCGGTACTACCGCTCTTCCAGACAGAGCACAGATTTGGCTTTTAAAATAGATTTTTAATGAATGCATGCTCCTAAGTTGATCCCAATGGCACATAAATTTTGCTATCAAGCTACTTGCCATGATTCCTCTTTATGATACGATTATTTAGCCTACAATCTGGTCTTCCATCTTTTCTCCTAAGACCGGTAAAAGTAAAAAGGGATGCTATTCTAAGTATAGCTTTGTCTTGAGTCATTTTTGGTCTTCACATTTATCATTTAGCTTGCATCTTGTCAACCACATATGGACTAAACCTTTAAACACTCATTAAACACGTTAATCCCATATTCGCATAAATTCATTAATTACCAAAACCATTTTTAGGTGCCTAGACGCTTTCAGAGGGGTGATAGTGCCGTCAAGCATAAGGGAATATGGTTGGTTGCCTCAAGTGAAAAGTAAGGATAAGAACTTTATGCTGAGAAAAAAACATAATGATCGCTTAACCACAGGTGTTGATTTGTTAACCCTTGTTTAGTTGCTGCACAATTTGATTGAATCTCTACATGAGGCAGGAGTGTGGATAATGGGGAGTTGGTATGTGGAATGGTAAAACCATACCTAACAACGATAGGGATCACTTAGGACGGACAAAAGTGTTAGGTTTACCCAGTTAAACCGAGTCAGAGTGGATCTACTGGGTAGAGCCTACATAAAGAATTAAACAGTAAAAAACCTTGTTTTCTTAACTCAGTCGCACGTATCTGAATTGTCTATCGTGTGATATTGAGAGTCTGAGAAATCTTGTAGGTAAGCTGAGCAACTCAGTAGAGTGAAATAAATGGTATTTGAATATGCCGTGCTTCTGGTAAATGAATCAGTGTTTAATGGGTGATTCCAACAGCAAGGCATAAGTAGATTTTGTTATGTTTTAATTTAAGCTAAGTAAATAACTGTTAAAAGAAAACCCCTTAAATCTTAAGCAGTTTTGTTCTTGTTTTCCTATTTGGAAATAAAATTGCATCCACTCAAGTTAATAGAACCAGTGTATTTCCTTTCTTTGAATATCCTTACAAGTAGTTAAGTTAGGATTTAACTTTATGATTTGCTAGGTACTGTTTTACTCTTTACTTGCTAAATAACAAACAGATGATCAGTGGAGCCGTGATGATCAAGCTGATAATGAAGCCTAAGAGGAACCCTACTACGCTGAAGACGACTGGTTTTAGGTCTTAGTCGAGCTCAAATTTGCTTAGGAGTTTCTTTTGTATTGTAAGATAACTTTGAGCTTACATGCCCGCTGCGTCGAAACATGGTTGCTAAACCATATTTCTGCAATAAAGCTTGGTTCTTTTGTTGTAAGTATGTGTTGTTGTGGTGCACACTCATATACAGTACTCTGTAACTGAATAGATCTGGGCAGTTGCGGGGATTACTAGCGTCTGTAGAAACGGGGCGTTTCAAAGTCATTTTCTCCCAGCAGTTGCTTTACCTCGCTTTTATTGTACACCTATTGTCTACGATTTCTATAACTACAACATCGGGATTGTTGAATTTGTGCAGCACTTCATCAAGTTCGCACAGGTAATGCAGCAACTTCTAATCTCTATGTGCTCATAGTTTTGCCAAGTCTAACAGTGTTAAACAACTCGTAATCCACTGTGAATGTAGAATTGGGCACACCTCGGGGCACTCCTCTTCCTCCTGGGCATATGAAACTCCATTCCTAAGAGGCAGCCCCACAGGAAGAAGGCCCCCAAATCGAAGACAAACTAAGGTTCTGAAGGATGTCCGCAGCCAAATTATTTGCCTGGTAGCCTTTGAAGACGGTATCCACACACTTTTGAAAGCATCTAGACATGCATGATATTCTGCTGCCACTGACCCAAGCCCTGATTACGTGCTAATGGCTGATTGATGACTAGCTTGTACCAATATGTTTGGCCTTTGAGTTAGGTTCTTAGCAGGTAAATCTCATTGTTTGTACGCACTTCTTTCATTCTACTCCGTTATTAATGCAAGAATTGCTGGTGAACTTTAACTGCTTGCCTGTGTTGAAGAGTTGTGTACCCCTAGCACCGGCAAGAAGTAGAGGGGTGTCCAGCGTCTATGGCATGGAACGTCGCTGGAAACAAACCTACCTGAAACCTCAAACCGGGTGCCGAATGGCACATTTCTGTGCTTCTCCGCAACTGCTAAATCTTATTTTCATTAGTAATATAATATGTGTCTATCTGATCAGCTTATTTCAGTAAGTAATGACCATGGCTTATATGTTTCCCTCGAACAAATAAGCGGGATGGATTCTTCATCATTGTTTCAAAGCGGTTTATTAGGACAATCTTTTTGAGGAGGCCTATCGGTTTATTGGTATTTGGTTTGTTCACACAAATACTCGCGCTAATGTCAAAAATCATAAATGCCACTAGTCACAGTCGAAAAGACCATCCAATAACTAATAAGCAGAGACAGCCAGAAATGCAAGACTAAAGGTCGGTTTGGTTTGAAGCTTAACATTATCACATCTAACCTTAGGCGTGCCACAGTTTCTTATACGGGTGTTTGGGTCGGTGCCAAATTGTGACTTGTCAATTTTTTTAGCCCTATGACCTACACGTTATAGACTTAATTTTTGCCAAACTTTACAATACTTGTGGTGCTGATTTTTGTTACTACAAAATATGTGGCTTGCAACATTTGCCTAAAGTTAGTTATGGCAGAGTTAGCCACAAACCAAACAGGACCTACACTGCGTCTCCCTGGTTCCTCTTTCAGCAAACAAGTAAAAATTCCCCTTATTCATGGAGAAAAATAATTTACCAATCAAAAATAAAAGTTTGCAAAACCCTCTCTAAAACCTCAGTTCCACTCGTCGCTGATCATGTTGTCCACCTCCTTGGGTGGCTGGGCGACAATCAGCACATCCGTGGCGGCCTCACCGACGCCGCCCTCTGCTAGCTTCCTGGCCCTCTCCACCACCAGCCTCCCTCCCTTCTCCAGCACATATATCCCCTCCACCACCTCCTTTTGCCCGCGGTTGGCCATGACCAGCACTCTCTCCTCCGCCATCCGCCACGGCAGCGTCCGCCCGTTCAGCAGCTCGATCACCACTACCTTGTCTGCCGTCGCCACGACGGGGCCCAGCCTAGTACCACCGCCTACCTCGTCCACCCCTTGTTGACCTCCACGATCCCAAGGTCCACATTCGTCTTGGTCCTCGGTGTGAGGTCTATGGCCTTGATGCCGTCGGTCTCTGTTATGACCAGCAGCAGCAACACAATCGACACCTCGATGACCTCGTCGTACATGAGCTGCACCACCGGCACATTGAGGCGCGCGGTGGCATCGGCCTCCACTTCCTCCCCAGCGGCCTTCTTCTTGGCCTTCTCCATCTCGAGCTCCACCCGTGCCCTGGCCGTGTCGGTCTCGACCACCTCAAGCGTGCGCTCTAGCTGGGCGATGTGGTCCTCGTTGATGATTGCCTCCCACAACTGGCAGAAGCGCGCGAAGGCGAGGTAGTCACCGGGGGATGCCCCCGTGAAGGCCTCCCAGCTGTCGTCGAAGCGGCGGCACGGGAAGTCCTTCATGGCGCGCGCGAGCTCATGCACACCCTTGGGGTCGAGGTGCTTGTCGATGGCGTGGCATGTGGCATCATCGCGCTGGATGGTGTTGAGGAAGTGGAGCTCGTAGAGGAGCTCGGGCCCTTCGTAGGAGTCAAAGTAGGGGATGAGCTCGGCGGGGAAGGCCTTAGGGAGGAGGGATTCACGGACTTGGGCGACAACGATGAAGTGGTTTTCTCGACACAGGAGATGCCGGTGGCCTCCTCGATGGAGGACAGTGTGAAACCCTCGCGGGAGAGTGAGGAGATGAGAGGTGCGTACTCGTGCTAGAGGTCGAGGCGGTCGCGAAGGATGGCGAGGTGCTGGGTGAGGTCGAGGTTGCGGAAGTTGGCGGGGAGGGGCAACGGCGGTGGGCGGAAGGATGGGTAGAGTTGGCTTGGCGGGCCGACGGGGGTGGGCTGAAGGGGAGCTTGTGGTCGCCGGGGCTACCCCCGTCAAGCAGGATGATGGCGGTGGTAGTGGTGTGGGTGAAGCGGCGGCGGTGTGGGGTGGGTGGGACGCGAGAGGGAGAGCATGGTGGTGATAAGGGAGGAGCAAGCCGCATAGGGGAAGCAAGAGCTTATTGGGCTTATCTGGTAATATTTGGGAGGGGGGATTTCGGCTGGACACGGACCTGGGCTACAGCCGCTTTAGCTTCCATCGCGAGACTATTCACGTACGTAGCTGCGCGCGCGCCCGACGCATCACCTCACACCTCAAACCACCGGCACGGTAGGGCAGCGTCGCGCGTGCCATCCGTGCCGACGCCACGGCCCACGGGCACGGTTCGTGCGACCGCTGCACCGCATCAGGCATTTCATTATCGCGACACCAGCCGTGCGTGTCACAGGGTTTCGGTTCTAGGGTCGCTGTACAAACAACCAGTCGCCTCCGTAATTTCGAGTCCCCTGTGCTTTTTACGTAGGATAGGGTGAAGAACTCAGGGCATCTCGCTAAATCAGTAGCAATCACTTGTGCATCGAAACGTCACGATAACAAGCCCGCCGCCAAATAAATGGGTACACAGCGAAAAGGTACAGGATGGTAGTGAAGCGGACGTTGACTAAACTTCACAAGTGGAGCTGGATGAAGCTACTTTTTTCAGCTCCACCCAAGGAGCTACTTTTGTCTCAGCAGGTTTTAAGAGACTCCCTGGGTGGAGCTATTTTGTTGTACCCCGTTTGGCACAAAACGGCTCCAAACAGCTCCAGGAGCCGGTGGTGGAGCCGTGCCAAACGGGGCCTAAGCTGGGGCACCAAGGCCGGCAAAAAAAAAAAAACCATCCTCCAGAAACCAGGCCTTGCGTTCAAAACAAACGCCCAAAACGACGCCTTCTTGTCCCGTCCACTAATAATGTGTTTGGTTGCAAGGACTAAGTGGGACGAGATGGGATGGACCCGTTTTTGTAGGTGTTTGGATGGGAGACAAGCAGAGTCAAGGACATCCCACTAGGAATATTCCTTGTAGATCCGGGACCAGGCAATCCTCTTTTTTTCATGGGACGGAGTCATCCCACATGGGACAGAGTCATCCCACCTCTTTGTTTTTTTAAGTACTGTTTTGTTTAAATTTTTTTTTTAAAAAAAACTCAAAGGCTTATATGTAGAAACATATCAACAATAGCCTTCAATTTTTTTTAAAAAAAACTCAAATGCCACACATGTCCCACCTTCATCCTTCCATCCAAACAAAGGATGAGACCATTCCATCCCACTTTATCCTTCCAACCAAACAAAAAACAGGGATGACTCTATCCCCCAACCAAACAAAAAATAGGATCATCCCATCCCAAAACCAGGGACAGGACCATCCCATCCCACCTTGTCTCTAAACCAAACACAGCCTAACTTAGTCCGGTATTACTGTGACGCCCGCGCTCGTTTTGCAACTGTCTCGTCGGTCGCTTCCTCCGCTACGTAGCTGCTGCTGCGCGCGTACGTGCAGGCTGTACGTGCCGCGTGCGGCCGTGTATCACGGCTGAAGCATCTTCCCCCAACTGCCCTGAACGAATATTGAGGGCTCGTTTGGTACGGAGAAAATTCAAAGAAAAAGCACATTCCTAAGGATTAGAAGATTGTAGATGCGTTTGGATCAAAGGAACGGAGCAACAGTATTTCTTTGGATTAGTAAACTTTCTTTACTATTTGCAGGAAAGGAAACAAGAGGGGAGACCTAAAGGAAAATTTCGAATTGTTCGTACATCTAGCCCCCTAGTAACATTTTTTCTTTTAATTTTGACCTTTTAACATATATATATATTTTAAAATAGACCCCTCCTGGAGCTGGTCAACATTTAGTCACAGTGTCGATGAAGTTACCCCGACAAAAAACTGGGTGAAACCAATAACACTCACCATCCAATCGGCAATTCGCCGAATCAAGTTTAGTCCACTACACAGTTCCCCGGAAACCATGGTTTCCAATCGTTCTCCATCGTGGAAGCTCCTTGTCGAAGTGATGGAAGGCTCTCTCTTAGTTTTGATGGGAGGTCCTTAGGACATTCCTATTGGAATCATGAGATCAACGCAATTGGTGATACCACTGCAAATACTGTGCATGATCCTCCACGATAGGTCTCTCCATGATACATTGGTTGGGATGGGTCGGGATGGTATGAAGACTCCCAGCGTCACCCGGAGGAGTCGAAAATGACAGAATTGGTGGACATCGACCACCTAATCTGTCTGTTCCTCCTCTTCATTTACTAAGTTGCGTGTAGGGATGAGAAACGATAAAGGATAATATGTCTTATACGAAATTCGTACTCGAGAAAACACGAATGTGGTAAGTAAAATTCATATTCGAGAATGTTCATATTCGTATTTGAGAATGTTTATATTTGTATTTGAGAATATTCGTATTCGTTTTCATCTCTGGCGACCTCTCTGGAGATGATTGTAGAAAGTAATTTTTTGACGAACCAAGGTTCACAAGCAAGAAGTGAAAATTACTTTACATAATTTTTAACTCGTGTAGACGTGTAGTCATGTTACATAAATTTGTTCTATTGAGATTTGTTACAAAAGTTTTAGGATATTTGCATTCGACCGAATAAAGTACATATTCGATTTGAATTCGTATTCCTATTTGAGGTGATCAAGCATAGGCTAGCGCTCGGTCTTGACAAAAAACCAGTCAAGCAAAAGTTTCAACAATTCGTACTTGATCAGGAGGACACAATCCAGTTGAAGATCGACAAACTTCTTAAGGCTAGGTTTATTCATAAAGTCGACCACCCCGAGTGGCCCACCAACCCTGTAATGGTTAGAAAAGGTAATGTGATGTGGCAAATATGTGTAGACTTCACATATCTTAATAAACTTGTCTGAAGGATGATTTTCTCTTTTTTGTATTGATCAGCTTGTTGACTCTACCTCTGGTAGTGAATTATTAAGCTTTTTAGATGTATATTTAGGTACCATCAAATTAGTATGAGTAAAGAAGATGTAGAGAAAACTTCCTTCATCACACCATACAGAATTTCCTGTTATATGAAAATATCATTTGGGCTCAGAAACCTAGATGGCTTGGAGGAGTTAGCCCAGTGATCTCTTCAAGAAGCATGTGAAGAGGCATAGCATGATTGTGAAGATTGGAGCTCACCTCTTAGAGAAGGAAAGAGCTACCCTTAGTGAATTAGGGAAAGGCTCAATTTGTGTAAGGAGTCAGCTTGATTCATTCAAGCTCCCTCAACGTGGATTAGAGAAGACTGATAAGTCTTCAAGATCACGGGAAAAAGTTATTGTGTTCATCATGTGGTTTATTCTCTTGCCTTTTACTTTCCACATTTACATTTGTAGTGATAAATTGCTTATCTTACTTATCTAAAATTGTATCATGCCTAGACTTAGATCGTTGTGCAATAGTGAGACTTAGAACATTTAGGTCTTGTATTGTCTAGAAATGAATTTTAGTTCATATTAGCTCAAAAACTGGGATTTAAAAAGAATATCAAAATATTCTATTTACCCCCTGTAGTCGGTTATCATTGAACCTACTAATGGTATCAGAATTTGGTCTCTCTTTGTTATGCTTTACCGCCTAGAGAGAAAGAATGGCTAGTGAAGGGATCTCCATGGGGAAAGAACCTTTATTTGATGGCTCTAGTTATGCATATTGAAAATTTTGGATGATAACTTATTCAAAGGCCATGAGTCCAAGTGTATGAAGAGTTGATAGTGAAGGTTTCATTATGGTTCTTGATTATACACACCCCACGGATATAGATGAGTGAAACTCTCACCTTAACGCTCAAGCAATAAATGCTCTCTTTGGAGCTTTGAATGCGGATGAGTTTAATTGAGTGAGAAATTTTGAAATGACTCATGAGATTTGGAATATGCTCTCGGAAATTCATGAGGGCACGTTCACAGTCAGAGAGGCCAAATTGCATAGACTCTGGATAAAATATAAGACATTCATAATGTTTTTGCATAAAAACATAAGTGAAATGTACTCAAGACTAAACAACATTGTGAATGAAGTCAAGGGATTAGTCACCATACTAACGGATATTGATGTTGTCAGAAAAATACTTAGGGTCTTGCCGGAAAAATATGAGATATTGGTGACCTTATTTCTCAACTCATCCGAGTTGCCTAGAATGACTCCAACTGGTCTTTTGGGCAATCTTATCATGAATGAGTTGTACAAGAAGGATAAGGAGGAGCTGTTGGAGTAATTGTCCTTTAAGAAGAAGATTACTGCTTTCAAGGCAAAAGCAAAAACAAGCGATGAAGTGGATGGTGATGAAGATGACTTCGAGGAGATGGCTCTCCTTGTGAGGAGAATGAGAAGATTCATGAAGGGGTGCTCAAATTGAAGCGCTAGCTATGGCAAATGCTACACAAATATTTGTTGCTATGAGTGGCCACATTGCCTCTCATTGCCCCCACTATGAAGGATGACAAGAAGTCATCCAAGAAGAATGACTAAAATGGCAAAAAGAAGCTTTTTCAAGAAGTTTCACAAGGATAGAAAGGGTGAAACACACATTGGAGAATGGGATTTCGATGAGGAATATTATGACTCTGAGTCTAATGATGATGGGTCCTCAAGAAAGAGGGGACTTATCATAATTGAAATTAAGGAGGCTCCATCACTCTTCTCTACACCTACTTGCCTTATGGCAAAAGGAGACAACAATGTAAAAATTAATGATGATGATGATGAGCCTACGTATGATGAACTCATGGATATGCTAAAAGACTTGAATGAATTTCTAGGGAAGGAAAAAAAAAATCAAAATTTAGGGTCTTGAAGAAAGAATTCTTTTTTTTCGAAGACACTTATGAGGAGGTAAAAAAGGCTCATGATACTCTCCTTCTTAAGGACCTTACCAAGTCCAAAGTGGATGTTGGTGTTACTTGTGATATTCTTAATGATATGCCTAGTATAGACATTACTTCATGCATTGTTTATAAGACTAGCTCATCCATCTAATGTGAGAACTTAATTACCATGCCATGTAGCTCTAAAATAGATTCTAGCTCCTGCATGAACAATTCTTGTGATCCTCTCCTTATAGTTGAAAATCATGAGCTCAAAGAGCAAGTCAACAAGCTAAGTAAGAGGTTGAAAAAGTACTTCAAGGGTAAAGCGACCCTTGACAAAATCTTGAGTAAGCAAAGATGCTCCTACAATGAAGGATTGGGTTTATTCCTAAGAAGGGTGAGAAACCTATTTACAAGGCTACAAGATTCATAAGAGAATGACAGATTTTGTCATAAGTGTCATGATGTGGGGCACATGCCACATACTTGCCTCGTTGATAAGACTTCTACTCTTGGTGTCTATGATTCTTATTAACATGCTTAGAAAATCTAAGAACGGTAGAGTTATAACAAGATTTATTGGCACTCCTACAATTGGTGGTAAAAAGAATACCATTTGGGTGCCCAAAGCCTTGGTTACTAACCTCCAAAGACCCAAACAAATTTGGGTACCTAAAAGAACTTGATCTTTTTTGTATGTGAACTATAAAATCAGTGGAAGGCATTGGGTGCTAGATAGTGGTTGCACTCAATACATGACCGGAGACCAGAAGATATTCACAACATTTGAAGTTGGGAGTGGAGGGCATGACAAGATCACTTTGGTGACAATAGCAAGGGACAAAATAAATTGGATTGGATAAAATTGCTATCTCAAATGATTTTTCTATTTCAAATGTATCTCTAGTTAAAACTCTTAATTTTAACTTACTATCGGTTGCCCAATTATGTGATCTTGGCCTCGCTTGCATTTTTTCTCAAGATGGAGTTGTGATTTCAAAAGAAAAAGAAAATTCTTTGGTTTCCAAAGGCTTTCGTTTTGATAATCTTTATTTAGTGGATTTCTCTTCGAATGATTCTTTTCTAAAATGTGTTTAATTGCAAAAACCTCTTTGGATTGGTTTTCGCATAGAAGGATTGCTTATGTGGGGATGCTTCAACTCAAAAAGAGTTTCAAACATGAATTAGTTGTGGGCTTAAAAGATGTGAAGTTTGAGAAAAACAAGTTATGTAGTGCTTTTCAAGTCGGTAAGCAAGTTGCAAGTTCTCATCCATCCAATAGTATCATGTCCACTTCTAGGTCATTGTAGCTCTTGCAAATAGATTTGTTTGGGCCAACATCCTATAATAGAATCGATGGCAATAGTTATTGTTTAGTGATTGTGGATGACTGCTCGAGGTATACTTGGGTTTTGTTTCTACATGACAAAATCGAAACCTCTTGTATTTTCAAAAGTTCTAGAAAAAATGGCCAAAATGAATTTGATTTGAAAATAAATAAAATCCATTTGTGATAATGGTTCTGAGTTCAAGAACACTAAAATTGAGAATTTTTGTGATGAACTTGGAATAAAGCATGAGCTTTCCGCTACCTACACTGTAGAGCAAAATAGAGTTACAGAATGAAAAAATCGAATAATAACTGAAATGACAAGGACAATGCTTGATGAGTATAATACTTAAGTAATCAATACCGCTTATCATGCCATAAATTGGCTTTGTTTGCATCATCTCTTGAAAAGACTTTTTATGAGCTTATTGTTGAAACAAAACCGAACATTTCTTATTTTCACGCCTTTGGATGCAAGTGTTTCATTTTAACAAAGGATGTTCGCGTTACAAAATTTCAAAACTGGTGTGATGTGGGCTTCCTACTTGGGTATTCTTCAAATAGCAAGGCATACCATGTCTTCAACCACATATCTGGTTTAGTTGAGGAGATGTATGATGTTCAATTTGATGAAACTAATGGCTGTTAATAATAGCAAGAAAATTTGGATGATGTAGGTGAGGTAGGCTTGAGACAAGCATTGAAGAATATGCAAATTGGTGACATCAAGCCAAAGGAAGACAACAATGATCAATCTTCATCTATTTAAGTTGAACCCTCTACTTCCACTATAACAAATCAAATTCAAAATGATGAAGTAGAAAAAAAGGAAGATGATCAACCCTCAACAATACCTCCAATAATTCACAATGCAATTGCCAAGGATCATCCCATTGATCAATTTTTTGTTGATGTTAGTAAGGGTGTCCAAACCAGATGTCATGTTCCTTCTTATTGTGAACATTAATCATTTGTTTACTCCTTTGAGCCTAAATAAGTAGATGAAGCACTCGTTGATCTGGATTGGGTGAATGCTATGCATGAAGATTTAAATAATTTCGCCCGCAATGATATATGGACATTGGTTAAAAACCCTAAGGATCGTAATTTGATTGGTGCAAAATGGGTCTTTAGAAACAAAAAAGATGAGAGTGAGATCGTGATGAGGAACAAAGCAAGATTGATCGCTCAAGGCTACACTCAAGTTGAAGATTTAGATTTTGGTGAAACTTTTACTCCTGTAGTTAGATTAGAATCTTTTCGTATCTTGCTTGCATTTGCATCATGTTTTGATATTAAATTATTTCAAATGGATGTGAAAAGTTCTTTTCTTAATGGTAAAATTGTTGAACTCAATTTTGTTGAGCAACCTCCCAGTTTTGAGAATCCTAAAAATGCTAATCATGTGTACAAGCACTCTAAGATGCTCTATGGTCTCAAACAAGCTCCTAGAGTATGACATGAGCGACTTAGAGACTTTCTACTCTCAAAGGGATTGAAAATGGGGAAGGTTGACACTACTCTATTCACCAAAATTATGGACGATGGTTTTTTTGTATATCAAATTTATGTTGATGATATCATATTTGGGTCTACTAACCAAACTTTTGCAAAGAATTTGGTGAGATGGTGTCAGGAAGTTTGAGATGTCCATGATTGGAGAGCTTATCTATTTCCTTAGACTTCAAATGAAGCAACTCAAGGATGAGATATTTGTGAGGCAAACCAAGTACGTGAAGGACTTACTCAAAAAATTTGGCATGGGGGATGCAAAACCCATCAAGACTCCCATGACTACTAGCGATCACCTCGACCTTTATGAAAGAGGTAAACTGGTAGATTTAAAATTTTATAGATCCATAATTGGTAGCTTATTTTATCTTATCGCATCTAGGTCCGATATCATATTTAGTATTTACATGTGTGTATACTTTCAAGCATCTCAAAAAGAGTAGCACTTAGCGACCGTCAAGAGAATTGTTAGATATTTAAAGCATTCTTCTAGCATTGGTTTATGGTATCCTTAAGAACTGAATTTTATTTAATTGGATATTCCGATTCTGATTATGCGGGTTGCAAAATAGATAGAAAATACACCTCTGGTAATTGTCAACTACTTGGTAGATCTCTAGTTTCATGGTCCTCCAAGAAACAAAATTTTGTTACTCTATCCACCGCTGAAGCAGAGTATGCCTCCGCGGGTAGTTATTGTACTCAATTGTTATAGATGAGACAAATGTTGATAGACTATAGAATTGATTTCAAAAGCCTGTCTCGTGAAGATAGTGATAACCTGATCTAATACTCAAGATCCAAACATATAGATAGTAAATAACCCGATCTAATACTCAAGATCCAAACATATAGATATTCGTCACCATTTCCTAAGAGATCATGTAAGCAAGTGTAGCATTTTTATTAGCCACATAAGGACTGATGACCAATTAGCGGATATCTTCACCAAGCCACAAGATGAAAGACGCTTTTGCAAATTGAGAAATGAGTTAAATGTCATAAACTTCTCAAATGTTGCTTGAACTCATGCATGATTTGCTCTCATTCGAAGTTTGTGAGTCTCTTGAAAAACTTGGTTTAAATCTCTTTCACAAACTCAAAAAACTCTATTTTGTTAAAAAAACTATTTTATTTGGGTTTCATGTTCTCTTTAGCTGCATAATGATCCTAAAATTCTTTATTTTTGATTATTGGCATTAAGGATCATTTCCATCACAATCCTCTCCCTGCTTTCTCTAGGAAATCATTACTACCGCAGCTTTGTTGCAGGTATTAACGTCGTAGTACTACCGGCACTTAAGTGTGGTTTCATGTAAATTTTTGCTAGGAGACAAAGATCAGTGACGTTTCATGTCAATTCTTGCTATACATTGTGCTTGATCTAGGTTTAATCACAATTAACTCAAATCCTTTGAAACTACTCTGTGGGCATGGTACTACTACATGCAACACTATGGTACCGTCGCATCAGTAGTTTTGGCATGCTGTGTGTGGTCATATCGCTCCTGTTAAAGAAGTAGGGATTTTCATGCATAATTACTTAAGTCCCTATTCTTCTCAATTCTAATTGTCCTTCTCCTTGATCTAGTGATCATGGGTAGAACAAAGGCATCCACTTGCAAAAACGCTTCCCCTAAGGGAGAACTAGCTGATCGCTACTCTCCTCAACAAGTTCCTTCTTCCTCTCATTGCAAGGCGGCATCCTAAAAGTCGGCTCCAGTGGCACAAGAGGATTGTGACCCAAAGACAGTTTCTTTCTTGCACGAGATGAGGCGTCGTGATGGAAGGTGGATAGTAAGAGAAGAAGAAACTTACGAACAAGAGCGAGAAGAAGAAGACGAAGCCGAGACTAAAGAAGAAGAGAGTTATGTACAAGAGGAAGAGGATGGTGACAACAATAATGATGATGAGAAATGGCTACGACAGATGTTCCTAGAATCAACCTTTTTCAAGTCTCAAGTGAATTCCACATGCCTACAAGTTCCACAGATCCTCGATTTTTCACTCAATTCCAAGAGGACGTCTACAATAATATATACAATCACCACAAGCAATTCGTTGACCCATGTATATTGATTGGAGGCACTTGAGCTCTCTCCCTCGCTTCTCTGGTGCTTACAATCTCTTTCAAGGAGCTGGGCTGCACGGCATCGTGGTATTGAAGTGTGACTACCAAGAGAACATTATTTGTCAATTTTGTGCCACCTTGCATGTCCCTCATGATTTTGAGTATCTCGCTTGGATGACGGAGCATCACGTGTATGAGGCGACCAAGGCAGACTTTGAGCAAGTATTGGGAACATTCTCTAGTCGATATGAGAAAGTCTACTCTTGTGGAGCTCTTCAAACTCTAGGTTGGTGCCAGTTCTATGGCTCTAATGTAAGATTCACTCCCGACAGGCTGGCAGACCTCCTCCCTCTTTCAAGTCTCATCAATCAAATCATCAATCACACTTTCTTTCCAAAGAGTGGAAACTTTGATGCTATCCGAGAGCATGCATGGAACATCATTGACTACATCATACAAGGTCATAAGTTTGATGTAGTTGACTTGATAATTAGAGAGATAGCCTCAAAGAACGATAGAGTGAAGCCACTACAATAGTTTTGGCCTTGTATGACAAATAGCTTATGACGTTTCAACACAACATCTTCAATTGGTTATAGTCATAACAAAAAGAAGGAACATAATTGGTTGGATCATTGTGACGATCAAAAAATATTTTGACACGGAAGATAGTAAAAAATCATCGTATATAGCCATGTACTGAGGGTAGGCATAGTAGCATAAGAATATGTGATGCAAATATTTAATTGAGCCATCTATAAATGCATTCTAACCTTGATCTTCCTAATTCAGACTTAGAGAGATCTAGATTAGGTATTAGATTGCAAGAATTTACCTCTTCCTTTTGATTATTATTGATGAGTTGATCACTTTGGAGAACATGAAGGTAAATTTTTTTAGATCTAATATTTGTTGATTTCTTGTTTGCTGCTGATGGTTTCCTCTGAGTAGATTGGTTCTTGTTGGTTTTGCACTCTTGAATATTTGTCTAAAACCTATTGCTTTTACATGTCACTTAATTGGATGCAAGCAACATGCTCAATGAAATGTCTAAATGAGATATTTCATTTTTTAATCAAAAATAAGTTGATGGAATATGAAATTTCTATTGGATATTATGAGATAAGATTGATCAAACTGTTATCACTAACAGTTGCATTTGCAAACCTTTTTGTTGTCCTGATTTTTGAACAACGGCTAATTATTTACTCCATTGTATGGTCAGATGGACCAAAATTAGATAAATGCCTGACCATTTACCCCTGCATATATCAATTGTGTGGAAGACTTTATGCATTTTGTTCAAGATCAATTTGAAGAAAATGCTAAAATACGTTGTCCTTGTTGTAAATGTCTTAATGGAAGTTTAAGGCCTCAAATGAAAGTGGAGGATCATATACTGATTTATGGCATGTCAAGTACATACACTAGGTGAGTACATCATGGAGAATTACTTATTGGTGAAGATTATGAAGATAGAGAGCATGAGAATCAAACTCTTGATCACATGGAACATGATAATAATGATGGATATGGTGTAAATGAGGATGACGACGATGATTGAATTCCACAATTGCTAGAAAACTTGTACATAGCTGTAGACCAAGATAGAAGTCAACCAAGGCTTGCATGTGTGTTAGAAGAGGCTAGGAGTGAATTTTACTCAGGATGTGCTAACTTTTGAAGATTCTCTTTTCTTGTGAAGTTACTTCATATCAAGTTCTATTATCACTAATACAACATTTAATGCACTACTTAAGCTCCTATCCTTAGCATTCCCGATATTTAATACACTTCTAAAATCATATAATGAAGCAAAGAATCTTCTTTGTGAATTGGGACTTGGATATGAATCAATTCATGTGTGCAAAAATAATTGTGTCCTATTTTGGAAGGAGTATGCTAACAATGAGGATTGCCCAGTGTGTTGTGAATCAAGGTGGAAAGACCTAGATGGAAGAAAGTGGGTTCCTCATAAGGTATTGTGTCATTTTCCTTTGATACCAAGGCTTAGGCAGATGTTCATTTCAAGAAAAACAACAGAGGACACTCAATGGCACAAGTTGAAGTGGGAGCCTATCGAGAATGAACTATGGCACCCTACTGATAGTGAGGCATGGAAATTTTTTGATAGAAGGTATATGTGGTTTGCACAAGATGCAAGAAACTTGAGACTTGGCTTTTTCTATAGATGGTTTTAATCCATTTGGCAACATGAGCTTCTCCTATAGTATATGGCCAATATTTGTTGTGCCTTACAACTTGCCACCATGGGCATACATAATCAATCTAACTTCATAATGACCATACTTATCCTAGGTCCAAAACTAGTACCTCTTAGATTGACTATTCTGTGCGAAGAAAAAAATTCTTGCAAACCCAATTCTATACATTTCGGGAATAAACCTTAGAAGAGATGCTTGAACTTTGAAAGGGTGTTCGTACTTATGATGCATTTACCAGAGAAATGTTTACACTACATGTTGCAATTATATGGTGTATCTGTGCTTATCCAGCATTGAGCACTTTGTCAGGGCAAAGCAAAAGAGGTTACTATACATGTGTGCACTGCGATGAAGATCCTTGTTCATACGGATAAAGACGCAAAATTGGTTACCTTGGCCATCGTCGTTTCCTTCCAACGGATCATCCTTGGCGAAAAAGCAAAGCATTTAATGGGAAGCACAAAAATTGGGAAAAGCCAAGAGAATTTTCTCCTAAGGAGGTTTTGGAGAAGCTAGAGAAAGTTAAAGATGTTAGACCAGGAAAGCATCCTCACCACAAGAAAAGAAAGGTTTGTTTGTTTGACTTACCATATTAGTCAAATTTGAAGCTGCGACATAATCTTGATGTAATGCATATTGAGAAGAATATATGTGACAACCTTCTTGGGACATTTCTTGATATTGAGGGGAAGACAAAAGACACTATTAGTGCTAGGCTAGATTTGCAGGACCTTAGCATAAGAAAAGAGTTGCACTTAAAGCAAAATGACAATTCATATGTTATGCCACTAGCTTGCTATACCATGAGTAAGGAGCAAAAGACTGCATTTTGTTAATTCCTAAGAGATGTGCAATTTCCAGATGGGTATGCTTCCAACTTAGCAAAATATGTTAATCTTGATGGATGTAAGGCCCATGGACTGAAAACCCATGATTGTTACATCCTTCTACAATACATTCTACCAGTTGGCATGTGAGGATTCATGCGTAAGGATATCTACGAAGCAATTATTGAGTTGGGAAAATTCTTTAGAGAATTGTGTTGCAAAACTTTGAAGTTAGATGTTTTGCAGCAACTAAAAACAGAAATTCCAATCATTCTATGCAAGCTTGAAAATTTTTTCCCACTAGCTTTCTTTGATGTGATGGTAAACTTGGCTATTTATTTACCTGATGAGGCAATCCTTAGAGGTCCAATACAACATGGATGGGTGTACCCAATTGAAAGCCGACTCTGTATTCTGAAGCGTTTTGAAGGAATAGGGCAAAACCAGGAGGATCCATTGTAGAGGCATATGTAGTTGATGAGTGCTTGACATTTTGATCGAGCTATTTGGATGATATGGAAACAAGATTTAATAGGGAGGAAAGAAATAAAGATGCCCGGCTCCTCGTCTTCTCGCGAGTGGCGCGACCGCGTCGTGCGGGTGATTGGGTCTTGCGGCGGCGACGGCGGCAGAGGAGGCACCACTGGCTCGAGTGCTTCAGCGCCAGCCGTGGCTGCAACCCATCGATGTCCGCCCCGCTTCCCTTTAAAAGGTGCCTCTCCTCTCTGTGTTGAGGGCAGAAGTAAGTCCTCCTTCCACCCGATCTCAAATCTCCCGCTGTGGTTCTTCGACCTTGAGTCCTGGAAGCCGCCGGCCGGGTTTCTTCTTGTCGCCGTCGGCTGAGGAGCTCAAATCACCGATCTAGGGTTTTTCCCGTGTGGTTTCCTTGAGCCTTTTCTTGGATTTGGCCGAAAGGAAAGGGTTGGGGTTACCTCTAGGGGTTGATTTGGCTTGGACTTGTGCTGAGTTTGTGGGAGATTCGTGACCTGTTATTGTTGTTTGCGAGCGCTCTCGGCCGGAGCTCTCAGTGGTCTTGTGCGGCATCAACCCTAACCATCGACTCCAGCATCGGCAACCGAGGTTGGAGTGGGCATTGTATCTACGTCTACCTCACTCCTCTACTGCGTGCAACACAAGGGGGTGCTTGGTTTTCTGGGTCAGCGCCGTGAGCGTGCCTTGCCCCTTTTGATCTTCACGGTGATTTTGAGTATCACCATTGCTGTGAGTATTCTGGTTCTTGTTTCTTTGCAATTTGGTGATATACTTCATATATCAGTGAGTCTCTTTAGCAGAAAATTTGCAAAGAACAGTTCTATGGGCTAATTGCTCTGTGATGAAATGACACAAAACTAAGATTATGTACGAATGTGATGGTAGATTAATCTTGAGCTAAATCTGCTAATTTCTTTCCACTGCTATCGCTGAACTTGCTGTGCATGTTTTGTTGCTCTCTGTTCAGTTCTGGGCAGTGCTGATTTTTCTTTAGTTTTGGTCTGTGCCAAATGTTGTTATCTTGTTAAATCAATAGTATTCTCTGTGAAGAAATGAAAGATTGATTTTAAGCAGATTTCTACACTGTCCAGTAAGCTGATTTCTTGATCTGTTAATATTTGATGGTAGCAAGATTTATTTTTAGCTCAAGATCTAATCTACAATTGTCATATATAATCAAGATTAGGTTTTGTCATGGCGGAGAGGGCTAAGAATAAATCTTGTGCAACTAGCCTTCTGAGAGCACTAAAGAAATTTCAATTTGTTGAACATATGCTGGATCTGGTCATATATGTTAAGTTTTTAATGAGATTAGCATTTAGATACAAATGTATACTTGATGCCATGCTAGTTTTGAACTCATATATGACATTTATGTTGAGCATATGTTTCTCTTGCAATGACTTAAATGATTCATATGTTAATATGTTGGTTAAGTCATTTCTATGTCATATTTGTCTTGGTTGGACATTTATTATAATTGTTGGAATTATATTAAAAAATGTGCTTATACCACAAATTTTACAACAAATAATTGTCCTGAGGATGGCCCATATATGAAGTATGTACTCACTTCTGTACTTTGAATTTTGATTTATTAAACTTAATTAGCTTTAATTTAACTATGTTTTGTAGTCTGTTCAAAGAAGAGTTACAGCTTGAAAGTACACAGGATGTTGATAAAAGACTTGAAAAGGGATTTGCAAAATGGTTTCAGTACCATGTTAGTTTTCTTCACAATTCTTGTTGAATTTACGTTTTTTTACATGTTTTGACCCATGTTCTATGTGTTTTGAACAGATTAGGAGGCTGTGTCATGAAAAAGCAGCAGAAGTTAGTGTTGATCTATATGCATTGTCATGCGGTCCAGACATGCGAGTTAGAATTTTCTCATCATGTACTGTCAAGGGTGTTTAGTGTCACACAATTGACCATGAGAAATATTGGAAGACACAAAATAGTGGAATCATGATGGAGGGCACATAAAGATGAGTGTATTGACTTTTATTATCCTCTAAAAGAAATTATTGAGTTGCAATATAACTCAAATGAACGAGTGAATTGATCAGTTGTTTTATTTTGATGTGAGTGGTTTGACTTGGAAGGCAAGAAGACACGCATGAGAGAAGATGGATACTTCACAAGCATCAATATTGGAGGTTCCTAGTACAAAAACGATCATTTTATTTTGGCAACTCTATCGACAAAGGTGTTTCACCTGTAGGACACAAAGTTGGGGAAAAATTGGCGAGTTATACAAGAATTTGAGCATGGGAATTTGTATGATGTGACTGAAACTGATGAAAGCATGGAGAAAGGAACCGAACATTTGCATGGCAATGAAGTTGCGTACCAAAAAGAAAATTCTTCTCGTAGAGAATTTGCTGTGCAAGATATTGACGCCCTGTTAGACTCTACACGGTGAGGATGAAGATGACTGTAATCTAGAAGCGAGATTAGTTGGCAATGTTAGAAATCAAAAGGATGATTCATTAGATGAAAGTGACAGGGAAGATGACGATAATACTATTATACAATATTGTAGTCATAATGAACACCTTGAAATTCCTATCAACGAAAGTGACGATGAATAATTTATTTTCTATGTACGGAGATCTCGACATCAAGATTGACAAGTAGAAGCTATTTTGTTGGTAAATGCTTTTGTTGGCCTAACGTTTCATATGCAATGACATTTTATTTTCGACTTGTAATGACTAATGACATATTGTTTTAACTTCCCTTCCTGCATGCAACCTATAAGGTGTTATTGTGGATGTCTCTAAACTAGTTTGTACATCTATTGTAATTTCAACTAGTGCATCACCAAATATTGTGTTGAAAATTCATGTGTTAATCTAGAATTGGTATACAAGTACAAGGTGCTATTTAAATTAGACAGGCGCGTAGCAAAACAATACCATCTAAGCCAGAAAACCTAGAAAACTATGAGGATTGATATTCTCCTGGGTCGAAAACTGTAACACCCCCATTTTTGGGAGCATTATGAATCCCTCGCAACTGCCCAGGACTGTTCAGTTGCGAGTTACATCAATCAAACGTATAACATTGCCAATACATGCTTAAGAACAAAAGCCAACTTCATTGCAATATAAGGGCTAAAAGCCAAGTTTTACAGTAGGGCAAACGACCCTTAGATACATTACAGCAAAAGATGCCACATGCACGCTTGAGCAGAAGACGACCCTAATCCCATGCTTCGTCTATCTCGTAGAGTACCACCTTTTCGTCTTCACCTGCCTCCTCAAAGTTGGCTATTTCTGTTGATGTTTTTAGCAAGTATGAGTACAACTACCGTACTCAACAAGTCATACGGAGCTTACCAATAACTACATGCATGGTTTACCAAGTGATGGGAAACATGTTTATTATTTTATGTGGATGCAGCTTTAGTTGTAAACCAGTTTTAAACATAACTTCTTTAGTCAAGGGGGTTTTCAAACTTGATTACCAACTTTCAACACCCCCAAATCATTCTCAAATCTACTTATGCCTTGCTACTGGATTCACCCATTAAACATAGCTTCATTTACCGGAAGCACGGCGTATTCGAATACCATTATTTTATGACTCTGCAGAGCTGCCCTGCTTTACCCACAAGATCTATTAACTCCCGTGACAGAGTTAAGAAAACAAGGTTATTCACTGCTCTATTATTTCTATAGCCTCTGTAACAGCCCAGGTTTTTATTAAAGTAAAAATAAATAAATAAAAATAAAATTTAAATTTAAATAAGTATTTTTGTTGTCTAAAATTTCTTTTTGGATTTGCCCTGAATTTCTGTTTTTGAGAAAGCTGGATTTGAAAAGTATTTAAGTAAAACCTAAAAATATTAGTAAGTAAAAGGATATTTTGATTTTCTATAAAAATCCTAATTTAAATTAATTATTTGGATTTATGTGACTCTTATTTGGTTTTTCTGGAGTTTAAAACCTATTTTTGAAATTGAAAAAGTATTTTAAGTATGAAAATTAAATACCAACATTAGTTGGAAGTATTTTTATTAAGTCCAAAAAGTCTCCAGGAGGTTCTATGAATTTTTTTGGAATTTTTGAAGTTAATTTTATATTTTTCTGAGCTCATTTGAATTTATTGCGCTTTTCTGAAATTCAAAAATCAAAAATAAAAGTTAAAACCCAGCCCCCTCCCCGCGGGCGGCGCGTGGACGGCCCAGATCCACCCACGTCGCCGCCGCGCTCCACCCCACCTCCCTCTCGGGCCGACACATGGTCGGGCCCGATCCGCTCCACGCCGCCTTCCCCGGCCCATTTGGCCGTCCACCCCGCCTAACGCCCCCAGCCGCCTGATTCCTCTTCCCTTCATCTCCGCCGCCCGCTCCTTCCCCCTCTCAGCCCCGCTGACAGGCCGGGCCCACCTGTCAGCGCGCCCTTCTTCCTCCTCCCGCTCGGCCGCGCCTTCACCGCCGCCATTCCCGCCGCCCCCTCGGTCGCCCAGATCTCTTTCCTTTCCCCTCTCTCTTCTCCCCCGACCCGACCCCGCCATCCCCGTGCCCGAAATCCCTCCATCCCCGTGCCACTTTCCCCCTATTCCCCCGCAATCGCCGCCGCCCGCCGAGATCTCCGGCGAGCAATTGCGCGCCCGTGCTCCCTTCCCGACCCCTATAAATACCCTCACCGGCCTCCCCTCACTCCGCACCAGCTCCTTCTCCACCTCCCACACTCTCCCGGCCGCTCCATCGCCGCCGCACCGAGAGCCGCCCACTGCCGTCTCTGCCCGCTCGCCGCCGGCCGCCCCCGGTAAGCCGTGCCCCACCCTCGGGTTCCCCCGCGTCTCCTCTCCCTTCCGCGCAGTTCGCCGCCGGCCGTCGCCTACAGGAACGCCAGTGAGGCTCGCTCCCCCGTGCGCCCTCCGGCCGGCCTGCCTCGTCAGCTCAACCGCGCTTGCGTGGCAGCCGACGTGGTGCCACGCCAGCGCCGCGTCGGCTCCCTCCTGCCCCGTCGGCGCCACATGCGCACCCGACCCCTCCCGTACCACCTCAACGCCTCTTGTGGTCCGTGGACCCGGTCCATAGACCCGGGCCCACATGTCAGTGGCATGTCCAAAATCCCTCCCCAGGGCTGACATCATGCTGGCGCATTAAATCTGATTTCCCGTAGAAAAATAATTCTGGCCGAAAAGAAATTCCTCGCTGACGTCATAATTCAGATTTTTCTTTAGAAAAATAATTTCAGAAATTCCTATTTTTCTTTTTCCCTGAATTTAAATTTCCTGGAGCCCGTTCTTCTTCATCCTAACTCCGATTTAGCCCATTCAAATTTCTAAATTCATCAAAAAATTCCCCTCTATCCATTTCTAGCCTCAATTCAAATATTTGAAGTGAATTTGAATTTATTTTGAATTTATTTGAGTTTGGTGGGTTATTTTCACGTGTAGACTTCGACGATTCGGGAAATTCAACGAAGATTCAAGCCAAGTTGAAGAGCAAGGCAAGTCACACTCCTTGATCATGTTGATCACAGAAGTTCAAATAAAATTATGTTGTTTTAAATTATATTGCATGCGTACTTTTATTCAATGTATTTCAATTCAGTTTTAAATTTAGTTAATACCTACTTGCTAATTCCTCCTTTGACATTGCAAATCCTTATACCTTGTCACCCTAGAATCAAACTCTAGTTAGTACACTAGTATTAGCTAGAGAATTTCACAACAAATGCTTAGACCTACTTAGATATAATCTTGGATTTGGGATACCTTTTCACATAAAATGATAAGCTTTTGAACTGTATTCTTGACTTCGGTGAGTCAAGAAGGATTATGAATATTTTCAAATAAAATATAAAATCTGGTTTAGACTTAGGCTAATGGTTCGGTGGTGGGTGCAGGCATGCCCTGTTGTTCGGAGACACAGTGCTGATTGTCGTGCACAGGGGTATGTGGTTGAGCCTAAGTCAATTAAGGACTGGTCTGTGAGCTACTATTGCAAAGCCCTAACGTACTACCACAAGGCTGGTATGGGACAGCCCTGACTGAATAATTTACGGGTCCCAACCTGAGCCATTCCGTAGGTTGAAAGTGAGCGTGGCGTAGACCATGAGAAGTCTCACTCGGCTCAAGAGGGGGTCCCAGTCTGGTGGATTCCTTACTGGGGCAAAACCTTAGAGTTGGCTTGGCCAGGTTGACGGCTTTGCATTGTAAAGGCCTTGTCATGACTCCTAACCGCACACCTAAGGAAGTGTGTAATCTAGTGGTAAAACGGGATGATCGTGTCTTGTAGGTAAAGCTGTACAACCTCTGTAGAGTGTATAATCTATCCTGGATAGCCGTGCCCACGGTCACAGGCATGCTGAGTAAAAGTTTTTCATGGATTAGACTTTGTTTTCCAAAAACGATTTTTGAAAACCTTGTGGATGGATGGAATCCACGAGAGATGAAAACCTTGCGGATGGATGAAATCCGTGAGAGAGTTGCGCAGTGGAAGCGTGTGGATGGATGGAATCCATACGTGATATTTTGGAAAAGATGGTCCGGGTGGGATGCCCGTGGATAGGTCGGTGTTTGGTCGGAGCCTGCACTGATGGTATTATTTTTAATTACAAGTATTGTTTTTACTTACTGTATTAAATTCAACAATTTCAATCTATCTACTGTATTTCATTAAATGTTGTTTTATGCTCAAACTAACCCTATAAGCCTTCCTTTGTTGCCCTTATCATTATGTTGCATTTCTCCGTGTGACTTGCGGAGTACAAATTTGTACTCACCTTGCTATCTCCACACAGAGGAAGACGACTTCGACTACGGTGAAGACTTGGACGAGTAGGCCGCGTCTTACTGTCGTTTGCTTGTGGGCAGGCTCAGTGGGTTCCTTCCGCTTCGGTTTTTCTTCCGCTGGTTATGTTTAATTTTGGCTTATGTGCCATGGATGTAAACTTTGGCAATTCTGCCCATATTTAATTAATAAATGTCATTATGGTTGATATTTATCTTTGTTGTTCACTGTGTGCACTAGCTGATCCTGGACTAGTGCGATTTACACAGAGGATCCAGGAGTTGTTGCTCCGGGTTCTGACAGCCTCTACCCAATAGGTTTTTGATCTCAACAAGCTCGGACGACCCCATGGATCTCGTCCGACCCATTGCAGCCCTACAGTTGTATGGTTAACCACCTCCCATACGAACTCATCCTCAGTCTCCCCCTTGCCAGTTGCAGAGGTTCAATCAAACTTGAGCAGCTACTAAGCCAGGTTTGACAAAATCAATGCTTGTGGTTGGGCGGGTACTATGTTCTTTACTCAGCATAAGGGTCTAGTCCTTACATTTTTAACTGAGGCATCATCCATGCACAAATCCATATTCAGTGCCCGCGGCACTGTCACCAATCCACAGCCAAGCCTCCACCCTAGGATAAGGTCTTGGGATCTGGCCCAGTTATGGCCTTCTGCGATCCTCGCTTACCCTAAATCCAACTTTTCCAAAACTGTTGGACCGAAATGGCGACAGAGGGGGGGGGTGAATGTCGATCTTTAAAAATCGCCCCCAACAAGTATCCTCACTTAAGCTTCTTCTCCAATAGCTATGGAAGCTATGAAGATAGAAAATAAGCCCTCACTGGAAATCACAGAGACAAGGAAAAACCAGATCCAGAAAGAAGCAATCAAGAAAAACAAATTCAGCGCAAGTCTGGCTGCAAGCGGTAGTACCGCTGTGACGAGCGGTAGTACCTCTCGCCGGAGACGTTCGGACTGGTCCGAACAAGAGCGGTAGTACCTCTCCAGGAGCGGTAGTACCTCTGAGCGGTAGTTCCTCTCCAGGAGCGGTAGTACATCTCGAGAAAAACAGCAAACAGGATTTTCAGCCTGAAACTTTGAGACTTCGGATTTTTGGCTAAAAAGAAGGTTTGCTCTCAATCCTTTTGATCCAAGGCCTTACTACAACATACTAAATAGTAAGGGGACCTTGGGAAACAAGAGAATCAAACCAAGAAGCAATAATCTCAGATTATGGGTAAAAATCTGAATTTTTGCACAACCCGAGCCAAAAATCAAATTACTCCCCAACCGTTGATCGTTTGGCTATGAAATTTTGAGGGTAGCTAATTAATAGCCGCTGGACTCTTCATACCAAATTTCAAGCCATCTCAACAAGGGAATCAAGAACAGCACTAAACCCTAGAAATGCAAAACATGAACAGAGGAAGGCCAAAACTGAAATCTGAGATTTAAACCAAGTTTGCTCTTCGGGAAATCGATCAAATGATCTTGTGGCACTAACCCATCATAGAGCAACCCATTTTGGGCCTTCCCACCAAGAAAGAACACAAAAACAAAAATCTCAAGAATCAGGCAAGAAAAGCATCGAAGCAAAAACAGAAACAGGAGCACGGGAGAAACTTCAGATTTCATTCCAATCAACAGGAGATACAAGGAACTACGTCCCCATACGCATGGACATTAGGACATGAGGAATGATTACAAGTTGGATCACCTCTCCCTCTCCCTCTCCATCTCAAGAAACCCACTCTACATGGTTGGGAGGGGATGAACACACCTCCTACACAGAACACATCGAAGGGGACAAGCAGTGAGCACACCTCTGCCTCCTCCACCCACTCTCAACAACTAAAGCCTAAAGCCAAAACAACCAGTAAAGCCTATTTTGACTAAAGGAAACCCTAAAAATCCATGAAGTGCTCAAGTGGGCATGCAGCCCCTCCTCTCCTTTTATAGCACTTGGCTAACGGGTCTCCGCCCCGTTACGCCCGCTACGTCCAACGGAGCCCGCTCTCGCTAGTGCAGCCTTGCGAATTTCCCGATTCGCCCCTCCTGCACCTTCCGCGCTCCTTGCCTCGCACGCCTCGCAACCACCTCGAGTCCACGTCGTCTTCGACACATCCCGACCGTTCTGACCTCAGCGCCACCTGCGCCTAGTCCGGTCCACCGTGTCTCGCCACGACTCCAACTCGACGTCCTGCAGTCACACAGACAAGAAAATACGTCAAATAGCACCGCTCGACACATGAAATCGTAAATACCATCACACTTACCACAGACGAAGTCCAAACCTGTCGAATCATCTGAATATGCATCCTAATCCCATACGACCAAGTTTGACCAAAGTCCGACCGAGCCCGATTGCGCCACGCAACGACTCGACTCCGAACCACTCAAACCAAACTCGACTGACCTAAACCCTTGTCAATTACTCATCACTCTCATGGAGTCACGACCACATGGTCTCTCAATCTCCCCCTTGATGAGTATATTGACAAACTCAGAAAAAGCATTAAGTTGAGTTTGATTTTGAAGAATCCAACATGGTCCAAAGAAGGGAATGAAGCTAATGACCATGTCGACAGAAGGAATACTAGAGCAACAAGAAAGAGCAAATTGATCTCCAAAGCTCTAAACTGTTCCCAACAGACTTTTTCTTCTCTATTCTCCCCCTTTTGGCAATAAACACATCAAGAATGCAAAGGAGAAAATATGACATGTCAATGGATGAAAATGGCTGAAGTTTGTTTATTTAAGCATTTAGAGCCATGAGAATTATCCATAATGACTATAAAGTAATACACCAAGCCATAACTCAATAAAACGCTATCTAGATCATGACAACATATATATAAGTCAGCTAGAGCAAATAGATGACAATCTGAAATGTAGTGCATTAAGTGAGAATGTCAAGTCATCAAGAGGTAAAGTCTAACTAGAGATACCCAAGGATGATGCCGGCCATGTCAATTAAGCTAAGCGGAACCAAGAAGCTAGTATTGAGACCAACTAGAGTGCTATGCTCAAGAGTGAAACATTTGCGCAAGTACTTGGTTCTTTTTGTAGCTTAAGCAAATTGAGCACATAAAACATTGTCTTTTGAAAGCACGTGGTCGTTTCCAACCCAATTTTTGTTTATGTGCTAGATCTCAAGCCTTATGCGACTACTCCAAGCAATAAGCTTAAGAAGATAGTCTAGGTCATCCAAAACTCCCCCTGAGTTCATGCCTCGTGCAATGGCAAGCCGTCTCATGAGAAAGAATTGGTGAAATCAGTTTTTTCGCACAAAAGATATCTTTTTGCTTTTTAACATTTTGTACTAACTCATGTATCATCAAGAGACTAAAACAACTCAAACTATGGCTCAATAGAGATTCAACGCTCAACTTAGCCTACTTGACATGGCATGAATCATAAAGGATAGCTCAAGAGAGACTAGACTCAAATGCTAGCATGACAAGTTTTAATTCAAGTTGAGCAATTTTAATTAACTTATCATGGCAAAGAGCTAGTCTATACATATGAAGTCATGATAAATCTAGCAAGCTAAGCACAAGTCATGGCAAGGTGTAAAGCATTGAAGCATGTCATAACAGGATAATAATCAAGGCTCAATGCAGATTGATTACAATGCTAGAATGCTGAAAATGCAAGAAAGTCCAGCTCCCCCTCAACAATAGATGCAACTTTTAGTTCAAGTTGAGTTAAGTCAATATTAAGCTCCAGAAGCTCCCAAATGAACTCCCCCTGAACCAAAGCAATAAAATCGAGAAGCTGGGAAAGAAAAGAACAAACAGGCAGTCCATGAAGCATAGATAAGATATAGAGACAACTATGGCTCAGACTGACTCTCATCTACCCCAAATGACTCCAGGACTAACAGTTGATCGTCGAACACACACTAGAGAGTAAACACGTACCCTGTCTACCCGAGGGTGGCCCAACCCTCGTTAGAACCTACAGGAAGTGAGTGAGCTCAACCTAGTGAGATAAGAAACAGCTAATCCTGGAAGCATAAGATAAGAGTAAGAAGTCTAAGCAACTCAACACAAGAAACACTCTAACCTATGCTAGAAGGACTTAACCCAATGCACCCACAAATGCAATGCAACAGAAATGAGACAGAAGCATAATTAATATAATAAAGCAGTAAAGCCCAAGCTCCCCCTCACTACAGTCCGTAAGGACAAACCACCCCAAGCTCTCCCCGTAGAGCTGAAAACCCCGAACTGTCCAAAGGCTTGGTGAAGATATCAGCCAACTGGTGGTCACTCTCCACAAACTGGAGCACTATGTCACCCTTCTCTACATGGTCTCTAAGGAAGTGGAAGCGAATATCAATATGCTTGGTCCGAGAGTGCTGCACTGGGTTCTTAGCAATGTTGATAGCAGACGAGTTATCACAAAAGAGTGGAACACTGTCTAAGGCTAACCCAAAGTCCCGCAGGGTCGAAACCATCCAAAGTACCTGGCTGCAGCAACTGGCAGCAGCAACGTACTCGGCCTCTGCAGTGGACTGTGCAACACCGGACTGCTTCCTCGAATACCATGAAACGAGAGAAGTGCCAATGAACTGGCAGGTGCCGGAAGTGCTCTTCCTATCTATCCTACAGCCAGCAAAGTCTGCATCCGAAAAGGCTCTCAAGGAAAGACAGGATGAGGAAGAGTACCAGATACCATAGTCAATGGTAGCTCGAAGGTACCGAAAGATGCGCTTCACCGCCTGGCGGTGAGATACGCGAGGAGAAGCCTGAAACTGGGTACAAAGACACACGGAGAAGTGTATGTCCGGTCTCGAGGCAGTGAGGTAAAGAAGGGAGCCGATCATACTTCTGAACTCTTTCTGATCAACTGGCTCTCCATCCTCATCTGGGTCAAGATAGGCTGTGGAAGCCATGGGAGTCGACACAGGCTTACCATCACTCATGTCGAAGCGTCTCAGAAGGTCACGAGTGTACTTTCCTTGATGAAGAAATGTACCCTCCCGAGTCTGCTTGATTTGGAAGCCAAGGAAGAAGGTCAACTCCCCCATCATACTCATCTCAAACTCGGTGCTCATGACATCCGAGAACTGTGAAACCAGAGCATGGGAAGAGCCGCCAAAGATAATGTCATCGACATAGATCTGGACGAGCAGAAGGTCATTGCCAGGCCTACGGATAAACAAGGTCTTATCTACTTTGCCCATTTCAAACCCATGACTCAACAAGTAGGACTTAAGCCTCTCATACCAAGCCTTGGGGGCCTGCTTAAGTCCATACAACGCTTTGGAAAGCTTGAAGACATGGTTTGGGTATTTGGGGTTTTCGAAACCTGGAGGCTGTCTGACGTAGACTTCTTCCTCAATGACTCCATTAAGGAAGGCACTCTTGACGTCCATCTGGTAAAGCTTGAAACCCTTAGAGGCTGCAAAGGCAAGCAGGATTCTAATGACCTCAAGTCGAGCTACAGGGGCAAAGGTCTCCTCGAAATCTAGACCCTCAACCTGGGAGAACCCCTGAGCTACCAGTCTAGCCTTGTTCCGAATAACCACTCCATCCTCGCTCTGCTTGTTCTTGAACACCCACTTAGTCCCAATAATATTGTGACCTCGCGGGGGCTCGACAAGCGACCAAACCTTGTTCCTCTCGAAATTTTCTAGCTCCTCATGCATGGCATTGAGAGGCTTGCATGAGAGACATCTTTGGGCTCAAAGGAGGCAATGAAAGCAGAATGGAGACAGAATTGAGATAAGCCAGATTTTGAGCGGGTAACACGCTCGAAAAGGTCTCCAATGATTTTGCTCTGAAGGATGAGCTTTCTGGATATGTCTAGGAGGTCCAGGATGAGATGAAGAAGTGGCCTCTACCTCATGAGCTGACGAGGTAGGGACAGAGCCACTAGCTCCAGAGGAAGCAGAAGGCAAGGGCTGATCGCCTCGAGGTGCGGTGGAAGAAGGCACCTCAAGGGGTGGATGAGGGATAGGATCAGGTAGACAACCGTCGTCTCCATCGTCCTCGTCATCCACGAAGATGGTCTCGGACTGCTCTAACGAACCTGAGATATCGGGCCTAGTCCCCGGACTGGCCTCGTCGAAGGTCACCTCACAGGTTTCTACCATTTTACTAGATTCGCAGTTTCAAACCCGATAAGCCCGCGAAGAAGGCGAGTAACCTAGAAAGATACCATCACAAGAACGTGACTCGAACTTGTCTAGGTTCCCGGACTTCAAAATAAAGCACTTGCAACCAAACACACGAAAATGAGAGACGCTAGGCTTTCGCCCATATCTCAGCTCATAAGAAGTGCGATGCAAGTGTGCCCTAAGAAAGACTCGATTTGAGACATGGCACGCGGTGGCTATAGCCTCAGCCCAAAACTTCCACGGTGTAGAGTATTCATCAAGCATCGTCCTGGCCATCTCGACCAAGGTACGGTTCTTCCTCTCCACAACGCCATTTTGTTGAGGGACGTGCAGAGAAGAGAACTGGTGCTCTACACCTGTCTCACCACAGAAACTCTCGAAGTAGGAATTCTTGAACTCCGTGCCATTGTCACTGCGGATCGCTCGTAAGGCACCCGGGAGCTCAACAGAAGGCCTACTGAAAAGACCTCGGAAATGTGAAAACGTCTCATCCTTTGAGGCTAAGAAAAACACCCAAGAATACCTCGAGAAGTCATCGACCACAACAAGAACATACCACTTCCCTCCTGCTGACTGCACTCGGGCTGGTCCAACTGTGTCCATATGGAGCAGCTGTCCTGGTGCATCGGTCATAGTAACTGTGACCGGAGGGTGAGAAGCGGCAACCATCTTGCCGTGCCGGCATGGAGCGCAAACAAGATCTTTGACCATCTTGAGTTTCGGCAGACCACGAATGAGATCGTGACCGCTAACTCGAGTCAAATGGTCAAAGCCTATATGACCAAGTCTCCTATGCCAGAAGGAAAGGTCGCGGGACTCAGAAGCAACTAAACACCTGAGAGGATCACCAGAAGACTCAGAAAAATCAGCACGAAAGATTCTCCCAAAATGAGAAATCCCGCAAACCAGACTACCCGAAGAATCAAGAATTTTGCAATTGTTTTTCTTAAAGCTCACCTCAAAACCGTCATCGGTAAGCTGAGAGACTGAGAGCAAATTATACTGCAGCTTACTAACCAAGGCTACATCTTTCAAGATGAAAGAATCATTAATGCGCACAGTACCTTTGGCGATGACGCGCCCAGATGAAGCATCTCCGAAGGTGATCGTCTCATCACCTGGAGCACGGGCAAGGGAAGAAAACCAACGGGAATCTCCGGTCATGTGTCGTGAACACTCGGAGTCGACGAGCCAAACCTTTCCCTTCCCTGCCCGGCGAACCTGAGTCAACAAGAGAGTAAAGTCTCAGTACTGGGGTAAACAACAGTGATTTTGGCACCCAATACTGAACGACACGTCGAGTAGCAGAAGTAGCCACACACGACTGACCTCTAGCTACCCTACGCTCTCTGTCACTCAAAGCAGAAGGTCTGTGAGCAGACCTGAAGCTGTTGCTAGGTCCGACTGCTATGGGAAAGCAAGTCGAAACACCGGCAACCTGCTGATCACGCCGTGGGTAACTGTCTCGACGGGGGAAACGAGATGTACCCTCAGGACGGCGGAAGTCACGACCCGGAGCAGCACGAGGACGAAAACCAGAAGACTCAAAAAAACCAAGTCCTCGATGCTGCCCAAACCCGTCAGAAGCAAACCTGGACCTCGTGCTAGTCTTAGGTGCACTCAGGATCTGGGGCTGACCCTGAATACGCCTAAGTGCCTCCGCACGGTCTCTACGCGCAATCCTAGCGCGCCTGAAGCATCGATCGATCGTATGTCCATCCTTCTGACAGAAGGTGCAATGATACTTCGCCTTCTGAGAGGCAGAAGTAGCATGAGATGGCTTCGCCTTCTGAGAGGCCGAAGCTGTAGGTGGACTCACCTTGCTGTCAGAAATCCCTTGGACAAAACCCGCTGATTTGAATTTGACCTCATCAGACCTGGGCTCAACCTCGATCGCACCTCCTACTATGGGTCTGAGAATAGCAGGTGGATGCTTCCTAATGTCCTCATAGTAATCATATCCTAGACCCTGATTGAACTTGCAAATCTTGGATTGGTCTAGAATAAGATTAAGCTTCTTCTTGCCGCCTACAAATCTTTCGAGAGTGTTCATAAGGTACTGACACTCCCGAAAGAGAGAGGTGCAAGAAGAGCAGGGAGAAGAGGGAACAGCAGGAGGTAAGGGAGCAGATGAAGAACCAGCAGTAGAGGAAAGAATGGCTTGTGCACGCACAGCCGACTCTGAGGGGACAGTCCTACTGCTAGCAGGTTGGTTCGCGTCTCTAGGCGTCTCACCCTTACCCTGGGGCTTCTCCCCCACACCATCAATCACATCACAACCAGATTGTGGCTTCTCTAGTAGGTCCTTAGTTAGCTTCACACATTTGCCATTCGATGCAACGAGTTCAAGTTTTAGTTTATCACAACTAATGCATGGTGAGCTAATAGGATCCTTAGTCGCATACTGAGCCATTTTCTTGTTGTTGTCAATCATTTCTTGAAACTGTTTTGAGACAGATTCAAGTTCAGCAGTTAACTTTGGACAGTTCAAACATGAATCAATAGGCTCAAGTAAAGAAGCACTCAACTCAGCAATCTTGTGATCTGCCCGTTTTAGGTTCGACTTCAGCTTATTGCAGTTTTCACATGACTCAGGCAGATCAAGCAACATGGTATAAAGGCCTCTAAAAGCATTGTCCTTATCCTCACATGAGGTGCAAGCACTAGTCTCAACAGGAGCAGATGAAATAGAAGCAATCCTACTCATCTCTAGTTCAGCCAACAGACTAATGTTCTCCACCTTAACAGTATCAAGCTCGAAGGACAAACTATCATGCGAGGTCCTTAATTTCTCCATGTCACCCAGCAAGGCAGAACATGTATCACAATCATCACTAGAGGGAGCAGATGTAAGAGCAATAATCTCTAGTGACAGTCTATCTATTTCCTTCTCTAACTCAGCACACCTAGCCTTAGCTCTAGCATGAAAACCTCCTAGCTTAAGAAAAGCATGATTGAGCTGGTCGTAGGTGGGACATACCTCGTCCGAGTCGGAGTACAGCTCGCTGTCGCTGAGTTCGCCCTCTAGGGCCATGAAGCACATGCCGGAGAAGTCGTCGCCGCTCTTGGGATCTTGGTCACCCGTCCCGTCGTCGTCGCTCTATCCCTCCACCTCGCTGAGGTCGAGGTCGTCGAAGGCGGTGAGGACGCGGTGAAACAGCTTCTTGGCCTTCCCGAAGTCGCAGAACTTCTTCTTGCCCGGCGTCTGAGCTGGAGTCTTCTTGTTGCGGTTCTTGTCGGTGTAGTCGTTCTTGCCCGAACCGCCGTAGTCATTCTTGCTCTTCTCCAGCTTGGGGTAGTTTGCCCGAATGTGGTTGGGGCCACCACACTCGAAGCAAATCACGGGTCCTCCTCTCTTTCTGTCCCTCCTCCCCTTGTAAGCATGGGAGAATCTTCGAGCAAGGAGGGCCAGCTGCTCATCCGCAAGCTGCTCTAACTGATCATCAGTTATGTCACAGAGAGCAGCAAGGGAGAAACCGCAAGAAGACTCAGAAGAAGGACCAGAAGCCGAACTGGGATCGGTGACTAGAGCCATCGACTGTGACTTCGACTTGCGAGAGACAATGTCAATCTCGTGAGTCTTGAGACGCGAGTACAGCGCATCAAGAGTCAAAGTCGAGAGGTCCGTAGTGTCCTTGATGGTAGTCACCTTCATCTCCCAAACACGAAGGTCAAGTGCAGCGAGCATCTGTCGAGCATTATCCGAGTCGGAGTATGTGAGACCGACGGCTCGGAGGTTACTCAGAATCTTGTGAAAACGCGCAAAACACTCATCAAGGGACTCGCCAGCGAGCATTTCAAACTTGTTGTAATCTCGCTTGAACTGGTCCTGTCGCACCGTCTTTATTTGGGTGGTGCCCTCATGGTAAGCATCGAGGGTCTCCCAAATATCGAAGGCGGACGAAAGATGAGATATGCGGTCAAACTCGCTACGACTCAAGCCCTGGGTTATGATGTTCCTTGCCTTAGCGTTTGCCTCAACATCATGCATATTTCCAGCATTAATGTTCTCATCGGCAGGAACAACAAATCTGACCTTCACCTTCCGCCAAATGGCATACCCCTGAGCCTGGATGTATGTTTCCATTCGGCTCATCCAGAAGGGGTAATCCAGGCCATCAAAGACGGGAGGCTTGGTCGAGTACTTGTCCGTCGCCATGGCTCTTGAGACCGGTTAAGATCTATTGAAAAGAGCTAACCGGCTCTGATACCAATTGTTGGACCGAAATGGCGACAGAGGGGGGGGGGGGTGAATGTCGATCTTTAAAAATCGCCCCCAACAAGTATCCTCACTTAAGCTTCTTCTCCAATAGCTATGGAAGCTATGAAGATAGAAAATAAGCCCTCACTGGAAATCACAGAGACAAGGAAAAACCAGATTCAGAAAGAAGCAATCAAGAAAAACAAATTCAGCGCAAGTCTGGCTGCAAGCGGTAGTACCGCTGTGACGAGCGGTAGTACCTCTCGCCGGAGACGTTCGGATTGGTCCGAACAAGAGCGGTAGTACCTCTCCAGGAGCAGTAGTACCTCTGAGCGGTAGTTCCTCTCCAGGAGCGGTAGTACCTCTCGAGAAAAATAGCAAACAGGATTTTCAGCCTGAAACTTTGAGACTTCGGATTTTTGGCTAAAAAGAAGGTTTGCTCTCAATCTTTTTGATCCAAGGCCTTACTACAACATACTAAATAGTAAGGGGACCTTGGGAAACAAGCGAATCAAACCAAGAAGCAATAATTTCAGATTATGGGTAAAAATCTGAATTTTTGCACAACCCGAGCCAAAAATCAAATTACTCCCCAACCGTTGATCGTTTGGCTATGAAATTTTGAGGGTAGCTAATTAATAGCCGCTGGACTCTTCATACCAAATTTCAAGCCATCTCAACAAGGGAATCAAGAACAGCACTAAACCCTAGAAATGCAAAACATGAACAGAGGAAGGCCAAAACTGAAATATGAGATTTAAACCAAGTTTGCTCTTCGGGAAATCGATCAAATGATCTTGTGGCACTAACCCATCATAGAGCAACCCATTTTGGGCCTTCCCACCAAGAAAGAACACAAAAACAAAAATCTCAAGAATCAGGCAAGAAAAGCATCGAAGCAAAAACAGAAACAGGAGCACGGGAGAAACTTCAGATTTCATTCCAATCAACAGGAGATACAAGGAACTACGTCCCCATACGCATGGACATTAGGACATGAGGAATGATTACAAGTTGGATCATCTCTCCCTCTCCCTCTCCATCTCAAGAAACCCACTCTACATGGTTGGGAGGGGATGAACACACCTCCTACACAGAACACATCGAAGGGGACAAGTAGGGAGCACACCTCCGCCTCCTCCACCCACTCTCAACAACTAAAGCCTAAAGCCAAAACAACCACTAAAGCCTATTTTGACTAAAGGAAACCCTAAAAACCCATGAAGTGCTCAAGTGGGCATGCAGCCCCTCCTCTCCTTTTATAGCACTTGGCTAACGGGTCTCTGCCCCGTTACGCCCGCTACGTCCAACGGAGCCCGCTCCCGCTCGTGCAGCCTTGCGAATTTCCCAATTCGCCCCTCCTGCACCTTCCGAGAAGCTTCCGCGCTCCTTGCCTCGCACGCCTCGCAACCACCTCGAGTCCACGTCGTCTTCGACACATCCCGACCGTTCTGACCTCAGCGCCATCTGCGCCTAGTCCGGTCCACCGTGTCTCGCCACGACTCCAACTCGATGTCCTGCAGTCACACAGACAAGAAAACACGTCAAATAGCACCGCTCGACACATGAAAGCGTAAATACCATCACACTTACCATAGACGAAGTCCAAACCTGTCGAATCATCTGAATATGCATCCTAATCCCATACGACCAAGTTTGACCAAAGTCCGACCGAGCCCGATTGTGCCATGCAACGACTCGACTCCGAACCACTCAAACCAAACTCGACTGACCTAAACCCTTGTCAATTACTCATCACTCTCATGGAGTCACGACCACATGGTCTCTCAAAAACTCTAGACAAATACCAAAATTCTTAACAGTGGAAAGATTTTGATGAGTTCCTAAGCTATTATGATTACATTATTATTATATTTAATACTACTATGTCTTGTCAAGGTGAATGTGGCCATCAAGTTAAACTGGGATTTTTCGGGTGGTAGGATGTAACTGATATCATGTCATTCTAAGCGGTAATTGTACATGAAATAACAACTTATAAATAACATACTGAAAATACTGATATGTTGATAAATAAAGGAGATATAGGTTCAACATGTTCAAAGTATGTGTGACTTGCCTTGTGGGTCTACTACTTCAACTAGCTCGTACTCCTCGGTGGGCTGGGCCTAGACTTGAGCTTCTTCTTCCTGCTCCGGGGAAACGTCGACTTCAGAAGCTAACGCAAAACAATCAAAACAAATTAATCCGTGCCCGAAGGATTGAGCTAGGAATAAAGAAAGGAAATAAAGAAATAAAATCCAAAAAATCCAAATAAACCGGGTTTTAGGCTTATGGGAGGGGCCGAATGGGGAAATGGGCCTGAGAAATGGGTTGATGGGCGCGAAACGGTTCAAATGAGTATAAATATGTATTTTGGGTTTTGGGTGAATAGTAACGGGTTGGTTACTATTCATTACGGGTCTGCACTATTCACTGCGGGTTGAACCGGTAAGACCCGACACTGTGCACTACGAGTTTGGGTTTGGGTTTCATTTAACGGGTCGGGAGGGAATAGTAACCGGTCGTTACTGTGCTTCTTCCTCCTCCCGCTCCCCGTGCGCAGAAGAAACAGAGGAAAAGGCGGCGGCTGTCGGCGGGGCTAGGGCGACTTGCAACGGCTTTTGCGGGCATGGATGGGTTTGTGGGACTGTGGGGTTCCATTTGGGAATTGGTAGGTCTAGCGGAGGCGGCAATCGCCGGCGGCGAGCCTCTCCTTTCTGCGGTCGATTTTAATACTGTGGGTGAATGGGGGCTCTTCTGGGCGGCCGGGTTGGTGATTGAGTATCCTTAGGGCTCGGGCAAGCTCGTGGGATGGTTGGTTTAAGCTAGAGAGGCTGGAGCTAGGCTAGTTATGGTGAGATGTTTTGGCCATTGGGTGGTTCTCGGCGCCGGGGAAGAGGGGTGGCTGAGGAGCTAAGGCGACGGTTGGGGGTGCTTCTGGGAGCTCAGGGAGAATATAGACGAGGTTAATTGAAGAATGGTTGGCCGAAGTGGGGACATTGGATTAGGGCTCACTTTTGGGGGTTTTTGCAATCGCCGGCAATAGAAGGGATGAAGGTAGCTTCGGGGTGTGTGGTTGGCTTTGAGAGAGCTAATGGCTTTGGATGGAGGGGTGCAACCGCTTAAATAGAAACGGGGAAGGCGGTTTGGCACCGGAAACTGTCCAAGGCGGCGACGGTGCGTGGCGAGGTCGGGAGCATTCGGGATGGCTCAGCGCGACTGCTAGAGGGGGTGCAAGCTGGCGCTTTGGGCGACGCATTGCAGTGGTCAAAGACGCTGGCGTGGTTCAGGTCGGTCGTGAGAGGAGGATGCGAGAAAGAGCAGTAGCGGCGGCAATTTGCGGCCGGCGGTGCTGCCACGCATTCTGGCCGAGACAGGGTTGTCAGAGCTGGAGAGGCGAGGCGGTACGGGGCTCTGACCGGGCGGTAGCGGTGGCAAATCCTGGAAGGCGCGGTAGGGCACGGTTTTGCAGAAAAACTGGCGGCGGCAAGAAAAATCAGGGCGCGGTGATGGCGGGAGTGGCCGGCGGTGGCTGACACCGGTGTAGGGGCATTTAAGGTTGTTGTACGGTGGCTGACGGGTGGGGAGGAGCTGGCAGCAATGGGCGAGCGCGAGAAGGCGCGAGGGAGGTGTCGGCGACAAAAATCGAGCAGTGGCGGCGAGATTTTTCGGACATGAACAATAGCCGTGAAATCCTCCTCCGTTCAGGCTGTGATGACAAGAATTAGGGGCGGTTTTGCATTAAGATTAGTGCGGATTAGACTGGGGAAGCAAGAGAAACTCAAATCCAAATCAAACTCAAACTCAATTTTGATTTTCAAAATTTGGTTTTGTTTCAAAAACCTAGAATACTAGGATTAGCCTTCACAAGACCATCTGTGGTCGTATGGCAACCTAGTCGGTGTATCCTTTCATAGGATACCTGATCCATCACAACATTGCCCATGATCACCTAGTCAAGCAATGACCACCTATCACCCTTTCTCTTGTTTTGAGAAGCTGTGCACGAACCTGTAACTGTTGCGTGTAGTTAACTACTATGGTTTCTTCATCCACTGATAACATGTGCTCTGCCAAACATCATCAGCTGATTGGAGTTGCAACAATTGCAGCTTCCATCTCTATAGTTGTGATTCATTCGGTAGTCGATTGTTGTAGTCAAGGAAGCCCTACAAAAGGCTTCTTTCGGTAGTCGATGGTTGTAGTCAAGGCAACCCTACAAAGCGGCTTGACATAATTTCATAAAAAAATGTTTCATGTGAAAATCACTACATTGAAGTACTGACTTGACTAAACAATTACTTATCTTGATACAATGTTTTAAATTTGAAGTACAAAATATTTATGGAAGAAGAGCTTCTAAATATTTCTTTATAAAATTTCTAAACAAATTACTTAAATTAAATTGTTGAAATTAGTTTTGTTTTGCCCACCAACTCAGTCCCTCCCTGTGTGGCAACTTTTTTGTTCACAGTGCGCCAAAAATTTTGCTTACCCCACCAACTCTATCCCTCACTCCCACGGTTGTGTAAAATCTCCAATTTGTACCAATATTTTTTACTAGTACTGCTTCCTCGTGGAGGGTATTTATATAATTAACATCTATGTAATAGGTTTTTCCTTTCATCCCAACCCAGCTGCACCTTCTCCTCCCCAAACTAGCCGCACCTTTTCCACTTCTCTATCGATCCACCACTAGCATCGGCATCACCATTCTCCCCCAAATCAGTAGCACAACCACTGGCATCACCATTCTCCCCAAAATTAGGTCCTCTACTTCCCATCAGAGTTCCCAACTAGGAGAAGCCCTTCCACCAGCACATCTTCCACCACCCACCGTGCCAACATCACAAGCGGAGCACCCACCCTAGAAGCTGGAAGCACAGCAAGTGCTTGATTCCAATGGTATGGTAGGGCTTTTTATGTGGTGTTTGCTTTTGATTCCCCTTATAATCTGGTTGGATTACAAGGCCATAAACCCAAGATTATTTACTATTAACCTTTTGTTCTTGCTTATGACCTGTTTATCTCAAGGCCCACTCTAATCTACTCTTTAAGTGTGAACTTTCTTTCTTTCTTTTACCATCTGACCTGGTTTTTGTTTACTAAATCTATCTAATGTAATTTCATATTCAACCAAAGAAACTTATTGTGTTGCTCTTGCATATTCAACCAAAGAAACTTATTGTTACAAATTTTGTGTAACTAGCAATCCTGATTGATTCATGTAAGAAATGCCACTTCACAAATATGAGAAAGATAGGCTTGATAATATTACAAGGAACAAAGCAAGAATGCAAGAAATGGCATGGTAGATTAGCGCCCATGTTTAAAGAAATTTGCCGTGAACATCGTAATGACAAGATCACCGTACTGAAGAACAAGAATAGTGATGGTGGAGAGCCTAGATTTGAGTACGATCCTCATGATGATGAGGGCAATCAAACAAATGAAGGTGATGATAACTTAGCAGAGGAGGAGGCAGTGCTGAAGTAGGATGGATACATATCTTCTAGGTCAAGAGTTAAGGTGTTCATTCTTCTTTCTGGACACAACTTAAGATGTTGGGTGTCTTCTATATATAATGTCTTGTAATGTTCTTTGTTGATTTCAAATAAAATAGTATATTGATGCATGTTTTTGTTTGAATCAGGCCTCGAAGGCTTCTCAAATGGCTCCAGCAACAAGACCTCATAAGTTAGTGACAAACTGTTCATGAGCCACAATGTCATGGTCAAGATTTGATCCATTGGGCAAGGCACATGTGGTTGAAGACAGGAGCCATGGTAGGGCACCGGAAGGGCATGTACCAAGTCCTACAAGCAAGTTATCAACTACAATAAGAAGTTCTCAACCAAGAAGTGATACTGGTGGGAGCAGTTCTGCCACCCATGTTATAGATCGAGCTAGTGAGAGTGAGACTGGTGGCTAGTTTGAGGAGCACAACCCATTGGATAGTGCAGGTAAGGTATAGTAATATAATTCTTTTATGGTTTTAAAACATGCTTTATAAACTATTCATCTCATGTGTTTTTAGATACACCTTGAGGCCCCAAGAGACATAGTGGAGAGACTATTGGGAAAGGGCTTGAGAAGTTGACCAAGGGTTGAGGAACTAAATTGGCCATCAATATTGTTGAAGGGAAGAGACAACCCTAGCAACCATTGCAAACTACAAAGTTAGCATCATTGTGGTGTTGTAGTTAGAAACCATGTACCTATCTTCCCACATTGGAAGGAATACAAAAAAGATGAGAATGAAGATGGATGTTCTTACACACTTTATAGACAAAGTGGTTGTAAGTTCAAACATTTTCTACTAATTTGATATTCATGTTTTCATCATGTGCATTTGTGCCTTTTATAGTTGATCAGCAAGGATTTAGTCTGCTAAATTTGAAGCTAATCCAATTAC
This sequence comes from Dendrocalamus latiflorus, assembly GCA_017311315.1. Classification (NCBI taxonomy): domain Eukaryota; kingdom Viridiplantae; phylum Streptophyta; class Magnoliopsida; order Poales; family Poaceae; genus Dendrocalamus; species Dendrocalamus latiflorus. Next base: position 16,331,276 of record CM029675.1, read on the forward strand.
ATCTACACAATAGAGATACATGTTTCTTGCATGTTAGTCATGAAAACTAGGCCAATATTAATTTCTGCATTGGTTTCTTACATGTTCCCTTGTTGGATACATAATATGTCTCAGATTTGATGTTCATTCACTTTATTAGGTAAGGTTTGACATGAATACCAAAGATAAGGGAACAAAAGATACTGATATTCTCAAGACTAGGGTACAACAGATGTGCTATAGGATCAAAAAGCGTTACTTTGATGGTACTCCAGAGAGTCAAGTCTCATCAACATCTCCACTAGAAAGTTTAAGTAATTTGCAATGGAGAGAGCTTGTGCAGAAGTGGTCTAACCTAAAAAACAAGGTAGGAAATTGCAAAATCCTTTGACATTGTCCATCTAATAGTGTGTTACATCATTTTTTTTGTAGGAAACTTCTAAAAAAACAAATTGAATCAAGAGAACGTAAAACTTCATTAGACCATAGGTTCTCGGAGTTACATTGCCCATTGTTATTCTCTAGTAAGCACTAATTTCTCTCATTGATAAATGCATTTTATGAATTGGTTGAACAACAGTCCTAATGTGTTTGACCTTTTCAAGGAGTGCCACCTTAGCAAGAAAAAGGTTTTAGTGAGCCCGTACAGTAGGCAATTGTAAGTGTAAAATAGTTATATGACTAATTTAGGCATTTCATTGTTACTTGTCAATTTACATACTCTGTTGGTTTAAATACAACATGGAAATAGCGAAATTTTGTGCTCAACTATTGTAACTCCAGTAACCAACATACAATAGCATTCACATATATAAGCTTGTTTCCTTTTAGTCATGTTTTATAATATTTATGCTTATTCCTTGCATTTCTAGGTTGCTATGGAGGCTATTAGGGATCAACCTCTAGAAGAAGGCGAAGAAACAAAATCTGCTACAGATGTTGTTTCTAAAGTTCTCACTCAGTTCAATGGAACAAGTAAGCTTCTCGAGAATGTGGGAATTTAGTTAGGTACTAAAAGGAAATCCACAACATCATCCTCTGTGCACATACAAGAGCTTGAACAGAAACTCTAATTGGAGAGAGAGAGGGAGCAGCTAGGCTGCGAGAAATAGTTGAGTCTCAATAGCAAGAACTAGACACATTGAAGAAATATGTACAAGCAGGGGATGAATCAAGGAACAAGGAAGAAGAATAAATGGAACTTTTGAAGAAGAAGCAAGCAAAAACTAATGAAATTATTTGTTGCCTATTGAGCCAACCACATATTTAGTGAAAGAAATTGATAGCTATTCCGTAAACTTGAAGTCGCGGAAGTTTACTGACTTGACCAACTGGTACAGGGGCATAGTTCTATTTTGCATGTAAGTATGTTGTTTCTGGTGGAGTGTTGAATAATGAACAATGTCATTTTGCTTATGTGAGATTGCTCTGAACTCAGATAGTTTTAAAACTTCTGTGAAGAACTTGGGATGTTAATTGTGATGTAATCGGTAGTTTTTTGTGGATGGAAGTAAAATTACTTGACTATTTCTTATTAATTTTGTGATGTTCCTATGTTTTTGGATATTATCTGTGACATGATCTTGAAATAATTCTGTGACAAATGCTTTTGACGGGCAATGACATTGCACATGGGGATGCAGTTTGTTATAGATTTATTTTGTTGTCTTGGTGCCCCATATAATTGTAACAAAAGGAAAGCTTAGGGTGTGTTTGGTTGCTTTGGGTAGTGGGATCGTATATCCTGGATGAGGGGAAGCTGGATGAGGAGAGTCGTATTTTGAAAAAGAAGAGTGTTTGGTTCGATGTATCTGTGGATACAGGCTGAATGAGTCTGTGATTGGTAGGCTGTATATGAGGCTGTATGAGCGGATACAGTAGGCTGAGAAGGTGTTTGGTTGGCTGTATAGTGGGGTATAGTGACCCTCGAATGTGAGAGGTGGTATGGTTACCCCCTTCACATGTTTTTTCAGTTTTTTGCACAAACTAAGTTATTCCTAATAGTAATTTATTTACAGTATGACATATTAATTTTTTAACTTCTGTAAAGAACGTATTTGACAATATGATGATGTATATCAGGGGAAAAATGCGACATGCAATTATTTGGTATGAACACATGTTTTGACTAAATATTTGCAACTTTACTCTAAATCAAAAGACATTAATAAAATGAACACTCCAAAGACAGAGTACATAAAGATCTATATTTCTCATAATAAAGAAGCATAAGCATAGTCATATATCTTAGTTTACACTTCAAGCAAGTAGCCCCTACATAATTACAAAAGGTGTGCCTTGAAGACACCATCAGCACATCAGTCCACATGCAGTAATTAAGCCCTACATAATTACAAAAGGTATGCACCATGCATACATCACACAACAGATGTCCATAGTTTCATCTTACATAAATAGTTAGGGCCTGTAGGGGGAGGATTATCCATCAACCACCAACTAATTAGGCAAAAGGTTAGTGGTCAGTGAGAAATAGCCTACTCATTGAAGTAGTGCTTCTCAATCCAATGATTCATCCACATACGACGATGTTCGTCACTCATCTGCACAAAACCAATGCTTTGTGCCTTGTGTTCATAGAGCCAACCAAGAGCAGACAGTAGGGCATCTGGAGTGAACCCAGAGAGTGTCATCACAGCATTGTAGACCCCTGGGTGTGCCTCAGCATGTGCAGACTCCCTGATAGCAGCTCCCAAGTCCTTCACTGCAGCAATCATGCCATTGAAGACAACTACTTCCTCATCACTGATCATGCCTCTCTTCCTCTTTAAACCAGACCCACTGCATGAGTCCTTACCCTTGTCTTGAGCTGCCCCTCCTGAACCATCCTCATTTGGTGGAGTCCAAGTTGGTGGAGGACCATTGGTGTCGGTATCTCTAGCAGCTGCATTCTCCCCAAGGACCTCCTCAAAGCCTAAACCCTCATTCGCAAGTTGAGAAATGGGGGTGGCAATAGGGTCACTTTCCACAACATCAGAAGGTTCTCCCAAAGGCTCATTTGAGCCCATGGCATACCTCCCAGTGGCTTGTCCAGCAGAGAATATGACAGCCATCTGGTCATAGTTCTCAATAGGAACATGCAGGTATGGAGCATCCTCGGGGTGGTCCTACATGTGAACACACAACAAGGTCATGATGTTATGGAGCATCCTCGGGATGGTCCTACATGTGAACACACAAATTTAATACCTTGATGTGGCCTTTGTAGTGCTCATCCTCAAGTAATATGGTGTTGGTGGTGTCATCCCATAGAGCCCCACTAAGGCCCCGCAACTTGCATATCTTTGCCCATGCTTTCTTCCACTTCCGGAGGTGGTTACTCACCTGACTCCCAGTGACCTCAACACCGGTTTGCTCAGTTACTTGTCTGCCAACGGTGTTCAAGTGCACCTCCTTGAAGCCTTTCTCTGGCCGCACCCCACTTTCCACCAGCTCAGTTAAACGGCGTAGCATTATGTTGGACATGTGAGATGTCCACTTCATGTTGGCCCTATGCTCAGCCATAACCTACCATGAAAGTACAAATGGGCATGAATAAACGCACAAAGTAGTAAGCAACACATAAGGTAGTAAGCATAGGCCAATGGAAAAAATAAATAAGCACGACCGGTTATTATTACATGCCTCAAGTCAAATCATTACAACAAGTATTAGTACTAATTATTACAAAGTCTTGAACAAAGTCCTTCACACACGCATGTTTCCCCTATTGTTCCACATAGCTAGTGCCCACTCATTCCTCTTTGCTGCCCAGGTGTTGTTGTCATACTCAATGTCATGGTGTTGTTCAGGATCTACAGGGTTTGGAGTCCATTGTTGTTCCCCAGGGACACACTCATCTTCCCCATGCGTTAGTATCCAATTGTGCAAAATGCAGCAGGCAAGCACTAACTTTACTTGAGTCTTGTATGGGTGGAATGGTTTATTATACAAAATTCTGAAACGATTCTTCAATGCACCGAATGCTCGTTCCACTGTGACCCTCAGAGAGGAGTGCCTTAGATTGAACAACTCTCTTTGGTTACGAGGATGATTCCTTCCACTATACTCATTCAAGTGGTACCGACAACCACGATATGGTGGGAGAAACCCTGGCTGAATAGCATAGCCCGCGTCTACGAGGTAGAATTTACCTACAAGCGATAAATACTGGTCAAGTAAGGTTTTTTCCAACTAATTGCACTTACTACATGCACAACTAATTGCACTTACCCGGTGGCACTCTTAAACCATCATCCCTCTCCAATGCATCTGCTAGAATAGTGGCATCATGAGCAGAACCCTCCCACCCAGCTAAGACATATGTGAACTTCAGGTCGAAATCCACAGCAGCCATGACATTTTGTGTGGTTATACCCTTCCTACCTCGAAAGGCGGCTGCCATAGATGCGGGGACTCTAGCTAGCACATGAGTGCCATCTATAGCGCCAATGCAATCCTAATAAATATGAAAAACCAATTAGTTACGAGCTGCAATGGCAAAAAAAATTTTCATTGCAAGGTCAAACTAGTACCTTGAAGTATGGGTTGAATCTGCGATTGGTTGCAATTTTTGGGTGGATGTCATGGGATGGTGGCCGAATCATCTCCCCACGTAGCTCTCCAATAGCATACAACACTTCTTGGAAATAACGACTAATAGTTTCCAAACCCCTTCTAAAATTAAGCTCTATCAACCTAAACCTACAATTGTGCCCAACCACTTGTAGGAACATGGCAACTTGTTCCTCAATTGAGCAATTAATTGTGTCTTTAAGCAACCTTCTTGTTCTAAGCAATGTGCACAAGTGGAAAAATGGGGCTCTTCTCATTCGAAGTTGTTCTACACAGTGCCTATCATCATTGTGAAAAATGAACCTAAGGTTTGCCATCCTGATTTTGTCTCTTTCAGCTAAGGGACCATATGTGATGGGTGGTGTACGACCAACATGCCTAAACACAAATAAGGTATATGCACACATGGTAGCAACTAGTCCAGCTGCATTACTAATGATTTTACGGCGCTTGACAGAAAAACCGTCCATCTAAAAATGCACACAAATAGTAAATTGAATTACTAATTATTTTACTAGAAGGTATGTTTTGGTTAATCACAATATTATACTTGGCAAAGTAATGGAGGATGGGTAGGATTTACCGTTTCTGAAGCAAAGATCGAGGCCTATTGTGGTTCTTGCAGGCAGTAGATCAAATCCCTGCCATGAGAGAAAAATGTTCAACCTAAATCATATTGTACATAAGGAAAAAAAACAAAAACAATATGCAATCAAACAATACAAATAAAAGGGGGATTTGATCTGATGAATAAATCCCAAATAAAATGGGACAGAGGAGGGATTCCAGCGCTGGGTCCAGCGGGCGACCGAGAGGCGAAAAAAGGAGGGGTTCCAGTGGGCGACCGAGAGGAGAAAAGAGACGGGCGAGCGGCGTGGCCCGCGAGGAGGAGAGAAGCCGGGGGAAGAGAGAGCAGCGCGGGTGGCGGCAGCGGCAGCGCCGCGGGAGCGGCGGCGCGGGGAGAGCCGGCACCGCGGGAGCGGCAGCGACGGCGGCGCGGGGAGAGCCGGCACTGCGGGAGGCGGCAGCGGAGGCGCCGCGGGAGCGGCGGCGCGGGGAGAGCCGGCACAGCGGGAGCGGCGGCGACTCCACCCGCGGGAGGCGGCGGCGACTCCAACCGCGGCTGCCGAGGCCGCCGGGACCGGATCCGGCCGAGGGGGAACCCTCGCGTGTCGCCTCCACGAGCCGTGGCGGGGCAACGGCCGGTGGCGCCTCCACGCACCTCGCCCGCGTCCGCCGCTTGCCGCCGGTGCCGCTGCGCCGCCGCTCCCGAAGGACTTCGCCGGATCCGGAGGAGGGAGAGGGAGATCACCTGCTGCCGGATCCTTCGACGCGGAGGACGCGCAGGAGAGGTAACCCTAGCCCGCCTTGCTCGACTCCCCCCGTCCTGAACCGATAGCTTCGGTGGAAATGAGCTTCACTCCCGGTCCCGGATCCGGACCGTATGTGGGATGGGCGGATCCAGGCTTGCACAGTACATTCATCCAACCAAACATCCGAATTTTGCATACAATACAGTAGAACCGGGATCCAGCCGTCCATATCCATCCAACCAAACACACCCTTAGCATGTGACAAAAAAATTGCCATAGAATATATTAATTTATGATGAAAATATTTGTCATGGTTCACCTTTCCCGACCTTGCCTGAACGGGCAGCCTATCCATTAGTGACGAAATGCATAGGAATGTATGACATTGTATATGCAGTAATGATGATAATTTTTATCACAAAAAGTTAACATACCATGACGATAATGTTTTCATCATACCATTTATGACGAATTGGCTCTAGTTCTTCACAATATATATTCTGTTACACACATACAATGACGGCCAGCGTGACAAGAAATAAATGTCATAAAAAAGTTCTACGACAAAAAAATTGTTCTTCTGTGATGATTTTCAATCATCATAAAACATCAAAACTATTGTAGTAAGCACATATATTATGCTCCTCATATCATGCACTCATCATGAGGAAGACAAGATACTAAGGCACTCGACCTTCAGTTCACAAGCCTCGTGAATGTCCTCCCATGCCAACCGTCACTCAAACTCCACCTCAACCTCTAGAAGGGCATCCACAAGAGCAGTCTTAAGTGGAAGACTCTATTCTCATGGCTTGTCTCAAATATATCAAACTCTTTTTGAGATCCGAGATGCTCAACTTGACGCCAACACTCAGTTGGCGACCTTGACGTAGCGTGTGAGTCTCCTTGAGCATCCTTCAACATTGCTGCAACCGTCGTCTCCTCTCATTTACCATCGTCATTGCTGTGGTGACCCCTTTGACACTCCTCCTCCCAACTAGATGGTTCTTTTGGTATTTGATGCCAAAGGAGGAGAAAAATGTTTAGGAAGAAGTAAGTGTGAAAGGTGGAATGGGACAAGTAGTTATCTATCTCTAGTATTATTATTATCTCTACTATTATTAGTATCTAAGGTGCTCTTTTATGTAATGAACTTTGTGAGGTTAAGAAGTTTTGTTTTATTGTAATTTTGGGCTGTACACTTTTTAAACCTTTTGTCAAGCACTCTATGTTAATTATGCTACAATGCTTAGTCATGATGAATCTGTCTATTTAGTCTAATTATTGTGCATTGCTAGCATCTCTTTAAGCTTTCAATTTGAAGTATCATTATTATTGCTTGATGCTTCCTCAAATCCAACTACTAGAGGAATCTCCACTGAACTTTTTCTACAAATACACAAGTGCGCATGAAATCACTTCATGAACCTCTATGCACACATTTATGGGGATTTTTGTCTATTTGCTGAAGACTTTTCTAGCACTCAACTCTTTATCTCCTTTCAACTCATCTCAAGAGCTAAATGTTGTCAAAAGTAAAAAATATAGAATATGAAACTTGTTTTTGGACTAGATGTATATTCAAAAACTTTCAATTCACTTAAATTGTTTAGGTTGTCATTAATTACCAAAAGGGGGAGATTGAAACATCTAGGCCTCTAAAAATAGTTTTGTAATTAATGATGACTATGCTTAAGGTACTAATGTTTTTGTTAAGATGATTGAAATATTTAGTCCCGAATTTGGAGGATATCATAGAAAGGCATGCAAAGATGACCTGGTGATCTCTTTAAGAAGCTTGTGAAGAACCCAGTGTGGTTGTGAAGGTTGGAGCCCACCTCCTAGACTGAAAAAGAGCTACCCTTAGTGGATTGAGGAAAGGCTCAACTTGCACAAGGAGCCAGCTTGATTCATTCAAGCTTTCTCAACATGGATTAAGGAAGACTGGTAAGTCTTTAAGACCATGGAAAAAAGTTCATGTATTCATCGTGTGGTTTATTCTCTTACCCTTCACTTTCTACATTCACATTTCTAGTGATAAATTGTTTATCTAAAACTATATCTTGCCTAGACTTAGATTGTTGGTGCCACAATGAGACTTAGAACATTTAGGCATTGAATTGTGCAAAAAATGAATTTTAGTTCATACTGGCTCAAAAACCAAGATTTAGCCAAAGAATTTAAAAACCTCCTATTCACCCCCCTCTAGTCAGTTATCCTTGATACTACACACGACCTGTCGTGCGACCAGAGAAATGCCTTTCTTGTTAGTTTCTATAGCAGAAGCCATGCTTCCTCTAGAACTAAAAATCGACTCTACTCAAACCAATCGTTATAATTATAACAATCAACAAGATCATCAGATTGATGACATTAACTTCCTCGAAGAATGAAGAAATATAGATCTAATTTGATCAGCAGTTTACCAACAAGCCACGCGATGATACCATAGTCGTAAAGTACAACCTCTCAGCCCAGCTATCGATGATCTAGTTCTAAAAAAATCAGAGCTAGGAAAATTGCAATAAACTCTCCCCAAATGTGAAGGTCCTTACACTGTGATTGAAGTCACCAGGCTAGGCTCGGTATGACTTGCCATGCAGGATGGGCATGTTCTTCCAAATTCTTGGAATATCAATCAATTACATAAGTTCTATGTATAATAGTTCTCTTTATTTATGTTAAATAATGTTCTTTTTAATCATGGCAATTTTCTCTGATAAGTATTCCTATCGGTTCTTGTCCTAATTCTGGTCTTAAATTATCAACGTTGCCCAAGTTCTCAGAGAATTCCCATAGTTCTCTCAAACCCCTTCTTAGAGATATTACACTTCATGACATATTGGCTCTAACATTGTCCTTAAATGCCATGCGGTATCTTTTTGTGACCTTGACAGCCAAGGCCTTCACAATAATTTGCCCATTTCCTCATAATGAAACAAGTGAAAAAATAGACAACTGGTATAAGTCATTACTATTCGAGGGCTAAAAAGCTTTATTTCTTAGTTCTTTATTCTATTCTTCTCTTGTTTACTCTAGTCAAGACACGAAAAACCTCCTAGTCAAAATCATTTGTCTTTGCACGTGGTCATGTCCACTGGAAGGAGTTTCCTAGTGATTGCTTTTATCCTATGAGCTTTGCTACTAGTTGAACCAAGGGATAGAATATGTTTCGAGAAGTTTTATTCATACCTTACATCCTTGGCTATTCTATGACCAGGCTAGATAAGAATACGAATAGAAACACTTATGTTGTTTTTTACACATTTTGTTATGTAGTTCTTATTATAAATAAATGCAAAAGCATTTTTACAACATTTGTATTTTAACCCTTCCACGACTACGTTATATCACGGTTATGGCCAAAGGTATCTATGGCTAGTCAAAATCTCTCACTCTGGCTCTGTCTGTCATGAGAATTTCCTAGTACTCTCCAATCCTTTGCAGCCTTATTATCAAAAGTGTCGATATTTCTAAGTCTACTGATCTGGGGAAAAAATAATACATCTTCCTCTTCTACTACTTACTTAATACAATGTTCTACTAAGAAAGCAGTTGGGGGCTAGTGGAGATAAGATCCACATTCTTCTCAATCAAAGAAGAATAATAAGTAAAAGTAACTTCATTGTGATTGAAAGGTAAATATTTGCATTCAAATATTTAAAAAATTTAACATGTAATTAAACATAAATTGACTACTCGTTGGAACTTCCCGACTAGCAGCTATCTGACAGAGATGTGACTTTCATCTCGTCAACAATTTTATTCCCAAAGGGTCTTACCTCTTCAAAGAACTTTGCTGCTTCTTCCTTTGAGTAGTCAAACTCTGCTTCGAGTGGATGAGTGTTGATAGAAGGATTCGATGCCTTGAGTTTCGCTAAGGCAAAGTTAACTCCATCTACAATAGCATTTCGTAAAGTTTGATCGTTGTTGCCCCTAGAGGTAGTCAACAAGTCTTGAAGGTTCTCGACTTGCTATCCTATGCAATGCACCTTCTTGATCAGGTCCTTGGAGGAGGAGGTACGTGTTCCTGTGCCCATCTCGATGAGCATGGTATTTAGAAAAATGATTTTGTCTTGTAAGTTTTTTTGCACTACATTTTTCCTCTCCTCCTCAGCCTTAAGAGCCTTTTCAAGTTCTTGAAGTTTTAAAGCATTCTTCACACAAGTCAAATGAAATTAGCCAAGAGAAGTTTCAACAACTAAGAAACTTGTCAGATGTACAACTGGTTACATGTAAGTGTCCAATTTTAGCTTCACAATAAACCATGCATGATTATCATGAATTTCTAAACATTTTTGTGTATTTTTTAAAAAAATCCCAAAGCCTTGTTGAAGTTTAAGATTTTTATAATAATTTCCTTGGCCCAAAAGAGAGAGATCAAAATTTCTAAAAGTTAGTTGGATGCTGAGGAATTTTCCTAAAAATCTTATGTGCAAATACCTCTTGAAATTCACATTAGAAATTCAAGCTTAAATTGGAACCAGAATTAAAGTTTAAAGTTTAATTATTTCCCTCCTTGCCTTTGGGCCAGAATCCACTTGCTGGCCCAGCCCAGTCTTCCTTTCTTTCCCCCACTGCGGCCCAACCGAGCCAGCCTACTCCCACGCGCTCACCAGCCCATTCGCAAGCCCGCACGCACCGTTAGCCTAGTCGTGTCCCCTCTCTCTCGCCATCACCACCATGTGGCTGACCCTTGTGCATCAAAACCTTTGCACTCACTTGCTTAGTGTTTCCCTTGCTCACACACCCCCATTGCCTTCGGAGAGGAAGAATTTCCCTTCTTTCCCAAGTTTGGCCATGAGCTCTGCCACTCAATTCCTCGCCATCTGGTGAGTCTCCAATGACCCCATTATGTGCTCTGAGTTTATGTAATCCCACACTACCTCATGCTCACCTTCCCTTGCCTATTTGCCATTAGAAAGCCCAAAGCTTACACCCTCGTCGCTATGCGCAGTGCTGTCATCAACCTCGCCACCTGTTCCCTTCACTTAAGTGAGCTTCAGCCATGGCCATCATGTCATTATTGTTCATCTTGACTTCCACATGCTAACGCGCCCCCTTGCTTGCCTTGCCATGCCCCAGAGCCGTCGAGACATGCTTGTCTTCTGCAACACCAACTGAACATGTCGCCACTGTCAATCTCCCGCTCTGCTCCATCTCTTGGTAAGTCCTTCTACCCCTTTGCAATTCATCTTAAAGCCAAACTTATAAGCTAGCCGTCGGCCACCATGGACAGCACGGCACGCCGCACAGAAAGACATGAATATTGCTGTTGTGGCTACAGGCCAAACAGTGAAGAAGGGGACTAGTAGGAGAGGAAGAGGGGAGCTAGATCTGTGGGAGAGTTGGTGAGAATGAGAGGATGCCCCTCCTCCTACCCCTCCTGGGGGTTTATATACATGAGTGGGGTAGAATAGGAAATCCCCATTCTACCCCTTAGTACTTACAAAGGATGAGGGTATATTGGTATATTTACACTGGTATATTCCTCTATACTATTGGGCCTATTACATGTTGGACTAGTTGCACGGCCCAGCCACGGGGGGTTGGGCCACCCCCACAACAATTGCATTATTAACTTCACCTTAGCTTATAGATCATAAAACCACCCTCAATTTGAAGAAGCTAGGTAGAAAATCTAAAGATTGTCATTGCCGGCCATGTCATCGCCACCTTGCTCACTGCCGACTTCAAACTGATGACCCAAGGTCCCCATGCCATGCCTAAAACGCTCTAGGCTACTCACTATAGCTATTGTACACCTAGCTTTGGCTCGAGGGTGGCTCTATGTCATCACCAGCAGACTACCATCTAGCATCACTGCTCACCGCTGGATAGTTGCCTCTATGGTACGCCTCACCGAGCATCGTCACTACCAAAAGCTAGCTCTTGGCTGCGCATTCTATTTTGGCCCTTAGTTTAGCATGCCAACCACTCCCTTGCCACCGGTGAGTTCGCTAAGGAGCTCTACCATGAAATCCTCTATTGCCCTATTTAGTCTCACTAGTCAGTGGGCCCCTGCTATCAAAAAGTTAGTTAACTCAATGATCAAGTTTGTACTATGACAAATGGGGCATGAGTAGTTAAGAATTCTAATTAACTCTTGTTTAAACCCATAACGCACTGACATGTGGACCCACACCCTTTAAACCATCGCATAAATCAAGTCCATGGACCACTGTCTCTGACATGTAGGTCCTGTTTTCTGTAGGCAACCACATGGACCGAGTCCACGTGAACCGTGACCCCACCTGTCAGCCTCTTTGAAATTTTTGAAAGAAAATAATTGGAAAAGAAATTAAAACGCACTAGACCCCACCTGTCAACCACTGGATGTTTTCTTAAGAAAAATAATTAAAAAGAAAAGAAACTCCCAGCTGAACCCACCTGTAAGAAAATTTTGAATTTCTGAAATTTCATTTTGGTTCAAACTTTGAATGGCCATAACTTCTTCGTTTCAAATCCAATCTAGTGATTTTTATTTCTAAATTTAAAACCTTTTTATCAAAACCAAAATTATAATTTTTGGAGTTTATTTGAATTTTATTTGAAAGTTGTGTTGAATATGGATAATTTCACGTGTATATACTTTGACGCTTCGTACGCTCTCGTCACTGACGAACAAGATCCTACCCTAGCCACATTGGATCAAGGCAAGTCCTTATAATTGATTATGTTGAACCTAGTTTTCAAATGGCAATATTTTTCTTTCAAATACAAATGCATGCCTATTATGGATAATTGTTAAAATGCTATGTCAAGGGTTGACTACCTAGTTATACCATGCACTTGATGCCTAATATTTCCCTTCCTTGATTGTTGATATTCCCTTGCCATATCGCCCTAGCATACTTACAATGATAATAACTCCACCATAGGTTAAACTTCAATACATTACAATTGCGCTTAGAAATGCTTTAGTGGTGAAATGAAATACAACACAAACATTGCCAACTGAATTTGAAAACATGATAAGTTGATAACAAGATGGTAACATGGGTTACTACTAGAAACAGAAAAATATTTTCTAAAATGGCAAAGACTCGGGCTAGTGGTTGGTTGGAGATCGGTGCAGATTGCACATATTGGAATGGTCATGCAAGGATTGCACATGTAATTTTTGGGTTGGTTGTGCAGGGATTGCACATGTCATTTCTCAAATAATTATACAGGGATTACACGAGCTATTGGTTTGTGGTTGGTCTCACCTGAGTCATTTAAGAACTAAATTCTTGTGCTTCACTTTTCTACACACAAATCATGCAACCACAAGTCTAGTTATGGGATGGACCTAGCCTACTAATTTGCTTAGCTCTGGTGTGAATCATGCGTATTTGGATTTGTATGTGGATTTCTGGATTTCTATTGTGATTAGTGGGTGTGACTCGAAATGATCACTGCCATTGTGGATTTCGTACATGTGAAAGGCCGTAGACTCCCTAACAACTAGATTTCTCATTGAAAACATAGCCCAGGAAGGGAACGTTCTAGGGGGTGATGTGTGACGACCCGCATTATTACCATGGGGTAATAATGCCAGTCAACGGATTATTATTCGTTTTAGCTGATAAAACATCGCTCTAACGAATAATAAACCTATCAGAGTGTTGCTGCAGAACAATAATTAGAGACACAATATGATATTACAAGAATATCGCCACACAGGGCTACAGTTTATTAAAAAGCCTGAAGGGCTTGAATATTACAATCTTTAGGAACAGAACTATTCTAACTTAACACAATCTTCGCACGAGATGCCCACCTTGTACCTATTGCAATCCGAGTCCACGGTATTTCATCCAGGTAGCTTCCTCCTGACTCTAGATATCCTCTGACTGACATGCTCCTAAGCAAAGGGGAGATTTATAGCAAGGCTGAGTACAGAAGTACTCAGCAAGCAATATTAGCATTGAGCAAGGGAGATTTATAGCAAGGGTGAGTACAGAACTATTCTAACTTTTAGGAATCTCAATTCCTATGCTCAATTTCTTGCTCATTTTTATCCTCTTTTCCTTTCTCAATTTCTTTCCCATGACATAGAAAATAAGGTTTGTTGGTTTTGAAACAATTACAATTTATTAATTTATAAAACTACTGAGCATACGCATGAACAGCAAAAACCCCCATAAGTTTCCGTAATTCTCCTTTCCCGGAGACAGGCATGAATTCATGATTTGGATAGCATTGCGCAAGCTTGTATCACTTTACCCATCACCACTCTGACCCTGTTGGCTTCCAGGAACTCCGCAATTCCTTAGATGCGGCGCCCAGATCAGAGTACAGTACGTTGGCATCTGTCTCAGTAATTATATCTCCACCCAGTTACTCACAAGCGGCAACCTGGAGCGGTGTAAAACCCTCACGCAGACCCACCGAAAGCGATAATAACTGTTGGCTGGTAGGGTTTCCGACCCTCACCCAGCCCCCTTCCAGCGTAATATAACGCCAATGCGTAACCCGCCTGTGGGTTCTTACGCTCCGGTCTTATACCAGTTCCTTTGGGCTTATCCCATAAATAAAAATCACTCCTGTGGAGAATATAACACCTTCATAGAGCTACTAGTCTGTCCGCCCGCAAACGGGATGATGGTTGATACGGTTGGTACGGTCTGTTCACACAGATGAAGTTTGTAATTCCTTATATTCTATTCTTATGCAGAGGTCCCACACCTTCCCACTCATTACCTGCCCTGGCAACCTCTGCCCACCTTCTTACATAACTTAAGTGGCCAACTGCTCCATCAGTTGCCATCTATCTCTTATCTCTTGCCATTTCTCGATTTAAATCTTCTTTTATTTATTTCATGCAGGGTGATACTAGGTTAATACCAAAATACTTGTTTACCGGAATATACTCAAAAGCTTTGATCAAAGGAATGCTTGCCTGGATTTCAACCATAGAATCGGGTTCAAGTAAGACCAAAGTGAAGTCACTCCCGTAGCTTGGATCGTGGTCTGCAATTAAAATACGTCGACTACAATTTAATTTATGGAACTGTAATGAAATACGAGATGTCGATGTGTTTGTGCTCCTAGGGTAGAGATTCGTTTACTTTAATTCAAACACGGGAGTCATAACTAACTTGTATTCTATATTCGTTATTTGACGTTATTTTCTTGGCATGGAGTGGGGTTATTTACTTAAAAGTTAAACCCCGTCTTTTGATGATTTCTAGCTATCTATTATTGCGATATGATTAAATAGATACGTACAATTATTGGTGAATCTTAATTCTAATCGATCTCGTGCATGCCATTATGTCAATTTCATTCCTCATATACGCGTATGTATATATTCACCTCTCTAATTCGTTTTAGATTTTTAAGGTTACTCGAATACATTTTTCTCGGGCTAGTACGCGTGACTAGTTAAATTATAAATCCAACAGAAAATGGTTCTTAATTAATCAATTACTTAATTCCTTAATTAAAATATATTTAGGCATCCTTATGAGATTCATAATTTCTATTTTAATCATTTGCGTATTTTTACAGCTTAATTACTATTTAATCGCCATGTATAATTTTAACTACTACTCGCACTTTTTAAATTGACGAATACTATTTTAACTCAGCACATGCTATTTTCGTCGTCGCATATAGTTTTAAATCTTCTAATAGTTATGAATTTACTTTTATGATTTAGAATACTTATTAGTGGATTCCTATAGTTTATAATTGACTAATAACCATTAACTAAGCATTTAATTTTGCCACGGAGATCTAAATGATATTATGATAATATACTTTGCACGCGTACAAATTCTAGCCTATGGGCATCATTTAACTTATCTTTCATCACCAAGAGTATTTATTAAGACAGTTATGTGATTAGACACTATCGGGGTTAATTAAATATTTAGTTACGACCCCGAACGATTTAATTAGCGATGCATTAATTAAATCGGTACACGCTACGCTTTTATTCTATAGATGACAAATTATTTATTCTAATCATTATAAATACTGATTAGTGGATTTCTATTGTTTAGATGACTTAGTCAATTTATCTGCATAATTAAACCTGCAATGAAATGGTCTTAAACTATAGTACTTTAATTTAATCCTTATGAGTACATGTTTAATCGGCATGTATACTTAACATCGTCGGATCACAATTAGTTGGTTTTAATATTTCGAAATAAGCAAAGGGGATTTCTATAATTTAACTATTATTAACCAAATTGTCTAAGTAATTAATTATGCCGTTGAGTAGTCTAAATAACAATACACCAGTTCCAATTTTTATGCGGACCTGTTTTAGTTCATTGGCATTTTTGGTTCATTTATAATGATCATGAATATTTAATATTTATTATTAATGTCTCATGAGTTTATACTACCAACATGGTTAAGTAATTATTTGATTAGGATGTCAATTGATTTGAACGGCATTATACCATTTCACTCGATATGCTCCATATTGTTAATCGATTGACAGCCTTTTGCCAGAAGATTATACTACGAACTAATCTAGGGCTTCGCAATATAGTATGGTTAAATTAATTAAGCGAATGTTATTGAGTATGTGTATGGGTTCTTCTAAGTTTCTATTTAATTCTTAAAAGAAAATCTATCGCGATGCTACGGCAATAGTCCACTATTAAATTTTTCAAAACATATGCATCTAATTTCCTTAATTTTAACAAATCTATTATAGCAAGGTTATTACATTGCATGCTTATGAACATTCCCAATTTTAGTAAATTTACCCTTTCTACACTTCCTATTTTTCCTTATCTCTCTCTGTTCCTTCCTTCCTTCTTTCCCTATTTCTTTTCTTTTCTTCATTTCTTCAGCCCGGTCCCATTTTTCTTGCTCTCTGCCGACGCCTCAGCTTCCTCCTCTTTTCTCGCCCACTCCGCCGGCGCTCTCTCTCTCTCTCTCTCTCTCTCTCTCGCGCGCGCGCCCCTCCCCCTCGGCTCCTCCTCTACGTCGCCGCCTCTACCTCCGCGCGGATCCTCCCGCTCGCGCCCCTGCCTCCTCGCGTCGCCGCTCTGCTCCTCCAGCGGCTCTGCCGCCCGCTTGTGCCTCCCCTCCGGCGCTTCCTCCTCCTCACGCCGCCGCTCTTCTCCGCACGTCGCCGCTTCCTGTGGCGCCGCACCCTGGCCCGGTCGTTCCCGCCTTGTTGCTCGGCGCTTCCCGGTGAACCACGGCCAGATCTGTCCGATCTAGTTCTTTCTCCCCTCATTTCCTACCCCAATCTATGGATTTGGTTTGTTCTTATGATTTTGCTAACTGAGTTAGGTTTGGGAGGCGGGTTGCCTCGACCGACTACTGCCATCGAGCTGTCTCCCGTACGCCGGGAGAGTATCGGGTGGTGGCTGGCGAAGTGGCTTGGCTGGCGGCAACCCGCAGCCGCCGACCTCACAGTAAACCTCTTCTCCCCTCTGCTATTTCTGGTGCCATGCTCGTATGGGTTCCTGTGCTCTACCGTGAAGGCGTATGGTTTCTAGTCTAGGTTGTATGAATGGGATAACTGTACACTATGGATGGTGATGGTGGTGAGGTTTACCTGCACGGTTGCTTGAAGGAATGGTTAGGGTTTTGGGGCTGGTGGTGGTCGCTGGCTTGCGGCTGATGATGGTTGCTGGCTTTCGGTCCTCCTGTTGCCGTCACGTTCACCTTGCTTCCTTCGGCTCGCCGGGCCTTCACCTCCTTGGCCTTCGGCTCCACTTGGTGGTGGACTCTTCTGCGGTCTGGGTATTGGCTGGTTGTTTGGGAAATGCTTACCTTGCTTCCCTGCCTCTCTGTGCCCTTTTCTCGGTTGGGTTGTTTGCTGTGTTGGCCATGGGATATTTTGGCCGTGCTGCTATATTCTTGGCCGTGAGGTTTTGCTGGTTGGAGGTGCTATCTGGGCCTGCTTGCTCTGGCCAGGTGTTGTCTCGGTTGCTATTTTGCTGTGTGGTGAGGGCTTTGACAGATGCCTCTCGGTTATGGTTTGGGCTTGAAAATAGATTCTGGTATTTTGGCTTTGCCTTAACTGATCCCTATACTCAAAACAGGTTTGTATACTAATAAAAATACCGTGTGATGAGCCTATGGTTGTGAGAGGTGCCGACTGGCCCCCGGACGGTCAGGTATCTCCGTGAACGGATTACCCCGCCCGAAGTTAATCCTTAGGGCTCTGACGGCAACGCTTACTTTACTCTAATTCGATTAATTCTTTTGTTCGGTCTTTTTTGGTCTTATAATTTAGTTGCTTGTTCATATGTAAATAGCGGTGTATCGGCAATTTGACGACAATCGGATTCATGTATGAAATGGCCTAGATTGTAATTCGGCTTTCTCTTAATATTGTTGTATTACTCGAATGTAGTTCCTAATGTGGCAATTGTGTTGCAATTATCTAAGTTTGTGAGGCGGTCATTTGATTAGGACCGGAATTTGTAAACTTATAGTAATTTGTATTGTCGTTATTAATGTAAAGAGAGTTGTAATATCTTTATTTTCTTTAAGCCAGTTTTAGTGGTAGCTCAATGAATGTAACCTGATTTGTTGTACAAGAATTGTAATAATTACACTGTTGTATTACGGACGGTTATGCATATTTTAATTGACTTGAAAGCTTTTATTTGTCGTGCAAGTATATTTTATCTAGCTCTAGTCGTTACAATTTGGTCTGCGTCCTCATTGACGGAATTACGGTAATAACGTATTCGTTTATCGTTCGTTGGTTTCAATTTATACGGCTACGTAGAAAAGTTTAAATTTCCTCGTATTTTTAGATTATCATTTATGTAATTAATCCTACTTAACGTCCTAATTCGCTAATTAGGGTTAATTAACGACGTGGGTTGTTACATACTTCCCTCCTTAAAAATGGTTTCGTCCTCGAAATCGGAAATGACTTAGGAAAGTTACGGTGGGTCTTTTGTTGATCCTTTACGAATCATGCTTTTAGATATTCCTATTTATTCCGCATTTTGGTAGATACATCTCGTATGCTTGTATCGCTCGTTGACTATTCACATGTCATCGTTGAAATTCGATATCAAGCTACAGGTTATCAGTTATCGTTACTAGTGATTTGGTAGTTGTTGTGGTTACAGACCAAACAGAGAGAGAGAGTGTGTGGTAGTGGAGAGTTGAGTAAAATGAATGGCTTAGCCCCCCTTCCCTGTGGCCTATGCCACATATATATTCATATGGGGAGTGTTTGTACAGTTATACCCTTACACATGAGTATTCCCCTTGGGGGCTCTTATGTCATTACACATGTCCTATTTCGGACCTAACAGGCCTACTGGGCTTAGGTGGGGGCCACCCCTACAACAGGAGCCTCTCATGGTGACGGGCTTCACGGGCCGAAGCCATGTCGCTGAGTCCTTTGGCCTCCTCCGTCCCATCGGCCTGTGATGCTTGATGACTCGGATAGTCTGCCCGTTTGGTCCTGCTTGCGCGGGGGCCGTCTTCGGGTCCCAAAGCTGGCGCGATCTCGAGGTCGAAGGAAGCGGGAAGGCCGAAGGCTTCGATGGAGACGAGGTCCGGGCGTGCTGTACTTCGCACTCCGGATATTTGCGGGCAAAGTCGAACTTGGTCGGCTGCCCCTGGCAGCCGAGTCTCGGGGAATGCTTCGCGCGATGCGGTGCCAGTTCAGGGAGATGGTCGCCAGGTCCAGGAGTGCGCTTTAATGACGCCTGGAATCGCGCCTGCCTTTACCAAGGGTAGGCTGGCACGGCTGCTCCGCCTGCCCTGCACTGGATGTGGGCACGCGTCCGGCTACCCTTGGAGCGTCGTGGGATTTAGTTGAACCGCCGGGCGCCCATCGACTGCGATCTCGACGATTGGCATGCCGCTGGTTGACCTTCCGTCATCCTGGCGACTCCTCGCCGAGTGGGCCTGGGTATAAATACGCCGGTGTCGCGGCCTGTTCCTTGCTCACCCTTGGTTACTCTTCTTATACCTGCACGCGGTTATCTTTTCACATGCAGGCCAACTATTGTTCATCCGCGTTTGATGATTGTGTCTACTGATGCTAACGTCAGCGAGCGCTGATGAACAATAGACGGCCTACTTATGGGAATACGTCACAACTTGTTGTAGAAGTCTTGGACGTCCACAGGGTCCTGCTCGCGCACCGTGCTTTCGTATGGAAATGGCAAGGCTTGACCTGCTCTCGAAGACATAAATGCTTGAGTCTCGCTGCGCTCTCTGATTGCGCCCACCGGCGTTACCATAAGGGAATGTTGATGTACTGAAGCATTTCTATTTACGAGAACGTGTCAAAACCTGCCACAGGGCTGGGACATCGCGTGACCTTCGACTCGTGGGGGCTATGGGCCGAAAGGCCGATCTGTACCCCACGGTTCAAAGTTTGCGATTGAGTGCGTTGTGGGTAAACCGGTGCCCGCTCGCCTTCACCTTCTGCTTCGGCCGGAACGCCCTACCAAGGGGAAGCTAGGTCTCCGACGCATGGTGCTGGGTCAGGGGCCCCGCTGGATCCCAGACGCTCCTTTTCCCGGTGCGGATTTTGGAGCCTCGTGACGGCACGATGCTGCAACGTTGGACCATCGCAGATGTTTACAGGGTGGTCCAGGGATGCTAAGCGGTGGGAGCGAAGCTGGCGCCTAGTCGGAAGTAGACGCTTGAGCGCTCCGCCCCCCATCCTTCGAAGTGGTGGCAGCGGAGCTGGCGCCTAGTCAAAGTAGATGCGTGAGCGCTCCGTCCCCTACCCTTCGAGGTGGTGGCAGCGGAGCTGGCGCCTAGTCGAACTAGACGCGCGAGCGCTCCGTCCCCCATCCTTCGAAGTGGTGGCAGCGGAGCTGGCTATTGGGGGTGCCGCTGGTAGTGCGCTTTAATGGCTCCGGGAATCACGCCGACCCTCGGGCTGACATAGTCGGGCTGCTGTATTCGTACTCGCTTGTCCATTCGTGACGAACACGCAGCGGGTAGCGATTGGTGTACCAACGGGTCGCCCGCGGTCAAGTTCCTTCCTCAAGAGGGGCGGGGCACGTGGCGCAGCGTTGTAGGCGTGCCGCCCCCCTCCCAACGCGCGCCACCGGCTGCGAGTGGTTACGCTGCTCGCCGATCCTCGGTTGCACCTACGGCGCGGGCCTGCGGTTGTCCCTTCGGACAGGTGCGGCGAGGGTCGAGCCGAAGGCTGTACCGGGACGCGCGACCTGTGTTTATTGCTTGTGCGGACCGACACGCGGCGGGACGCTAGCGACGCTTCGCGTGGTGACAGGACTTTGTACGATCACGGTCGCATGCTGGCTGCGTGGACCGCCGTGATGCTTCGACTTCGCGCGTGGGGAGGTGAGCGGTTGCCGTTGGCCCTTCGCGCTTAGGGTAGGAGGCAGGGGGCCTTTAAGAACCCCCTGTGGCATTGCGCCCACGCCGCCTCGCGCTTTTTGGTTGTTCACGGTGCTTTTCGCATTCGCTCGCCCTGTTCCTGCGCTCCCTTTCCGCCGCCTAGTTCCCGGTGGATGTTAATGGTGACTTGCGATGAGCGGACTCAGGCGGGCGGCTACGCCATCCGCAGGCGGTCCTCACCTTTGGAGGTGAAATACACGTTGGGGGAGCGCTATCCGCCGGCGGCAGACAAGTGGTGGGCGGCGAAGAAGAGTCAGGGTCCGTATTCCGGGGAGTTGGGCCGCACGCTCGTGACGGAGGACACCATCCATTCGCTGCTGCGAGACGGGAAGCTATCGGATCGCCACGCTGTGCGGTTGCCCGCCGATGATGAAATGGAGCCGCGCCCTAGGAAGTCGGAGGCGATCGTCTTCGTTGCCTACTTCGAAGTCGGGCTTCGCATTCCGTCCGCAGCAATTGTCGGGGCGGTGCTCCGGACCTTCAAGTTGGAGTTGTCACAATTGACTCCAAATGCGGTGGCTCGCCTCGCCGTGTACAGCTGGGCCCTGCGCGCGGAGGGGTGTTGGCCCAGCGCTTCCTTGTTCGCGTATCTGCATGAGGCCCGGTGCCAACCGAAGGAGCGGAAGGACGGCACGGTGTCGAAATTTGGCAGCGTCAACTTCCTCCTGCGGGCGACATGTGGGAAGCTCTTCCCTGCGAACGCGACCCGAGGGAAGTGGGAGGTCAACTGGGCGAGGCGGTGGTTCTACCATCGTGTGACGAGTGGCAGCGGCCTTGAATGCATGGGCGGGCCGATTACATTCAAGACCGCCCCTGGCCTGGCGCTTGACCAGGAAGATGAGCTGAGAGCGCGGAGGCTTGTGGGGGTCACCGCCCGCTTCAATATGTGCGATCTTGCCGAGGAGTATATGATGCTTGGTGCGACGCCACTTGCCCACAGTTGGCGCTTCACAGCCGGCGAACGTCGAGATGACAACGTTCGCCCGTCCGTTTGCTCGTTGCCCGTGCCGATTGGCCTTCGTAAGTCTTCATCATAGCTTCTTTCGCAATTGTATATATTGCGTTGACGCAAATATGCCGTCTTGGGCAGGGACTCGCCTTGAGGACGCGGAGCGCGCCGCGCGCGTGTTCCTCGGGCCATACACCGGTAGAGAGCACGGGCAACGCGCAGCTGCGACCGCAGAGGCCGGGTTGGGGTGGATAAACCGCGTGTGTGAGGCCTTGGGGCTTCCTGTGCCGGATCGCCCCCCTCCGGCCCAGCAGCAGGAGGATGATGGTGCCGTGAAGACGAAGGCACCGTCCTACAAAAGGACCCGGAGCACTGCGACCGCGGCCCGTACGGCGGCTGCCGCCGCTCCTGCCGGCGCGGCGAGCCCGGGGTCGAGTTCGGCGAGGTATGCTGACTCAGATTTAGAGGGCGCGGAGATTGAGGGCGGGGGCGCCGGCAGCGGAGGGCGTGCCACGGAGGCCCCGTTGTCCGCGACCGTTGCCGAGGTGGTGGTGCCTGCTGGCGACATCGGTGCGGAGTCCTCGTCTCCGAACGTGGTTTTGGCGGGAATACCCTTCGCGGGAGCGTGTGGAGCGCCGCCCTTGCTAACCTCGACGGCTGGGGCCGAGGTGTCGCCCGCGGAGGCAGGGGTGTCTCCCGCGAAGGTGGGGGTAACCCCCGCGGACGTCATGGGAATGAAGTCCCCGACCTCTACCGTCGTAGCCGTGGAGACCTCTTCAGCGGATGATGCTGCCGGAGGGGCCCCTTCTGTGGCGGGTACCGCGGTGATACCTTCCGCCCAAGCGAAGCGGGCGCGCCTGCAGTCCTCCCTTCCGCGGACTTCGCGAGGGTTCGTTGTGGCGACCGGTGTTGGGAACTTGTGGGGCCCTGCTTCAAGCATAGAGGTCCCTCCGCCCCACCCCCTCCCAGCCCCTCAGGCCACGGTGACAGTGGCGCTGGTTCGGTTGGCGCGAGGTCCTGGCTCGATGGTCCCCCGGCCTTCCGAGACAGCACCGTCCGTTGGGGCCGGCGTGGAAGCGTTTCCGCCCGCGGCTAGGGAGACGTCTCCGCGAAGCCTCCCGCCCGCGACCGAAGGTAGGTTATGATGGAACTCCTTCGATTTTTTTCTTTTTTTTTCTTTTTATGCGTCGTGACATGTGGAATTCCCCTTCGTAGCAACACTTATCCCGGAGGAGGAACCGTTCCTTGAGCGCGGGGGTGCCGGTGCTGGCGACACAGGTGCCGCGCGGCCAAGCCCGGCGGACTTCGTCCCTCCGCCGGATACTCTGAGGGCATGGCGCGGGATTGCGGAGGACGCGGCCTCCAGCATCGGACAGCAGGCGTTGCAGACCTACGGGTCGGGGCGCCTTGGAGATGCATTGGAGGTGTCAGGGGTGCGAGTAAGCGTCTGTCTTTTAGACCCCTTTGCCGCCGCTTCGCGTTTTCTAACGCCTGCGTCGCACAAACGCTCGTGCTGGCCCAGGCCCTGCAAAGTGCTTACGCCCGCGAGGGAGCAGCGATACGGAGCAGGCTGCGGGCCACCGAGGAAGAGTTGCAGGGAGCTGCGGAAGGGTGATCCGCCCAGGATGCTCGCATACGCCTCCTGGAGTCGGCGTGCGCGGAGATGCAAGCGCGCACCGACGGGCTTGTTACTGCGGTACGAACCTCGGTCGCGGAAGCGGTGCGGCAAGAGGCTGCTGCAGAGCGGGACGGCCTTGTACAACAAATCGCCGCTCTGAAGGGGAGGAACAGCGAGCTTGCTGCCACTCTCGCGGAGCGGGATCGAGTTCTCGTAGAGCGGGATCAAGCCTTGGGCGACGCTTCGGCCGCCGCCTGGGGCGCCATACTGGCCCTGGAAGACACTCTCAAAGGGCTTGTCGCCGAAGTGCTGGTGCGCTCCTTCGGGCCCGAGGACCTGTCGCGGTCACTCCGGTGGATTAGAGAGGCGGCCGGCGTTGCGCGTGGCGCCGCGGCGGTCTTCGGCAGCCACTACGCATACGTGGCGTCGTGTGTGACGTGCGCGCTCCTGCGACACCGCGGTTGCGAGCATGTTGCGGAGTTAGCCGATCCCCAACTGGAGATGCCCACGGGGAGTAGCGTAATGTCCGGCGCCGTGCGAGCGGTACGCCGCGCCGTGAAGTTCTTCCATGTGCGGATATGGGAGTATTGTGGCGAGGGGAACCTTGGCCGATTTCTGGACGAGGTCCCTCGACGTGGCGATGATGGCGCCGCGGCTCCGGAGGACACCGTGGATCCACAGGTGTGATAGGAGGTTGTCGTGTGTTGGGGTGCGTTGTAACCGAAGCCCGGGTTGTCTTCCTCGTTTTGTGTTTGCGAAAATACGGAGTTTTCCACTGTTCTGATTCCTGCCCCCTTGTCCCGAGTAGCTACCTAACCGGGGCCGGCTGCTGATCTCCGACCTCGCAACCCGACGGCGTCTTCGGCGCTGGCAAAGAACTGAGAAAGCGTTGGATTTCTGGGCGAGTCGGGCATCTTCGAGTGGGACCTCAGTACGGGGGCATGTCAAGGATGAGCCTGCCGAGTAACAGCCTGATGCGCCGGGGTTGTCTGTGCGCCTTTGTAAACATCCTTAGCAAATACTAAGAACAGTTTTGACCAGATCTCGCGAAGTACGTCGCCACCCTCCGGCTACATCGTCCCATGGTAAGCTCAGAGGGTTTGCGCGCGCGCCCGTACGCGATGGGTTGCGCCCTGCGGGGGCAATGTGATCGAGGTATATACGTAGTTGCGATAATCATACGCGCTCAGACCGATATCCCTCCGGCGTAGCTGGCGCCTAGTCGGAGTAGACGTCGAAGTAGACGCGCGAGCGCTCTGTCCCCTACCCTTCGGGGTGGTGACAGCGGAGCTGGCGCCTAGCCGAGGTAGACGCGCGAGCGCTCTGTCCCCTATCCATCGAGGTGGTGGCGGCGGAGCTGGCGCCTAGTCGAGGGAGACGCGCGGGCGCTCCGTCCCCCATCCCTCGAGGTGCTGGCGGCCGAGCTGGCGCCTAGCCGAGGTAGACGCGCGCGCTCCGTCCCCCATCCCTCGAGGTGGTGGCGGCGGAGCTGGCGCCTAGCCAAGGTAGACGCGCGAGCGCTCCGTCCCCCATCCTTCGAGGTGGTGGTGGCAGAGCTGGCGCCTAGCCGAGGTAGACGCGCGAGCGCTCCGTCCCCCATCCTTCGAGGTGGTGGCAGCGGAGCTGGCGCCTAGCCGAGGTAGACGCGCGAGCGCTCCGTCCCCCATCCTTCGATGTGGTGGCGGCGGAGCTGGCGCCTAGCCGAGGTAGACGCGCGAGCGCTCCGTCCCCCATCCTTCGAGGTGGTGGCGGCGGAGCTGGCGCCTAGTCGAGGTAGACGCGCGAGCGCTCGACAGCCTCGCGGGTGTGCTCACGCGGGAACCAGCCTCTGGTGCTTCTCGCCCGCGGGTGTGCCTGTGTGGGGACCAGCCTCTGCTGTTTCCCGCTCGCGGGTGTGCTTGCGCGGGACCCAGCCTCTTAACACGTTGTCTTGGTACTCTGCAGGCGGCGCATGGGAGCGTGCCCCCGTGGTGCACTTTGCCCGCCGTAGAATTAACTGGGGTAAGCTGTGTTCTGAAGTACGTGGGGGCCGATGCCCACGCGTTGTTGATACTCCAAGTAGTGCGTGGGAACAGCATCCGCGTCTTATTTATACTCCGAAGAGTACGCACTGGGGCGACGCACGTGCGTGCGTGGTGTTTGCGTCTTATTTATACTCCGTAGAGTGCGCAGGGACAGCATCCGCGTCTTATTTATACTCCGAAGGAGTGCGCGGGATATACATCCACGTCTTATTTATACTCCGAAGAGTACGCACTGGGGCGGCGCCCATGCGTGCGCGGGGTTCGCGTCTTGTTTATACTCCGTAGAGTGCGCAGGGAGAGCATCCGCGTCTTCTTTATACTCCGGAGGAGTGCGTGCGGAGGCGGACCTTGACGCTACGTCTTATTTATACTCCGTGGAGTGCGTGCGGAGGCGGACCTCACGCTACGTCTTATTTAGAGTCCGTAGACTGCACGCGGAGGCGAGCCTCCGCGCGTTGCGGGCGGTGAAATTGCGTGCGGAGGTGGACCTCGACGCTACGTCTTATTTATACTCCGTGGAGTGCGTGCGGAGGCGGACCTCGCGCTACGTCTTATTTAGAGTCCGTAGACTGCGCGCGGAGGCGAACCTCCGCGCGTTGCGGGCGGTGAAATTGCGTGCGGAGGCGGACCTCGACGCTACGTCTTATTTATACTCCGTGGAGTGCGTGCGGAGGCAGACCTCGCGCTACGTCTTATTTAGAGTCCGTAGACTGCGCGCAGAGGCGAACCTCCGCGCGTTGCGGGCGGTGAAATTGCGTGCGGAGGCGGACCTCGACGCTACGTCTTATTTATACTTCGTGGTGTGCGTGCGGAGGCGTCCCCCCGCTCGTCTTTGTTTATACTCATGCCCGTATCTTTGACAGAGAGTGCGTGCGCGAACGCGTGTCTTTGTTTATACTCATGCCCGTATCTTTGACGGAGAGTGCGCGTGCGAACGCGTGTCTTTGTTTATACTCATGCCCGTATCTTTAACGGAGAGTGCGCGCGCGAACGCGTGTCTTTGTTTATACTCATGCCCGTATCTTTGACAGAGAGTGCGCGCGCGAACGCGTGTCTTTGTTTATACTCATTCCCGTATCTTTGATGGAGAGTGCGCGCGCGAACACGTGTCTTTGTTTCGAAGAACAGAAATTTGTGCAAACGGTGAACTTTATTAAATTCCTGTTTGCGCGGGTGAGCACTTACAAAAGAAGGGGGGATGCCAAGCACTAACCGCTAGGAGGGTGGGGCGATCGTTGACGGGCCGCCGCGACCGGGGCAACCTTGCGCGCGTGGAGCGCGGGACGCTCGGGGAGTCCCCGAGGGCTCCGCATCCGCCCTCCCGGCTTAGGTGCCCTGGCGAGCCGCGTGGCATGGGCCCCTGGCGCCAAGCTCTATGCGCCGGGCCATGTCCTGGTCGCCGTGAATGGTGATGATGGCCCAAGGCCCGGGAAGCTTCATGCACAGGAAACCGTGATGCGGGACTGCCCCGAGGGTGTTTAGGAGCAGCCGTCCTATTATGGCGTTGTAGGGGTATACGATGTCGACCACGTCAAAGATGGTGTCCTCGCTCCTGACATTGTCGTTTTGGCCGAAAGAGGCTTGGAGGCATATCTGGCCTAAGGCACGCAAGGGCTGCCCTCCAAACCCTTGCAGCGGGACGCCTGAAGGGCCCAAACGGCTCCGAGGGATCCCCATTTGGTCGAAGGCCGCAGCGAAGAGGATGTTTGCAGAGCTTCCTCCATCGACTAGGACGTGCCGGATGTCACACCCGGCTACGAGGACCCGGATGACCAAAGGGTCTTGGTGGGGAACTCCACGCCCTCGGCGTCGGCGGGCGTGAATGTGACTTCATGCTGCGCCCATTCTGGTGGCGCCTGCGCCGGGTATGCCGCGACGTGGTGTAGCCTCCGCGCGTAAGCCTTCCATTGTCTTGCCGAAGCGAACCCCAGTGAGGAGCCTCCGGAGATAACGTTGATAATCCTGCGCTGGGCTCCCTCCGGGGCTTGTAGCTGTAGGAGGCCTTCCCGAGGTTACTGTACGTGCGCCTGGATGCGCAGGAAGCCTTCCTGGGCCTGTGCTCCTTGGTCCTGGGGGTGCTGGACGTGAGCCACAACGGGCGCACGTGTATCCGGGTTTTTGTCCCTGGCAACGCTCTGCCGTAGCGCTGCGATGGTGGCACAAGCACGCGTGTCGTGGTTGCCCCGGCCGTGGATTTCGCACCATTGCCCGTGGTGCTGGTCGCCGTACTCTTCGCGGGTCCGGTCGTCTCGACCTCGGCCACGTCCTCGTCCTCAGCGTCCTCGGCCTCCGCGACCTGGGGCGTTGTCTTCGGAGCCGCCCTCGATGTCGAAAACGTAACGAGATTTCCTGGACTTGCGCTGATCGCGCTTGGGCTTGTCGCCTGGCTGGTCATTGTGTTGGGGGTCCTTGCGTTCGGAAGCGCCCTTCGGCTGCTCTTGCTTACGCTTGCCTTTCGAAGGGCCCTGTTTTGGCGAGTCTTCGGTCTTACCTGAGCCTTCCGCCTTGTTAGAGTCGGAGTCATCACCGTGTCACCTCCGTGCGTCCTCCTCCGCTCTGGCATACTCTTCCATCTTGTCGAAGAGTTTACCGACCGTCTTAATGGGCTTTCGCGCGTTGTACTCGGCCATCGGCCCCAGTCGGAGGCCTTGTATCGCTGCGCTGATGACCGTTGTTTCGTTGACGTCCTTGACTTGGCAGCGCACCTTCGCGAAGCGCTTGAAGTAGTCCCGGAGCCTCTCCTCCGGTTTCTGCTTGACTGCAAAGAGCTAGTCCGCATCGACACGCTCGATGTAGTTTCCCTGAAAGTTGTTGTAGAGTCGGTTACGGACCTGTTCCCACGCGTAGATGGACTGTGGTTCAATGGTGAAGAACCAGGACAGCGCCACCCCTTGTAGCACGAGGGGGAGCCCTTTTGCCTTCGTGGTGTCGTCTCCGCCAGCGGCTTCGATGGCGGTCTCGTACACGCGCACGAACTCTCGCGGGTCGGAGTCGCCTTTGTAGGCCTCAATGACGCTCGGGAACTTGAAATCTTCGGGCCATGGCGTCTACTGTAGGCCCGCAGAAAGTGGGGACTCCGGGTCTACGCGCCGTAGTGGGGCGCGGCTAGACGTGGGGGCGTCGCGGCTATCCGCCCTTTCCGGGGCGGGTTAGGATGCCACTGCCGGAGGGGGGTGTTGGCTCCGGGCCTCCTGCATGTCCCGGACGGCTCCACGGAGGTCTGTTAGCTCCCGCTGAAACGCACTGAGGGCCGCCAGCAGGGCCGTCTCTACTGCGGGCGTGGCCGGGGCCGTCTGCGCGCTTGGCGGTACCGCCGGCGAGGTGGTGACAACGGCCTTCGCGCCCAGGTTGCGCGCCGCGTTGTTGTCGCCAAGGTTGGTCGTCGGGGCGGTGTTGGTGGGATCGGTCGTCACGTCGGTGACGGGGTTGGTCGTCGCGTCGGCGGCGGGGTTGGTCGTCGCGTCGATAGCGGGGTTGGTCGTCGGGGCGGTGCTGGTGGGATCGGTCATCACGTCGGTGACGGGGTTGGTCGCGGGGTTGGTTGTCGCGTCGATAGTGGGGCCCTCGGTCGCACCTACACCACTGCTCATACCTGCGGCTGCTAGAGCCGAAGCCCTCGTGCTGACGCGAGACTTCGCCGCCTCCGCCTTCTTCTTCTTCGCCGCCGATGGTGAAGCTTTCTTTGGTGCCATCCTCCTTCAAGTCTGGAGGCTTGCTCTTGTCCTCCCCACGGACGGTGCCAACTGTTGTGGTTACATACCAAACAGAGAGAGAGTGTGTGTGGTAGTGGAGAGTTGAATAAAATGAATGGCTTAGCCCCCCTTCCCTGTGGCCTATGCCACATATATATTCATATGGGGAGTGTTTGTACAGTTATACCCTTAAACATGAGTATTCCCCTTGGGGGCTCTTATGTCATTACACATGTCCTATTTCGGACCTAACAGGCCTACTGGGCTTAGGTGGGGGCCACCCCTACAACAGTAGCCTTAGGATCGGAATTATAATTCATGTTAAGGTAGGAAAATCATTCAATTTATTCTATATTGCATCGGTTAGTATTCTCCTTTTTCTAACCATTGCCCCTTCCCTCCTTAATTCTTTAGCTACCCCTCGATTTCTTTAGCTGGTCTACTGAAGTGCTATGGTTGATAGTTTATTAGTGTGGTTCAAAGAAAGCGGTGTTGCTGAAAGCAATTGGGTTGAAAAGGAATCTTATGGTAGGAAGATTTAGGATTAGATTAGCATTATCCCAGTTTCCAGGCATTGTACTTTGGCTATTTAAGGGTTGGAAAATATCGTTACTTCCTATTCGGACGGCATTATGGTGTCTGAAATTTTGGATTGAAACTCTATGTCTACGGTACTAGCTCTTTAGCTGTGGTTTAGCTCTTCCGAATTGAACAGATCTCCCTAGACTACTAGGCAGGCTGAGGGATTTATTGGCTACACATAGGGTATGGTATTGCCATACGGTTTTGCGTTCAGTTGGTGATAGATCAATGATATTGAAAGAGTGGACACTTCCCCCAATTCATAATATATGTCCTCATGGAATGCATGGAACAGATTTTTCCAAAAACTTTAAACACTACGGTGCAAGAAATATTGATATAGAATGATGCAAAAGGGTTTTGTAGAAATATTTATTTCCTACTATCATGAGGAAACTGTTTTATTTATAAAAATTTTATTTTATAAGATTATGGTCAATGTTATGCTCCGGAGACTATGACAAAGGTTCCTGAAACCATATATTCATGAACGTGGGGAAATGCACCAGACATGGATAATAATCGTTCGGTGACTGCTTTAAAACGATTCACGGATAATGGGGTGATTAATCTCGTAGCAGCTGTAGGCTTAGAACTTCGGAATGCTTCCAATCCGAATTACAACGGGAAACATAGGTAGGTATAGATATCCGCTGTAGGTCTGACCATACGCTCCAAGAGGGATAGAATTAAGCAAGTAACAAGTTTCTCGGGGTATCTAGGGATAGATTATTAGGAACAGATTTATTTGGTGAAATAAAGGCTTTACAACTAAACAGTCTACCAGTCTGGAGTTGCAAAATAGTTAGCGTCATGTTTTTAATTCAATTACATTCTGAGGACGTCTCACTCTAAGTTACGTGTTCTGTAAAAGAAAATGGATGGTGGTGGATCTATTACCTACAGTCGATCTCGTAACAACTCGTCTAAGTCTAGTAGTCCTGATAATTCTATATAACCGACTTTTAGAAATAATAAAGAATTGAGCGTTTTTCCTATACTACGGCTAGGCACTAGATTTTCACTTGTTTTAATTCGACTGTTCATTATACACTTAGCCACCTCATTTTAAGTTGTAATTAAATTTAGGAAATTATATTTTTGAAAATACCTGTATATCATGATATTATCAAATTTCCTGCAGCAAATTGTTACAAGAGGTACGAACAAAATTTTATTCATGTTATAGACCCAGGTTTTCTTATTAATGTTTAGCATGCAATTAGATGAGAATTCATTTATGTTGAAGTAGTAGAAAACAGCATTACCTCCCCTCTCTGGTGTTGATCTTCACATCACAGCATACACATTAGGCAAATAAAACCCAAGAAACATAGAGATGCAAAAAAGAATCAACTCCTACACTACTCTGGGACTACGTGCCCAGCTACGCCCGAGAACTCGCTCTCGAGACCGCCCAAATCTTTCGCGTTTGGGACCACGCTCAGAACTTGCCTCTGAGTGCGAACCTACACTACCCTGGATCTCCGCGCCCAGGCACGCCTGAGAACTCGCTCTCAGGATCGCCCAAAACTTTCGCGTTTGGAACCACGCTCAGGGCTCATCCCTGAGTATGCCCAGGACTTCGTTCCTGAGTACGCCCGAAACTTACGCGTTCGGGAGCACCACGGACCACTCATCCGGGAAATCTCATATGCAGAAGTGAGAGAAGTCAATTTTATTTTGGTTCATCTGCCATCAGGAATAGCTATAGTATTTCCTTTCTTTGATTGACTCTACTAAATTTTGTGATGGCGGATGTGTTCATTTAATTGTCAGAGTGAAAAGATAAGGGTCTCAGAGTTTGGTTCACTTCTAAAACCACTATAACTGCTAATAATTGTCCTAAATTTCCTATGTCGCTACAGTTGAGTCTATGTCGCTACGGTTGAAACAATAAAGTAGCAATCATATTTGACCGAAATGCAATAATTTAAATGCAGAATATCTAATTGCAGCAAAATTAAATGTTAAGCTCATAATTAAAATTATATTGCTTACCAACTGCTATTAGAATTTTGTATAGACTAACTGTTACAGATGAAAAGAACCCAGTACCATAATTTAGATTGTCATTACTATTATTATCATCGTTCCCATCCTCGCTACTCATTTTGATTTATATTATAACTGGTGGTCTAAGAGTAGCAATGCCGAAGTCTAACCACTAGGAGATAAAATAAGGATGAGCAATATTAAAGAATACATATTTGCCATATAGCAAGAACTTCCTTAAGTCAAAAACAGTTTCTAATTATTTGCGCGGCCCCCGAACCATTGCTCTGATCCACCTGTGACAACCCGCATTATTACCATGGGGTAATAACGCCAGTCAACGGATTATTATTCGTTTTAGCCGATAAAACATCGCTCTAACGAATAATAAACCTATCAGAGTGTTGCAGCAGAACAATAATTAGAGACACAATATGATATTACAAGAATATCGCCACGCAGGGCTACAGTTTATTAAAAAGCCTGAAGGGCTTGAATATTACAATCTTTAGGAACAGAACTATTCTAACTTAACACAATCTTCGCACGAGATGCCCACCTTGTACCTATTGTAATCCGAGTCCACGGTATTTCATCCATGTAGCTTCCTCCTGACTCTAGATATCCTCTGACTGACATGCTCCTAAGCAAAGGGGAGATTTATAGCAAGGATGAGTACAGAAGTACTCAGCAAGCAATATTAGCAAAAATGCACAGAATGATTATCCTTTTCACTTTTAGGAATCTCAATTCCTATCCTCAATTTCTTGCTCATTTTTATCCTCTTTTCCTTTCTCAATTTATTTCCCATGACATAGAAAATAAGGTTTGTTGGTTTTGAAACAATTACAATTTATTAATTTATAAAACTACTGAGCATACGCATGAACAGCAAAAACCCCCATAAGTTTCCGTAATTCTCCTTTCCCGGAGATAGGCATGAATTCATGATTTGGATAGCATTGCGCAAGCTTGTATCACTTTACCCATCACCACTCTGACCCTGTTGGCTTCCAGGAACTCCGCAATTCCTTAGATGCGGCGCCCAGATCAGAGTACAGTACGTTGGCATCTGTCTCAGTAATTATATCTCCACCCAGTTACTCACAAGCGGCAACCTGGAGCGGTGTAAAACCCTCACGCAGACCCACCGAAAGCGATAATAACTGTTGGCTGGTAGGGTTTCCGACCCTCACCCAGCCCCCTTCCAGCGTAATATAACGCCAATGCGTAACCCGCCTGTGGGTTCTTACGCTCCGGTCTTATACCGGTTCCTTTGGGCTTATCCCATAAATAAAAATCACTCCTGTGGAGAATATAACACCTTCATAGAGCTACTAGTCTGTCCGCCCGCAAACGGGATGATGGTTGATACGGTTGGTACGGTCTGTTCACACAGATGAAGTTTGTAATTCCTTATATTCTATTCTTATGCAGAGGTCCCACACCTTCCCACTCATTACCTGCCCTGGCAACCTCTGCCCACCTTCTTACATAACTTAAGTGGCCAACTGCTCCATCAGTTGCCATCTATCTCTTATCTCTTGCCATTTCTCGATTTAAATCTTCTTTTATTTATTTCATGCAGGGTGATACTAGGTTAATACCAAAATACTTGTTTACCGGAATATACTCAAAAGCTTTGATCAAAGGAATGCTTGCCTGGATTTCAACCATAGAATCGGGTTCAAGTAAGACCAAAGTGAAGTCACTCCCGTAGCTTGGATCGTGGTCTGCAATTAAAATACGTCGACTACAATTTAATTTATGGAACTGTAATGAAATATGAGATGTCGATGTGTTTGTGCTCCTAGGGTAGAGATTCGTTTACTTTAATTCAAACACGGCAGTCCTAACTAACTTGTATTCTATATTCGTTATTTGACGTTATTTTCTTGGCATGGAGAGGGGTTATTTACTTAAAAGTTAAACCCCGTCTTTTGATGATTTCTAGCTATCTATTATTGCGATACGATTAAATAGATACGTACAATTATTGGCGAATCTTAATTCTAATCGATCTCGCGCATGCCATAATGTCAATTTCATTCCTCATATGTGCGTATGTATATATTCACCTCTCTAATTCGTTTTAGATTTTTAAGGTTACTCGAATACATTTTTCTCGGGCTAGTACGCGTGACTAGTTAAATTATAAATCCAACAGAAAATGGTTCTTAATTAATCAATTACTTAATTCCTTAATTAAAATATATTTAGGCGTCCTTATGAGATTCATAATTTCTATTTTAATCATTTGCGTATTTTTACAGCTTAATTACTATTTAATCGCCATGTATAATTTTAACTACTATGCGCACTTTTTAAATTGACGAATACTATTTTAACTCAGCACATGCTATTTTCGTCGTCGCACATAGTTTTAAATCTTCTAATAGTTATGAATTTACTTTTATGATTTAGAATACTTATTAGTGGATTCCTATAGTTTATAATTGACTAATAACCATTAACTAAGCATTTAATTTTGCCACGGAGATCTAAATGATATTATGATAATATACTTTGCACGCGTACAAATTCTAGCCTATGGGCATCATTTAACTTATCTTTCATCACCAAGAGTATTTATTAAGACAGTTATGTGATTAGACACTATCGGGGTTAATTAGCTATTTAGTTACGACCCCGAACGATTTAATTAGCGATGCATTAATTAAATCGGTACACGCTACGCTTTTATTCTATAGATGACAAATTATTTATTCTAATCATTATAAATACTGATTAGTGGATTTCTATTGTTTAGATGACTTAGTCAATTTATCTGCATAATTAAACCTGCAATGAAATGGTCTTAAACTATAGTACTTTAATTTAATCCTTATGAGTACATGTTTAATCGGCGTGTATACTTAACATCGTCGGACCACAATTAGTTGGTTTTAATATTTCAAAATAAGCAAAGGGGATTTCTATAATTTAACTATTATTAACCAAATTGTCTAAGTAATTAATTATGCCGTTGAGTAGTCTAAATAACAATACACCAGTTCCAATTTTTATGCGGACCTGTTTTAGTTCATTGGCGTTTTTGGTTCATTTATAATGATCACGAATATTTAATATTTATTATTAATGTCTCATGAGTTTATACTACCAACATGGTTAAGTAATTATTTGATTTGGATGTCAATTGATTTGAACGGCATTATACCATTTCACTCGATACGCTCCATATTGTTAATCTATTGACAGCCTTTTGCCAGAAGATTATACTACGAACTAATCTAGGGCTTCGCAATATAGTATGGTTAAATTAATTAAGCGAATGTTATTGAGTATGTGTACGGGTTCTTCTAAGTTTCTATTTAATTCTTAAAAGAAAATCTATCGCGATGCTACGGCAGTAGTCCACTATTAAATTCTTAAAAACATATGCATCTAATTTCCTTAATTTTAACAAATCTATTATAGCAAGGTTATTACATTGCATGCTTATGAACATTCCCAATTTTAGTAAATTTACCCTTTCTACACTTCCTATTTTTCCTTATCTCTCTCTGTTCCTTCCTTCCTTCTTTCCCTATTTCTTTTCTTTTCTTCATTTCTTCAGCCCGGTCCCCTTTTTCTTGCTCTCTGCCGACGCCTCAGCTTCCTCCTCTTTTCTCGCCCACTCCGCCGGCTCTCTCTCTCTCTCTCTCTCTCTCGCGCGCGCGCCTCCCCCTCGGCTCCTCCTCTACGCCGCCGCCTCTACCTCCGCGCGGCTCCTCCCGCTCGCGCCCCTGCCTCCTCACGCCGCCGCTCTGCTCCTATAGCGGCTCCGCCGCCCGCTTGTGCCTCCCCTCCGGCGCTTCCTCCTCCTCACGCCGCCGCTCTTCTTCGCACGCCGCCGCTTCCTGTGGCGCCGCACCCTGGCCCGGTCGTTCCCGCCTTGTTGCTCGGCGCTTCCCGGTGAACCACGGCCAGATCTGTCCGATCTAGTTCTTTCTCCCCTCATTTCCTACCCCAATCTATGGATTTGGTTTGTTCTTATGATTTTGCTAACTGAGTTAGGTTTGGGAGGCGGGTTGCCTCGGCCGACTACTGCCGTCGAGCTGTCTCCCGTACGCCGGGGGAGTATCGGGTGGCGGCTGGCGAAGTGGTTTGGCTGGCGGCAACCCGCAGCCGCCAACCTCACAGTAAACCTCTTCTCCCCTCTGCTATTTCTGGTGCCATGCTCGTATGGGTTCCTGTGCTCCACCGTGAAGGCGTATGGTTTCTAGTCTAGGTTGTATGAATGGGATAACTGTACACTATGGATGGTGATGGTGGTGAGGTTTACCTGCACGGTTGCTTGAAGGAATGGTTAGGGTTTTGGGGCTGGTGGTGGTCGCTGGCTTGCGGCTGATGATGGTTGCTGGCTTTCGGTCCTCCTGTTGCCATTACGTTCACCTTGCTTCCTTCGGCTCGCCGGGCCTTCACCTCCTTGGCCTTTGGCTCCACTTGGTGGTGGACTCTTCTGCGGTCTGGGTATGGGCTGGTGGTTTGGGAAATGCTTACCTTGCTTCCCTGCCTCTCTGTGCCCTTTTCTCGGTTGGGTTGTTTGCTGTGTTGGCCATGGGATATTTTGGCTGTGCTGCTATATTCTTGGCCGTGAGGTTTTGCTGGTTGGAGGTGCTATCTGGGCATGCTTGCTCTGGCCGGGTGTTGTCTCGGTTGCTATTTTGCTGTGTGGTGAGGGCTTTGACAGATGCCTCTCGGTTATGGTTTGGGCTTGAAAATAGATTCTGATATTTTGGCTTTGCCTTAACTAATCCCTATACTCAAAACAGGTTTGTATACTAATAAAAATACCGTGTGATGAGCCTATGGTTGTGAGAGGTTCCGACTGGCCCCCGGACGGTCAGGTATCTCCGTGAACGGATTACCCCGCCCGA
This sequence comes from Dendrocalamus latiflorus, assembly GCA_017311315.1. NCBI lineage: Eukaryota > Viridiplantae > Streptophyta > Magnoliopsida > Poales > Poaceae > Dendrocalamus > Dendrocalamus latiflorus. The sequence continues at coordinate 16,368,198 of CM029675.1, forward strand.
AGTTAATCCTTAGGGCTCTGACGGCAACGCTTACTTTACTCTAATTCAATTAATTCTTTTGTTCGGTCTTTTTCGGTCTTATAATTTAGTTGCTTGTTCATATGTAAATAGCGGTGTATCGGCAATTTGACGACAATCGGATTCATGTATGAAATGGCCTAGTGATCGTGCAAAAATAGCACACCCGCAAGTGCACGGGATGCCACTGAAATAGCGGCGAGTGTCGTGTTCTCCACAGGGACTAGACTGAAGCTACCAGTGCTTAGCTAAAGCTAGGTCAATCGAAACGGGGGAGAACTAAACCTAAAACGCCTACCGAATCAGCCAAACGAACTAACACTAACTCGCATAGACAAAACGACAAACGACTAAACAAACGAATGAACTAAACAACGACAGGATGAACGACCGTACGAATGGACGTCGTACGAACGAACAACACGACTACTAACTACACGAACAAACACACACGAACTACAACGACTACAAAAACGATGACACGACTACCGACCGACAACCTAACTAACTATCGACCGCTAGACAGAATGAGGAAGTCGAAAAGCACTGGGGGAGTCTAGAAGCACGGAGGGAGTCGAGAGAGAGAGAAGGGGAAAACGATCGACGGCTAACTAGACGACGACGGCACACGACAGCACAACAAACACAGAACTACGAACGCTCGACCTAACTATCGACAGACCGCGAGATAGAAGAAAAGAGAGAGTCTAGAAGCAAAAGGGGGTCGAGACAGCAAGGGGAAGGGAACGGTCGCCGGCTAACTAAATCGTGCACACAAACATCACGGAAACTACAGAAGCGGGACTAACAAATAGATGAACACAAGCACAACTCACAAGCTAACATAACAACCTCTACCAACACATATAACAATTGGCACTACTGAAAACACTACTAAACTACTAACTGAACACCAATTGCACAATTATCACATAACATAGCTCACAGTAACAGAACTCAAATTAACAGGACACAATAACAAATCCACTGATCACATGCATCCATCACAGAGAGACATAACAGAACACTAACACATTGCTGCCCAAACATTCACAGTTCATATAGCATCGATTAACAGGTAATTAGTAGCATAGTGGAATAGTAATTGAAAGTAGCAAAAAGGTAAAGGGAGAAGAATTTGGGATGAACCGTAGCGAAGAGGAAACAAGGGAAACTGAGGGGTTGAAGAAGAAGCAGACGGGAGGCCGTCGGTGTCGACGCTGTAGAAGAACCAGAGTAGCCGCAGAGGAAGTAGTGCCAGGGACGTAGAAGAAGAACCGGAGCTCGTCGCCGTAGGTGTAGAGGTGATGCGCCGGCGTGGTTGGAGCTGATGAAGTTGAGGCGGCGGAGCTGCGATGGTGCGTCGATGACGAGCCGGTGGATCTGGAGAGGCAGCGCCGAGTGGTAGGCGACTGCGAGGTGGCGGCGCATGGGAGAAGGCGGCGCGGTGGAGAAGAAGGGAGTGCGGTGGCCCGGTCTCGGTGGCGCACGGGTGGAGGAGTGGTCGGCAATGTGTGAGGAGGGAGTAGAGGAAGTGGCGCACGGGAGTAGGCGGCGGAGAGAGAAGGCGCGGTGGAGGTGAGGTGAGACGGCACACGGGAGGAGGAGCGTGAGCGCGGAGGAGCGGCAGTGGATGCGGAGAAGGGGGCCGAGAGAGGAAGCGGAATAGAGGGGGCGACCGTGTGATGGTGGCGTGGCAGGGAGAGCAAAGAAGGGAGGCGGCCGAGAGAGGAGGTGATGGCGGCGGAGAGAGGTGGCGCTGGTGGTGTGAGGAAGCAGGAAGGAACGGAGGGGAGGGGTAGATGTGGGGAGAGGCGGCGGTGGCTCGCCGGAGAGGCGGATCTGGAGAAGGAGGGAGGAGAGGAAGACGGGGAAATGGCGGCGCGGTAGAGAAGTGGTGGCCGCGGCGAGTTTGGCCCGGCCTCGCCGGCGCCGAGAGTGGAGGAGAGGGGTAAGCAGTAGGGGGATAGGGGGAGAAGAGGAAAGCCGTGCTCAAAATTTGTTTCCATGGCCGGCGGCTGGCTTAAGGGTTTGGGGGGGTTCGGCATTTTTTCGATCTAGTCCTCCCAGTATCTAGGGTTTACACATTGGTCCTTCTCCCACTTCTTTTCTTCTGTTTTGGCCCTCCGGGAGTCCGATTGCATCGCGGTTTGATCCCACGCATCCATGACGACACGCACAGTGGTACGGAGTAGTCCCAAAAGTCCAGATTTATCGTTTATGTGCCTCGATCGTGCCGGCCTATGGAAAAGGACAAAAAAGTGTAAAACAGTCCATTTCGAGCAATTAAATATATCAAAGTGTGTAAATGATGATAAATGATCCCAAAATGCAAAAAAATAAGAGGGTAAAATGGCATGTAAATATATGCGAATATGACGCATGTCACCTAGATTGTAATTCGGCTTTCTCTTAATATTGTTGTATTACTCGAATGTAGTTTCTAATGTAGCAACTGTGTTGCAATTATCTAAGTTTGTGAGGCGGTCATTTGATTAGGACCGGAATTTGTAAACTTATAGTAATTTGTATTGTCGTTATTAAAGTAAAGAGAGTTGTAATATCTTTATTTACTTTAAGCCAGTTTTAGTTGTAGCTCAATGAATGTAACCTGATTTGTTGTACAAAAATTGTAATAATTACACTGTTGTATTACGGACGGTTATGCATATTTTAATTGACTTGAAAGTTTTTATTTGTCGTGCAAGTATATTTTATCTAGCTCTAGTCGTTACAATTTGGTCTGCGTCCTCATTGACGGAATTACGGTAATAACGTATTCGTTTATCGTTCGTTGGTTTCAATTTATACGGCTACGTAGAAAAGTTTAAATTTCCTCGTATTTTTAGATTATCATTTATGTAATTAATCCTACTTAACGTCCTAATTCGCTAATTAGGGTTAATTAACGACGTGGGTTGTTACATGATGCATAACCCAGAATGGGAACGGTCACTATTGCCAGTGTTAAGGATTCACCCTAGAGTGAGAGTAATCATCGAAGCTAAGTATTGTAAAAGCCTTGTTATGATTTTCTCAGTTGCATACCTATGGAAGCGTGTAGTGGCCGACATCATGAGTTAATGATATCTCAAGGGTAAAATTGTACAACCTTTGTAGAGTGTTAAAAATGTATTTGAATAGTCGTGCCCTCAGACATGGGAAAAAGTGTAGAAATGTCACACTTGTGTAGTTTTTGTAAATTAATGGTTATTTGGTAATGGTTGCGATAACTTAATTTGGAACTGGAAATGAAAACGGAGAGATTTCGCTCTCATGATCAAATTGACTTAAAAATTGATATCGGTTTTAATGTAAAAATGGCTAAGTCATATGTTTTGAAATTAACTAAATGAGTATATTTGACAAATTGGATTTATGCTAAAAGAGACATAAGATCTTCACTCGAACAAGCCTTGCATGTGTGTGCACACACACACACTTGTATTCTGCTATAGGGACTTGCTGAGTACTTTTGTACTCATTGTTGCTTAATATGTGATTTTAGATGATGGAAGTGATGATCCAGTGTATGGATACATCCATGCTTTCACATATTACATGAAAGACAAAGGCCAGGACTAGGGTTAGCCCCAGTTAATTAATTGCCTATGGTAGAACATGAAGGCCTTGGTTTACTTACCGTTATGCTACTTTGTTATGAGTAATCTCATTTGGCCTGTTGGTTTGTTATGTAAAACTTGATCTTAAGATTTATTTATGTTTGCCTATCTAATATTACGTACTCCTTTTGTTGTTACGCATGTATGGTTATGGTATTTGCTAATGTTATATTGTGTGAGCTAGCTACTGATCTAAGCACTAGCTTAGAATATACAGGAGATTTGAATTGTCAAATCTAGGTCACTACATTACCTTGGTTGACCTTCTCATGTGCTTTAATATCTTCTTTGTGATTAAGAGCCTTGTCATTGAACTTGTTTGCATAGTTTTTGATTGACTAATCCTCCATTTTGTATGCCACTTCTAGTTTTTTGATGACAACACTCTTAGCTTTGCCTCTACTTCATGGCTTTCCAATCCTATCAACCACGATAGGAAAAAGAAGATAAGAAGAAGGCAAAAATAGAGAAACATGCGAAGTAAAATTGAAAAGGGACTTACTTTTTAATTGAAGGTTCTTCTGCTCGAGAGTTTTGAGGAGTTTTCCTCAACCTACAAAATGACTCAGAGAATCACAAGAAAGAAAACCTTATATGACAACAAAAATTATGAAACTTACCATCATCTGTTTATTGGCGAAGATTAGCTCTCTCCTTCTCAAGAGCTAGAGATCGCCTAGTCACTTTTCCGACCAAAGTGACCGCCTCTACCATGTGTTAAGACAAAAGGGGAGAAAAAAATTACTGAGACTGCCTTATTGATGAATGTGGAATAGAGCTCCTCGGTTCTAGTCTTCAACTTGAGGTCTAATACTTTTCTCCACCAAAGATCTTCAAGTCTTAGATTGTTGCAAATATAGCCCCGGTCAGGGATATCCTTCAGATAAGGAGATTGCTTGATCGTTGAATAACTTCCGACCACTGGGCCTTTGAGGAAAGGAGGGATTTCATCCTCCTCCTCCTCAACCACAGTGTTCTCAGTCTGCTGAGTTTTTGCCTCTACCTCTATGATCACATCCCTCGATGGTGTTAGAACCACCGAGGGATTTTTGATCATAGTAGCTTTCGTTCCTCTGGTTGACATTAGTACCAACTGAGGAATATGAACAACCATTTCCTCCCTTGATACTTCTTCAGTAGAAGCATTTGGGAGGCCTACGCCTGAGGTGGCAGACACACTTCAAACCATAAAAGAAGGAAGTAAGAAATCCAAGATATCAAGAAATCGAAGGTACAGTGGTGCATTTTCTAGTATTTATTTCATACCTGATCTTCTTTGTCTTGAATTTAAACCTCCTTGAAGCATAGTCCAGGCACTTGCCTTCCTCTTCTTGTCAACCAATTTCACCAGTTTAGAATTAGTGAGCTTGGTCAAACCCTTAGCACTTTTCTAACTGCATGCATTCACTCAGAGTAACATCCTTAGTCATTTCCTTCTCGAGCAATCGGAAAGTGTCGATCCGATCACTATCCTTAGTCATTTCCTTCTCGAGTAATCAGAAAGTGTCGATTCGATCACCTGAACCTCCTTGGAGGGTCGGGCTTCCTCGACCACCAGAATACTTCCCATTGGTACTAAAGAAGTCTTGGTGTGGCCACTAGGTTCTGACCTTGCTTGGTCCCGACCACCTCGATGTTTACGACTGGTGGACTTGCTTCCACTACCAGTCTTGTAGCATGAGCCCCTTTGACCAGTAGCTCTAGCATCACTCCCGTGATATTGCTCCCAGCGATAAGCTCAATGGCAAAAGCCTTCACCCAAGAAATATATTCCCTATGGTGTAATTTATCCATTCTTTGTGCAAGAGCAAGAGTGGGCTTATAAAAAAGCTCTCGGAGTCATAATAAAAACCAACCTCTGAGGGGATTTTCACCATCTCTTCAGGCACTTGGGTGATTGGAGGGGCACAAGAAGATCTTGATGTCCCATATGACTTCTTTACAGGTCATCGTTTTTTGAGGGTTGAGACAACTTTTGCGCCCTCCTTCAGCTTAGAGTCGTCTACTCCGATCATTTGCATATACCAAGAACATGATAACACACTAATCGGAAGATAGATTTGGGTTATGGATATCATTGATTACCTTGAGCCTCTCGATCATGAAGATAGATTTGGGTTATAGATATCATCGATTACTTAAGCCTTTTGATCATGTCCTTTGGAGAGGTAACCACCAAAATCAGTGGGACTCCTTTCTGCTTAAGTTCTCCTTCACAGAAATCTCGTACCCTTTCCCTTATCTCGAAAGAAGATAAGGCTACAAAATCAAAACGGATAACTACAAGTTAGAAAAAGCACTATTAAACAAAAGATTTTTAACCAGCCAGAATTCTTGATGCTCACCTTCCGAGGAATCCCTAATCGAATCTTTTGGGTCATCATAACATAGCATGATATGATCATGCAATTTCAAGGGACTAATTTGGCACATAGTGAAATCTCTTAGCACGTGCCACGACATCAATCTGTTATCCTCCAAATACATGATGGTGTCGCCTAGTCGTTGTATCCTTCCTTACTTCTTAGGAGAAGATATCCACTCTGGGCTCTCCACAACAACCTTTCATAGGCTCTCCACAACAACCTTTCTCATGAATGATAGACTGTCTTCCTTGCTCACCGTGATATAGAACCAAAGTTTCTTCCACGATGATCATGAAGACTTCGAGTACATCGAAATATACTCTGTGACCTTTCCATCGTGAAGGCGTGGAGAGCAATTCTCGGGTGACACTCCTACTTTTTTTGCTTTTCCAGTCATCCAGTAGTAGTATCTGAAGAGATCTAGGTTCGTTGAAATTTCCAAATATGCTTCATGTTGTAGGGGTGGCCCCCACCTAAGCCCAACCGGCCTGTTAGGAGGTTGTAAAGCCCAAAATGGGGCATGCGTAATGACTTAAACGCCCTTGCGAGGGATACTTGGGTGTAAGGACACAATTGTAAAACGCTCCCCATGTGAATATATATAAGGCCATCCAGGCCATGGGGAAGCCCCCAAGAATTGCTCATCTAACTCTCAACTACCATACTACCACCTCTCTGTTTGGTCTGTAACCACAACACTTCACATAGATACACAAAGATACTGAGTATGGCAATCGAATTGGGAGCTAGATTCACCAATTCAATCCCTAAAACTTGAGCACCTCCGATAGGAAGGGGTGTGCTAGGATCCTAAACTTGCATTTTACGAACGCCTAGAACACACGTATCTCAGCATCTCTACCATTCAAAAAACTCTCCCCCATAGCCGACTTCTATAGGATCAAAATTGGGTTGGGGATTAATCCCGCATCCTCTAAGGCCTTCAATCTCTTCAATCCTACTTCAGACCATGGCTATTTGTGATGAATCTAGACATGTTGATTGTGGTTGGCTTGGATCTAGTAGGGATCAAGGGAATTTAGGGAAGAAATAACCTAAAACGAAGAACGCTAGGGCAAAGAAAAATAGAGGAAAGATAAGAAATTCAAAACGTTTTATGAAAAGCGTAAAAATCAATTAGTACCGCTTCGGTTTATAAAGACTTCCCTGCAACCAAAGTTAGTGCTTATGGGAACTGTGCCAAACGGATATAAACCATTCGGTTTCATTTCCCTTCTAGTTGACTCTTCAATTTCAAGTGAAAAAATTTCTCTATCAAAAGACCTCTCGACTTGCATTTCAATCAAAGGATTCTAAGTCATGAATTCACTTAAAGTTCAGGGGCTAACTAACAATGATTGAATAATCCCTTAAATCGGCTTTAACACATAATCAAGAGGCTAAGCTATTGTGATCATAGATCACCTGAAACAATAATGCCGACTAGCTTGGTTGGAGGATTACTACTCATTTACTCGACCAACCACTACTCGGAGATCCTATAACCCAATAACTGGGATAAAATCCAAGTAGCCTCCCGTGCAGTGAAATAGATCACATGCGCCTCTATCTTCAATAATCGCACGACGATTCAGCCCTATCTCACTCCGACAACAACCACATCACAGTTATCTCTATGATTCCCTCCCACTAACAATAACCTATCAGCAATTATTGTCATGCTTTCCTCACTGACAGCAACCGCTTGCTCGACTAGACGTGAAGAATTGACAAGATGCGTGTTTCGTGTGGACAACTAACACCTTTTTAGCGCTATGTAAGTCTTATGAAAGAAGACAAAGATATAGATTGGCAATAGACAACGAAGATAAGGAATAGCAAAGTTAGGACTAGTAACATTCTCTCTGTAATTGCTCTACGAGAGCAAACTGTAATCTCAATATATCAATAAAAATAGTCCAATTTTCCTTTTTCAATTCTTTCGTAAAGCTCGGTTTTTCTCCATAATTCGTGAGATAGAAACACCGGTCCCTTGCGCACGCGCAGCGCACGACCGGGGGATACGATGGGATGGGAAGGGGGGTAAATAACCACCGAACCACGGGGATAAAATGGGGAGGAGGTAAGTTACAGCGTACGAAAGCAAGCAACTACTGCTGAAGTGGCGAGAGACTTCGCCCTAAGTAGTACAGGTCAAGCAGCCAAGAGCGAGCCCAAGACTGGAGACGCGTAGAGGAGGGAGGGAAAGGGGACGACAGGACAGGACAGGACAGGAGCCCATCTCGCACGATCCGGAGCCGGGCGGCGCGGGCCATGAGAATTCGGAAGCGCACGCCGGCCAGGGCCGCCTCGCCAGGACCGGCGCCGGCGCGCGTCGCCTCCCCGCCGCCGCCGCCTCCGCAGACGAAGGTGAGATGCCGCCTGCCCGTGCCCATGTACTGTGCTCGCCGCGTCGCGGGCGACAAGTTCTGCCCTTTAGCGTGTTCTTGGGTTTGGGGTTCTGTTCGTCTCGGATTGGGCAATCGTTCTGCAGGGATGGTGGAGTTGATCCTCATGCGCTTACCTGTCGGTTACCATTTTCGAAGCAGCAGGAGAGACCCCAGGAACAGCAGGAGGAGGAGGAGACGAAAGTGAGCCTCCTCGGAGTCGGCGACCAAGAAGACGACCAGGTCCCGGTTGCCTCCAAGAACAGGTGCATGCGAAAACCACTCTCCTCTGCTCGTCCGCTCAGGCATCTGCGAGAAATTTCGGGTGGGCTCGCTAAGATTTGGGTTTACCCCTGCCTGTGCAGCGCAATGGACGTGCCGAAACCGGAGCCGGAGCCGGAGCCGCACGGCGCCTGTGCGCCGGAGCGCCCCGCAAGGTGCAGCCGGAACGACGGGAAGCAGTGGCGCTGCAAGAGCGCGGCCGTGCCGGGGTACGTGTTCTGCGACAGGCACATCGCGTGGTCGACACGCAAGCGCAAGCGCAGGGCCAAGAAGAAGAATCACGCCAGCATCTCGGAGCCAACTAAGGAGGAGCCCGCAGAGGAGGAGAACGAAGAAGACGCGGAAGAGGCGGAGGCCAAGAACCTGGACGGGACTGGGACGACGCCTAACCGGAGATGCAACGGCGGCAGCGACGACGGGTTCTACTACTACGGCGGGTTCCAGCCGGGCTCCCGGAAGCGGGGGAGCAGCAGTGGAGCCGGGCCGGCGTGAAGCAGGACGCGGTGCTCTGTTTTTCTGATGCTTGAATCGATTTTTCGTAGCTTTGATCCACTAGGTAACTGCAGATAATTGTTGGGCAAATTCCGTGACGCCTTTTTAGAGGAAATCTAGGACCCGACGCAAAAGTAGGCAAGGGAAAAAAAATGGAGGACGGGAGTGATCGCTATTTGGCAATGTCTTGTTCTTCTCGGGTTGCTTTTGGCCACTTTCCTTGCGATCAAATCACTCCGTGGGTTTTCTGTCGCTCGTGGTGATCGATGCCGATCATTGCCGGTTGATGGCATTTGATCTCACATATCTCGCCAAACGAAGAGGTTGGCAATAGGCTATAGGTATATTTTCCGTAAACAGTGTGGATGCCGCGGACTGCCGAGCGCTGGGACGTGAAGAACCGAAGTTGGCTGGGGATGTGCAACAGAACAGAGCTGACGAGTCGAGGCTTGCCGATGGTTCGTCCCCCGCGCTCCGTGGTGAAGAGGGGTGGATTGGCCACACGACAAGAAGCATGTGTGCTCGCTCCGTTCATGCTACAGCAGAACCTACTTCGATCCTTACAGCCCAGAAGAGTCGACCCTCGTGGCGTACTCCTAGTGCGGTCGGTCGAGCACAATCATGCGGAGAAAACGGTGGCTTTCCACGGTGTGCGTGCGAGCTCAATCATCCACGTGAGGGGTGGGAAAAAAAGCTCAATAATGTCCGTTGCCTTGATTCAAAATTATTTCAATTACATACGTTAATTTATTAAATATTAGATGGGTTGATCTTAGATAAAAATTAAATTTTGCTTTGGCTCAACTCGATTCGGCTCGTTAATTTGATTCTAGAAATAATTTCAAACTATCATAAAATAATATTAAATTAAATTATATCAGTTTTTAAAAAAACTCAATAAGACGAGTACATAGCTTCATATCCACTCCTAACCTAACCATGATAGTAGTAGTAGTAGAATCTACAGTGGTAGTCAACTCGATTGTTTTCCCTCGGCTAGCCAGCCCGCCCAGCCCACGCGGATCAGTTTCTCGCAGAGCGCGGCCCAGCTAACCTTGCAGCCCAAGCGAGCCGCATTGTGGGCCGGAGATTCGCACGAACAACAGTGAGGCATGAGGAAGCGGTGCGACCGACGTTGCCGGCGCCCCGCAGCTCGACGGCCGGTCGTGTGCCGAGTCGACCTTTTTTACCCTTCTTCCTCCGGCTGAACCCGACCGCGCGGAGGGCGATGAAGACGTCCGCGCCCGCGCGTGGACCGCTCGCTCGCACGACGCGCGCGAGTATCCACGGATACGGTGCTGCTTGATTGAAGGGGAGATCGCCGATGTATACGCGTCAAAAGATGATCGGTGAGCCCACCGCGTTGCCTAATTTGACCCATTGTTTCGGCTTACGCGGTAATATAACCTTTAATTTAATGTGAATTTTTTTCAGTTGTAGACCATAGATGATTGTTGTGGTTGATAGCTTTTGGTTTTAGTTTAAACGATTGTGCGAACGAATCGAATATCGATAAATCGGTAAACCGGTTCAAAAATATTTTTACGGTAAATCAATTCGAAAAAACGATAGAAGCCTCCACGCTTCCACGTTATGATCATGTTTGTATTAGCTTCTAAGATCTGCTTTTTAAAAATAAATGGTTTTTTACCTTACCTAACTTTCAAATAGAATATCTTTTCAAGATAAGATTTACTAATCGATTATAGTATACGCTGTAACGATTTTATTTATATTGACTAAAATCGTATACAAATATCTCTATAAATTTCTATATAAATTGTTATTATTTATAAGTTTACCGTAAGCTCAGAAGAATCGACCCTTAGCTATGCAGGGTATCGATCGTGCGCGCTACCTATTCCGGCCTTCCCAAACTGATCAACATTTGCCTAATTTGAACCTCTCTTTAATCCAAACTGATCACCAACTGTCGACGTTTGTGCTACCGTGCTGCACGCTGGATTGGTTGATCCCCGTCTCGATTCGTGGGCCAATGAAAGCCTACTTTTGCTTGAAGAGCGGTTATATGCATTCCCGAAACATTTAATTTGCCCCCATAACGGGCGATCACACGAAGATTTTTTGGATTTTACTAAAATTTGCGTTTGTAAAAATTTTGATCGACCACGGTTAACGATTGGCAGGCTTTGATCACGGATGAAAGTCCGATCGAATTTATGATGGATGGTCCAATCGGCAGATCCGAACAGCAGACGTCGACCATAGCATATCGACCGCAACAAATCGACAACACAAATCGATCATGGCAAATCGACCACGGCAAATCGACTACGGCTAGACGACCACGATAGAATGACTACGGCTGAACGACCATGGCAGAACGACCATGTCTGTTAGATGTTGGTTAGCTACAGCGAACTGATCGTAAGCAAACTCAATCGGTCGTAAGCAATAGTAAACCGGTCTTAGGTCATAAGCTCATCTGCTACAGTAGTTGGTTGGTGGTCGTAGCTATAGTACTTTTCAATGGTTGTAGCTACAATGCTTTACTGATAGTCGAGTGGTACAGTACCTGGTTGATGCTCGATTATCGGTAGTCATAGACTTCGCGATCTGTTGTTGTAGTCATAGACTTCGCGATCTGTTGTTGTAATCATAGGCTTCACGATCAGTTGTAAAGGACTTTGTGATCGGTTGTCGTAGGTTTTGTGGTTGGTTGCCGTAGGTTTTACGGTCGGTACTCGTAGCCTTTGAGTGCTTTAATTCTTATAATCTTCGAGTACCTCGAGTACTCGTACTTGTTGGGCCGGCAGTCTGACTGATCCTTCTAAGTGGTTGAAGGCTGATATTGAGGTCGTGGATAATTTGGTTTGTATTTATTGATGATTAAGAGTGTGGTTTGCGTGTATTGACTAATGTCGGTCAAGTTAGGAATAACTTGTACCGGGGAGAACATTCTTTAGTCTTTGCATGTGCAAATTAGGTGTGAAGATGGTCATGGTCACTAATGAGGAGGACCGGGACTAGGAAGGGGAAATCTGAGATCCAGGCGGTTGAGGATGTCATGAGGTGGTTGGGCTCACGCTGAAGCACGTGAAGATTAAAAGAGGATAATGCACGGAGAAGCTACGGGAGGTGCGGTCCTAGAGGCTTCAACATGTGTTGAGTTGAAAGAGCTATAGAAAGAGTGCATAACTGGGAAGGCTTAGAGATTATGAAAAACCTGTGTTTGGAAGGGTTTGGGCCCCTTGGTTTTCAGAACGGATAGAGTTTGGTGACCGTATTTGACGAGGACATGATTCGAAGCGTTAGCCTATAAAAGAAGGGAGAGGCTAAGGGTTAACGCAAGTATTTGAGACAGCTTTAGAGATAAAACTTGGGAGGGCACTTTGTAGCCACAGAACATGTCTTAAAAATAAAAGATCGGATCTATTTTTGAAAAGTTCGTTAGCACCGGCGATGTTGTTTTTCGGGTGTCGTCCTTGACTCGTTCTCGTTATGAGCACGTCGTGCGTGACGCATAACGTTCCTTCGTCGACTAGATCACGCGCTGAGTCTTCCACTTGATCGTCGCCAATAGCACCGGTGTTGAAGCATTTGAGCGAAGGAAGATTACGACTATGTACAAAGGGGTAGAATGAGCAGTCGAACACCGGGCGGTCGAAACCTTCATCGAGCACTAAGAGATTCAAAAAGCAGAGGCAATCATTCACCCCCTCTGATTGCAATAATCAATACTACAAGTCGTATCAGAGTACGGTTCTAACATTTCTATCCCAATGGACACTAGTGTGTGAATGTCTGATGGACCGTGACCCCAAGGGACTGTCGGTATACAGTGAAGGGACCCTGAGGGAACGTCAGTGTACGGCGAAGGGGCGGTGAAGTGCTGAGAGACACCAATGTGTGAAGGGGAAGATTGTTAGAATAGTTCCACATTAGTTGTGGAAGGGTAAAGATCCTAACTTAAAAGCGTGGGAAAAATTGCTCTCTTATGTTAAGAGGGAGTTTTTATGAGTTTTTACCTTTGTCGAGTGCTTACTGTTATGGTTTGCCAAAATTCTTTCCTCTGTAGCTTTGAACTTTCTTTTCGCAGATTTTGCTTTTCTTTGAAAAGTCAACTCGTTCGAGAGATTTTGAGGTGTTGTCAATGTATTCATTAAGGGGGAGATTGTTAGACCATATGGAGGTCGTGAATACACTAATGATGAATAATTAACTTTTGGGTTTCATTGAAACTTGTGTTTCTGAAAGTTTTGGTCGACCGCGGTTGGCGATCGGCAGGCTTCGACCACGGACGGAAGTCCGATTGGCTTTGTGATGAGTGATCCGATCGGCAGGTCCGAACGGTAGGCATCGACCACGGCATATCAACCATGACATGTTGACCATGGCAAATCAACCACAACATATTGACTATGGCAAATCAACCACGGCAAATCGAGCACGGCAGGTCGAGCACAACAGAACGATCACGGCTGAATGACCACGGCAGAATGACCATACCTGTTAGATATTGGTAAGCTATAGCAAAACAGTCGTAAACAATAGTCAACCGATCATAAGCAACAGTGAACCGGTCTTAGATACAGTAAACTAGTCGAAGGTCGTAAGCTCGTCTGCTATAGTAGCTGGTTGGTGGTCAAAGCTATAGTACTTTTCAATGTTCATAGCTATAGTGCTTTGCTGATAGTCGAGCGCTACAATACCTAGTCAGTACTCGATAGTCGGTGCTACAGTACCTAGTCGGTACTTGGTTATCAACAATTGTAGACTTCGTGATCTGTTGTCGTAATCATAGGCTTCGCGATTGGTTGCCGAAGACTTTATGATTGGTAGTTGTGGGCTTTGCGGTTGGTTGTCGTAGGCTTCACGGTCTGTACTTGTAGGCTTCAAGTGCTTTAATTCTTATAATCTTCGAATACCTCGAGTACTCGTGCTTATTGGGCTAGCGGTCTAACCAGCCTAGTCATGGTGGTCTGACTAGTCCTTCTGCGTGGTCGAAGTCTGGTATTGAGGTCATGGATGATTTGGTTTGTGTTTATTGATGGTTAAGAGTGTGGTTTGTATGTGTGGACTAATATTGGTCAAGTTAGGAAGAACTTATGCCGAGGAGAACGGTTATGGTCGGTGACAAGGAGGACTGAGACTAGAAGAGAGAAATCTGAGGTCCAGGCAGTCAAGAATGTCACGAGATGGTCGGGCTTACGCTGGAGTGCGTGAAGATCAAAAGAGGGTAATGCGTTGAAAGCTACTAGAGGTGCTGAGTTGAAAGAGCTATGGACGGAGTTCATAACTAGGAAGGCTTAGGGATTATAAAAAATCTCGTGTTTAGAAGGGTTTCAAGTCCCATGACTATCGTTGGAATAGTCTCATATTGGTTGTGTTAGGGCAAGGGACCTAACTTAAAAGTGGAGGAGTTACTCACGTCATTGGCTAGATTTTGGAGTAAGAAGACCCTTCCCGTCTAACAATGGTATCAAAGCCCGATTCTAACATCTCTTGCCCAATGGACACTAGCGTGTGAACGTTTGATAGACTGTGACCCTAAGGGACCATCGGTGTACAGTGAAGAGACCCTGAGGGGCCGTCAGTGTACGGTGAAGAGGCGGTGAAGGGTTGAGGGACACCAATGTGTGAAGGGAAAGATTATTAGAATAGTATCACATTGGTTGCAGAAGGGCAAGAGACCTAACTTAAAAGTAGAGGGAGTCCCTCACCTCATTGGCTAGCTTTTGGGTGAGAATGTCATTATGATCCAACAGATCCATACATAAACAAGCCCCGTGGAGGAACATGTATTAAATCCTTTTCATATTGGTTTTGTAAAAATTATTTTTCTATAGTGCCTAACTTTCGAACATAGCGTCTTTTTAAGTCGGAGTCTACTAGTCAATTGTAGTAGACATTGTAGTAATTTTATTTATATCGGACAAAATTACACGTGAGTTTCTCTCTATCCTACAACTTTTATACAAACTATTACTATTTATAAGCTAAAATTAAAAGTCATCAGCCAAAACCAACAAAAACACCCCTTAACTTGCTCAACAACCCAGAAAGTAAGACCTCAACACGAAGGACAGGTACTCTCATAGCTTAGGTAAGCTACCAAACACATGGTAAAGACTAGCCAGCCTAGCTAACTAACACAATTAAAGATGACCATGGAACAACAAAGTGCAAAGACAAACAGTTTGTACAAGACTAGAACGAACTAAGCTAAGCTAAGCCGAGCCTAGATGAGTAGCTACATCCTCCTCCTTCTACCATGGAGACCAAAGCACATACGTGTGTGCTTACATCAACGACTTGAGCGACCGGGCCTTCATGGGCTTCCTCCACCTCTTCTTCCACTGGGTCTTCCTCTTGCTATCACTGTTGACACCGGCTCAGGGTTCACCGTTGCCATTGCCGTTGCAGTTGTGCGTGTAGTCCCCATTGTCGTCGCTGCTCTCCTCGTCACCGCCCGCAATCCCGGCTATGTCACTTTAGCTAGAGTCGTCATCGCAAGCTGCCGCCTGATGGTCAAAATCATCAGCTTGAGCTTGACCTGCAATAGGAGCAGCGTGGTCTTTCGGTGGTGCTTCCTCCTCTTCTTGTTTCACGGGTACAGATCCGTGCATGTTGTTGCTGCTTCTGTAGTGCCTCTTGGCGCAGAACAGGCTGAACTCGGTGTAGTAGTAGATGATGAAGTTAGACCCCGCTTGTTTCGGCTTCAACTTTTGACTTATTTTTCACTCTTCATAAATTTCATCTTTTTGTGAACTTTTGGCTTTTTTAAGTTTTTTTCCGGTTCTTTTTTCCCATATTTGTTTGCGTCGTCCGTGATGAGCTAGCATATTTTTTCTATTTTTAATTTTTTTTAAAATTTAATTACGTCAAATAAACCATCTTCAGCTACAGTGAAATTTCAGCCGCTACAGTGCAATTTTAGTCATAAGCCACAGCTTTTCAGCCCAACCGAGCAGGGCCTTAATCTTGTTATTTCCTTGCTTGTTCCAGTTAGGTTTTGGAGTTTTGTTTTTTTGTCTGAAGTTTAATAAGTAGCTTGAGGTGTTTCTAGTCAGTAGACAGCAGGTGTTTTGCAGTTTAGATTCTTTCGGAAGTTCAGAACTTGATGAAAACCAGCACGCTGATTAGGTTGGTCCATAATCCGATTTGTTAGGGGTATGGTCGGGTCATGTGGGTTATTTGCTAGAGAGTCGGATGGATTTGTTAGCTATCTAGAGTGTGTGTGCGCTTGGAGTCTGAAGTCTGTATTGGCTTCTCTGTTTTCACTGTAGCACATCCGAAACAATAACAGAGTGCAGAAACAGAAAAGGGTGCGAACGTTTTGTGCACCGAAGACCCTATGTTGTCTCTCTGTGTTCTTTCCTCTTGTGTTTACTATTTGTGATTGCGTGAGTTTTGATTAGTCTCTGTTTAACATTTGGTATCAGAGCCTTGTTCGAGGAGGCGATGTTTGGTGGCGGGATGGCGGAGGGCTCGCCGCCAAATGCACTAGTGACGGTCTTTGGATCATCGTCGTCAGAGAAGGCGTTGGCCAGAGGTGTCAATGTGTCTATTCTGTACCCGATGTTAACCAATACCAATTACAGTGTATGGGCTGTGAAGATGAAGATTCTTATGCACTCACTGGGAGTGTGGGTGGCGATCTAGGGCAGCGATGCAGTCGAAGAAGAGAAGGACCAAGGCGCCCTAGATGCGATTTCCTAGGCAGTGCCAGATGCCGTGATGATGGCCATCGCGAAGAAAGAGATAGCAAAAGAAGCTTGGGATGCACTCAAGGAGATGCGATTCAGAGAGGAATGTGTCAAGAAATCACTGGTACAAGCACAGTGAAACACATCCTTAGGTTGGTGAATGGTACTTTGAGCTTAGGTTGTTCTTATGGCAAAAATGGCAAGGAGGAACTGAAACTTATTAGTTTCTGTGATAGTGACTTGGGGGTGATACAGATGATCGAAAAAGTACTTTTGGTGTTGTGTTTTTTCCTTGGATCAAGCCTAATTACTTGGCAATTATAGAATCAAAAGGTTGTGGCTCTTTTGTCTTGCGAGGCGGAGTACATCGCGGCAACAACCGCAGCATGCCAAGGAATTTGGCTTGCACAGCTCATGGCAAACCTACTGGGAAGGGAGCAAGAGAAGGTTGGATTGAAGATTGATAACAAATCAGCTATCTCTTTGTGCAAAAATTTGGTACACCATGATAGGAGCAAACATATTGATATGAGATATCGTTTCATCCGAGATTGTGTGGAAACAAAAAAAATTGAAGTGGAGTATGTTTGCTCTGAAGAACAGTGAGCTGACGTGTTGACAAAGTGCTCAGACGTATCAGGTTCCTTGAAATGAGGTAGAAGCTTGGCGTGCATGATGTGAAGGGAAGATAACAAGATTAAGGAGGTGAATGATGAAGTTAATCTTATTATTTCCTTGCTTGTTCTAGTCAGTTTTGGAGTTTTGTTTTTTGTCTGAAGATTAATAAGTAGCTTGAGGTGTTTCCAGCCAGTAGATAGTAGGTGTTCTGCAGTTCAGATTCTTTCGGAAGTTCAGAACTTGATGAAAACCTACACGTTGATTAGGTTGGTACATGATCCAATTTGTTAGGGGTATGACTGGGTCATGTGGGTTATTTGCTAGAGAGTCAGATGGGTTTGTTAGCTATCCAGAGTGTGTGTGCATTTCGAGTTTGAAGTCTATATTAGCTTCTCTATTTTCACTATAGCACATCTAAAGCAATAACATAGTGTAGAAACAGAAAAGGGTGCGAATGTTTTGAGCACCGAAGACCCTGTGTTGTCTCTCTGTGTTCTTTCCTCCTATGTTTACCATTTGTGATCGTGTGAGTTTTGATTGATCTCTGATCCAACAGTAGAAACCCTCGCTTATGTCGTCTGACTTCTCCCTCATGGCTTGGAGCTGGTGGAAGGCTTGGAGGCTACCAACACTGACAAAGCTAGAACTGACACTACCGCCGAGAGGCTCTCAAAGATGGGGGTTGTAGTACAAGTGCTTTTACTCGAAGTGGTAGTCACAGAGGGCGTTGGGCCGGCTCACTTATCACTAGCAGTGCCACCTCTTGTCATCGTTATTCTTGCACGTCCAGACTTATGTTGCTTCCCCACCGGTGGCCTCACCATCGCTCTCCTCTTTCTTAACCTTCGCGTTCTTCTTTGGCTTGCTATCCTTCTCCTTCTCCTCCTTCTTTACCACAGTCTTCTTCGCCGATGGCTTATAAGCAATCTCATGCCACAGTTGGGTGCTGTCCTTGTAGTCATGGACTGCTACCATGGTTAGCTCCTCCTTGTTCTTGACGGCGGCCATACAGAGCAAAGTGGAGCAACATAGTGGCAGCAAAATGGGGAGCAAGGAGGGGAGGGGATGGGGCGCTGACCTGGGGATCGGAGAGGTCAAGCTCGTCGATGAGGTCCCTGTTGGAATTAATCTTGTTGTTGATAGTGGTCGGTGTTGAGTACTCATGTACGAGTGCTGTGTAGTTGTGTGTCGAGTACTTGTGTGTTCGAGTACTATGTAGTCATATATCGAGTACTCGTGTGTTCAAGTACTGTATAATCATGTGTCGGGTACTCATGTGTTCGAGTACTATATAGTCGTGTGTCAAGTAGTCGTGTGTTGGAGTACTATGAAGTCGAGAGTTAGAGACCTTGGAGCACTATAGCAACCGAAAATCCCAGAGTACTGTAGTAGTCAGAGACCCTGAGTACATGTAGAAGTTGAAGCGTCCAAGTACGTGTTGAAGTCGAAGCATCTAAGTACAAAGGGCGGCCGTAAGTCGTAAGTCGAGTATCGACCAGTTACTACAGTAGGGAAGCAGTCGAATGCCATAAATCAAGTATTGACCGGTTATTATAGCAGGGAAGTGGTCGGAAGTCATAAGTCGAGTATCAACCGTAGAAGTATCCACTGGATGTGTTAGTGGGTTGCATGTAGTTGGTTAGTGGAGCGATTCTTAGGGGTCATGTGCATAAGTATAGGCCACTTTCTATCCAGATGTGGGATGGCATATACATGGGGATCATAGTCGAAAGTGTCAGACATTATGTTAGCCTATTTGCTTGTAACCTGAGACTATAAATAAGAAGAGAAAATATAAAAGATGCACGACATTACACAGCACCAAACTCTCGTGTCTCTCTAGGTTGATGAAAAGTATTTGTGTGTATTCCACCCATAGAGTACGTGCGTTTAGATCTGTGAGCTGGGCCAATAGTCCCATGGCGAGCAGTTGAGCTCGTAGGTCTCCCTAGAGGCAGTCACGGCCACAAAGCTATCACCCCCACATGGGATTCAGGGCCGGCAGTGGGGATGGGAGTGAGAGCTTGAATTCGAGGCAGGCGGTGCGAAGGAGTAGGCGGAGCCGAGGAGGTAGGAGGCGCACTTGCGGAGCCGCATGGCAGGGCGATTGGGCGGCACACAGCCACAGGGGAAGGGATCTAGGGGGCTAGGGCTTGCGATTTGGGGTGGGAGGTGGGAGGTGGAGGAGGAGGCGAGGTAGGAATGAAGGAGAGATGGGTGGTCGTGGGGTTTGGTTATATTTTCTAACCTCTTTTGCTTTGCTTTTTTTCCTTTTTCTTTCTCTCACTACCTCCACGGGCTGGGCTTGGCTCAATTCGGTAAGGTTTTTCAGGGGCTTTATATAGTGGTGGCACGTGGGCCCTGATGGTCAATGATGGGAGAATATTCCATGCGGAACGGGAGAAGCCGGTGGAGGACTGCTCATATTGAAATAGCGGCTAAACAAAGTTACGTGAGGGCATCATAGGGTGGGTTCTTTTAAGCTATGACTTTAGCTTTTGGTTTATAGTTTTTGAATTCTAGTTGTTCATAAGAGACAATATACATAGGGAAATAGTCGCATATGATTTTGGCCGGTATAGCTGAACTCAGTACAGTATCTAATATAATCTACCTATAGACCCCGTCTTGAAAAAACACATCGTTTAAAAGTTAGTTACTGTAACAGAAGGTAATAAACTAAAGCTTAAGCCATTCCGAACCCACCCATAGTAATTTGTGTGGCTCCTTTTTTTAACGTTGTGAAGCTGTGAAGGTCATGTTGGACGCTTTAGAATACTACAAGTATTATTTGGCTTTCTGTTGTTTTTATTAGTATCAGGCATACGTAGGGCTTATTTATATTGGCCGTGATTGATAACTTTTGGTTATAGCTAATGGCTGAAAATAAATAGTAATAGCTCAAAAGAATTGGTTTTTAAAAGGAAAAGGCAAGCAGTAGAGAAGGGAGGGAGAAGTGTATGCATGAGATGGAAGCGAGAAGAGTGAGGTATGTGAAACGTCTATAATCTCCTTCCTTATCTTTGAAGTAAGACAAAAGCGAAAGGTGTAAGAAAACTGTTTCGAAAAACCGAGTGTTTATATTAGTTTTCAGTTTCTCTAAATAGAAGACAAGAGTTTGAACCAATATGAACATGCCCATATTTACAACCACTCCCTCGAGTGGATTTGATTATTTTCCATATTACGTGGTTGTTTTGAAGCAGTGAAACTGTTTATGAATATAGTTAAGTTGAGCTTATTTGTCGTGCTAAAGATGAAATGATTGGATTCATGCAGGCTACAATCGACCCTCATCCAAGTACCTCAGGCCTTAACCTAGAAAATACCTTAGGGCTGGTCTTACGCCTATCCTCATTGCTAGTGGGAGAAAGGTGAGATGTTAACTCACCGCTTAAACTAAACCAGTGGGCGTCATAGGCGAGGTTGCGAATGTCGTGCATCTGCAACTACTTTTCAGTGGATTCAAGTATTTTGCCAGCCTTCATGATTGACATCTGAAACAGTCTAGCTCTTCGCAAGCCTGGCTGAGTTGAGCTACAAGGAGGCATGGGATTTGGTTATTTCGCTTGCTTTTCTATTCTTTTTTCTTTCACGTGGCTTGTGGTGACATCTTCTCTCGCTCGCTCCTCCGTGGGCTGAGCTTGGTTTAACTTAGTGTTAGACCATATGGATGATCGTAGATTAAGATATAATGAATAATTGATATTTAGTTTATCTTAGATTTTGTGTTTGTGAAAGATTTGATCGTTTGCTGTTGATGTCCTTGCTTTCGAGTGTTTTTGCTCAGTTACGAGTGATTACAGTCTTCAAACACTCTTACAACCACGGCATCAGAACACAGACAATCTTACGACCACGACTTGAACACATCTATGACCACAGCAGCTGTCTACCACGTTCAGCTTACGACCATGGCATACTACGATCATGTTCAGCTTACGACCATAGCATGCTATGACCACATCTAGTTTCGACCATGGTAGTACAACTTCGACCTTTCAATCACGGTAGTAAGACTTTGGTTTTACGACCACGGCAAGTAATCGTAGCTACAGTACTCTTTCATGGTCGTAGTTACAGTACTCGATAGTCATTAGTTGAGGGCTTTGCAGTCGATGGTTGTAGGTTTTGCAGACTACCTTCATGGTCGTAGATTTTGCAGACTACCTTCATGGTCGTAGGTTTTGTAAACTGCTTTCATGGTCGTAGTCTTGGCTGTCTTGTCGATACTTGTAGACTTTGTAGTCTGTTGTTCTGCCTGTAGTAGTCAGAGGCTTAGCGATCGGTTGTTGTAAGCTTCTCGGTCGTTACTCGTAGACCTTCATGGTCGATATGAGTGCTTCACTCATGTGATCGTTGAGTACTCGGGTTGGGCCAGTGGTTGTCTAGTCGGCAAGTGGTGGTCGTTGATGGATGGTCCTTGCTTGAGGTACTCGTAGTCGAAGGACTCAGTACTCGGTAGAAGTGGTTTCATGACCACGGCAAGTGGTCAGTGTTGGAATGTTGTCTATACTCGTAGGTTTTGAGTACGTGATGTGGCTGGCGATACTCGGTAGTCGGTACTCGATAGTCGTTAGCAGCAGTGCGAGTGATCATAGGTGGTCTATCTCAGTTAACGATAGAATAGAACGGTCATAAACAACCTGGGAGATGGTCGTAGGTGGTCTGTCTCAGTTAGCGATAGAACAGAGTGGTCGTAAGCGAGTGATCGAGGCTATCGTTTGAGATGAGTGGTCGTAACGTCTGGTCGTGATGTGCAGTCGGGTGACAGAGCGATAGAGGCTTACGACCACGTACTGGAAAGCAGCTGCGGTCTGGTCATGATGTGCAGTCGGGTGACAGCGATAGAGGCTTACGACCACGTACTGGAAAGCAGATGCGGTCGGTACTTTCGCTCAGTAGCACGCTGCTGCGGTCGGTACTTCCATTCGTGATCCAGATTGCTTTGTTTCTGTTTCTATACGTTGTGCTTTGGTTTCAGGTGATAAAAAGTGGAGACAATCATTCACCCTCCTTTGATTGTACCATACGATCCTACACTCAGTAACTTTTGGGAGAAGGCCGGCCGGGTGAGGTGATGGGGGTTAACAAACTGCTTAGGTTAACTGTTGAGCTTAACATCCAAATTTACGTGAAAGTATCATGGTAATACAAAAGTGGTTGGATCGAACTAGGCTAGGCTACGTCGGCCCCGGCCCAAGTACCTTAGAGCCTCTCATACACTCGTATGTTTGACCTGTTGACTTAGGTCTGGAGCATCAAAGTAGGATTGTAAGCTCCAGCTGCCCAGGCTGAACCGAAGTAAGCTGCAATTAATTAGCCAGAATTTATTAGGGCTAGTTCTAAATAAACATACTGTGTCTGTGTGATTTCCTGCCAATAATAGAAAGTCAAGCATCTGGACTAGGTTTTCTGGAATCTTGGAGTAACTACAAGGCTACAAATACAGTTTTATCGAATCGAAAATTGATGTTAAAACCTTCTGCAGGTGTATCATCCAAAGGGAAGCCGAGAGAATGTTCACTAATTAACCATTCTTGACCTTAGCTAAGTGATCAATGAGGGCATGTTCTTTTTGGCTGCGGTTTATGGCTTTTGGTTGTGGCTTGTGGCTTTTAGGTTATTTGTATAAAAGATTACAGAGTAACGGAAATTCACGTGTGGTTTTTGCCGATATAAATGAAGTCAGTAAAGTATGTACTACAATTAACTAATAGACCTTATCTTAAAAAAATATTCCGTTTAAAAATTAGTTACCGTAGAAAAGCCGAAAAGTAGCTTTTAGAAGCTGAAAAGAGCAAGTCTGACCGCATCGAACATGTACGAACATGTCTAAGTTCATAACTCGTGCATGCAGCAGTTGACAATGTAACGGCCGGAGGCAGAGGAACGATGATTTTGCTAATGCTCCACAGAGAGAGCTCCCAGAAGAGCCAGCCGCGCGAACGCATCTAAATTTCCGTTTGGTTTGAAAGGTTTGCGATGGGGTTCTTAGGGCCTATTCTATTTGGCTGTGGCTTGTAGCTTTTGGATGTGGCTTGTAATTTTTGGGCTGTTTGTACGAGAGATTACAGAGTAACAGAAACTCACGTGTGGTTTTTGGCGATATAAATAAAGTCAGTAAAATATGTACTACAATTAACTAGTAAACCCTATCGGAAAAGATACTCCGTTTAAAAGCTAGTTACTGTAGAAAAGCCGAAAAGCAGCTTTTAGAAGCTGAAAAGAACAGAGCCTTAGGGTGCCTTTGGTTGAGCTTTTGGGAGCTGCTTTTGCTTCCAAAAAGCCAAAAACCAACCAAAGGGGTGGAAACCAGAAGCTGTTTTTTTAGAAGCAGCTACTTTTGGATAGTACAGTTTTGAAAGCACATTGGACCCTGCTTTCGGCTTTTGGCTTTCTGCTTTTTGAAATGGTGAAAATAGAGAGCTGTTTCACAGTTGTTTCAAGGAAAATAGAGATAGGAGGTAAGTTTTATACTTGTTTGAACCAAACATCTTACAGCTTTTCCACAGCCTACAACCTACAGCAGCTTTTCCACAGCCCACAGCTCACAGCAGCTTTTTCAGAAGCCACAGCTCAACCAAACACACCCTTAGTCTTGCGTTTTGTGTTTTTTGTTTTCCTTGTATGCGTTCCTTCTCATTGGGCTAATGGGCCTGTATTTCTCTGCATTGGCTTTGGGCTTTGTTTCCGTCCGGTCACCACGGTCCCAACCTTATCATGCCATGTCTGATCAATAGGGGTAGGATACAAATATAAATTATATGTATTATTTGGTTACTATATTCGATAGAATACAAATATAGTATGGATTTTTTATTCAATTAACAATTTCTCTCCTATTTATATTTGTATTCGAATTCGTATAAAATATAGATACGAATATGGTATAGACCTTTTATCATTCGAAATGTTATTTCATTCGGACTATTTGTATCCATATTCGGCGAAATAATATACATATTTTATTATAATATGACTAATTAGTTGGACAAGTTATTTTAATTCAATGTGAATTCATATTTTTAGGTGAAATAAATGAATTAGTATGATTAAGCGTGATTATACGAGGATAAAATTTCATTAATACCTTCATACTACATAAGTTATGTGGATATGTGGATCTGACCGAATTGAGTAGATATTCAATTCGAATTTGCATTCATTACAATATTTGATTCGTATTTGTATTCAAATTCAAATTCGTCTTCATTTATAAAATACAAATACAAATGTGGTAAGGACACTATTCGATTCGTATTCAATCCGTTTCCACCTCTACTGATCTAGGCCTATCTAAAGATAAGGTTTTTATGCTTTTATGCAAGATTCAAGAAAGCGCTAGGCGCTAGACGTGCGGTGGCTCGGTGCCTAGCGTCTAGGTGGACTAGGTGGCTGGCTTGGCTACGGTGCAAATAACCCACAACAAGAATAATATGATGAATTGAGCAAGTATTAGGCACCAAATTGAGAAAGATAGAAGGATAATTACCTGAAGAAGCAAGACATGAACAATTTGATGTAGTCATGTATATTATCTCCCCTCCAAAAGCTTGATGTAAATATGTATGTAATCAAATAATCATGTAAACCTGCATATTTAATCAATGATGAGTTATTTTGCTATTGTGTGAGAAAGAATGCATGAATGATTGATGAATGAATGTTAAATGAAAGTATGAAACATACATACGTACACACACAAACACATATATACACATACATATATATATGCATATACATACATATATGCATATATATACATACATACGTATACATATATATGTCCTGTGTGATTACTAATTACCAGAAAGAGGAATTACAATAGAGAATTATGTGAATGGCTAGTGCTATCTCCTTTGATCAGAATGCCTCCCTTTCTCTCTTTGACGTTAACCTTTATATAGCTAGTGATGCTACGATTATCGACCAGCAGAAGCTATGACCACCAAGTCGTAGGAGCACTTGTCAACCACCAAGTCGTAAAAGTCTCTGCCAACCACCAAGTCATAAAATCGACTGCCGACCACCAAGTCATGAAATTGACTGCCGACCACCAAGTCGAACACAGAGCTCGTAGAACTTGCTGACCACCAAGTGGTAAGAGCACCTATGACCACCAAGTCGTAAGAGTACCTACGACCACCAAGTCGTAGACCACGAGGATTACAGCCAGAAAGCAATCATTTGCAGAAACCTCAAAAACCAAACTCAACTTCTACACAAACTCTAATGCAAAGGTCAATTACTCATCACAACCATGGGGTGACCTCCACATACTCGAAGATGTACCTAACATAACATTTGTTGGACCTAATTGTTCAATGAAAGTATCCATATACTCGAAGATGTACTCACTTATGTGTACATAATCCGATGCCTACTTTGATTGTATGAAACTTGTCCCAATCTACAATGCACACACATATTCATAATACTCCTCTTCAGGCTGAACTTGGGCTACCATGACACGAATGCTAGCATGGCGGGCTATGGGCCATGCCTGGGCCTGGCCAGAGGCAAGGCGGGTCAGCACGGCATAGCAGGGTGACTGGGCTAAGCTGACACAGTACAACACGGCCCAAAGCACGGTGGGCCCAGGCCGTGCCAGCACAGCATGACCTAGTGTCCACCTCTATTAGTGATTGCTCTAGATCCCAAAGGCAATAATTCATTGAACATTTTTAACTCAAAATTTGGGCACTAGGCAAAAATAAATGAGAAGGCTGTACCAGAGTAGCAGTACTTATCTAGACCAATGATGCCACCTACCGCACCTAGGATGCTTAGCAGCTCCTACCATGCCTGAGTAGCTCGACAGGAGCTGCTGACCCACTATGGATCCCCGATGCCTCAATCCACCTCCCCATACCTCCCTTTGCCGTAGCTGAGCCTCACCGTCGACGGAATCGCCACTGTCGCCATCAGACAGAGAGAGTAGAGAGATTGATTGCATTTGAAGGGGAGAATGACAGGTGGGACCGGACATTATAAATGGAAAATGAAAAAAAAGAAGAAGGAAGAATGAGGGCAAAATGGTCACGATAGTGACATTTTGCATATTTTTAACCTTTGCGATGGTATTTTACAGGTCCTCTTCTTTATGATGGCATTTTCCAAGTTGTGAACAATTGTGATGGCATTGAACAAATTCACTCTCTATATAATATATTGTATGTTTGGATGACAAGAGATGTTGAAAGGCATGCTGGTATAACTTGTTGACTTTTATCCATAAAACAAACTAATGTGCTCCAATAGTCTATCCTTGTCAAGGATAAGCGAGTGTGGGTGTGTTCTTTTTGGCTACGACTGATAGCGTATGGCTACGATTTATGACTTTTGGCTCTGCGTGAGTGGTTGTGCAAATGAATTGAATGTCGATAAATCGATTCAAAAAAATGTCTCAATAAGCCGTTTCAAAAAAGCGGTGAAGAAATTGTCCTATCTGTCTATTCGGAGGAAGCCATAAGGTATAAGCTGAAAAGAATGGACCAAAATTAACCTTATAAGCAAGGCACCGAATCACTCATAACCTATCCCACTACCATCCGCCTTTCTCTAGCAAGGCCACCACCATCGACCACCTCCCTCAACCCTAAAACCTAACTCTATTAGGTGGGTTTTCGGCTACAACTGATGACTTATAACTGCAGCAGATGACTTTGGCCCTAGTGCATGTGCTCGTTCGAATGAACCGAATATCGATAAGTCGATAAGCTGCTTTGAAAAGGATGTCATAATTAGTCGTCTCGAAAAGGCGGCGAAAAAATAGTCTTATTTGTTTGTTGGAGAGAAGACATAGACTATAAGTCATGAGTCAAAAAGGGATCTGTTCTTTTAGATCACGGTTTATTAGTCTAATAAATAATAATTACTGAGAGAAAACAAAAGAAAACAAAAAATGACGAACCGCACATTGTTTATCTCTTGGCTTGCCGAAAATTTGTGCTTGGAGTCTCAATGGTCTTCGACCCAAACCACCCTACAGCTCACCAGGGAGAAAGTTACTAACTTACCATCGACGTCACCGCACGGATCTCGATGATATCCGAAGATTAGAAATCTGAGTTGATTTTCTAGCAATTCTGGTACAGATAGACCATCGTCCCACCGAACGAATAGCTCCAAACGCACACGGCACACCCTGATTAAATTTCTCCAAAGAAAGGCCGCCTTTGCGGCCCTGCCACGCACACGCATCGAAACCCGTGAAAAAACACGACTTCCGAACCATTGTCGGCGCTGAAACAATCGGGTAATGTCGGCGGTGGTTATGTCCGATGGGTAACCAAAGGATCAGACGTTTCTCTCTCCTCCGCTTCACATCCCCTTATTCCTCTCTCCTATCTCAGTTCCTTCTCTCTTCGTTCCAAAGGATCATATGTTTTCCTATCTCAGTTCCTTCTCTCTCTTCGTTCCAAAGGATCATACGTTTCCCTCCCCTCCGCTTCACATTCACTTATTCCTTTCCTATCTCAGCCGTTCATTTTTCTGTAGCGCATCCCCTCCATTTCCTTCTCTCTTCGTCTCCTCTCCACATCATCACCCCTGCCTCCCACCTCATAGCCTCCAAAATCTTCCACCTCACCCTCGACTACGGTGACCTTGCC
Source organism: Dendrocalamus latiflorus (assembly GCA_017311315.1). NCBI lineage: Eukaryota > Viridiplantae > Streptophyta > Magnoliopsida > Poales > Poaceae > Dendrocalamus > Dendrocalamus latiflorus. The sequence goes on from CM029675.1 coordinate 16,396,270, forward strand.
GATGCGTCCACCCCTGTGTCTATCGCCGCTTGCCTCCCATGCCGCATTGGTCAGCGTGTCCGACCTTCAGCCAGATCTAGTTCCCTCTTGTCTCCATCGTTGTTGGATCCGACAACTCCTCCGTCAAACCGTCGTCGCCCGTACTGGATCCAGCTTCTCTGCCATTCGATTCGGGCTCCCCGCCACTGGATCTGGCCACCGAATCCGCTGGCTCTGGGCCCTCCACCGCCTGCCTCGGCCCCCACCGCCCCAGTCGACTCTGCGGCCACCTCGGCCCTCCTGACCGCCAGAGCTCGCCGCCGCCTGCCATGGAGGTAAGTGTTAGTTTTTTGCTACAACATTCTGCGTTCATATATGCAACAATAAACAATAACGTTGCAACATCGAGATTTTTGTCAAAATATTTTGTTGCATATAAGGCCAAAAATTATTACATATATGAAGAATGAATGTTGCGGTGGACCGTACAGCGCTAGCGCCCGGATCGGGCGTCCGGGCGCTAGCAATTCCCAAGATACTATGGCCCTAATGATTCCCGTTTCAGTTCCTGGAGGTCGAAACAAATATGTTGGTTTCTTAATTTTTAGTTTATTTGATTATTTATTTTTGTCTTTTATTTAGTATTGTCTGTAAAGATATAATAAATTTTTTTATTTTTTAAAATTGAATTATTAAAACAAGTAACAGTCATTACAGCATAATTTTAATAAAAAACTAACAGCTAAAAACTAAAAGTCTTTAAAAAAGCTGAAATGACAGCAGCCTGTAACAGAACCGAACTTTTCTTGCGCACAATTCCGGAGTGAAAAAAGGCAATTAAATTCAGAGATTTTACAGGAAGGCGGAGTTATTTAGATAAGAGCAACTCCAGCAGTAGCCCTCAAAACAGGGCCCCTACTTTTTATTTGAGGGCTCTCCCTACTTTTGAGGGCTCTGTTTTTGGGGCTACACTCCAGCAGGAGCCCTCAAAACAGGACCCTCACATTCATTCTTAGAGGGGATGACACATAGGACCCACCCTCATCCTCATCCTACTTTTGAGGGCCAAGGGGCAAAAAACTCACTCCAGCAGGGCCCCTACTTGAGCCCTCAAAAGTAGAGGCTCCCTCTAGACCCCTCAGGAATGAGGGCTTGAGGGAGAGATTTGAGGGCCCCCTACTTTTGAGGGCTCAAGTAGGGGCCCTGCTGGAGTGAGTTTTTTGTCCGTCGGCCCTCAAAAGTAGGATGAGAGCTCAAGTAAAATCCTGCTGCCCTAAGAGATTGGCAGTCGTGCTTTGCATTGGCCGGAGGCATTTTGCCTCTCTAATCCTCTCCCTTTTTCTTTCTCGCTTTGTCCCTTTCATCCCCTGTGCTTGTCTCGCCTCCCTGTCCCCCCTCCTCACTCTCTCTCTCTCTCGCGGCTGCAGCGGCAATAAAAATAAATAAATCTCGCGCAGGGGCAGGGGAGAGGACGGCGCACGCACCGTCATTGTGCAGCGCAATCTCTTTCGCCTTTTTATTTGGCTCCTCCCTTATCCCCAAGAAACACGTCTCCAGAGAAGGAAGAGGAGAAAGGTTTTTTTCTCTCTCTTTTTTTCCTTCTTCCAAGATGTCTTCCCCAAGCAAGCGCCGGGAGATGGACCTCATGAAACTGTGAGGATCTTGGGAACTTTTATTTTCGCGTGAGATTGTTCTTTTGGTGATTCTTTTCTTGGTGGCCTCGTTTAATGCGGTTTTTTTGGGGGTGGGGGGGGGGGGGGGGCTTGGTTTCTTGCAGGATGATGAGCGACTACAAGGTGGAGATGGTGAACGATGGGATGCAGGAGTTCTTCGTGGAATTCCGAGGTCCTACTGAAAGTACGATCGTTGCGCAAAATCCGGTTTCGTCCTGTTTCTTGGGCCGATGTTCTGCGTTTCTGTTTCCGATTTCTGATCTAGATGTAGGGCAAAGCAAGTTTGGCGAAAATCGTGAATTTCCCTGGTCAATCATGTGCCATCCCTTAGCATTTAGTGGTTTAGCTCAAGATTCTAGGCTGATTTTGCCATATGCTTTGATAAATTACTCACTTGTTCAGTCGACCTGGATCATTTTCTCGTTTCAGTGAATTGAGTCTTGTTTCAGTGATATGGGAAGAGAAGCTGTATTTTCTAACAAATTATGAATATCTGCTGAATTTGATAGGTATTTATCAAGGTGGTGTCTGGAAGGTTAGAGTAGAATTACCTGATGCATATCCTTACAAATCCCCATCGATTGGTTTCATTAATAAGATTTATCACCCAAATGTGGATGAAATGTGAGCCTCCTGAGTTCTGCCCATCAAATTGTTTTGTTTATTAAAATTGATGCTCAATAATCCACCACAAATGTAGGTCTGGTTCGGTCTGTTTGGATGTCATTAACCAGACATGGAGTCCAATGTTTGGTGAGTTCTCTTCCTTGTCATCATTCATATGGGCACTCACTGCTTATTGTAGCTTGTATAACCTCAGATTGAATTTTTTGCGAAATTTTGCAGATCTAGTAAATGTGTTTGAAGTCTTCCTTCCACAGCTTTTACTGTATCCAAATCCTTCTGATCCATTAAATGGAGAAGCTGCTGCACTGATGATGCGTGATCGCCCTGCTTATGAACAAAAAGTGAAAGGTGATGTGGTTCAACACTATCCACTAGTTGTTTTTGGTACCTAGCCTAGAGTTATTATTTGTTTTGAACATCTTGTACTCTAATTCATGTCCATAGTATTTTGCGTGGGATTCATGACTTTCATATACATTGCAACCTTGTAAGATTGATCTGACATACAAATATACAATCTGAAGTAACCAATAATCACTTTATAGTTATCCAATGCGCACTGTCTAGGCTATGTGTGCACTTCAATCTTACCTGTGAAGGAAGTAAATTTTATTTTACTGACTGAATGTTAAGGTGCTTGAACATAAATGATAACTCATTTTGCAGCTATTTTAATAACTGCTTTACCATATAATAAGACCATTAGTTCATTATTGGTGTTTCACTGTTTCATAGAGGAACAAAAACTAGTAACATGTTGTGACACTTTAATGGGTCAGATATTATGCAATGTTATTAATGATTCACTCTTGGATAAAACTGATAAGTTTTCAGTATTCAAATTTGAAGATTTCCTTCTGTTTAGAAAAGTCACCTATAAAATCTAAAATCAAATCCAACTGGTGAACTTGATTGTTAGCCCAAAAAGCAATGGATAGCTTCAACTAAAAGAGAGAAATACGTTGGGAAAAGAGAGAGAGAGAGAGGCAATTTTACGTTTAGAAAAAGAGAGGCAATGTTCAGAAAAAACTCTAATGCTTTCGGGGGACTTAGATTATGTGCTTACATTTTATGTTCATTCCTGAGATCTTGATTGTTCAACATCTTGCGAAAGTTTCCTAAATACAGTGTATTGACCTTGGCATTAAAGAGGGCAATGAAACTCAAGTGAACGATTACGCAAAGCATGTAGAAGCCCTATTAGAGTATTTTCATTACTAGTTGAATACCTGTGCGTTGCTACAAATTGGCCCGTCACTTCTCAGTTCTAGGCATATGTTTGATTCATTGGTTGGCTTGACTCGAAGCTTCCCCTCGGCCTTGTCGTCTCGCGAGTTGCCAGTAACTCGTCGTTTGGATGCCATCCACTTCGAAAATGCCATGCCACCACGCCCTGTATCTTCATTCTTCTCTCTCCTTGCTTTACTTGAGAAAGGTCATGACGATGGGCCACGGTGCAGCAATGTGAAGGTTCTGCGAGGACGAGCTCATTTGCAGCTGCGATGACAGGCATGCATACATGCGAACAACTGACGGATTCATGCCTGCGTGCAAGCAACTAATAGAGAAACATAAGCTAAATCCTACATGCATGCATCTGTTACACAGGAGACATGTAGAGGTCGCACGTGGAGAATCTTCTTAACAACTAAACATGATTTCCACCATTAATTGTGACTTAGCGGCAGTTAATTGCAGTTTTTGGATGAACTCATGAAAAAAATCGTGCGAGAGGGGCAGGGCCCCACTTGTCGGTGCAAAAACTTTGTGGGAGCAAAGGGCCTGTTCTTTTTTGGCTGCGGCTTGTGGCTTTTGGCTGTTCATGTGAGAGATTACAGAGTAGCTGAAATTCATGTGCGGTTTTTGCCGACATAAATGAAGTCAGTACAGTATGTACTACAATTAACTAGTAGATCCCATCTTGAAAAGACACTCCGTTTAAAAGCTAGTTACTGTAGAAAAGCCAAAAGCTAAAAAAGAACAGACCCAAAGTAGAGGAGGGGCAGATGAACCACCAACAACTCTTTTAAGTAGTAGAGATTAACACTGCACTATCTTGAAGTTAGCCATTTTAAAATTAGAATGCACATTCCTAGTACATTGTAGGATGATCTCATGTTGGTCCCTAGTAGTGGTGGATCTCACATGACCTCCCAATGGTCCTCTGTTGATATATGGCAGTGCCATGCAACCCCTACTGATGAATAGCTATGTTGCTGGTTGTGGAAAATGACGACATTTGCTTTGCCATGCTCAAGAATTGAAAGAGTGCTTGTTGTCTTTGTGTGTTCTGTTACATTGGGAGTCGTCTTTGTCAATTGGTCTCACTTTTGTTTGACTGTTGGGTGTCACATGACATGAGGTGATCGGATGTGTTGGGCTGGAGATTGTTTTGTATGTTTCGATATGTTTGGATTTGGAAAGGCCCCTTTGTGTCTTCTGTAGCTCTTTTTGAGGGAATTGTTGTTTTAGAGCTTTCCTTTTATACATATAGTTGCTGATGGTATGGTTAACGTGCTGAAAATTTAACTGGATTTATTGGTTCGTCGATTCTGGTGCTGCTAGTATTGTTGTTCTTACAGTTGCTAAGTTAGTAACATATGAAAAGTCAGATTGTGTGATTGATTGCTATTGCCGCATGGTAATGTTGGGGAACTCCACTAGTAGATTCCTTAATCTGTAGTTAGGATTATATTTGAAGGGTGCGTGTAATTCTTATTTGGCATCCTAAATACCATGTCTTTGGTTAGTTATTATTTGTCCTGTTAGTGCTGTAGTTTGAACTAATTTTTTAAAGAGCGGCAAAGGAATTTGATCATACACAAAAAGGACAGGTGAAACTATGATAACTTGCCTAAATCATTTGTATTCACCATTTGTTGCTTAAACCAGCTAATCTAGCGTGATTTCTGCTTGTCAGACCCAGACTATGAGAAGCCCTAGCTGACCACAAGTGCATGCCCATGATTGTCTGTCCAGTCACTGCCAGTTGCCATGTCACCTGTTCATCATTGGTCGGTGTACGAAGGTTCTCCTGTTAAGATAAATATCAGAACCGAAATGGTTTTAACATGCTTGCAATAATGCCTTGCTACTGCTTCTGAAGCCCTGATGTTGTTTTGGTGCCGTCTACTACATGATCAGTTGTTGATTTTTTTCTGACTTAACCGTGTCCTTGGTAAACTAATGATTGTGATGATCATGTGATCAGAGGCTTGCAGAGTTGCAGTGTGCCTGGGTAGGTTGCTTCCATAAGCACAGCGTTCCTTGTGTCTAGCACCAAAGACACATAACTGTTCACATAAAATCAAGGTTCTAAAAATCGGCAACAGATACTCGACCAGCCACCAACCTAGTAGTGATTATACGGCATAATCGGTCTATTATGCGGTATAACCAGCCCGATTATGCAGATAACCGGCTAACAGGTAGTGGCACTCGTTACTTGTATATGGCCAAGTATATGACGTAGTAGACCTGTTTTTAGAACTGCATGAATGGAATGGTAGCTACTTTTTTTTCAAATTTGCCCCTTGAGCGTCCATTTTTGCAAATTTAGCCCTCTCCTTAGACCCTAAGATTAGTGCTAATTAAAGCACATGATTTGCGCAAATTAAATACAATTTGTATTAATTAAATGTGATTAGCACTAATTAAGCATACACACTAATCCGGCTAGCGACTTGCCGAGCTAGGCAAGAACGGGGCTAGATTTGCAAAAACGGATGTCCGAGGGCCAAATTTGAAAGAAAAAGTGGCTACAGAGCCATTTGGGTGAACAGTTCAAGGACATATGGACAGTAGTAGCTTTCTACATCACCCCTCAACTAAAGCACCCAGTTCTGGACATATGTCATGAAATGCTATACAGTTTTAGATTGCCCACAAGACATATTTTCCTCTTGTAGTGCCTCATGTATTAATATCATGCAATGTTGTGTATATTTTGTGAATGTGGGCACGAGGGCATTTGCCCATATGGTCTCATAGCATTTCTTGATACATGATTCCATTTCAATATGCACATTGCAACACTTTATATTTTAATTGGTCAAATGCGCATGCGCATGCATTATTGTGTTTTCTAATGCGGTACTCGAAAACTAACTTGATTTCCCCTTGTTTCTGCAGAATATTGTGAAAAATACGCCAAACCAGAGAATGCTGGTATAACCCCAGAAGATGAGTCCAGTGACGAAGAGCTTAGTGAAGATGAAGACGACTCTGGGGATGAGGCTATCCTGGGCAATCCCGATCCATAGTCAAGTTGTAACCTATTTCCACAGCTCATCATATACAATGTTCCTTGCAGAAATTGCAATCAAACAAAACATCAAAATCTGGGGAAAAAAATTGGATGTCATGTAAATAAGTGTACTTGTATGTTATCCAATGTTGTTTCCTTGAATTGACCAATTGAATTTGCAGCAGCGCTTACATTTTGCCACCCGTCATGCTTGTAGATTTGTGCTTTCGTTTCAAAGAATAAATAAGGTTGTAGCTTGCCGCTGAAGATAATGATGTGGGCTTTGATGGATTGCTTTGCTTGCTTGCTTGCTTGATCAAGGGTTGGCTTGTACCTCTCAAATTCGAGTACTAGTTCTGTTTTGGCACTTCAACGGATCAAATTTTGGACTAGCTATTTTGACTGAAGTCCATGGTCACTAAGGGGGTGACTTATGGTTGAAAAGTACAGTAGATAATGGTGATTTATTTAACGTAATTAAATTTTAAAAAATTAAAAATAGAAAAAAACAGGTTAGCCTATCAAGGACAGTACAAACGAATACGAAAAAAGAACCAATAAAAAAGCTCAAAAAATAAGTTAGAAGTCAGAAAAAGACGAAATTGTTGAATAATGAAAAATAAGTCAGAAGCCTAAGCCGTTTTGATTGGGGCCTTTGCTTTTTAAAATTTCACATGGGTTAAGAGCTGGTGTGCAAACTCGGTGAGATAATGTTGACATTGGCTTCCCGGTTTATTTCCTCGCTCATGTCAAAAGTATGGTAAATTTTTGGCACAAACCAAATCGGCCGCCAGTGGACGGCATGAGCGTACAGATACCTAGGGCCTGTTTGGTTGCCTGCATCCAGTTAAATCAGGCTGGTCGGATGCAGGGTCTCCTTGTTTGGTTGCCTGGTCGCTGGGTTCAGCCTGGCTCTGCTCATGCAAGATTCCCCCCGCAGCCAGGCTCTGGAGAAACGTGGGAATCGGGCGTTTCTGGGGAGCCAGGCTCGCGGGATGCAGGTGATTAGTCAGTTGATGATGTTATTAGTGTATATTAGTAAATATCAAGTATTATTAACGTGTTTTGAAGAAGTTTAAGATATAATAAGATACGAACATCTCATATAACATATCTTCATAATCATAATCTTATATTATTTTTATCTCATGCAACATATCTTCGTACAGGCAACCAAACAATATCTCTTCTCAGCCAGACTCTACTCGTATGTGAACCAAACATGACAGCGTTGCATGCGCTCAACCTGTCCCACGAGAGCCTGGCTCTCAGATACGAGCCAGACTCTACTCGTACGTGAACCAAACAGCCCCCTAAGAACACAGTAGCGGGAAAGTTGCGTGGCAACAACAACAAAAATAAAAAGGCGAACAACCATTTGCATGCCCCGGATAAGGTGGTGATCATTTGGGTTGGTGGCTTATGGCTGAAAAGCACTGTAGCTAGCTGAAAAAACACTATAGCTGACATAGACTTATTTAGCATAATTAAATTTAAAAAATATAAAAAAAATATGTTAGCCCATTACATATAATACAAACAAATACGGGGAAAAAAGAACCGGCAAAAAAGCTCAACAAAAAGCCAAAAGTTCAAAAAAAACGAAATTTATGAATAATGAAAAATAAGCCCGAAGCTAAAAACTGAAGCCAAAACGATTACAACTCGTCCAACGCGACCCCGCGTGCGGTGCCGTAGCCCGTAGCGCCTTGTGACTCGTGACGCACTTTTTTTCTGAGAAAAATCTATTTATATTATACTCAATGAGTAAAGTATACAAGTACTCAACATTACATAGATAGTAGACGAACAACATGTCACCATCAAATTCTTAGATCGATAAATGTGCTGAACTTTTTTATCTTCGTTGTCATCGACTCTGTATCTTACAACGGTATTTTGATTGCCAACAAACACGGCAGTAGAAAGTAGATTATCGATGATCTCCATTGATCTGTAGGCAGTGGCGGACCGAGAACAAAAATTTAGAGGGAGCTAGTGGAAGAAAGTCAACACCTGTCATCAGCAACTGTCATTAGCAATTGTAGTCTGTAAATAATAAAACTATCACATATCATTAAAAATAAATAAAAATGAAAGCTCAGTATTTCTTGCACGTAGGAATGCATGGCATGCAGATGCACGTGTAGCAGAAAAAGAGTAAGGCAGTACCAGTAGTAGCTAGTTTTGTACTGGATCAAAAGAGACATCCCATTATAGAGATAGTACTAGAACTTTGATTGCAGTATTCTGCACTATGTTGTCAACCGAGAGATGCTAGCAATGAGGAAGTCTAATCTGAATCATGCTTGTAAATGTAGTTACACTTTGAGGCGAAAGACCTATTTGGTTCCTGTTCCTTTCTCTCCTCTATACCTAGTACCTTTTTCTCTATCTTTGTGTGCTTGAAATTATGTTTCCTAATCTTCCGTCCATACTGCTGAAATACCAACAACATTCAGATGTTAGGTAACTGGAATGTTTCAGTTATGCTTGCCTGAATCGTCTGTCATTTCCACACCAACCGCATTTTGCACCGATCAAGGAAAAAAATGCAATTACTCTGATTTGTTGAACATGGACATTAGAGTTCAAGTTCATTGCCACCCAGCATGATCTGATCTGAGAATTTATTACAACTTACATATAACTCGATATCTTTCCATTTCACATATATCTCTAAAAAATGAAAACACAATTAGGTTGTTTGGACTGAAAGTAGCGCAGGGTCCATGACAGTTACATACTTTGTAGCAAGGTGCAGAGTGAGAGTTCAAACATGACAGTGGAGACTAGAGAATCAAGCATCATGAGAGTTCAATATATACTGCTATGCTTGTATCGTAGGCAGTTCTGGGCCTTGCCTGGGACACAGAAGAAAAATGCCAAGGCTCCTATGTCCAGTGAGAGCTCAACCTTTGTAACATCCTGAAAATTTGAATTCGAAAATATAAAATTTTTGAATTTCTTTTTGCACATGTGGTTTATTTGAATTTGGAGTTTATGGGATTTAACTGAAAAATGTGGTGAAGGTTCCAAACAGTTAAAGGACCAAGAGGAAACAAGCATGTTTAAATGATAGAAAATTTAAAATTTAAATAAGAATCTGAAAAGATGATCCGTAACAGTAAGAAAGAAATTTGATTTAGAACATAAAATATTATTTTTGAAAATAAGGGCATGAAAAACAATGGGAGCAAGTAAAGTAAATACCAACATTAGTTGGAAATATTTTTATTAAGTCCAAAATGTCATCAGGAACTTCTGTGAATTTTCCTGGAATTTTGGGAAGTATTTTCATATTTTTCTGAGGCTTATTTAATTAACTGCGCATTTCTGAAAATCTTTAAAAACAAAAAAATATTACAGCCGGACCGGCCATCACCCCGGCCCAACCACTCCCCGCGCGCGCGGCGGCTTAGCCCCGAGCGCAGTGCGCACGCGCCACTGGCAAGCGGGCCCGCCCTCATGGCCGCCTGCCGCCACTGCCAGCGGACCCGGCTTCGCCCCGCCCGCTCCCCCCTGGCCGGTGGCCCCGCACCGCGCCCGTTTCCCCTCTCTCCCCCTTTCTTCCCTACTCCTCACTTCTCCCTCTGCCGTGCGCAGAGCTTTCCTCCCCCGTGGTGCCCATGCGCTCGGCTTCGCTGCTGCCCCGCTGCCTGACGCGTCCCCTCGCGTGCACGACGCAAAAGCCTGCCGTGTGGTCACACGCGCCAGCCGGATTCCCGCTGCCCCGCCTGCTCCGCCGCCTGCCATTGCCGCCCGAAGTGACAAAACGAGCATCGCCCATTGCCAGCCCTGCTCGCGCGCCTATAAAAGCCACTGCGGCTTCCTCCGAGCTCCCCACCCCTAACTCTCCCTCTCACCGCACCCAATCGAGCCGGGAGCTTCTAAATCGCCGCCGGCCTCGCCCTTCGTTCCCACCGCCGGTGACATCCTCCCCGCGAAACCTCTCCACCAAACGCCGATTCCACCCTCCCTCTTCACCTCCAAAGCACTGTGAACACACCCCTGGTCTTCCTCGAGCACCTCGCGGACCCCAGCTCGCCGGCACCGGAGCTCCCGCCCGAACCACCGCCGTCGCTCGCTGCCGGCCCGCCTCGGGTCTCCTCGGTCCCCGCGGACCTCACCACCGGCACCCCCGAAGCTTGAGGAACGCGTTTTGCCCTTCTCTTGTACCACTCCGATCCCCGCTCGCCGTCGGCACCGCAGCTCCACCGCCGCCCTCGGCTTCCTCTGCCCGGCCCCCTCCACGACATACTCCAAAAGGATTTTTCATCCTTATAGGGTAAGCAACACCCTGAGGAACACTTGGCTAGCGCGCTCACTCTTTCCTCCCCCGTTCCCCGGCCGCGCGCGTTCGAGCCTTCGGCTCCGCAGCGCTGGGTTGAGCTTTCTCTATTTTTCCCCGGGCTGACAGGTGGGCCCTACCTGTCAGCGGCTGCAGCCCAAGCGGCCCACTGACAGCAGGACCCACATGTCAGTGGCAACCGGGGGTGGAAATAAATAAACAATAAAAGCTAGTGGGCCCTACCTGTCATAGATACAGTACTTAGAATTTAAAAATAATGTGAATGAATTAAAAATCACCAGTGGGGCCCACTTGTCAGGGATTAGCTTATTAAAGGAAATCAAGATAAGAATAGAGGGTAGATATAGCCCACTAAGTTTTTGTGTAAAGCTCATAGGATAGCCGAAGGCTCCATTAAAAATAACAGTAATAACTCATATCATTATTATGCCACTGATAATTAGATCCTAAATGGTATACTTAATAATAAAATATAATCTTGTATAACATGCCTTGTCTCATGTAAATAAGTTAAATTAAAAATAAACCATGTCCAATAATAACTGAAAAGGGTACATAACATAATCATACTGCAACATGCTACTAACCTGGACTCTAAAATTAATTCGGTAAGCTCAAAATCATATACATCACTTTTATATAGCATATGCCCCGAAAATGAGCCCTCAACAAAATAATACCCAGTAAACTCGCACACCAATTTATAGGTCTAACCTAACTCGTGAAACTTCCTTAATAAATATAAAAATAGTAGAAGAAGCTCGTAATAAAAAGATCGAGTCATCGTATTCTATTACCGATCTTGCCTCAAATCACTCAAATCACCCATTAACTCATAATAAAATTAAATTGAGTTTATTTGGATCTTTTGAGTTATTTGCCTTTATTTGAATCCAGTTGCTTAGCGAGTAATTAGAAATTGAGGTCTTGAAGAATCAAGGGAACAAGCGTGGTCAGAGTGAATGAAGATAAAGAACTGAAGCTCAAGAGAAAGCATTGTGTGAGCTCGAGACCGCAGTAAACCGTGCCAGGCGAGTCAATACTTTGATCATGTTGAACCTACATTTTCTGCAAACTATTTTTGTTTAAATTATCAAATTGCATGCTGTTACTTTATATGCAAATACATGTTAATTTAAGATTCTAGATATATGCCCATTGTTTGCCTTGAATAATATTACACCTCCTTTGGAATATCTGAATGTGTGAACCTTGTCGCCCTAGCAAAATTATTATAGTAACCTTTCGAAAATAAGTCCGTAATTTATATGCCATGCTTAGTATCGCATAGGTATTCATGGGCGCGAGAACGCCCAAGCATCACTTTAATCATGAGAAAATTTGGTTGGGCAGTCATGGTGGTAATGACTGGTATATGTTGGCTATGATTATTTTATGTTCCCAAAATCCCCAACTTGCTTAAATACCTGGATGGATGGTTTGAGGGCTGGTATGTGGTGCAGTGATTGCACAAAAGGTGAAATGTGGTGCAGTGATTGCACAAAAGGTGAAATGTGGTGCAGTGATTGCACAAAAGGTGAAATGTGGTAGAACCATCCGGGTAACCTTAAGGACTGAATCTTGTGATGTCAACCCGTGTAAAACAGTACAACCACAAGTCTGTAAAATACAACTTGGCTAAGTAAATTTATCGAAATCCCCGGACTCATCTCACCGGTAGTGGATGGGGAGTGGATACGCACGGGCAAGGGGGCCCTAAGGGACACCAGTGAAGGGTGAAGTTTCCCCAGCTGTTCTAAGCGTTGTGGGGAGTTGAGAAGCCCAGCTGCGTTAGTAACTATGGAGAAACATCCCGTGCATAGATGGGACCCACCGCAAGTGGGAGAAGCCCATAAAGTGAGATGACAAAAGGGACTAGATACTTTGAAAAGTCACTGTGACAGTCTGCTCAACCACACTTCTAAAGAATCGTGTGGCGCAATGAGTTGATTGTCTCTTGTGGTGAAAGTGTACAAACTCTACAGAGTCAAAACTATTCGAATAGCCGTGCCCACGGTCAAGGGCAGACATGGGAACATAACCAGATATAGTTCTATTTCAAAATGTTTTATGAATGGTAATGGAAAAAGTGGAGGGCAGTGGAAAGCCCTGATTTGAATTATCCTGGGTGTCGTCCCAGTGGTAAGTTAAGCGGCTATAACGCTGAAAGATGCTATATGGTGCGGATGCCATGTAACGGTGGATGGAATCTGGATCGCTATTATTATTGCATTTTCTTGAACATTATATTTTTGTTCAAAATTGCTAAGTCTCAGGAAATTTTTATGTATCATATTGCAAAAGTAAAATGTTTTCTCTTCTCGCAAAGTAAAATATATGAGGAAATAAGTAGATTCGGGAGTAATGAAGATGGAAGTTTGTGGTAAAAACATAAATATATTGGTGGACTCATGTCGATTATAAAAAGAAAATGATAGTGTGGATTCTGGGAGAAATAAATTGGTGGAGCCCAAATGGATTTATAGACTAGACAGATGAATTATATGATTTTTGGAGTATTAGGAAATGCAAAGGTATTGATTGGATTACAACACTGATATTTGATATAAATTCTTGGGAGATGTTGACAATATTGGGATTAATAGGATTTGAACGAGTTTTGGATGGATGAATTGATCTTGGGAGTTTGGGGTATGATAATAATTCCTGGAGTATAAACTTGATCAATGATATTCTTGGTGGATGTATACTCATGAATTAGTTAGAGATAGATAGTGGAAAAATAAGATTGATTATTGAAGAATTATGGTTGTGGATCAATAACGAAAGGATTGTTAAGAATTTAGAATGCAAAGGATACTGGTGGATTAAATAAATGATAATAGATAAATGATGTCGCTAGCTGTTTGGAGTTATAGGCGGTAATTGATCAGTGGACTATATAAGTTATGATACTCGCTATGTGGGGATTTAGACAGCAATGAAGGTATGATTGGTGGATTACATAATTGTTGATAATCGCTGTTTAGAGTCATAGATAGCAATCAATATGGAAAGAGCATGATCAGTGGACTGATTAAATGATGTCATTTGTTGTTTTGGAGTCTTAGACAGCAATCAATAAAGGAAGTGTATTTTGGTGGATTAAGTCGATTATAGTAGACGCTAGGTGGAGTATAGGTAGTAACAATAACACTATGATTAAATAATAACAATGCTACTAAAAGTGATTTTTGGCAAATAAAAATAACCCGAGCCTCTCCTTTGTTAAGCCATGCATACTATTTATTTGCATTCTGTGTATTGGCTCGCGGAGCACGGGGTTGGAGTGCTCACACTCGCTTTAGCGATAAATTTCAGAATCAAGAATCAAATCACCTCGCCTCAGCAACAAGATTGGACAAGCTGGCAGAGAAGATAAAGATGTCAAGGGCTAGGTCGCGAACCTCCAGTTGGCTGCCTGTGGGCATGTCCTGAATGTCCCATATGTGTGCTTCGTTCTTCCGCTGCTGCAATTTATTGATTTCGGCCTAATCGGCCCATGAGTAAGTCTACTATTTTATTTATGCTTCCGCATGATATGTAATTTGATGTCCATTACTGTAACTGTGTGCACTATCTACTGATCCAGGGAATAGTGCAGCTAGACACAGTAGATTCCGGATTATAAAATCTGGGTCTGACAACCTTAGACCTTGCTGCTGCCTCTGCTGGTCTCCTGAATCCCAGGCGCGAGCTTGCACCTGGTATTCTCCTCCTTCAGTCGTGGCTTAGGCGGGGGGGGGGGGGGGGGGGGGGGGGGGGTGGTAGCCGGCAGTAGGAAGGCGACAGCCCTACCTGATCCTCCGGTGGGTCAGCCCCTATATGTAGGATCTACACCTCGGTACGGTGTTGTTCATCGAAAGAAAATCAGAGGTGATTCATTTGCACACTTCTCGACCTGGGGTGATTTTTGGCGTAGGCGTTGCCATCATTGTCAAGGTATCGATTCGATAAAACCCATCGTATGTAAATAAAATTTTGCTAAGGACTCATTGGAGAAGAACATAACTAGAAAATTTAATCTAGGAATATAAAATTACTTCTAAAAAATCAACAAGCCCTACCCACTCAACACCAACGAGAACATCGAAGAAGAACAGAGAGACCGTTGGAGGGATGACAGAGTTGTGCCCAACAGCTAAGGTTCCTGGTGGCAGCTCCATCTCAAACATTTATTGGTTGGGTGGGTGTGACTGACATGACGCTCATGGTCACAGGAACTTGGTCCTCCATGTTCGAACTTCGCACGGGTGCTGTAGACGGTAGGCTCATGGCATGATGTGGGCTAGGTTCTTTTGATCTTGCTGTCTGTGGCTTTTGGTTTTTGTGTCTTCTTAAAATAAGGTGTACAAGTCGATTATAGTAGACACTATACTAATTTCAGTTATACTAGCAAAAATCATATTTGACTATCCCTCTCTTCGTATTTCCTCTCACGAATAATTAGAATTCAAAAGGCATAACGGCGCCGGTCCACCAGCAACAAGCCACACACAACATCGTCCAACCCACCTTGTGCCGCTGTTCATTGTGGGCTTGTTTGGATAGTGTCTTGGAGACGACCTGCCTGGCCCGAAGCTTTCCTAGAGAGCCTGGGGGTGTGTTTGCTGGTCGCCGTGAAAGCTTGGATGGTTCCATGCTAGGAAGGCAGGCCCAGCCGCTCGAAAACGAACGCCTGGGAGCCAGGCGAGCGACCATCGTCTTCTCGTGGCACCGAGGTCCACCGCTCGTGCTGCAGTGACGTCGGCCTCGATCCCGCTGCCGCAGTCTCGCCCAAGGCAAAAAAAAAAAAAAAAAAATCAAGGCGGCACGAAGCTCCGCGGCGCGCGGCACCGGCACGGCCCATGGCGCGGCCGAGCGCGCAAAAATCCACCTGCGTCCAAATTCTCGCGCAAAAACCCCCACGGCACAAGCCCAACGCGCGCGGCAGGCACGCGGTCTCACGGACACGGCCGGATAGGCAGTTTCGGCCCGGATCCCAACTCTCTCTCTACCGACCCAGCCACCAGCCCCGCCCCGCCCCGGTCCCGTCCCGCCGCACGGCACGCCAACCCTAGTTCTCTCGCCTCGCCTCCTCCCCCTCTCGCGCGTCGCTCCTCTGGCGCACGCGGCACGCCCCTCGGCCCTCATCATCTCCCTTCCCTTCTCCCGCAGGCCGCGCGCCCCTCCCGGAGCAGCCACCCTCGGTGGGGCGCCTCAGTCCACCGCGGTTGGCCCGGCACCACCGGGTTGCGCGTCGAGCGCGCCAGTGGGCAGCAACCCTGTACGGTCACTCTCCCCACCGGGCAGGCACAGACACCGCGGCTTCAGTGCTTCGGCAAGCCCAGAGGTACGGCAGTCGCTCCCCCTCACTATTGGGAATTCTATCCCCAAACCTAGATTGGTAAAGCACTGGCTTTCCACTCCTTTTTTGCTTAATCTTGCTCAAATCAGGCAGAGACCGGTAGTTCAATTGTTTGATATCGGCGGTTACTTAATACTGAGGTTACTAGATGTGTGATGCGGCGTTGGTACCAAAGAGACAGCATCGATTCTTGTTGTCTCTGGTGGTGATGAAACCATAACTACTCGAGGTTTAAGGTTTTTTTGGGAATCCCAAGGATTGGGAATTTGAGATGTGCTTTCTTCTTATTTTTCAAGCAAATATATTGTAAAGGGAACCCATATAGTGTCTTTTGTGCAGGAAAGTCTCACCTCAGCTTTCCTGCTGTGTTATGCTTACCCTACATGCTGTAGAAAACTTCTGCAATGGAAGGGTCTGAATCTAGTAGGAGTTGCAGCAGGAGAGATGTCGAGGACAGTGTTGATGTCAGGGGAAGCTGGAAGGAAGAGGAAGAGGAAGAGGAAGAGGAAGAGCGAGAGTATGTTGACAGCAGGAAGAACCGGTCTGGCAAGTCAAGGAAGCACAGCTATGCGGATGAAGTTGAGGAGCCGGATGATGGTAGGAGGAGATCTTCAGCTGATAGGAACGAGTCGAGAAGGAAGTCGGTTACAAGCTCAAGCCGGGCCTACAGCGGCGATGAGGATGACTACGATGCAAGAAGGGAATCACGGGTGTCCAAGGTTCCAAGAAGAAGCCCAGAAGAGAGAAGTGAGAGGAGATCGTCTGATGGGTACAAGGATAGAGATGGGGATAGTGGCAGGAGGAGAAGAGAAGATGAGAATGATTGGGATTCTTCAAGAAGATCTAGCTCTAGAACTTCTGGTCATGATGTTTCTCATAGTAAAAGCAGAAGCCAGACAGATGGGCCATATGATGTTCAGCATGAGAGGCAGCAGGAGAAGGATATACAGAGTTCAGAGGGAAGCGAGAGCAGTAGGGACAAACAAGGGCACTGGGGCCAAGAGGAAAAGTCTTACCAGAGGAGAGTGGATGAGGCTTATACGAACCGAAGAGCTGATGAAACCGGTTCTGATAGAGCTGATACAAGAGATGGTAGGTCCTCTTCTGATCATAGTAAGCACAGGAATGCAAGAGAGGCTCACGACGACAGGAATGAATTAAGTGAAAGATGGGAAGACACTGACAAGAGAAAGGGCTCTGCCAGAATTGAAAAGAATGATCAAGATAGATGGTCAGTTGATCCAAGGTGTGACACTGGATCGTATGTGGCTAGAGAGGATAAGCATGGCAGGGTCGAAGAGAAGCCACCTGTTTCTGTTGACGATATTGGACAAAGTACCTCGAATCACAGTGCCAAGCCTGAAGATAACGATGATAAACTTAGGCATCTAGTGGAAAGTACACATGAAAATAACGATAATGTGGAAACAAAAGATAAGTTTCCTTATTTGGATGAGGATGGGTGTGCACTGTTGAGGGATGGAAGCAATAAAGAAGCTAGACATGATAAGAAGTATCACAGAAAGAAGGATGGGGGTGATCGAGGTCATTCGGACTCAGATAATGAAAGAAGCATAATCATGAAGGAGAAAAAAAGGGAGGATTCTCATGGAGATTATAAATCATATAGGGGAAGGGACAGAAATAGAGAGTTGGAAGGATCTAAAGAGTACTGGAGGAATCGTCAAAGGCAAGATTCAAAGGAGGCAAATGACACTGTTACAGAATGGAAGCATGGCCAGGAAAGGTTAGATGGTGGAAATTTCCATGGCCGGTCTGGGTACAGGAAAGATTCCAGGGGCAGATATGAGAGCAGCAAAGGCCATTCATCGTATGGAAATCGATATGACAGTTCTGATTCAATAGAAATACGGCCTAACAGGAATCTTGATTTTGGAAGGGAGAGCTCTGTTTCTGAGAAAAGAACCGAAATGGGATCCCATCAGGATTTAACGCCTGGGACAAATAATCCACATGAGGAGAACAAAAGAAATTATGGAAATGGTGAGGATTCTCAGGAGAGATACTATGATGATACTCAAAATATGGATCATAGTACTGGCAAAAATCCTACTGATTCTCAAACTGGGAGAGGAGGATTGAAAGGAGCAATGACATCCAATACTTCCGGAGCAGATCAAAGTAGCAGTGGCAGCATGATTTCTCCAATTCCTCAGCAAGGGCCAAAAGGTGGTAGACCCTCTAGAGGGCCAAGGGGGAGGTCGAATGGAAGGGACCCTCAGAGAATGGGAGTTCCAGTGCCTATGATGCCGCTTCCACCATTTGGACCGCTTGGTTTGCCACCAGGTCCAATGCAACCGATGGGGCCAAGCATGCCCCATTCTCCTAGTCCTCTTGGACATGGTATTTTCATGCCACCATTTCCGGGGCCTCTTGTTTGGCCTGGAGCACGGGGTGTCGATGCGAATATGCTTGCTGTTCCACCCAACCTTCCTATCCCTCCTCCAGTAGCTGGCCCTAGCTTCACTCCCAGTGTGGGGGCTGGCCCAAACCAGAACATTCACTTAAATCAAATAGGCACCGGAAGAGGAGCTGCAATGAATGCATCAGGATCTGGTTTCAGCCCAATAGCTACTCCAAGTCGTGAAATGATGCATGATAAACCACCTGCAGGCTGGACATCACAGCGGAACAGTGGGCCTGCTGGAAAAGCTCCTTCAAGGGGTGAACAAAATGATTACTCACAGAACTTTGTGGACACTGGCATGCGACCTCAGAATTTCATTAGAGAACTGGAGCTTACAAGTGTAGTGGAGGACTATCCTAAGCTTAGAGAACTCATACAGAGGAAAGATGAGATTGTTTCTAACTCAGCTTCGGCACCAATGTACTACAAGTGTAACCTGAAGGAACATGTGCTTTCCCCAGAATTTTTTGGCACAAAGTTTGATGTTATTCTTGTAGATCCTCCATGGGAGGAATATGTTCATCGTGCTCCAGGTATCACAGATCATATAGAGTATTGGACACCCGAGGAGATTATGAATTTGAAAATTGAGGTTGTTCTCTATACAACAGTTATTACATCTTTTCTTTCTCTTCAGGAGCTTGCCTTTTCCTGTGGAGTTGCTATGTGACAGTTAGTTATTTGACTCAACAGGCCATAGCTGATACACCCTCATTTATCTTCCTTTGGGTTGGTGACGGTGTTGGTCTTGAACAAGGCCGTCAATGTTTGAAGAAGGTAAGTCAGCTACCTCTTTGTATGATTCGATATTTTCGCAATTATTGTTTCTGTTATTTGTGTCTGTGTTACCAATCACTGGATTTTTCTCTGATATTTTTGTTGAGGGTACGAAAAACAGCACAGAAGTCCTTTGTAAGACTTCTTGACACTATCGTTTCCATTTATTTATCACACTTGAGCTTTGTTTTTTAGGCAGTGGCATTAATTTCAGCTTGTAGAAGACCAATCACCAATATAACCGCTCCGAAACATGCTGTCCACAATATGGTTTACTCGTATCTTTTAATGTAGTTGTTTCTTGTTCATGGCTTTGTCCAGCCAAAGCTTTAGTCTGCAAAGAGGCCATATCCTTTAGAATGTCCACTTATTCCATAAATACTAACCAGTGTTTCATTGGATTGCTTTGCAAGACAGTATCAGTAATTTCAGCCAAGTGATGAACAGTGGAAATGATATGGATATTGCTAAATATTCTTGTTGTGCAGTGGGGATTTCGTAGGTGTGAGGATTTATGTTGGGTAAAAACCAACAAGAAAAATGCAACACCAGGTCTGCGCCATGACTCTAATACATTGTTACAGCATTCAAAGGTTAGTTATACTATATTTTCCATGCCTTTATATACTCCCCTCTCACTGGTTTTATTTTTAAGCATACATTTTTTTCCTTGCGCAGGAGCATTGCTTGATGGGCATAAAAGGAACTGTACGGCGCAGCACTGATGGGCATATCATCCATGCAAATATTGACACTGATATAATAATAGCTGAGGAACCTACTGATGGTATTTTTTACTTGTTTTTATTATAATACTCGATATCATTCTTCATGTGTGCCCTTGGCCAACTACTGACTTGCGCTTCTGCTGATTGCTATACTCTTCTCTGAGACTATGTTTCATCGGCTGCCACTTCTGGTTCCTTTATGAATAATTTGCTCTCTTTTCTTCACCTGTTGTGTACTCAGTTTCAGTTGCTTTCATTTGTCATCTTTTTTATGTTCCTTTTGTTCAATGTCGGCTTTTGTTATGTTTGTTTTTGTCATGATGTGAATATTCCTGTTTGATTTAGCAAATAGGTGATTATTCTGCATATAAATGGCAAATATATTATCCATATTTCATTTGACATGTGGGATAAATTTGTTCATTTATAGATGATCTCATTGACCTGTAGCGAGCTGCCCATCTTGTTGTCATTGGGGCCTGTTCTTTTGCTCCGAAGCCGGCGGCTTTTGGCTTTTGCTACAGTACCTAACTTTCAAACAGAGTATTTTCTCAAGACGGGGTCTACAAGTTAAACGATCTACACGTTAAAAGCCCAACATCTGTACAAGCCAAAATCGCAAGCGAGTATCTGTCTCTCCGTAATCTGTACCGTAAACAGCCAAAATTCAAAAATTTCAGCCAAAAGCCATAAGCCGCAGCCGTTGCCAAACACCCCCATTGCCATTTATTGGTGACCTATGTAGTTGTCATTGTGAGAATTGACCCACAGATCTTCACTGAAATTCTAATAAGGAAATGTATTGAATTACGAGATATTCATCGCTATTAGATCAGCTGGGAGGAACTATACCCACTTTTAAATTTTTATTAAGATAAGGTAGAAAAATATTTAATTAAACATATCAGCTGGCTGAACTCATATTTAGGTATATAAGCTCTCTACACCACTATTAGTAAGGGTGCAATCGAAGCGGATACGAATGGATATCGCTCATTTTGTATCCTATTCCATTTTTTTGCTCGGAGTCGGACACGGATAGTGCTGGATACTCATTTTTCCATTCTGTATTTGCTTTGCAAGTCTTCGGTTGGTCGGACGAAAATTATCCGCTTGTTTTGCACCTCTATAGAGACTAATCATCGAGATGTCGAAGGAAGAGCACTCAATATTCCCCGCCTATTCAGATGCGACAATCTGCTTATTTGTTATTTTGTTCCTAAGTGAAGTCACAACACGCTTCTGACATACGGACACATACAAACGAATATTGTTCATCCCATTTTTCGTCTGAGTCGGACACAAATGGTGCCGGATTTTATTTATCTCTTTTGTATTCGCTCCGCAAGCCTTCAGTTAGTTTATTGGATGGAAATTATCCGTTTTGTTTGCACCCCTACTATTAGTGATTGGTTTGCTAACTCTGCAACTTGTGCATTTGTTCTGCATAACACAGAGGAGAAATGGCCGTTTTATAGCATCCAGTTCCTAATAAATCTGGCAAGGTGTAGTTGGTCATTGTGTTCATGCTCAGCAAATGGGTGGCCAACCTTTGCGTGGCTACATGGAAGCCATGCCTTCCCATTCCCCAGAGAGGTGGGTAAGGGAGGGGAACATGGTAAAAAAGAAACATATAATATATCAAACACCAAATGCTGCAACGATGGTTAATTTTGAGTTTATGAAAATGGAAAAAAATGTGAAGCTCTTCCAATTTGTTTCTGGAAGGAGAGAAGAATTCAGCTAGCTGTGTACTGTTCTTTTAGTTCAACTAGAAGAATACCCTGCTTGTTGCAGCGTGAATTTGTAGAAATCAATTTGCTAGATGTAATGTTTGAACAAATCAAGATGAAACATGGTAGAGCCTAAAAGAATTAAAAGACGATGCAAACGAGGGAACATCTATGACACTCAATTTCATCCAAAGGTTGTGAGCAACAGGGTGATGTGGTTGTATGAGAGGAGAGAAGTAGCATCGTTATTTTGGGAGATATGGTAACCCTGTAAAACTCCTTTGGAAAACTCTGCCACTTTTGCATGTCATTTGTTTTGAGTATGCTCCCTTTAGAGCTTTTGAGAAAGTTAGTAGAAAACATTTATGCTAATACCTGTTCTTCTACACATTTGTTAGACCAAGATCATACATTATTTTTCCCTCCATGCAAAATTACTTCAGTTGTTTATTTATTGATAGCAATAAGTGAAATATGGCCTTGAAGCATTTTATTTCTTGTTATAAAGGTTCAACAAAAAAGCCTGAAAACATGTATAGAATCATTGAGCATTTTGCTCTTGGAAGGAGACGTCTTGAACTCTTTGGCGAGGACCATAATATTCGTCCAGGTTGGCTTACTTTTGGGAAAGGTTTATCCTCATCAAACTTCAATAAAGAGGTATGAAGAAGGTTCTATCTCAGTTCAAACACACATGATTATGAGCTCGACAGGTTTTTATTCCATAAGACCTGCTAAGAAGTTGCATGCTTGCAGGCATACATTAAGAACTTCACGGACAGGGATGGAAAAGTATGGCAGGGAGGCGGCGGGCGAAATCCACCACCTGATGCTCCTCACCTCGTTGTGACTACTCCAGAGATCGAGAGCCTCCGGCCCAAGTCGCCCCCACATAAACACCAGCAGCAGCAGTCTATGCCCCCAATGGGATCTAGCAGTTCCACAAACAGGCGGCCTGCCGCAAACTCCCCGCATAACGCAGTGACTGTTATCGGTTCTGAAAACATGATGCCGGCGCCATGGGCTTCCACTCCAATGGCAGGTTTGGGAATGCTGGAGGGAGGAGCTGGTCCTGACAGCAATCCATTTGATAGCTATGGCTTCAATGCCCCTTATGGAAGACCAAGCGGAAATCATATGGATTTTGACACGCACAGGTTGTAACATTTATTCAGCTGGATGATTATAGCCGAAGTTTTGTTCCAAGGAAGCCATTCATTGCTAATAATATAATCGTTATTGATTTGTGTATCCATCGATGCTATTGATTGGTGTATCTATGGATGTTTTGCATGTCATATGTGCTATTTTTGTCCTGTGTTTGACCACTCTCGATTGCCCGTAATTGGTCCTTTTTGCTTTTTTTTTTAACATAAACTCATGCATGGACGTAGAATTCCTCATATTGCCCATCTTCAGATATCTAACTCATGAGAAATTTCCATACCTTCGGCTACGAGACCCAGCGCTAGCCAACTGCGCTAGTTGGTTCTTGTTGGTTTAGTGTTTTCGGTGTAAAGGGTGACTTCTTTTCTGATGTAATGGAGGTGTCTTAGGCTGGTGTTTGTATTATCTTCTTTTATCAATGAAATTAATAAAAAT
The DNA here is from genome assembly GCA_017311315.1 of Dendrocalamus latiflorus. NCBI lineage: Eukaryota > Viridiplantae > Streptophyta > Magnoliopsida > Poales > Poaceae > Dendrocalamus > Dendrocalamus latiflorus. The sequence goes on from CM029675.1 coordinate 16,419,722, forward strand.
GAGGTAAAGCTGATGCCCTTGTTAAAAAAACACACCTTTCCCCCCTAAACTTGCTGCCAGTGAGAGGGGGGGGGGGGGGGGGGGGGGTTCTTTCCCCGGCCCATCTTTCGCAGCTCACTTTGCTCGGCCTTGCTCACGCCATGCATCACATCCGCATTTCCTTCTCTGTACCATCGTTGACCGATGGGGCCTGCATTTTAGGTGCGTTGTCTCTGAGTCTCCTGCCACCACGCCATGTCCGCTATGGACTTCTTCTCTGCGCTGCCTTCCCATGCTATTTAAGGGCGCCTAGAGCCTTGTAAACCCTCACCTCGAGCTGCCTATCCTCTTTGCCCTAGCCGCCATTGCCGGTTTCACTATGTTGCGCTGCAATGTCACCACTGCCTTCCGTAGCTCCGATGAGCAATTCCGTTGCCGCTGGAGAGCTTTCGACCTCGTCGTCTTCTTCCTTAGCTTTGCCATGCGCCACCCTACTTTCTCTGCACCATGCCATGGCCGGAAAACCACTGGAACAAGCCATTCTCGTGAAGCCGATCCTCTCCACTGTAGAAACCTCGCCATTGGTCGTCCCCATCGACCACTAGTCTCCACACCCGATCAAATAGCTTCACCTGTGTCCTAGGAACTCGTTGCGCTATATGCACTAGCGTAATCCTAGACTAGTGCGGAATACATAGAAAGTCCAAATTTGTTCATTCGAGTCTTGACAGAGATGGTATCAAAACTATATCAACTATAAAATGAAGCCCTAGTTAGTATGGTTGACTTAGCAAAAATTTTCAAAATCAAATCAACAAAATATCTATCTAGTAATTCTCTATTCTTTCTTCATTCTTATGTTCTTACTCTTCACCTTTCTGGAACTTTGTCTTCAATTATTAAATTGACTTGTTCTCCCCATAATGTCTGTAGATGTCTCGAGTTTCTCATAACCGGAGTAGAGGTTGGCCTGGAATTCTTTGAGCTTTGTTGCAAAGTTTCAGATCAAAGAAGAAACAAGTTTATTTCATGAAGAATGAGTTGGCAACAGGCCAATGCATTGGATTCAGGACATGATTATACTCTACCACAAAGATTGGGAGCCAAGTTCTTCATCATAGCCTGAAGTGTTATAGTGCTCATGAAGACTTGTCTGTGCATGGAGCTACGCATAAACCCGTTTGACGTCTCTGCAATCTGTATAGAATCAGTTTGTTCAAGCTCACCCAGAAGTTTGAAAAGAAATACGCACTAGTGTCCAGTATTTCTGAGCAAGAGGAAGTTATGGAGGAATCACCACTACCATTGCCAGTCCCACTACCTTCACCTACTCCTCCTAGTCTGGAAGAAAGACAGTGAATAACTAGCAATCGTCGGGAACATCTTCGCCATTTCATTGTAGCTGAAGCAAGATAACTATCGCCACACGTTCATAACTCATGGGTGTTCTACAGTGATTTACAATCAGAGTTGGGCAAGTCTTATTTAGCAGAATCAGAGTGGAAGCCATCAAATTGTAACCCTGCCATAGTTTTTAGCATTGTGTAGATTGTTTTGCTTTTTCTTTACAGTTGTGTGTGATGTGTGCTGCAGTTTTGCTCTGGCATTATGTTGCAGTCATGTCAAAGATCTTATTTGTGGAACTTAATGCATTTTTGCTATCCTTTTTTTAGCTAAGTGAGTGCTTTTAGTTTAGATTTTGTCCTTAGTTTATCCCCTAGATGAGTTTACCACTTATCTTTGCTTTTTTCCCCTCTTTCCTTTGTAACCTGTGGTGCCAACTTAGCATATGGTTAACACTCGAAATTCAACTAATCATAGTCAGATGGCCTCATATCCTTGCAGTAGTGCTGCAAATCCTTTAGCTCAGGGACAACAGTCAGCTCCAGTTGGTTTGGATGCAACCTTAAGTTAGTTCATGGCAGCCCATACTCAGCTCGTGAACACGATAATGTAGAATCTGAACAATATAATGAATCAACAAAATCTAGAAGCCATTGCACCTCAGCTAGTTCGTCTACCATTGAAATTTGCAAAATTTATGACTCGACTGCCTACCTATTGTTGTTCTACTAAACCTTTGGAGGTCGATGATTGACTTCGTTCTGTGGAAAAGAAGTTAGCCCTTGCTTAGTATACAGACAGAGAGAAAGTTCTCTACACTACTCACCAGCTTGCGGATAACTCAGCAGTTAGATTTCTAGATTCCAGCTCCAACGCCTCCTCATAATGTTTTGGGACCTCACCCTATCAACGTTAGCAATCAGCCTTAGCGGAATGTTAACCCTGCAGCGTCAGTTACTTGTTTCAAGTGTCATGAGCCAGGTCATTATGCTAAGAAGTGCCCGTAGAAGCAAGCTCGTACCCCAGTTCATTTTAAGTTAGGAGCTACACCAGACAGGACCCCTATTCCAGGAGCAGTACGTGGAGCACCCCAAGCCTCAAACCAAGTCACTAGGACACCGCAATCAATTGCCAGAAGTTAGGTTAACCACATCATAACAGAGGAAGCCTAAGCAGCTCGGGATGTTGTGATGGGTAAGTTTCTAGGAAATTCAATACCTGCCACAATTTTATTTGATTCTAGAGCTTTGTATTCTTATGCTTCTTGAAGTTTTGCTATTAAGCAACAGTTGGAGACTGTTATTCTTAGATCTGTTCTTTTGGTTCAATCTCTTGGTTCTGAGTTGAGCACAAACTAATGATGTTTTGGAGTTAAGATAACTATTCAAGAGGTAGACTTCTTTGCCGATCTCATTATCTTGGATATCAAGTCTTTGGATGTAATTCTAGGAATGGATCGGCTTGCTAAACATCAGGCTGTGTTGGATTGTGAAAATAGAGCTATCACCTTAGTTAGCCCAGATAGAATTGAAGTGAGATTTGAAACTACTTCAGAGCAGCCGAAAGAAGTTATGGTTTGCCAGAGTAAAGGTGTAATCTTGGAGGATGTGCCTGTTGTCAAAGAGTTTCTTGATGCTTTTCCCAGTGATCTTCTAGGAATGCCACTAGATAGAGACATTGAGTTTTTGATTGTGTTAGTTCCTAGTACCCCCTCTATTTCTAAGAGACCTTATAGGATGCCTACTAACAAGTTAGTAGAATTGAAAAAATAGATTTAGAAATTGTAAGAGAAAGGTTATGTCAGACCTAGTTCATTACCATGGGGACCCCAGTGTTGTTTGTCAAGAAAAAGAATGGTAGCTAGCGTATATATGTGGATTACCGTGTACTCAATGAGGTCACTATCAAGAATAAGTAACCTTTACCTAAGATCGATGATTTTTTTGATTAGCTCAAGGGAGCTAGAGTATTTTCTAAGATTGATTTGAGGTCATGATATCATCAACTAAAAATTCGTCAAGAGAATATTCCCAAGACTACGTTCTCTGCCAGTTATGGATTGTATGAGTTTATAGTGATATCCTTCGGTTTGACCAATGCTCCTACATACTTCATGAATTTGATGAATAAGGTGTTCATAGAATATTTGGACAAGTTTGCCATTGTCTTTATTGATGACATTCCGATTTACTCTAAGAATGAGAAGGAGCATGAGGATTATTTGAGGCTAGTGTTGCTGAGGCTCAAAGATCACAAGTTTTGTGCTAAGTTTAGTAAATGTGAGATTTGGATGAAGGAAATTGCTTTCCTAGGCCATGTTATAACCTCAAAAGGTGTCGCAGTTGAACTTGAAAAAGTCAAAGATGTGCTTAATTGGAAGTCACCCATGACAGTGCCTCAAGTTAAGAGTTTCCTTGGTATGACATGATATTATCGTTGTTTCATTGAAAGATTCTTTAGTGTAGCAAGGCCACTCACACAATTGCTGAAGAAAGAAAAGAAGTTTACTTGATGCCAGAATGTGAGAAAAGTTTCCAGAAATTTAAGGAGTGTTCGAGCACTGCACCAATGTTGATTTTGCCAGATATTAATAAGGATTTTGAGATCTATTGTGATGCATTATGTAAAGAATTGGGATCTGTGTTGATGCAAGACAGAAAAGTGGTAGCTTATGCTTCGTGTCAATTGAGACCACATGAAGAGAATTATCCTACACATGACCTGGAAGTTAGCTGCGGTTGTGCATGCTTTGAAATTTGGCGTCATTACTTCTCATGTGTAACTGTTGTGAGATCTATATGGGCTACAAAAGTTTAAAGTACATCTTCACTTAGGCCAATCTTATTATATGGTCGAGAAGATGACTAAAATTGATAAAAGACTACAATATTAGGATTCATTATCATCTAGGCAAGATTAATATTGTAGCAAATGCCTTGAGCAGAAAAAGTTATTGCAATACCATGATGATTAAAGAAAGTCAACCAGCTTTACATGTGGAATTTTAGAAGATTAGTTTGGAGTTGGTTGACAAAGAATTTCTAGCTACTTTGGAGCTACAACTTTCTTTGAATGCTTAGATTCGCAAAGCGCAAGTAGATGATGTGGATATTAAGGATATTAAGATTAATAAGATAAAAGGTAAAGCTCCAGGTTTTGCAGAAGATGATCAAGGAATTGTTTGGTTGAAGTGTCTGTGTGTACCAAATTAGAAAGAACTTGAGGAATTGTTACTCAAGGAAGCTCATGAGTCTTTGTATTCGATTCATCCTGGCAATACTAAGATGTACCAAGATATCAAGAAAAGTATTGGTGGCTTGCATGAAGTGAGAGATCACAGAGTATTTTGCCTTCTGCGATGTGTGTTAGAGGATTAAAGCTGAACTTCAGAGGCTAGCAGGTTTGTTGCAACCATTGAGAATTCCCAAGTGGAAATGAGAAGAGATTGGTATAGATTTTATCACCAAATTACCTAGGACAAAGGAAAATTTTGATTCAATCTTGGTAATAGTGGATTGTTTGATTATAGTTGCTCATTTTATTTTAGTCAAGACCATTTATGTAGGTGACTAGTTGGTAGATTTATATGTATCAATGATTGCAAGTCTCCATGGAGTACCTAAAAAGATAGTGTTGGACTGCGAATCACATTTTACATCTTGGTTTTGGAAAAGTTTTTATGAAGCAATGGGTACTCATTTAAATTTCAGTACTACATATCATCCTTAGACGGATGCACAAATTGAGCGTGCAAATTAGATTCTTGAGGGCATATTGAGAGCTTGTGTGATAGACTATGGAATATAGTGGGTAGATGTTTACCTTTTACAGAGTTTTCCTACAACAACTACTACCATTCTAGTTTGCAAATGTCACCATTTAAAGCTTTGTATAAAACAAAGTGCAGAACCCCTCCCAATTGGAAAGAGATTGGAGAAGGTCAAGTTTTTGGACCAAATTGTTTAAAAAGGTCGAGGAAAAAGTTCACCTAATTTAGGAACGGTCGAGAACAATCCAGACTAGATAGAAAAGTTATGTAGATAATCGTCGTTGAGGTTTAAGTTTTGAGCCAAATGATTACGTGTACCTCAGAATTACCCTATTTAAAGGAGTCAAAAGGTTTTAGATGAAAGGAAATCTTGCACCAAGATGTATTGGATCATTCAAGATTTTGAAGTGTAAAGGAGAGGTTGCTTATCAGTTAGAGCTACCTTCATCTTTCAGTGGGATATATGACGTCTTCCATATGTCTCAATTGAAGAAGTGTTTGCATGTGCCAGAGAAGCCAGTACTAGTGGAAGCCATAGATCTTCAAGAGGACCTCACCTACAAGGAGCATCTTGTTAGGATTTTGGAAGTGGCTGAAAGTGTGATAAGAAGTAAAGTCATTTATTTTTGCAAGGTTTAGTGGAGCAATCTCATCGAGGAAGAAGCTACTTGGTAGCGTGAGAAAGATCTCAGAGCAGAGTTTTCGCACATATTCATTTAGAAAGCCTAAATCTCGGGGTTGAGATTTCGTTTGGGGGGAGGAGGTTTGTAACACCTTGGTTTTCAATGCCTTTTTAAAAAAATTTAAAATAAAAATAACCATTTATATTTTTCTTAAATTAAAAAGATTTAATATGAAAAAATAAGCTTATTTGGGTTCTTTGTGTTGCAAGAAATTTTTCTGCATTTTCTTAGATTTTTTAGAGTTATTCGCTATTTCTTTGACCTCAATTTGATTTATCCCATTTTCTAAAATACGAAATTCCTAAAATCCGGATTTTACCTTGTGGGCCAAATTCTTTCCCCGACCCATTTTCTTTTCCGCGTGGCCCATCTTTTGCAGCATGCTTCGCTCGGCCCAGTCCGCCTCGCCCGTGCCATGCATCACCTCCACATTTTCTTCTCCATACCGCTACTGACTGGTGGGGCCCACTTGTTAGGTGCGTCATCTTTGAGTTTGTCCCTTGTAATATCCCGAACGGTGTTCGGAGGAACAGTGAATAAAGGCGAGAAACTGAAGAGTATTAATGAAGTAATTTTTGGAGTTAACAAAAGGGAAACAAATTCTAAATTTTTTTGAGGATCAAAAGGGGATTTAAATCTTGAAATTTTGGAGGAGTTCTAGCCCATGGGCCTTCGGTCATGGCATCCTAGCCCATGAGGGGCCCAGCTAGCCACTCTCTTTCCCCCAAAACCCTAGGACGCCCCCTCCTTCCCCATTCTTTCCCCCACAGCCGCCCCCTATTCCCCCTACCTGCCTACCTCCCCCATGCCTCCTCCTCCCCCTACAACTCCTCCCCAATCTACAACACCTTGTTCCTTTGGCAACTGAGAAAAAAGAGGGGAAGAAAGAGGGGAGAAAGAGGAAGAAAAGAAGGAAGAGAGGGAAAAGGAGGAAGGAGAGGAGAGAGGGAAGGGTTTGTGCTAGAGTTCAGATGTCTTCTTTGAGGTCTCCAAGGGTGACTATCTCTTTCCTCTTTGTTTAATTCTTAGCAATCTCATGTTTGGGCTAGATTTAGGTATTCCATTCAATCTGCGTAGTCTGTAGTAATCTGCGATTTACGATTCCTTAGGTGCAAAATCTGGGAAACTCATATCCTATAGAGTTGTAGAGGATCTCAGTATCGTTCTATAGAGTACTCGTTCATGTCATTCCAATGAGTTTTTTACGAGATATTAATTTTTCATTACCTCTGTTCAATCTGTCTGTCGGGATTTTAGCAGTCAATATCGTTCTATAGAGTACTCGTTCATGTCATTCCGATGAGTTTTTTACGAGATATTAATTTTTCATTACCTTTATTCAATCTGTCTGTCGGGATTTTAGCAGTCAATATCGTTCTATAGAGTACTCGTTCATGTCATTCCGATGAGTTTTTACGAGATATTAATTTTTCATTACCTCTGTTCAATCTGTCTATCGGGATTTTAGAAGTCAATAGTCAATGAAATATTAGAAATAGTAGATGACTATGGAATTTCTTAAGGTTTCTAGAGAGTATAAGAACATAAATTTTAGATGAATGGTTTAAAAGTTATGAAGTTTTTAGTGCTGCTGTTTGGCATCAGTTGGTTGCTGGACCAGTCTTTGGAAATGGGTAAATTTGATTAGTGAAATGCGAGAACTAAAAATTAGTGATAACAATAATGTGATGAGAATTTCTTGTAGATTTCATAAATGTCATCTTTTACTAGGTTTGCCTTTGCAGAATAAAAGTTATGAAATTAACAACTCTGCTGTCTAGAGGATGACAGTTCTGTCTTCCGGGCTAAAATCGGGGATGTAAATAAATTAAGCTAAGGATCGTGCCAACTAACCAAATGTGGGAAATTTTGTGTAGATTTTGATGATGGTATGGTTTGCAATTTTCGATGAGGAAATTGGAAGTTATGGCATTTTTGGTACCAGGACAACAAGGGGGCTGTCTAGTAACGAGAGGGAAAGGTTGTGGTTTTGGGAGCGTGTTGGGGCGTTGTCGTTTAATTATATTTGATAATATTTTGGCTTGAATAGAGGATGAATAATCTTCTGTAGGAGGAGTAGATTTAGGGTTATGGTCATCTTCCAACTTTCCCGACCGTCACGAGTAAGTGAAAGGCAAGTGCAAGTAGTCGATAAACAACATGTGAAAGAAGCACTTATGTGTTGTTAATGTATTATGCAAAGGAAGGTTTGTTCATGTTTTACTATTGGTTATGCCTTGTGTTAATGTGGATAAAGTAAAGACATAACGATTAAAGGTTGACAACATTCATTTGCATCATTTCATTGATCCTTGAAACTTGGTCTACATGGTAGCCAAGGAATGATGATTTTGAGGTCCCTGTCATGCTTTATATGGGCTTGAGATCCCCACACTTGTGGAGTGTGGGCCTGAGTTCCTTGTGCAAGAAGGCACAAGCTTGAGTATGCATCAACGGGTGCATACTCTGCATTTCCGGTAATTGCAAAGGAACAAGAGATGTGCATTTGTGTCATTTGCATTGCATGAAAGTAAAAGTTGAAAATTATTGAAAACAGTATGGATGGCTGTTTATGGGAATTATTTTTTGTATAATGTTTGTTAATGTGGCTTTGTTTACTATCTTGCTTGTATTTTGCTGTGTCGTGGGCTCACACTTGTTGTTTATGTTTTGTTTTTTAGATACTTCGTGAGAATGCGACATGCATGGGAATGGGGTAGTTATTTGTGCACCACACGCTGTCATTCACCATGCTCAATAAATTAACTGACAATGTTTAATTGGAAGAACCATTCTAGTGAACTTGAGTACGGTTTTGATCATACCTATGAGATGAACTTGTGTCCTTTGTAGCAAAGTTGGAGAGTCTCCTTTGGTTGTATTGTTATAGTTATGTTCTATGTTTTTTTATCTTATGGATATCTTGCACTTTTGTTCGATGGTTTGTTTCGATCCTCTTTAGTAATTTATGTTTCAAAGAAAATGCTGCCAAAATTTAGAGAACAGTTTACATTATAATTACTTATTTTACTATTTTTGTAGCATTCTAGGTTCTTGCTGAACTAGGGTATTACATCTCGTCACAACGCCATGTTCACCATGTACTTCTTCTCTGTGTCGCCTTCCCATGCTATTTAAGGGTGCCTAGAGCCTTGCAAGCCCTCACCCCGAGCTACCCGTCCTCTTTGCCATAGCTGGCATCGTCAGTTTCACTGTATTGCACTGTAATCTCACTGCTGCCTTCCGCGGCTCCGACAAGCAATTCCATCACTACCGGTGAGCTTTTGACCTCACCATCTTCTCCTTTAGCTTCACCGTGCGCCACCCTACCTTCTTTGCACTGCTCTAAGGCCCGAAGCCATGGAGCGAGCTAGCACCGTGAAGCCGATCCTCTCCAACATAGAAACCTCACCATTGGTCATCCCCGTCGACCACTGGTCTCCACACCAAGCCAAATAGCTTCGCTTGTGTCCCAGGAACTCGTTGCGCCTCACGCTGACCCAAACCAAGGTGATTTCATCGGAGTTCAATGCTATCCATTCCATCACCGCTGTTCACCTCGCCGCTGACCACCGCACCCACCTCTCCTAGTTAATCCGAGCTATTAGATAGCTTCACCGTCACATGAAGAAGCTACAACTGACCTCACCGACGTCCATCTCGTCACCATTCACCATCAACATCATTGGGAAACCGTTGCCATCGATTGGTCCCAGTCAGCATCCAATGTTGCCTACCACATCAATGCAACCATCCCACGTGTTCGTCACATGGCTACCATGTTAGCTCAGACTGCCAACTCAAAGCCCTGCCATGTCATTAGCCACGTGTTATCCATGTCAACACCATGTCACCTCTTTTGCCTACGTGTCAAGCCATGTCATGCCCAGTCACTATGCCATGTCAGGCAAGCCCATGAACCGGTTTGGTAGACTTAGTCTACCGTGGACCAAGCCACTGACATGTAGGCTCCACTGTTAGATTTTCTTTTTTTTTAATTCCAAAGGAAATATTTCAAAGAATATCCTTCTTTCTCGCTCAATTTCTAGGAATTTATTTTCCTGGTAAATCTTTTGAGAGTTTGTTCTCCTTCATACGAACTTCGATTGAATCGATTCTTCTTCCTAAATTCATATAAAATTGAGATCTACCTTTGGGTTCTAGTTTTGTTATTTTTTGATTTATTTGTATTTCATTTGCTTTCTTTCATTAGATAACGTCTTCGAAGGAGTAGGAGGAAGATCAAGTTGTGGAAACTGAGCAAGGAAAAGGCATGTCATGATCTTTGATCATGTTGAGCCAAGTTTTTCAAATCTAAGTATTATTATTTTATCTTAAATATTATGTATTGCTAATTTGTTACAAATCCTTATACTTGGTAGTTATTAACTAATCTTGATAAAACCCCTTCTTGATCATTTGAATGCATGATTTCTTTGTCACCATAGGATAGTTAATTATCTAGTGATGCAATATTTGTATCTACTTGGGTTGTACGTCTAGTATGCTTAGCCATACATATTGGTATGCTGAGCTTATCATCACATTGATCAATTAATTAATTTTGACTTAATGAGATATTGAATCATGGTGGTGAGCCACAGTTATAAAATTTGTGTACTATGGCATGGGTAGTTATCATGCAGTAAAGTGGGTATAGTTAGCACATTGGGATGTAGGTGTCTCGCTTAGGTATTGGATAAGAACTTAACTTTATACACCATTGATCTGACTATTATCGTGTAACCACATGTCTAGTATAGGATAGATCTAGCTAATTGATTTATGATGTTTCAACTTTGGTTTCAGCATTGAGATGAATGTAGGTGGTTAGTTCACTTTTAGGTAACCTTCCATGTGGCGCAAGAGAGGACTTTCCTACTAAGTGCGCCTACTCGGTAGTAAAATCTTAGCTGGTGGGATCGGGCTGCGATTGAGCATTGTAAAAATCTTGTTATGATTTCTTCGTCGTACACCCAAGAAAGTGTGCTAATCGTGTGACAATATGAGATGATCATGCCTTGTGGGTAAAGTTGTGTGATCTCTGTAGAGTGTAAAACTATTCAAATAGCCATGTCCCTGGTTATGAACAATGCTCGATGATTTTACACGAGAGTTAGAATTTTCATAAAATGTTGGTTTGCTTAGGAAATGAATGGTCATTTCACTTATGATTTTATCAATTTCTTTGATTTATTTACTTATTATTCATTTTTAAATTGCACTTTCAATCTATTTATTGTATTTACTCTAAATTATTGTATTTATTGTATAACCATTCAGTATCATTTGATAAGCCTTGCATAATTATATATTGTATCTTGTTACAAATAACTTGCTGAGGACATTATGTACTCATAGCTATATACGTTATTGCTCAGTTGTCGAGAAAGAACCATATCAGCCAGAGGTACTTGGAGAAGATTTCTTTGATGACTTTATGGAATAGGAGTTCGCTTCCCAGTCGATTGTCCATGGGCATATCGAATGGCTACTATGTTTATCTTTTTTCCGCTGCTAGTTTTTTAGACCTTTAGGCTATTATTTGTAAGCTTAACCATAATGTTGCTATTTTTATAATTAATAATATTTGTATTTTTATAGTTCTTCATGATAATGGGTGATATTTAATATATATTTCTACTGTGTGCACTAGCGTGATCCTAGACTAGTGCATCCTAGACTAGAATACCAAGAGAGTCTGAATTTGTACATTCGGGGTCGACCCACCACTCGACCCTTTACTCCCCATCTACCTTTCCACCGGTAGTCACGCGTGAGTTCATCCACTAGCTAGCTTCCTACATCCCCCTCCACTGTGAGCTAGCGCCTCCGTTGTGGCACCACGGTAGGCTGGACAACACACTCTTGTCGTAAGTGTTGTAAGTGTGTCTTGTACAACCTCACTATCGTGCCACGAAGGGTTCGTTAGTTTTTTATCCTGCAATAGAATGAATTGTTGTGCTTGCCCCTGTATTTGCTTGTTCCTTGATGAAGTCGACTACTACCGTGAGCTAGCGCCTCCGCTGTGGCACCACGGTAGGCTGGACAACACACTCTTGTCATAAGTGTGTCTTGTTCAGCCTCACCGTCGTGCCACGAAGGGTTCGTTAGCTTGTTATCTTATAATAGAATGTATTGTTGTGCTTGCCTCTGTATTTGCTTGTTCCTCGACAACGCCGACTACTGCCGTGAGCTAGCGTCTCCGTTGTGGCACCACGGTAGGCTGGACAACACACTTGTCGTAAGTGTGTCTTTTTCAGCCTCACTGTCATGCCACGAAGGGTTCGTTAGCTTGTTATCCTATAATAGAATATGTTGTTGTGCTTACCTCTGTATTTGCTTGTTTTCAAAGGGCATGGGTAACATTATTTCTTGAGGCTAGCCAAAAAACAGAAAAAATTTAAGGTATAGAGTGAACTATCACAGATGGTTTGTGGTATAAACCGTCTATGAATGACTACCACAGACAGTTCTATATACCAACCGTCTGTGATACTCGCCAATCACAGACGGTTGGTAACTAGAACCGTCTGTGATGTGTGGGTATCACAGACGGTTTTTGGTTCGAGCTGTCTGTAATAGTTTCCTTCACAGACGGTTTTAGTTACAAACCGTCTGTGTTGTCTTTATTATAGACGGCCCACAAACCGTCTATGTTGTCTTTATCACAGATGGCCCACAAACCGTCTGTGATAAACTTCGATTATCAGTGACACATAAATACAGACGGTTTGGAAAATCGTCTGTGATGACTGTTCCGAACCGTCTGTGATGACTGTTCCGAACCGTCTGTGATGGCCTATTTTGTAGTAGTGAACATCTTTCGGACTAGGTAGTCATGAATGATGACTAAATAGTATTCTTTTTTCTAGAACAAAGTAGGCATGAATAACCATCAGAATGACCAAAAGAGTCAAACTGATGGTCATTAGAGGGGAGACGAAGAAAGCCAAAGCTCCTCTGGCCAAGAGATGCCAGTTGACAAAAGCTGTCGACAAGAAAAGAGGGAGTGCAAATGCTGCTGTCCCCCTTTCTACCCTTCCTCCTGCTGCTCCAAGCGCCCTAATCAAGCAATTCTTTGCGGACGTAAGTGTCGCAAATGAACTAAGGGTTGCTATATTCGAGCAACCGACTCCTAAGATCAAGATCCCCTTCTATTATGATACTGAAACTGTAGGCGCTTCTCGAGGCTTTATCAAGCAGCTCAAAAAGGAAACTGGGAAAGTTTTGTATCCTTTGTTAAGGAGATTGCTACAGCAGCAGAACCTGTGATTGACAAGGAGACTGCCCTGCAAGTGGTCAAAACTAGTTTCGACTACTAGGAGCGGCAAGAGGGACAAGGAGGAGTAACACTTACTTCAGACCTTCGACCGGACATGGTCGAAAATGTTATCGTTTAACTAGACGTGGTCGAAGAGAAGAAGTCAAAGTGACTAATCTTTGGAAAAGTTTCTTCTAAATTCAAGATAAAGGGTGTGAAAGCAATGTATGAAAAACATAGGCATAAACATAGAATTTTACCTCCGTTTTCATTAATACCAACTTATTTTTCATAATTGTAGCTCGGTTCCTCCACTGCTCAAGATGCTTCTACTGAGAAGCCCCCTGTGGCTAGTCGTACGAACCTTGTCTTGTGACTTTGACCACAGTGTAAGGACCTTTCCATTTAAGTAAAAGTTTATTACGATTTTCCTAGCTCTGAAGTTTCCTGAGAACTAGATCTCCCACAGCTAGGATGTGATGCTGTACTTTACGACTGTGGTACCTTTGCAAGGCTTGTTAGTAAATTGCTGATTGAATTAGGGCTGCATTTCTTCATTCTTCAAGGAAATTACTATCATCGACCCAATGATCTTCTTGATCATTATCATTATAACAATCCATCCGAGTAGAGCCAATTTTTAATTCTGGAGGAAGCATGGCTTCTGCTCCGTAAACTAGGAAGAAGGGTGTTTCTTTGGTCGTGCAATTGGTCATGGTTCGAATAGCCCATAATATAGGAAGAAGTTCTTGTACCCAAGTTCCTGACAGTTGTACTGACTGGTCAACCACTCGGTGTTTAATCCATTGTATTAGTATACCGTTAAATCTTTCTACAATCCCATTACTTGATGGATGACCTACTAAGGCGTAGCATACTTTGGTACCTAGACCCTCACAGAATTCCTAAAAATTTCTACTCGAGAACTGGGTGTCATTATATGTGATTCTATGACTAGGAATACCAAATCATGTAACCACATTTTAGTTATGAATTTCTTGGCTGCTCCATTATTATTTTTATAGCTGGCTCAGCTTTGATCCATTTTGTGAACGTATCAATCGTTTCAAAAAGGAATTCAAAGCTCTCGGGTGTTTTTAGGAAAGGTCCCAAAAAATGTCTAAGCCCCAGGTTGCGAAAGGCTATGAAAATGGTGTAGTTTGGAGAGCTTGTGTAGGTTGATGTACTTGTCGGCTATGGAACTAACATTGTACACACTTTGACACAAGTTCCTTTGCATCATGGAGGACAGTTAGCCAATAGTGTCCTTGTTAGAAGGCTTTATTGACCAGTGTTCTGTAGGAATAATATGCTCCATAGACTCCCCCATGTATTTTAGATAGTAAATGTAAACCATCCTTTTAAGATATACATCTCAACAACACCCCATGAGTTCCTTGTTTGTAGAGGGTAGATTTGATCAGAGTGTATGATTTGTCCTTTTGAGCTGTATGATCGACCTATACATCGTCTTTAAGAAGTTTGTTATGCGAAAGATATTTGTGGATTGATGCCATTTAATCATTATTGGGGTCGATCTGAGCGACCTCTATTGGAGCGTCTTCGAAATGCTCGACTACTGAGAGTTTGTCGAGTTGCTCGAGAAATACTCCAAGCAGAATAGGTGATCTTGAGGAAGCCATCTGTGCCAACAGATATGCCAAAAAGTTTTCCTTTCTAGGAATATGTTGGACATCGAAACCAAAGAAATGTTTCTCTTGTTTTTGAACTTTTGAAATACTTGAGTATTGATACTCTTTTTCTACTTGATTCGTTATTAGTTGAGAATCGCCTTTCACTAATGGTCTGTGAATCATGAGCACTTTAGCTGCTCGGGGCCCTGCAGTAAACATTTGCACTCTGCCACACTATTTGTAGTAGGGAAAAATTAACTGGATGGCGTGTTTTATGCTTTCTCCAGTAGGAGAGATTAGGACTACCCTAGCCTCTGAGCCTTTTAATGTCAAGGACTCATCAAAGTACATAGTCCACTACTCATGGTTCTCGTACTCGGGTCCTTGGATAGGTTCAGAATTTGTTCATTCGATGATGAATTCCGCTAAAGCCTGAGACTTAACAGCTGTTCATGAGATGGAATGGAGATCAAACTCCCTAAGTTTGATCGCCTATTTTGATATACATCCTGATGATTCCCTGTTTTGGAGAACTTGACCTAGAGGGTATCCGATTTGCACCACAGTTTTATGGGCCTGGAAGTAATGCCTTAGCTTCATTGAGGTCATAAGGAGGACATACAACAATTTTTGTATTTTTGGATATCGCTCCTTTGGTCTATATAAGACTTCACTTATGTAATATACTAGGTGTTGAATATTGTCATGTTTAATTACTAGTACTGCACTGACTGCCTATGGTGTAGTAGCCAAGTATAAAAGTAAGGATTCTCCCGGTTTGGAGAGACTATGACCGAGGCACTTGTCCAGTATTTCTTAACTTCTTCAAAGGCATCATTGGTTTTTTTAATCCATTCAAAACTTCCATGTTTCCAAAGAGGTTTAAAGAAAGGTAATCTTTTTCTCCTAACCGTGCTATGAGACAATTTAACATTGCCATACAACCAGTTGGTTTTTGCATTTCTTTCTTTATAGTCAGAGCACGCATCCGCTCGATGGCCGCTATTTTCTCTTAATTAACTTCAATCACTCTAGTTGAGACTCGGAAACAAAGAAGCTTTTTAGAGAAAACTCTGAACACATATTTCATTACATTTAACTTAGGGTTATGTCTTCTTAAGTTAGCGAAAGTTTACTGCAAGTCAAAAACATGGTCTCTGATGTTGACACTTTTTATTACTAAGTTGTCAACATAGACATGTAAATGGATAAATTTAGAACTACTATTCTTGATTTTGATAACTATGATACTTGTCTTACTTTGCATACCACAATTAATAAATTGAGATCTTCAGAGTCATCTTTGCTAGGACAACTAGAAAATGCTAGAACTAAAATTGTTGACATCAAGACTAGTCTATGTTCTAGTTGCTTAGGAGCTAGGGACATTTCTAGAGCTAGTGCTTTGCCATGATTGAATTGCGTTGAACTGGAAAAGAAACTTACCGTGCAAACTAAAATTTTGCTCCAATTCAATCCTAAATATTCTTGTGCTCATTGTGAGTTTAGAGAGGAAAAACTAAAAGAATTAACTAGCAAGCTTAATCTTGCTAAATCTAAACCTTGTGATAATTGCTCTAAGCTCAATTCTGAAGTTGAAGTTCTCACTAATATGTAGCAAGATAAATGTGATAACTAATCTATTGCTCCTATTCATGCTTCAAATATTGATTAGCTTGTGTATTTTATGCTAAAATTGGAAATAATTTAGATGATATGCATGAAACATTTAGAGTTAAATTTGATTAGCAGTTGCATAGAATCAAGAATGTGTCTTGTGTTTCTTATGAGGCTTCGAAATTAAAGGTGGCTACGCATAAGGAGAGATATGCTAGAGCTGTTAAGAGCCAAGCTTGTGAGTCTTGTGTCACCCTTACCAAGGAGAATGATTATCTATAGAAAACCCTTGACAAGTTCTCTAGTGGGAAAAAGAACTTAAACCTGATTCTAGATCAATCCAAGGTTAGCAAAGCCAATAGAGATTTAGGTTTTAACCCTTATGAGCATTTCAAGAGTCATCCTCCTAAGGTAATGAACGTAGTTGAGAGTGAAAAGTTTGAGGTTGCCTCTCCAGAGCCTACTAAGATAGTATTCAAGTTTGCAAGATTTGCCTAGTCCTCTTCTGTCAATGTAGGTGCTTTTACTTCAGCAGGTACAACCCCTCAAAAGGTCAAATACTATTGCACCATTTGTGAGAAGGATGGCTACATCCTAGAGTTCTATTCCCTCTAGACCTTGCTTTGTAGATGGATTCTTTGATTTTTTTGGGTGGCTTTAGAGAGCGATATGGTTCTAGGTTCTAGAAGAGTATGTTTAGGTCTAGGGCTGCCCCTAGATAGGATTTTCATTATTTTGGTTCACAGCGAGGATTTGAGAGGGGTTTTGGTAGCTCTAGGTTGCATCCTATTTCATATCATGTTAACCCTCATTTTGGAGCTTTTCCTGTCAATCATGTGTTTCAGTATTGGATTCCCCATTCTTATATCATTAACCCTAGTACCAAGGCATAGGCTTCTTCTATCCCTTTGATATAGGCTTTAACGTGGAGAGATCATGTGGATCATATCAGTCTCTTTGGATCTCCTACCTCACTTTAAGCATCCGATGAGGGTTATCACTTCTTAGGATGCAGCTCATCAACTTCGACTATATTGACTACATCACACTATCAAGTAATGTGACACAGGTTCTTGCTTGAGCTTTGTCAATTCCCTGCTTCCATTTTCAGCATTGCATAGCATCTGGGAGTGTCGGAGTTTTTAGGTCTTCAGGGTCTTGTGAGTCACACCTTTTGTCCTGTGCCTTTCGTAGGCACCTCTCTAGGATCTCTTACTTAGGTTGAGCTTGCTTCTTTTTCATAACTAGCTTCTAGTAGTAGAGTAGTTAGTGTGGTAAATTCGTTCCATAGCTGTGTGTGTTCCTTAGGCTAGAGACCATGTGGTGGAGAGGTTTTCCCCTCTTGTAAGAGTTTTTTTTTCTTTTTTCTTGCTTTTAGCCCTTGTTTTTATTTTGCAGATGGTTCTTATAGATAGGGGGAGTTTTATTTCTTGCTTCCTTTTTGCATCATATATACATGGTGTTGCATTGTAAATTATGCATTTAAATATGAGTTTTGACTATTACTCAATTATGATGTAATTTTAACTTGATATTGCTCATTGTCATGTTATGCTAACTTAGTTATCTTTGTCATGCTTTTGTATGTATAATTAAAATTTTGCCATGCTAGCTTAACTTGTCAACCTAAACTTAATTTCACAAGTGGTATCAATTTCTGCAAATGGTATCTTTTTAAATTTACAAGGATGGATCTTTTGACTAGTTTACTCTTTAGTGATCCTTTTATATTATATGCTATGTCAAACATACATACATACATACATACATACATACATACATACATACATACATACATACATACATACATACATACATACATACATACATACATACATACATACATACATACATACATACATACATACATACATACATACATACATACATACATACATACATACATACATACATACATACATACATACATACATAGAGAGAGAGAGATCTAGAGAGAGAGTTAATGCTTCACTTGTTCTTTGGAAAGCATGTCTTGCTGATTGAACAAGTGGCTAACTTGATAAGAATAATCTCTTTTGTGCGAAAAAACTGATCTCACCAATTCTTTCTTATGAGACGGTTTGCCATTGCAGTAGGCATAAACTCAGTGAGAGTTTTGGATGACCAAGACCATTCTTTTAAGTTTCTTGCTTAGGATGATCATAGTAAGACTCGAGATCTAGCACTTAGCTAGAAAACAAAAAAATATGAAAAATGATTGAAGCTTAGGAGGTAGTTGTGGATGGCTCCTAATCTAGGACTTTGCTTTGCTAAAATAAGACCTAAATGATTTCTAAAATTTTAAGGATGGCTTTTATCTAGTACTTGAGCATAATTAGCTAAAATTCAACTTCTAGCACTTCAAATGATTCAATTTGAGCTTCTTGGTTCTATTTAGCCTTTTTCATACAGTTTAGCTCATACTTAGATACCTTTAGTTTAACTTGTCGTTTTTGAAGCCTTTTTTAACTTGAAATCAAATTGAATGCTCTAAATTATGCTATCTTATTTAGATCAGTTGTATATATCTTATCATAATCTAGATAGCTTTGTATATATTCTATGGCTTTAAGTGGTATCCTTTATCTTCAAACTTACTTTTTATAATTTTTAAAGCCCTTTTAGATTGTGCATTTTCATTCATGCATACATACTCTTTCTTACTCCCTTATTATTTACAAGTGGTTTCATGCATCATTTTAGTGGGAGGTGTATTTGTGAACTTGCATTGCTTCCTTGACCCTCAATGACTATTTTGCCAAAAGGGGACAATGATTAAGGCAAAAATTGGTATTAATTTCAATAGGGTGAATTTTATAAGAATGAACTTAAAAAGGGGAGAATGCTTAGAAATGTGAAAAATGGGGAGAATGAGCCTTGAAAGGTTGCAGGGAGAATGAGACTTATGAGGTTGCATTAGAGTAAAGTGAGCATTTATGTTAGAAAAATGTATTTTGAATCTTTCATGACTTTTTGTTTTCAAGTGGTATTGCATTTATTCTTACTGGCTCTTTTCGTGCATTATCTTCTTGTGACAATGGTCATAATGAACAATTCTTCTTTTGTTTGGACCATGAGAAAGATTATGCTATTTGAGGTGGTTTATTTGTGGATCGAGCTTTTGGTAAAAACTTGCTCTTTCTATGTCTTAGCACCATTCCACATCTTGCTAGTGTGGTCATGTTCCTTTCTTCTCATAAAATGGTCCAAATGTGGCTCTTGCAACTTGTTTGCTTTAGAAGTCCAAAATTTAAACACAAATTTTTGCCTTTGAGGTGTTTGTCAAATTACTCATCAAGGGTGAGATTGTAAGACCATGTGATGCCCACCCCATAAGAGTGATGAGTATTTGATACTACTTGTGCCTTGCTTTTGTTGTTTGAGTTTGATTTTGAGAATTTGCATTTTGATTTGCTGCTATCTGAAACTGGCATGGGTGCCATAGTATGACTAGCTAAAGCGGTAGTACTAGCCTGTGGTTGTTGGTAGTTATTTTCCAGAGGATGTCTGTTTTGGAGTTTTGTGTCTGAGACCTAGTGCGGTAGTACCGACATTGTAATCATGGTACAACTAGAGTGTAGCGGTCTGACCGGACTTGGCAAGGTAGTCTAACCAGTGTGGAGTTGGTGATCTGACCAGCATAAGTGCTGTGATCAGTTTGGCCCTTGTGCTGAGTTGGTTTTGAGTGTTGGTTTTGGTGGTGTTGTCATGGAGGGAGTTTGTGCAAGTGTTAGTCATAGGAGTCCATGCATGTGTGAGTCATTATGTGTCCATGCATATGTTTTGCTAATTGAGAGTCAAGTGCAAATCATTTGTGCTCGGATAGATTGCTTCGTTCTTTGGTGTGCAGGTACTTTGATGATTGTTGCGGCCAACAGCAAGACCAAGCCTACGGAAGGGGTCTTGAGGCCATGGCGTATTGCGTAAGTCCAGGAGGAGCAACATCTCAAGCCAAGAAGCATGGGAGAAAGACAAGGGTCGTGAAGAGGCAATGCGTGCATGTGGTGTGCCAATTGAACTTGTGAGTTTCAAGTGGTGATGTTCCTTGGAGTAGGTGTACGATCTTGACGGCAAGCATTAGGCATCATGGACTATGGTGTGTTGTTTGTGTGCCATGGGACTTAGGCATTTCAAGATGTGATGGCCTCGGCACAAGCGTACAATCTTAGCAACAAGTCATGGGCCTCGCATCGTTCATGAAGATTGGTGTATGGCAATTTGGAAAATTATCCAATATTGGGTGGAGTGGTAGTTTACAAAACCGCAGAGCTAGCGTAAGTGGTTTAGGTCATATCTTTGTGGATGAATGTATGAAAGTAAAACCTATTTGTGTGTGGGTTACTGGGTTCCCCAATTAAAAGTGGTGTGATCCACTAAGAAGTGACTGGTTATTAGGGTTAAGTGAGAGGTGAGAAATGTCCACTATATAAGCCCTTGTGATGTGCTGTGAAAGTTGTGCCTCTAGAGACTTGAGAGATTAGGGTTAGGGTTTTCTTATGTTGGAGCCTTTTGTGTCTGTGCTCTAGGCTTAGAGCTCTGCTATCCTGAGGAATTGGCTCTAAAACATCCCTCTCAAGTGAAATGAACATCTAAAGTTTACCCAATCAAGTTGTTGACATGCATCATTTTAACACATATTTACCCGTCATTTTACCCCATTGTTTTTCGCATTTTGGGACCATTTATCATCATTTACACGCTTTTCTATATTTAATTGCTCGAAATGGACTATTTTACACTTTTTTGTGCTTTTCCACAGGCCGGCGCGAACAAGGCGCATAAACGACAAATTTGGCATTTTGGGACTGCTCCGTATAGATGTACGTGTCGTCACTCCTGAGGGCCAAAACAGAAGAAATCTAATAGGGAAGGATCTCCTTGTAAACCCTAGAAATGTTCGAGGGCTAAATCGCAAAAAAAATTACAAATCCCCAACCGGCCTAAAATCCCTAGCCGCCGCCGCAAAATCCCCTGAGCCTGGCTTCCTTCTCCCTTGGCCCCCCTTTGCTCCTCCACCCTTCTCCTCCACGTCCGGCCGCCGGCGAGCGCCGAGCCGCAGCTCGCTGGTCGCCTCCCTTCTCCACTGCCTCCCTTCCCCTTCCATCTCTCTCCGCCACCGCATCCTCCTTCTCCACCTTCAGCCACTAGCCCCGGCCTCTCCTCTCCATCACTCCCTATCCTCCCTCGGCACCACCGCCCGCTTCTCCATCCTCCTCTGCACCTCCCGCAGCTCGTTGTGCCCCCCAGCGCCACCTCTCCCCGCCGGTACTCCACAGCGCCGCCGCCTCCTCCATTAGCGCCGTCGACGACTTCCCTCCTTTGCTCTCCCACCGGCGAGCGCATCCATCCAGATCCACCTCCCTTCTCCACCCGCGCCGCCTCCGCATCTCCCTACCGCGCCTCCCTTCTCTGCCTTCTCCGCCGCCTTCCCCTTCTAAGCCGACCACTCCACCGCAGCTTCCTGCTCCCTTCCCGGTCCCCGTCTCACCTCTCCTCTCCCTTTGCCCCACTTTGCTTTTCCTCCCTTTTTCTTCTGCTCCGGCGCCGGTTTGCCGTCGATACTCTCAGCCAGCACCGACACCGACGCCATCAACACCTTCCCCGACTCCATCTTCTTCCTCTGCAACGAACGCCGCCCCTACAGATCCACATTGCCGGCGGCTACGCCGACCACTCCACCGCGCCTTCCCTTCTACTGCGCCATTATCCACCGCGCCAACTTCGACGGCGACCACTTCCTCTACATCCCCGGCCTACATCCTCTGCTACTCCTCCGGTTCCTCGGCAAGCTTCAACACCGACACCTTCCTCTGCTCTGCTTCCCCTAATGCTATGCTGCTCGGTTTAGTATAATCTCTTCCTTTGCCTAATTGCTTTTCTTAATCAATGCTCAAGTTAATTAATTGTGTATGCACTATGATTGTGAGATGAGAACTGTGATTGTGCATGTGCTCACTGATCTGTGCTTGTTATTTTGAGATTATGCTATGTGGGTGTGATGGTGAATTGTGGATGTTGATCTATTGATCTATGTATGTGTAGTACTCTGTTAATTTGAGCACTAATTAAACTGCTGGTTTATGCACTGTGATTGTGGATGTGAAATGTTATGTTGATTTATGGATCATGATGATATGGGCATTGGTTCTGATCATGTGAGTTGAGATCTGAGTTAGATTGTCTATGTTGGCATTAGGTTAGTTTGTGCTTATGGTCAGTGTGTGTGTGTGCTTCCTGTGAATTCGATGTCATGTGCTTGTCCTACAGTTAGGGTTAGTATGTGTGTTTGTTTGAGTTGCGCGATTTAGCTAGGCCGGCGACCGTTTACCCTTTCCATGCTGTCTCGACTCCCTCTTTGCTTCTAGTCGTCTCTTGTGCTTCTCGACCTCCCTCTTTGCTTCTTTCAGCGGTCGTTAGGTAGTTAAGTTGTGCGTGCGTTCGTCGTAGTCATAGTTGTTAGTTGTGTTGTCCTACCGTCGTCGTTTATTTAGCTGTCGACCGCTTTCTCCCTCATTCTCTCTCGACTCCCTCCATGCTTCTAGACTCCCCTAGTGCTTCTTGACTTCCTCATCCTGACTCGCGGTCGGTAGTTAGTTAGGTCGGTCGGTAGTTAGTTAGGTCGGTCGGTAGTTGTGTTGTTCGTTCGTGTAGTCGTTAGTGTCGTTCGTGCGTCATTCGTGTAGTCAGTCGTCGAGTAGTTCGTTCGGTCGTACGACGTCCATTCGTACGATTGTTCGTCCCATCGCCCTTTGTTCGTTTGTTTAGTCGTACCTCATTTTGTCTATGCGGGTTAGAGTTTGTTCAGTAGTTTAGTTTTCTCCCCCGTTTCGTTTGACCTAGCTTTAGCTGAGCATCAGTAGCTTCAGTCTAGTCCCTGTGGAGAACACGACACTCGCCGCTATTTCAGTGGCAACCTGTGCACTTGCGGGTGTGCTATTTTTGCACGATCAAGCAGTTGTGCCATGAATCCCTTCTTGTGCTTTTGATTTTCATGACATTCTTGTTGGATTTCTCTTCTCTTGATCTTTTCTGGTGCCAAGGATGTGTAAGATGTGGAGATGTCTCCTGGAGACAAGATCAGATCCATCTAGGCATGATCTAGAGAAATTTTTGGGTTTTGCTCTTGTGGATGATTTGGATAAAATTTGTGCTGTGATCTAGTTTGCTATGACATATGAAAACCCATCCAAGGTCACCTAGATCATCTAGGACTCACGAGCAATAGCAGATCGAGATTTCCCATTTTGCTTGGTTTTTATCTCCCTTCACTCAAATGGAAAAAGCCAGAACTTTGGCAATGATTCTATCAATCGTTCATTGGAATAGATTCCTGCCATCCTAACGATGATGCATGCCAAGCTTCTTGTCATTTGGACCAACGATTGAAAGTTCTAGTGATTTTCGGTTTTGAAATCGTGATGATTTTACTATCCCTGTGCTGAGTCGAATGGATGGGGTAGTCTTCTCAGTTAAAAGAGATGGTTGTTTTCGGCCATCTAGATGGCTTGACGGTGACTGGAGCATCGGTGAGATTCGTCTCACGTTCTACGGTCTTTTGTTGTCGTCAGAACTCATAGGAGGATGATCCGTCAAAGATTACATCAACAGTATGCTCTAACTCTTGATATTCCATTTCTTCATCCCCGTCCATGTCCTTTTTGGGCTTGGTTCTCCAATCTCCTGTATAGAAGGGAGATGACCCTTACTCTAGTAGTAATTCTCAAGCTTCTTCTACCAGGCATGATAGTTGCGGAGATTGTGCCCTGTCGTTTGGTGGAGTGGACACACCTTTTACCTTTCTTGGATTCGTCAGTCAGATCTTTTCCTTTGTTCCGATTAGAATAATCCTTTTCATCTTTAGAGTATTTCTCCAGCATCACAATGACCTCCTTGGCATTGGGCTTGCGACTCTTCTTACCCTTTTGCAATTTCTTGACCTTCTTTTCCTTCTTCTCCAGGCTTGGATGAGAAATCTTCTCTATTTGATCAATGGCCATGTTCCACTTGACCACTTCACTAACAGTGGTATACTTATCGTCCATATAGAATAGCTCAACAATTATTCGTGGTGGATCCATTGCTATGTCCTCATAAACCGCCTATTCCTTAGTTCGGTCTTGATCCCCTGGATAACAGAAGAACCTTTCTGGCCAGTGTATTGCCTGAAGGCTTCTGGCCAGTGTATTGCCTGAAGGCCTACCGATAAAGCTCAACAACTTGTGATTAGGTCATGATGTCTTCTTTGAAAGGGGCCGGATTGAAATCTATTAGAGACCTATTCCTCCGATACTTGTAGTGGGGAGATGGTGCCCCAATCCATGTTTTGGACACTCAAATGGTGTCTCCAACTAGAAGATTGGTTCAGATGATGATGAAGATCACTCGAATCATGTCCTCAATTTTGTCCCTTGTGACGAGGGGTTACTTCATTATCGAAGAGCCTTTTTTCCTCATGGTTTCCTTGTTAAAACCTTTGAGTGGGTCTTGTGCCTGATGATGGATTGTTGTTAGTCTGATCACATTGGCTTCTACCGTGTGAGGAATGCACGGACGAAGTCAACGTTTGGCTCTACGATTGCCTTTGCTCCTAGTAATCTCCGTGTGCCGCATGGTCTGCTGGAGGATCTCTGATACCTAACTTGCAACTTGAGCATATCCTAGGGTTTCTGCCAGAGCAGGATTTGGGTTGTTAAGAATATCATGCACACATTGTAAATTTTGAACAGTTACCGAAGATCATGGAGCGTTCCTATTGGTGGAAGGGTACGATGACTCGAGTTTCACCCCAAGTTTTCTGCTTGCTCTACATGACTTAGTAAGCGCGGAGGGGTAGGAATAGGCAGATTAGATGGTTAATGTTCATCAGTTTCGTTATTTCTGATGTCCCGAGTGATGTAGGAGTGTTCATACCATCCTGACCAATGGATTGTGAGGGGATTTGTCATGAAGAACCACGACGTCTGCAGCGGTATCACCAATTGCATTAATCTCATGCTTCCAGCAGAAATCCCCTGACAAACTCCCATCGAAACTAAGGGAGAGCCTTCTATCGCTTTGGCAAGGAGCTTCCGTGATGGAGAACGATTGGAGATCACCATTTCTAGGGGGTTATGTGGTGGACTCAACCTGATCCATTGAATTATCGATCGAATGGTGAGTATTATTGTCTTTAATAGGCTTTCTACCGAGGGTAGTCTCATTGACACCGTGACTAGGTGTCAACTGGCTCCCGTAATATGTAGGAGCTATTGGTAAATTACGGTCGCCCATGACTGCATTTAGAGTACTTTGACCCTCGAATCAAGGCGTTGCTCTCTTGTTGGTGTGTTTGTCGATTGAATGTGCCGAGCTTGCCACGGTGCCTAGGCATTCTAACAAGGTTGGAACACTCGACTCTCCAGGTGGCATTGAAGTCTAGGGCAGCGTGTCTTCTTCAATCAGGTCGACCTTGTTGGTCACAAAGTCTGGCGACCTTGGGATGGAGGATGATGATAAGGAGGCATCATGTTCCATGGCGCGAATGCATGCATCTATGTTGAGGTTGGTGTAGTCTGCTAGATTGAACCAATTTTCTTCATTCTAGGTTCCTACCATGATCATATGGGTGATGTTGACAAAACAGTGGATTGTGATGTTGCTAATTAATGAGAACCTTTAGGGATTCAGTGTCTTCTTCCCCACAGATGGTGCCAGTTGTCGATAATCAAGTCACCAATCTTACGAATTATGGGGAAAGTCTTAAGTCCATCAGAAGGATTTAGAAGGAGAATGTGAATGATCTTTATTGATATGAACTAATTACAAGATACTCTCGATGAGATGTTACAAAGGGGATGCTACTAGCCCTAGAATACTATTTCTTGCCTCTATAATCCTATCTAGTTGGGAGATCTTGCTTGATTCTCTAGAATCTATCTCTGTTTCTCTCTTCTTGTGCGTGTTGGTTGTTATTCATATATTCTCTTGTCAAACCTTAAATAGCATTGAAAGGGTGTCAGTTATCCACGTGAGTAGGCGCCTTGTTGATTCGGCCTATCCTATCAAGTGAACGGTTGCTGTCAGCGAGAGTATCCTGATAATAACTACACTTCGGTTATTGTTAGTGGGAAAAAATCATGGGGACAATGCAAGCTGTTGTTGTCAGAGACATAAGGCCAAGTCATCACGCGATTGGGAGGAGGATAAATCACGTGCTTTATCCACCGCATGGGAGAAATTGCCTAGAGGCAGGTCTATGTACCAGTTCGTGAGATCTTTGAGTGACAACTAGTCTGGTTAATATATAGTGACTCTTCGACCAGGAGTACTCGGGCAATAGTCTTTGGAAGTTTATGACCATATTTGTCTGAAGATATTAATTGGGTATTAAAGCTGTATTTAATGAATTATTTCAATCCTCATTAGATATGATTTTCTTTTTTTTAAAAAAAATCTCTCTACTGAGTAGCGTTCGCCGACCACAGATATAGTTGCCTCGATTACTGCTCAAATGACCCCGTGGATAAGGTTTTCCAGTGCCATGCAAAGAGTGTAACTTCCAATACATCGAATCGCTCAATCGTTCTTTATGGAGTCACTTGCTCATGTTCTATCATCATATCGTACACATCATCTTATCTTCATGTTCAAAGGTAGGGTGAGCATTTTAGCCCACAATCAAACACTGTTCTTGGTTCAACTTCTTCTCCCATCACATGCAGAGAAGCCAGTCATAGTTGCAGCCATGTAGGCATCCACTGCCGTCGATAATATGTCATGCAATCTTGTGGACTGAGCCATTTCAACAGACAATAGCAAAAAATGACCAAACAGATGGATGTACTGGGTCTTATGAGCTAAGCCATTTCAACAAACAAGAGCTAAAGACCGAAGGGATGGATGTTCAATCATGGGGTGAGCAGTAAGCTCACTGCAAGAGGTGTTTGGTCCATTTCCTGGGTCTCATCAGGCACCATCGGTTCAGATCAGGCGCCTTATTTCCCATCAAGTCCACACTCATGATTCAATCTGACCCTCATTTCCACGTGGCCTTAGTTTTTCGCATATCGTAAATTTTTTTCTCTTTCGCAGTCTAGGCGTATGTCGCAGTAGCTTCAGACTGAAGCTGTGTTCAGAAAATAGACTTAAAGCAATTCAATGACAATATTTCTCTAGGATTGGTTTGCATTCATCACATTTCTGAAGGTTTCACCCACTCTGGTGATATGTACCAGAGGCTAATTGTTCAGTGTTAAATACTGTAATTTCTACACTATGGTCAGCATTACCACCTCCAAGTAGGTAGGCGCCAAATTTTGTTCTCAATCGTGTCGTTCTGAAAACAAATCGCTAACGACCATATTGGATTTGTCCTCCTCTTTGACGACGACTAATCTATGCTGCCCTCACTGCCGAAGAAAACGTGCCTGTTTCTCAAGCCTTTGAGAGCAATGCGTTAGGTGATTTTTACTGCGAAAGCCTGTCAAATAATGATGTAGAAAAATTGCTCCAGACTTTGTAGCCTGGAATTGATCTGTCAGGCAAAGCAGGGAACATTTTACCAGCTGAAAACAGGCCAAAAACTGGTTTTACCGGTGACCTCCGGTTAAATCTCAAATCGGTTTCAAAAAATTTGATTTGCATGCATTTTTATCAAATTTAGAAGAAATTTTTACTGAAATTGTTTTCAAAATTGTTGGTCGATATTTTCAACCAAATTTCAGCCAATTTTCGGCGATAATTGGCCGGTTTGTGTTTGAAACTCAAATTTTATTTGAATTTTTCATCCAGAATTTCATCAAAAAATTCCAATTTTCGGCCTAACCGGGCCTACAAGCCCTCTTCAGTTAAAAATAAAAACCGGTAAAAAAACCCTGAGCCAAAGTCATGTTTAATTTCACACAAAGTTCTTTAACAAATTTCTTTACTGACAAATCTGCAACGAGAAAAAATTACACTCATGTAAATACAAATTTTGCGTTCTGTTTCATGCCTTTTCTAGGGCATACTTGATAAATGATAATTATTGCAGCGGATACTACAACAGTGAAAGAAAAGAAAAATCTCCAATGGTCAAATAGTACATCAGAGGTACGCCAATAATTTCAAGATCCCTCACCTTCAGACGATTTTGGCGTAGGAACCCTAAGGCTTCAACGTCTACGACTCTGACGACCGTCCGATCAACGACTGACAAGGATACTTCACACCTTGCGGACCACCCTAAAAGCCCTTCTGCTACGACACATTCCTGTCCACAGTACAATGCATTCATCATACTGCTACTTCATTAAGGAAAAACAATAATATGTATACCACTCCTTTTCTGATCATCATAAGCAGCTTTCATCACAACACTATCATCACACGGTACTTTTCCAGCCATTACATGATCAAGGGGCGCCCCTCCTGCACAGTTTATCCGTGCCACCGTTTTTGTTCTCTTCGTTCAGACCTTTGCTCGACCGACGGAATTCTTTTCACGGAATTTCCCCGTACCCATCTCCAAACGTATGGGTTCAGACAAAAACCGATCACGACTACACGTTGGCACCGTTCCGTCACTGAACAATGCAATTGGTGCAGAATCAGATGGCTTGAGGCCAAGTACGTGGTGTCTCGTGTGACAGCAGCCACTCGTTGTTTCTCATGCTTGTTACATGGTGTGGCTTTCGTGCCTCAGATCACCATCACCTGCCGGCGTACGGCGCTCCAGCCATGACGGGGGAGAGGACGCAATGGCGGGCCGACACGGCGGTGACCTGTCGGACCGTGCCGCCCCTTTCGGCGGAGAGAACAAGAGCAAGATCGGATTTGGGGGCGATTGCTTGCAATCCTTGCCGGGGAGAAAGGGACGGGATTGCTCACTGCTCAGGCGTTGGCCCAAGCTATAGTAGGTGTGCGTGTACGTTGAGGATCTGGCTCGATGAAAACGTGCAACGGGTGTAGATGGGAGTGAGACCGGTTTGGGAGGGTCTACAGTCTACCTCAAGCGATGTCCTCACGTCTAATATCATGCTGTAGCAAATAGTAACTTATGCTGCAATGCTAGAGATGCTTAATAATATGATATGCGCCAGGGTTACCAAAAACCAGTTTTGAATTTCTACCGGATCCAATAAAACCAGTAACACCGATTTTCGAAAAATTTCGATAGTTTTCAAGCTGAAAATTTCAAATTTCAAATAAAATCGGTCTAAATCAGTGCAAATTGGAGAAACATCAGAGTAAATTGGATTAACTCAGAGTAAAATAAAATATTTGGGCTCAATATGTACTCTAACTGGGTTGTCCACTAGAACCGATTTTCACCGATTTTCGTAATCCTGTATGGAGTACCTATTCCTCGGGAAATAATGCGAGGGACACTATGCTACAATCTTTGTTACTAAGCTTCGGTTGGAGAGCGGAAATATATAATATTGATAGATGAGTATATACAGATCGAGGGTAGATCTGAAACACGGAAGTTATCAATGGTCTTACTTGTTATTTGTACAAGGTCAGTGTAATTTTGTATCTAGTGAGGCATTTCCCTTATCTTAAAGTTGTGGTGTTGACCATATAGTGGGTGTGGGTACATCCTAGACTTTTTCTTTATAGACTAAACACAACTGTAACTAAGGTTAAACTGGCCTTTCGTTGATTGAATTCCTTGTGCTTTTCATCATTGAGCACCTATTTCTTGTTTTACATTGATCAATATACTGTAGGCCGGACAGACACTAGATAGTACTACTCCCCCTCTAGAAGGGTATCCTAAATCAATCAACTGCATCATGACCAAGAAAATCAGTGCACATACATAGATAAAATATGCCAAAGACTTAACGTACGGTTCCCTCTCAAAATTTGTAAGTGTTTGCTTGTTGTCAAAAAGTTTTTTGTGACTTCTGAAACAACCACGTCAGGTGTGTATATACAACCATTGCGAAGGTTTGAAGATTTTGGTGTTGTCTGTACGTGGCCTTGAATTATGGATGAACAACCGTTACATTTTTACAAGACTTGTGGTGTTGATTAAACACAGTAAATTCGTAAACCGTGAACTGACATGCTAAAAGGCGCAGCAAGGAATAAAGCTGTTCATCCACAGATTCGTTTTTCAGCAAATTGTAACTTAATGTGGACTTTGATTTTGGTCTTGTCCGTATCATAAGCTTGAATTATGGACGACTAGGTAACTATCTGAACACATTCTTTGACTTAAGGAGTTAGACATAGTAAATTTGCGAAGTGTGTACAAAACCATTTCAAAAGGCACCACAAGGAATAAAGCTGTTTATTGACTGACCTTTAATTTGGACTAAACTGTACCTATGTGAAAGAGGTACTCTCTCTCTCTCTCTCTCTCTCTCTCTCTCTCTCTCTCTCTCTCTCTCTCTCTCTCTCTCTCTCTCTCTCTCTCTCTCTCTCGTTGCGAAGATGTGAAATAGCTACTTGTCATAGAGAAGTGACATTGTGTGGTACATTTAGGATCATAAGTTCATTTTCATGCCTCAAAATTGACAAGATAAGCAACTATGATTGCCCTTTCAAAAAAAACTATGATTATTTCTTCAATGGGAAGTATATAGATGTAGCATCCCATTCTGGGAACCTTGTATTTGTGCTTGAAGGAAATTTCAAATTTTAATTTGAATTCAAAAAGTGCAACTCAAAATTCATTTAAATTTCAAAATTTCAAAATTTTGAAACCCGAGACTTGGCTAGGCCAAACCTAGCCCGTTTTCTTCCCCTTTCCTAGCCCTAGGCCCAGCCCCCTCCCTCTCCTCTTCCCTTTCTATCCCCTTCATGCTCTAACGTCACAGTGCACCCGCGCTGTGCCCATTTCACGGTTAGTGCGATGCTGCTACAGCATCGCGCCGCCCCTATTAACCACATCACCGCCTCATCCCTACCCAGCTAGACCCCTCTCTTATGTGTGAATAGTACCATGCCGCACCCTCCTTCATGCCTGCGTGTCGACTATTGCCTCCAAGGTTACTTAAGTCGAAGTTGTGACCTTTTGAGCCCCTCACACTCTACCGTTGCTCTCTCACCCTTCACCTTGGCCACGCTGAGCTCTGGGTGAACTCGCTATAGCCTCTGTCTACCTCCACTCAGATCCCACTGTCGCCAACCACCTCTGGTGAGCCCCGACCCTTGTCGAGTTTTCCCTTGTGTTCGCCTTGATTCTCTCTCGCACACACGATGCCTAATCAGCTTCTCCGGACCTATAGCTCATCGACAAAACCTTCGTCTGCAACTTTGGCCACCTCCACTTTTTGCCGATTCGGAGCACCATGCGCCGATTTGTTCCACCAGAAGCATTGTTGTGATCTCCTCCACCAATCCCCACTGGCAGATTGGACCGCCGTCTTCCCACACCTTCTGGTGACATTCCCTTCCCTTGCGCCACCTTGGGCTTCCGCCGCCAGCCAACCCCGCGCCTCCCTGAACCCTGCCTTCATGACATGTGAGTCCCTCCTGTCCCATGTTGATCCCCTAGCTCACAATCACCTTATCTCCTCGTAGCTCGCCATGGTGGCATGCTTCGATTCGTTGCCGCTACTTAGCTTATCGTTGACCACCACTATTACTGAATTGGACCACGTCGTCCTCACCACTAGGTGCAGTTCAGTAGTGTCTTCCCATGTTTACCCTCCCTGCTAGCCGCTAAAGTTTCCTTCGCTAGTGATGAGCCTCGCCTACTCTCAGCGGGAGAAAAGAAGATTGTAGTGCGAGGTTTAGGTTTGGGCTTAAATTATTGACTGTCATTAGTAATCATTAATCCCCTTTGATGTGTAGGCCCTCCTCATTTAATTAACCCTCTGTTCCTATGACTTGTGGGCCCTAGCCATTTTAAAAACCGTTTAACCAGTTAAGTGAGTGGGAAGCCACTAACAAATAGGCCCTTTCCACTGTGGCTACAGTGCATGGGTCCCAGCTGTTAGCCTCTCAGCTTTTTCTTTTTAGAAAATAAATCAAAATTAATTTAAAATCCCGTAGGCCCCTCCTATAAGCCAAGTGGGCTTTCTCAATAGAAAAATAATTCAAAAATTAATTTAAAATCTAGTGGACCCCACTTGTTAGTGAGAGAGACTCTATCTCTCCTATGTTAATTTTTGGATTTAATCAAAATTTAAATTTTGGAGAGTCCATTCTCACTCATTTTAACTCCAATCTAATGAAATTTATTTGTAAATTTGTCTAAATTCAAGATCTATCTAATGTCAGTAGAATTGTTCAATTGGAGTTCATTTGAATTTTCTTTGATATTTATTTATGTTGCTCTCATATTTATTTACTTTCCGATGCAATCGTCTAAGTAGAGTACAAGGGCACGGAAAAGCCGCAGTACAAGACAACTCAAGAATTTCAAGACCAACCCACTTGTGTGCCAGGGGAGTCAATACTTTGATCATATTGACTCTACACTTTATGCAAATTTATATTTATTTAAATTATGAAATTGCATGCTATTATTTTTTTATGCAAATGTATGTTAAACTTTAAGGTTAGATATATGCCTACTTGTCATTATAATATTATTATATCATCTTTTGGACACCTCAATAACATAATTCGTATCACCCTAGATACTTAATGGTAATTTTACTAGCTATAGGTCGTATTTAAGCATCATGCTAGTCTTGCTTAAGTATCAGGGCATTAATTTACCCTATCAACATCTTTTAAATCATGAAACTTGTTTTGAACAATCATTGGAGGGAAATGACTGGTATATTTAAGATAACTTAGTTTTGTGCTTCTCAAAACCCCAAACTTATCATTACTATATCTGGGCAAATGGTATAAAGGCTGGTGTGGATGTAGCACAAGAAATTATGGTTTGTGGTATCCACCGCCCAAATAATTTAAGAACTGAATCATATGATGACCTTCCAATATAAAATAGTACAACCACAAGTCTATAATGGGTATAACCTGGCTAACTAATTTGCATCCACCAGTGTGGGCTGCACCATGTCAGACCCTTCCACTTTGGTACAATCACAATTAGAATCCAGTGAGACCTAGTCATGTATATCACCATAGTGATTAATCCTAAGTTCATGTTACGTATAAAGTACAAATAAAATTTGTATGACAACTAGTGAAGCACTTACCCCTGGTTGAAGGGTACCAGAATGTAGACCTTGTCACTCTAAGCAAGTAGTCCCATCGTTATGTTATCATCAACGAAGGATGTGTTTGCCTTAATGGATTGCTCAAAGACTAAGTGTGAGTCGAGGAAACTCACTGGTTCTCACCGTCGCCGGACATGTTGGATTATGGATCTATATGTAAGCAATGAGTTATGGCGTTTATCGGTATTATGTGAATGTAGAACTTGATTGTATTGTACGCTTACAATGTCTAGCATTGTAGAAGTGAGGCATCGAGTTCATCGAGGTTGAATAGTAAGAATAAGTCTTCGAAGGTCACGACGAAGTAACCCAAGTCGTCGAGGAAATGTGCATTTGTGTATCTCACGGTGAATCCACTTTGGTGGTTTGGCTTCCTATTGGATCTCTGTATGTATCAGGTATGCAAAGTTCTGCAAACCAGTCCAAGGCTGGGTAGTTATGATTCAAGGACCAACGACACTCTAAGCTTGTACTTCTAGGGTCGGGGAGGCGCCTTAATCTTCTTTGGTTGGGCCATAACATCTTGCTTGTGATACATCTTCGATGTCTTCTCCATGGGAGCCAGTGCGATGGCCTCCTGAAGTGGAGCTTGCGGTGAAGTCATAGAGAGTTCTATTTGATAGGCATGGTCATGCGGAGATCGCGACACGGAAGGGTCCAGGGCGATGTCCCTCTTGGACCACTGGATGAATATGTGGACAACATCCTCTAGTGTCATGATCTCTTCATTTGGGGGCCTCTCAGGTAGGACGACCCTGAAAACATCATTAATCATATTCACCTAGACCTTCGCAAAAGCGGTCCCTAGCTAGGCATTGTGCACCTGTGTCCCTGGCAGGCATGGAAACACCATCCCCTGCCCAGCGTCAATGAGAATGGAGCCAACAAGCCTAACTCTGAAAATGCACAACGTGGGATTCTACATAACGATACACGATGAACTAAGGTGTCCAATAGTTCTATTTATGTAGCATTCTAGAGAGGTACATTACCTGGATGTCGTTGATAGGTAAGTAGGTGTCGCTATGTTCAGAAAGTGGTGCGGATGCATAGCTACTCCGATGTTGAGGGGGATTGGGTACCACAATAATGGGGGTGGCTTGCGAGTGGTTGCAGACTTCTCTCAATTTTTCCTCAATGAATCTATCTCTTCTCAAAGTAAGGTAGTTATCTTCACTTGAAGTGAGGCAGATAGCTCTTCCTTAAGTTGCGAACGAAGCTCCTATTTCATTTATTCCTCGCACTCGGCCTTGGATCTCTTCCAACTCCTATATGCCTCGGAGTCGTTTGGGAATCCGTGCCTCCAAGGACGTAAGCCCCTAGGCCTCACGTGCAACCTCGATGCTCCTTGTTTCTTAGGGCCGTGGATAATATATCCTTCTCCCTGACTGCTTTGAAGGAGTTGTGGGAAGATTTGGTAGTCAATGTTTGCTCTAAGAGGCAATCATTTTATTTTAGACCCCATGAAGAGATGGACCTATTAACAACTAGTTAGTTTAACATATCTTATCAGATGTTGGGAGACTTCCTTGTCTATGGTGTTTTAGCAAGAGGAGACACCTGAATTTGTGGTTGATGAGCTCGCTCTTAACCAGTTTCAGGCGTGCTCATTTGTGACCCCCAGCAAATGGCGGGGAGGCCACCGATCGGATTGCGGCCTCGTCCTACATCTTCTATTGCGGGATTTTAACCATGTACCCAGCAGTGCTGAGTTTGTGGGGGTGAGTATTTTGTGCCTAGAGAGCTTTATACGCTACACTTTGCTGCTAAAATCCAGTCGTCGCCTTCATCTGCACAAAGGCCTCCCATGTTTTCGATGACAAGGAAGGATACCTCATGAAGTGTTTGTGATCCTTGGTCATGTACTACATGATAAGCATGCTCTTGAAGGTCTTCCATGCTTTTCCCATCGTGAGGAGCGCCTGCCATCGCACAAGTCCCTGGCTTCTTCTAGGATCTCGTGAAGTCCTTTGTCAAAGCTTTTCAGTTTACTGCTGTGATGGGGATCAGTTTCCTTCCAAATATCCCACAGGTAGTCTGAAATGCTATTGCAGCTTTCTTCAGTTACAAAGGGACCCTATCCAGAGAGACCTCCGTGATGATCATTTGGCCCTCTAGCTTTTTTGATACTCCTCTCCATGCTTAGTTACCCCGGTCTTCAAAGCGTTAGACCTATTTGGTGACGTCGATGGCAACAACGATGACTGTGTGAACATCATCTGTCTTACAAGAAAAAAAACTAATTATAGTGAGATGTTAGCGTAAACATTATAATATGGTTGATCTTACAAGAAATAAGAACATTCAGTGATGTATATTATTGCTACAAGGTCTCGTTGTAATACTAACATCCCAAATAACACAGTCCAGCATCTTAGTTTCTACAAAGTAAGTTATGGCTAGAGTCTCTTCCTCCTCATCATTTTGTGTATTGGGCTTGGTTGTTGTCTTAGGCATAAAGCAACCTTTGGGTTGCCACACCCTTCATTTACAAATGAATGGCGTAGCAGCCCAAAGGTTCTTTTATGCCTAAGATAGCAAACAAGTCTAACACACAATATGATGAGTTATTTGATATATATATTATTGTTAAAAGGTCTCTTTGGAACACTGACATGCTACTCAAAATAGATCTTATAGCAATAACACAACTCTTCCTTAAGGTTATCTCTAAGAACTCCAACTAACTTAAAAACAATAGCTCTAACAATTTATCTCTAAAATCATTCCATAGCTATTTTTTATTATTTTCACCACAACCTCCATCCTCATACACCCTCACAATTTGTTTCTCCTCAACTAGGATTTTGAGTGATGTGAAATGTATTTCTCAACAACTACAAACCGACTCATAGTGTTTCATGTCCTTTTTTTCTTGAACTAGCAGCCCACCCATAGAAGTAAGGAGAGGAGTTAGAGGAGGGGAGACAAGAACGTACTGGAACTAGGACCCAGAAGGCTGATCATGAGGACCACATGAAGGCGACATCTTCGGCAACGACAAGGAATCACCATCCACGTCTTCATCCACATAAGACCACACCAAACCACCCCCAACAACCTTACCACTTTCAGCCCGACACAAGTAGGCCCCGTCTTCCCTCCCACATCCATTTTCCTATTCCTTTTTGGGTTTTGCATCAAAAAAGACACTAACAAATATGGATGGATGGAACACACATGAGGTAAAAAGTGGGGATCCATACCTTCGGGAGGAGAGGCGACAGGGAGGAGAGAACTCATGAACACATTGAACTTTGATTTCAACACACATCAACAGATATGGACAGATCTATCACACAAGAGGTAAAGAAGTGGGATTTGGGATCCATACCTTCGGGAGGAGAGGCGATAGGGAGGAGGAGATGTGGTGGTGGGAGAAGAGGAGATGGGAAGGAGAGGCGGCGTTGGGAGGAGAGGCGATGGGGCCACCACGTCAAGTGAGGAAGGAGAGGACAGAGACATCGGGTTATGCGGCAATGGCAGTGGCATTGGGGGAATGAGAAGACGAAGGGGTGTGCGAGTGAGGAGTAAGGGTGCAAACCCTATCAGGTGCCCTACTTATAGAATAACTATCATAGACGGTTCCATAATAGAACCATCTATGATATTTATTTGACATGAGGAATCGCTCACAGATTTCTTACCCTGGGGTATAAGGTGAAGGAATGCTAGTGTACTAAAGTACACAAAATAGATAAACACAACAAAAGTAGGGAAAACATGTATTTTATTCATTCACTTGAGAATAACAAAATTACAAGTTCCGTTTATATATGTGCGCTCTATAGCCTGCTTTGCGTAGTAGATCTGACATAGACGATGTGGTGTCCTGATTCCCGGGGCTCCTGGTTAATTACATCCACGGGGTAAACCCACAAAATTCCTCCAATTAAGCTATGAATTGGTCATCATCTTTAGTCTTCGCTTCATGTTCTCCATGCATGTGATGAATGGTTAATGAAGATGTGGGCGTTGGCATTATCCATAGCCTCGTCGGTCTATGGGGCCATTGATGGTGTGGTCAATACACTCACCATGCCTGCTCGTGCCATTCAACCTCATCAATATTAAACAGACACAATGGAAGTGATTTGAAGTATGCATGATTAATGTCTAGCATGACCAATCTGACAATAATGGCAGCAAGAATCGGTGTCGTGGACATATCAGTAGTCAAGGGTCACATGGTCGAAATCCATTGGACGTCGCCCATGGTCAAAATCCATCATAGTCGGAACCTATTGAGAAATGTCTACGGCCAAAATCCACCATGGCCAAAATCCATCGAAAAATGCCTGTGGTCGAAATCCATCGTGGTCAAAGCCCATTAGGAGTGCTTTGTGGTCAAAATCCATCGTGATTGAAACCCATCGGAAGATGTACGTGGTCGAAATCCACCATGGTCGAAACCCATCGGAAGATGTCCGTGGTCGAAATCCGCCATGGTCAAAACCCATCGGAAGATGTCCGTACTCGAAATCCACCATGGTCAAAACCCATCGGAAGATGTCTGTGGTCAAAATCTACTGTGGCTGAAAGCCATCGGAAGATGTCTGTGGCCAAATCCACTACGGTCGAACCCATCGAATGATGTCCGTGGTCGAAAGTCACCATAATCGAAACCCATCGAAAGATGTCCGTGGTCGAAACACATCAGAAGATGTCTATGGTCAAAACCAATCGGAAGATGTCCGTGGTCAAAATCCACCATGGTCAAGACCCATCAGAAGATGTCCATGGTCGAAATACGCCGTGGTTGAAACCCATTGAAAGATGTTCGTTGTCAAAATCCACTATGGTCAAAACCCATTGGAAGATGTCCGTGGTCGAAATCCACCATGGTGGAAACCCATCAAAAGATGTCCGTGGTCGAAACCCATCGGAAGATATTCGTGTAGGGCTATAAATGAGCCAAGCTCGAGCAAGCTTGGCCTTCTAGGCTTGAGCTCGGTAGAAGCTTGAGCCAAGCTTGAGCCGAGCTCGAGTTGGGTTCGAGCCTAGACTTGGGCTCGAGCTTGGCTCGGCCTAAGCTCGAGTAGGCTCGAGCTCATCTCGTTGAAGCTTGAGAACAATTAAAATAATTTATTGTGCACTATTTTTCAATAATAAAAAAATTTTGAGTTCGAGCTCGGCTCTAGTAAGCTCGATAACAGTCAAAACAATTCAAATATACACTAATTTTCAATAATAAGAAAAGTTTGAGCTTGAGTTCGGCTCGAGTAAGCTCGGTAAGAGTTAATATGTATCACTCGTAAAAGTATTGTAGCAGACTTGGTCAAAGATCACTGTAGTGCCATGGTCGGTGATCATAAATCAGAAGCTAGAATATTGCTCGTGGTCATAGGTTGGGAGCCATCAACCATCACCTGTACCTGACAGTCAGAAGTCGTTGACCATTAGTCATAGTAGTGGCCGGAGGCAGTCATCGACCTTGCTTGTAGCCGGTAGCCAGAGTACCAAATATCAAAGATGGTTGGTGATGCTCGAGTGCAATGAGCAGTCAGGAACATGTGAGTGTCAAATGCAATTAATGAGGCCCAAGTACAATGAGCGATCAGAGGCGTACACGTGTCGAAGATGGTCATGAGCGTCTGAGTATGAAGGACGCTTGACGATGCCCAAGCACGATGCGTGGGTGTAGGTGGCCAAGTATTGAAGGCAGTCAGAGGCGTCTGTCTTCAAGACATGGTCGAAGATGGTCGTATACGACGAGCGGTCGGAGGTGCCCCACTTCTACAAGTGGTTGGAGGTGTCCAACTTCGACGATTAGTCATAGGCACTCGACTTTGACAAGTGGTCAAAGGCGTCTATCTTTGGGAAGTAATCGAAGGCACTTGACTCCACTAAGCTATCGTAGGCATTCGTCTGCACGAAGCGGTCGAAGAGGCCCATCTTTGGGAAGTGATCAGAGGTGCTCGACTCTAGCAAGCGGTCATAGAACACTCAAACATCGCAAGCGGTCAAAAGTGCCTGAGCACAACGGGCGATCAAAAATGCCCATGTTCCTCACCTAGCAAATTGTCATGGTCGCTCAGCTTGGCTGGGGCACTCACCACATACAGGAGCGGAGGAACTTCACATCTCAACCTTGGTGAGTCAGAAAGCAAACAATAATCTCGATGATTCTAGCATCAGGGGTCATGGGCTACATCTCAGTGAGCCCCAAAGCACCTGATCGGCGACGCTACTAGTAGTAGTCGTAGTCGCTTGGCGATATTGCCATCGTAGCCGGCATTCATCATATGCAGACTAATTAGATGCAAAAGAAAGAGAGGAGAAAATATTTTTTTGCTATTCTGAGCATAGGATGCCATAGCTTGGGCTTGTATGGATCGTTGCCTCAAGTCTTTCTGATTTCTCCTTGCTTCTTCTTTGGATCTTCTCCGCAAACACCTTCTTCACATATGTGTGTTAACGGTGTTGGCGTATTTCCTCTTTGTTCTTATTTCTCTCTGCCTCTGTTTCTTTGTCTGTTGGTGTCTGTCTGTGCGTCTATGTCTACATCTCCCTTTCTCTCTCTCGCTATGTCCGTGCATGAATGGATGTTGTTGGTCGAAAGCATCTGAGTACGAAAAACCACCGACAACGCTCGAGTACACCGAGCGGTCATAAATGGCTGAGTATTGAAGGCAGACAGAAGTGTCCATGTCTGACAAGCTGTTAGAGGCACTCACGTGCAGTATGCAGTCGAAGGCACTCAAGCCTAAGAATCGGTAGGAGACATCCGAGTGTCCAAGGTGGTCAAAGACGCTCGCGCATAGTGAGTGGTCGGATGACCGAGTATCAAAGTCATTCGAGGATGTCTGATTACGATGAATAGTCGGAGGAGTACGAGTGCCAAAGGCTATCACAGACGTCCAAGTATGAAAGATGGTCAATGACACTTGAGTATAGCGAGCGGTCGTAAGCGATCGAGTTTTACAAGCGGTCGAAGGTGCTCCTGTACGATAAGAAATCGGAGGCGTCCAAGTTCAATAAGTCATCGGAGGCATCTGTCTTTGACATGTGATTTGAGATGCGTGTGTACGACGTGTTATCGGAGATGTCCAGGCACGACAGGTGGTTGTAGACGTCAGGGTGCTATGGGCGATCGATGGCGCCCAAGTGTTGAAAGCGGTCATTGACGATTGGGCCCAGTGGGTGGTTGGAGATGTTCGAGTGTCAAAGACGATCGAAGATGCCCACGTTCAGCAGGCGGTCGCAGGTGACCGCGAATAGCTGGTCATTGAAGATGCCCAAGTATAGCAGAGGGTGACACTATCTGAGAACATCAGGCGGTCGTAGATGACTGAGTATCACTGGCGGTCGTAAGTGACTGAGTTTAGTAGGCGACTAGGACAACTTCAATGCTGTGAGGGCACACAGCAAGAAGTACGCCCAGATCATGAGGGCAAGCCATCCTCATTAGATTGGAGCGGCGGTCGGTGACGTCACGTCCTAGGTGACAAGAAGGACTTGCGAGTAGCGGCATCTGCCTCACCCTATAGAGCTAACATCAGATCAATGGTACAAGTGACACAAACCTGGCATACGACGGATCATCACAGCCGTACAGCTTGGCTGGGGTGTGCGCTGCATGCAAGCGTGGGAGGACTTCTTGTCAATCCATCGTTGCGACCAAAGGTCACCTAATGGCGAGCTCCTAAGTGCTTCCACAATGGCATCACCAACAGCAACCGCAGGCATAGGCAGCCATCCTGGTATTGCCGCACTCTATCAGCATGCCTCCCCGGAGCTTCGTTCACTCGTGTTTGCCAAGGGTGTCTCCCTGGTTGTCTGTCTTCTCTTGTGGGTGCCAAGGGGTGTCTCCTATGTTCGGGGACCATCCGCCTTGTTCAGGGACCATTCACCCCTTCGATCTACGGGGGCCCTCCTTTTATAGGCACAAGCAAGGGCCATGGGTGTCGTACGCGGTCCTCACGCGGTGTGAATCAATCCCTGGCCTCCAGGATCGAGGTCCTGATCTGATTGTCGATTCTTTCCTTATGTACCCATTCCTTCCAAATTAGACCAGATTTATTGAGAAATACTTCCATAAATGAAGATATAGTGCAATCTTCTTCCCATCGCAAATATGGTTTACTTGGAACCAATCTTTTCTTTCCTTCATGGTGTGTGGGCTGCCATTACTTGGCCGCACGCATCGACCGTTCAAGAACATGTGGTCGTATGAGGCACGGCACTGCAACTTGTTGAACTGTGGTCATATGACGTGTGGCGCCACGGTACTCATAATCTTATAGCACCGTGGTCGAAAAACCGAGATTGAGGTGCTGTGGTCAAAGCAACACGGTTGACGCAATGTGGTTGTAACTGCCAGTCAACAAAATCTAGTCGATACAATGTGATCAAAGAACGTGCTCGACACCCCATGTGGTCTAAGACGTGGTTGCAAAATGTAGTTGTGCAGGTGCTCGAGCAGGCGTGGTCGTAGTACATGGTCTAACTGACCATGCTCGAGCAGGCGTGGTTGATACAATGTGATTGTCTCAATGTGATCGAAGAACCATGAACACAGAGGATGATCTTGGCACATATATTTCATGGTCAGCTAGGACTTGCAGCCTTATCAGGTGCACAACACATCGACCATGCACCACGTACACATAGCACAGTTTTCTTCCCAAACATACACTTCAGTACTTGCTTTAACTTAAAAAATATTTGTACAAAAACTCATCAAATAATATTACTATCATTGATGGTTCCATAATAAAACCATCTATGATGTGGTAGCATATCACAGACAGTTCAATAAAGGAACCGTCTGTGATATGCTACCATATTACAGACAATTTTATTATGGAACTGTCTATGACGTGGTTTATATCACAGACAGTTCTATTATGGAATCGTTTGTGATACGTATATCATAGACGATTTGCGCCACTAAACTACCTATGATAGTTCCTTTTTTAGGTACAACAAATCCTGTTTTTGGCTAGCCTCAGGAAATGCTAGCAATGCCTTATTAAAAAAGCAAGCATGTACAATCATAGATGTAATTATTTCTTAATTACTGAATTAATTACAATAGAATAACTCTTTAATTACATGTCGAGTTTCTTATAATTACATTGGAATAATTTTCAAATAGGTGTTCATCGTGTGGGATCGTTACACTTGGCTATTTCCTTTTAAATAAAGCCCTTCACAATGATCAACACACATATAGCTTGCTTCATTGCTTGATTCTTCCTCGAGCATGATGCCATCTCTGAATGCAGGCAACTTGTCAAATTGATTGTATTCTTCCTCATCCACGACATTCTCAACTCTAAAAATCCTTCTTTTTCCATGAAGAACAATATGGTGCTTCTTATTTGCTGGGTTGGTTACATAAAAAACTTGAATAACTTACCACACGAGTACGAATGGTTCATCTTTGTATCCTACACATTTGAGGTCTACAATAGTGACGCCGTACTTGTTGACTTTTACACTGTGAGAGTTGGACCCAACGGCACCAAAATAGAGGGAACTTGAAAATTACATAGTCAAGCTCCCAAATCTCCTCTACAAGCCTATAGTAGGAGCTTGGGCCAATGGTACTGAAGTACTCATGAAATGCATCTATGCAGACACCTAAGTTCTAGACTGTGCTCTTTCTATTTTAATCTATTGTATAAAATATGTACCCATTAATGTCATATCCTTGCCATGTCACAATTGTAAATTTTGGCTCTTTTGCCAACCATTGCAGCATTTCAGTTGATGACCTCCTAGTGAATCGCACCTTCAACCATTCCTTGAACCGATGGTTGTGCTGTCTCGTGATCCAAACCTCTGACTAGCCTAGATTCTCTTCTCATAGCATGTCACTGCTACAGACAGCCCTATCACAGACGGTTCGGAACCGTCATCACAGACGGTTCCTGAACCGTCAGTGTTTAGGTGTCAGTGATAGTTGGTGGTTATCACAGACGGTTCCCGAGCCGTCTGTGATAAAAACATTACAGACGGTCTTGATTACTAACCGTCTGTGATAGGCGAGTATCACAGACGGTTTTTTATAAACAACCGTCGGTGATACTCGCCTATCACAGACGGTTAGTAATCAAGACCGTCTGTGATATACAGAATATCACAGACGGTTTGTATTACAAACCGTCTGTGATATTGTGTATATCACAGACGGATAGTATTACAAAACGCCTGTGATATTGTGTATATCACAGACGGTCTTGATTACTAACCGTCTGTGATAGGCGAGTATCACCGACGGTTGTTTATAAAAAACCGTTTGTGATACTCGCCTATCACAGACGGTTAGTAATCAAGACCGTCTGTGATATGCACAATATCACAGACGGTTTGTATTACTAACCGTCTGTGATATTGTGTATATCACAGACGGTCAGTAGTAAAGCCGTCTGTGATAGCAGTCACACCACATACGGCACTCTTTGAAACCGTCTGTGATATGGTATCACAGACGGTTTTTAACAATGAACCGTCTGTGATACCAAGTGCATCATCCATTTTATATGCTGTTTCTTGGCTAGCCTCAGGATATGCTAGCCATGCCCTCTGAAAGCAAGCAGATTACAGATAAATGACAGATATAAGGTAATTGCAACTCATAGTAAATTACAACAAAATTCGATACACAGATGAATGTAACAATATCACATATATAGAATGAAAATTGTTACACAAAATCTGACAAATGTATTCAATTGAAGGAATTGTTTGATTTGTACAGTTGAATCCAATGTTTCAACATCTAATTATCATCATCGCCGGCGTGGAACTCTCCCCTCTTATTTATGACCTCTGCTAGCAAGAATTGGGAGATGATTGCACGAATATCGACGAGATTTTCAAGATCATATGCACTTCCGTCGAAGTTCACCCGCTGTCGCTAGGAGCAATGTTAAGTCATTAATTAGCATGTGTGTGTAATATAATCAGAAAATAATAATTATTGGAAGGACCTGACAAACCTCTGGATCATTGATCTTAGTACCCATGATTTCCATCATATGGCGGCAAACGTAGAATCCACATACGTTGCCCTGTAGCTGCTGGTGGCACTGCAAAAATAGAATTACATACATCGGTATTGTCAATTCTAGAGGCATTATTACAAAGTATGATATAGGATTATTGTGTTGTAGCAGGTACCGGAAATCGCGTGTTGTGTCGTAGCGTGTCACTGGATTTGTCGTGTGTTCCTCCTTGGGCAACATATTCGGCAAACGCCCTACGTGATTCAAAAAACTTAGCCTCGGCCGTGGCAAACAAAAGAAATATTACAATAGAGTTATGTATGGAGGAAATGAGTTTACCTGTTAAGTACTTCTTGCACACGACTGAAGTCGTGGTTGCTCCT
The DNA here is from genome assembly GCA_017311315.1 of Dendrocalamus latiflorus. NCBI lineage: Eukaryota > Viridiplantae > Streptophyta > Magnoliopsida > Poales > Poaceae > Dendrocalamus > Dendrocalamus latiflorus. The sequence continues at coordinate 16,464,461 of CM029675.1, forward strand.
AAGGAGGGAATCAAGGTATATTACCTTGCTTCACTTTGGTACAATCACAATCAAAATCCAGTGATTCCTAGTCATATGTGTCGCCATAGTGATTAATCCTAAGTTCATGCTGCATGTAAAGTACAAATGAAACATATGTGTGGCAACTAGTGAAGCACTTACCCTTGGTTGAAGGGTACCATGACGTACTCCTTGTCGGTGTGAGCAATCAATCCCCTCGTTATGTAACCTTCCACGAAGGATGCATCTGCGTTGATAGATTGCTCGGAGACCAAGTGAGGGTCGAGGAAACCCACCGGTCGTCGCGATTTCCTGGCTTGTTGGATCATGTATCTATACATAAAGAAAGAGTAATGACATTTATCTATATAACGTGAATGTAGAACTTCATTGTACAGTACACTTACAGTGTCCAGCATCGTAGAAGTGAGGCGTCGAGTTCGTCGAGATTGAATAGTAAGAATAAATCTTCAAATGTCACGACGATGTAGCCCAAGTCATGGAGGAAATGCGTCTCGTTATATTTCACAGTGAATGCACTCTGCCGGTTTGGCTTCATGTTGGACTTCTTCATGTACCAGGCATGCAATGTATTGCAAATCATACCAAGTTGGCGTAATTGTGAATCGGGCACCAACGACACTCCTAGAACAAACTTCCATGGCACGGGACCCGGCTTAACTTTTTTCGCATGAGCCTTGGAGGCCTTGGAGCCTCGCTTATGATATGTTCTCGGTGGCGTCTCGGCGGGAGCCGATGCAACAGACTTTACTGGATTTCGAGGTGGAGGTGGAGCCACCGGAGCCGATGTGCCAGGTCCAGGGCGACGTCCCTCTTGGGCCACTGGATGTGAAGATTGTGGCACAGACATGTCGAGGACGATGTCCCTCTTGGGCCACTGAATGAATGTGTGGACGGCATCCCCGTATGTCTTAATCTCTTCGTTTGGGGGCTTCTCAAGAGGGACGGGCTTAAAAATATCATTAATCATGTCCACCTGGACCTTCATGAAACCGGTGTCTACTTGTACACCGTGCACGAGCGTCCCTGGCAGCAATGGATACACCATGCCGCGCCCAGCATCAACGGGAATAGAGCCAACAAGCCTGACTGTGAGGGTGCAAGGCATGGGCTCCTACATAACGATACAAGATGAGTTAAGGCGTCCACCAGAGAGATCTATGTACCATTCTAAAGAGGTACATTACCTGAATGTCATCAATACGTAAGTGGTCATCGCTATGTTCAGAAATTGGTGTGGACGCGAAGCTACTGCGACGTTGAGGGGGACTGGGTACCGCAGTACTAGGAGTGGGTTGCGATTGGTTGCGGACTTGTCTCAGTTCTTCCCGCAACGAATCTATCTCTCCTCGAAGTGAGGCAGTCTGCTCTTGAAGTGAGGCAGATAGTTGTTCCTCAAGTTGAGCACGAAGCTCCTGTTTTATTTGTTCGCTGCGGTACGCCTTGGATCTCTTCCTACTCCTATATGTCTCGGAGTAATCTGGAAATCCGTGCCTCCAAGGTACATAAACCCCCATGCCTCGTGTGCGACCTGGGTGCTCCTTGTTTCCCAAGGCCTGTGATAGTAAATCTATCTCCCTATATTCTTCAAAGGAGCCACGAGAAGATTCAGTAGTCAATGATTGCTGCAAGAGGCAATTAATCATGTTATTTTTGAACCCATGAAGTTCAAGAGGTGTTAACAAGTATGTTGTTTAACATATTTTACCATGCGTTGGGACACTTCCTCATCTGCGGGGTTCTTGAAAGAGACACCCGAAGATGTGGTTGATGACCTCGCTCTTAACCAGTTTCGAGCGCGCTCGTTTGCGATCCCGGCAAATGGCGGAGAGGCCTCCGATCGGATTGCGACCTCATCCTGCATCCTCCATTGCGGGATTTTACCCGCGTACCCAGCAGTGCCGAGTCTGTGAGGGTGTGTGTTTTGTGACTGGAGATCCTTGTGCGCCGCACTTTGTTGTACAAATTCGGGCGTCGTCTTCATCTGCACAAAGGCCTCCCATGTTTCCGGCGACACGAAAGGATACTTCGTGAAGGGCGTGACATCCTCGGCCACATACTTCGTCACAAGAGTGCTCTTAAAATTCTTCCATGCTTTTCCCATCGCGAGGAGCGCTTGCCGTTGCACGAGTCCCTGTGCTTCTGCTGGGAACTCGAACGAATTTGTAAGTTCCTCCCATAGCTGATTTTTGTGATCCTTTGTCAAATCTTTCCAGCTTGCTATGGTGATGGGGACCCGTTGCCTTCCAATTATCCCGCAGGTAGTCCGAAATGATGACGCTGCTTTCGACGGTTCCAGAGGGACCCCATCCGGAGAGACCACCGTGATGGTCCTTCGGCCCTCTGGCCTTTTCGATACTTCTCGGCCACGTTTAGATTTCGCAGTCTTGGGAGCGTGAGACCCAGATGACGACGACGAAGACTGTGTGGACGCCATCTCTCTTCTAAGAAAAAACTAACTGAAGTGAGCACTGGAGTGTGTCACTTGCTTTATGCCCTTTGACAAAGTTCTAACGATTAGCTAATTGCAGTGAGCTATGGGCCTTCCAAATAGACCTTGCGAAGCATATAACATGTGAAGCATATATATACATGTGAAGCATATACATGTGAAGCATATATATATCATGTGAAGCATATATATACATGTGAAGCATATACATGTGAAGCATATATATATCATGTGAAGCATATACATGTGAAGCATATATATATCATGTGAAGCATATATATATATCATGTGAAGCATATATATACATGTGAAGCATATACATGTGAAGCATATACATGTGAAGCATATATATATCATGTGAAGCATATATATATCATGTGAAGCATATACATGTGAAGCATATATATATCATGTGAAGAATATACATGTGAAGCATATATATATCATGTGAAGCATATACATGTGAAGCATATATATATATATATATATATATATATATCATGTGAAGCATATACATGTGAAGCATATACATGTGAAGCATATATATATCATGTGAAGCATATACATGTGAAGCATATATATATCATGTGAAGCATATACATGTGAAGCACAGGGAGGGAGGGACCGGCGTCGGGCGGGAGCGGCGGCGTCGGGAGCGGCGGCGTCGGGAGGGAGGGACCGGCGTCGGGCGGGACCGCCGGCTACGGGAGGGAGCGGCGTCGGGAGGGAGCGGCGGCGTCGGGAGCGGCGGCGTCGGGAGGGAGGGACCGGCGTCGGGCGGGACCGCCGGCTACGGGAGGGAGCGGCGTCGGGAGGGAGCGGCGGCGTCGGGAGTGGCGGCGTCGGGAGGGAGGGACCGGCGTCGGGCGGGACCGCCGGCTACGGGAGGGAGCGGCGGCGTCGGGAGGGAGGGACCGGCATCGGGGGGGACCGCCGGCTTCGGGAGGGAGCGGCGTAGGGAGGGAGCGGCGGCGTCGGGAGCGGCGGCGTCGGGAGGGAGGGACCGGCGTCGGGGGGGACCGCCGGCTTCGGGAGGGAGCGGCGTCAGGAGGGACCGGCGGCTTCGGGAGGGACCGGCGGCGTCGGGAGGGAGCGGCGGTGGGAGGGAGCAAAACCTAGCTAGCAGGGGCGCTGCAGAGTGGAGACAAGAGACTGCGGCAGAGCGGACTCCGCAGACCTAGCGCGGGTATTTAAAGATGATCTATCACAGACGGTTCTATAAATATAACCGTTTGTGATATGCATTATCACAGACGGTTCTATCTATAGAACCGTTTGTGATAGGAATTATCACAGACGGTTCTATCTATAGAACCGTCTGTGATAATTCCTATCACAAACGGTTCTATAGATAGAACCGTCTGTGATAATGCATATCACAAACGGTTATATTTATAGAACCGTCTGTGATAGATCATCTTTAAATACCCGCGCTAGGTCTGCGGAGTCCGCTCTGCCGCAGTCTCTTGTCTCCACTCTGCAGCGCCCCTGCTAGCTAGGTTTTGCTCCCTCCCACCCCTGCTACCCATATTATCACAGACGGTTATATCAATAGAACCGGCTGTGATGTGTTATCACAGACGGTTTCTTTTGATAAACCGCCTATGATAGTTCACTATAAATACCCGCAGCTAGCTAGGTTCCTATGTCATTTATGAAAAACGCAAGCATAACCATAAATATAACTATTTCTTAGTTCCTTAGTCATTTTACAATTACAATGCATGGGTTCCTTAGTCATTTTACAATTACAATGCATGGGTTCCTTAGTCATTTTACAATTACAATGGAACATACATACATTTATGAAAAACACAAGCATAACCTATATCATTTATTACACTTTGGCTATATCATTTTAAATAAAGCCCTTCACGATGATCGATACGCATATAGCTTGCTTCATCGCCTTGTTCTTCATCGAGCCTGATGCCGTCTCCGAATGGAGGCAAATCATCAAATTGATTGTACTCTTCCTCATCCACAACATTCTCAACCCCGACAATCCTTCTTTTTCCCTGAAGAACTACATGGCGCTTCTTATTTGCCGGGTCGGTTACATAAAATACTTGAACAACTTGCCTCGCGAGTACGAATGGTTCGTCTTTGTATCCTATACATTCGAGGTCCACGGTAGTGACGCCGTACTTGTCAACCTTTACACCCCGTGGGAGTTGGACCCAACGGCACCGAAATAGAGGAATTTTGAAAATTACGTAGTCAAGCTCCCAAATCTCCTCTACAAGCCCGTAGTACGAGCTTGGGCCAGCGGTTCTGCCGTGAGAATCATAGGCATCTATGCGGACACCTGAGTTCTGCACTGTGCTCTTTCTATCTTGATCTGTTGTATAAAATGTGTAGCCATTAATGTCGTATCCTTGCCATGTCACAATTGTAAATTTTGGCCCTTTTGCCAACCATTGTAGTGTTTCATTTGACGACCTCCTAGTCAATTGCGCCTTCAACCATTCATTGAACTGACGGTTGTGTTGTCTCGTGATCCAAACTTCTGACTGGCCTGCATTCTCCTGACGTAGCATGTCCTTGTGCTCTTCAATATATGGGGTCACTTCAGTCATGTGTTGTAAAACCATGAAATGGGCTTGAGCATACGTATTTTGATCTGGGGTTATTGCTTTCCTCCCGATAGTCCCTATACCCTCTAACCTCCCCTTGTGACGAGATAGAGGTACACCTATCGGCTCTACCTGAGAAATGTAGCCGATGCAGAATTCAATGACCTCTTCTGTTGTATAACCTTCGATGATGCTACCCTCCGGTCGAGATCGATTGCGTACATAGGACTTCAGAATTCCCATGTACCTCTCGAAAGGGTACATATGACGTAGAAATACGGGGCCACATATTTTTATCTCTTTCACAAGGTGGACAATGAGATGGACCATGATATCAAAAAATGATGGAGGGAAATACATCTCTAGATGACATAGAGTTGTCACCACCTCGGTTTGCAGAGCATCTAGTCCATCCGGATCAATGACCTTCTGAGCAATTGCGTTGAAGAAATAACATAGCCTTATGATTGTCACTCGAACCTTGTTCGGCAAAATACTTCTAATTGCAACAGGTAGCGTTTGAGTCATTAGCACATGACAGTCGTGAGACTTCATGCCAATTAATTTCAAATGTTCCATGGAAACAAGTTTCTTCATGCTTGTCGAGTGACCGGATGGAACTTTCACACCATTTAAGGACTGGCACAATTCAGTTCTCTCGGACTTAGACAGAGTGTAACATGCTGGGGGAAGGTACGTCCGGCCTTTATCGGTCTCTATCGGTGCTAACTCGGTCCTGATGTTCATAGCGACCAAGTCACGCCTTGCGTTAACACCATCCTTTGTTTTGTCAGGAATGTTCAGTAAGAGACCAATCAAACTGTCACATACATTCTTCTCTACGTGCATGACATCGATGCAATTGCAAACTTCTAAGTGCTCCCAATAAGGCAAGTCCCAAAATATTGACCTCTTTTTCCACATGTTCTTCCTCAATTTACGTCCCTTTCCAAACACAACATTTATATCCTTAACCATATCATACACCTCTTTCCCGCTAAAAGGTCTTGGTACTGAGTCATCCTCTTTTTTTCCGTCAAATTGTTTCTTCATCTTGCGGTATGGGTGATACTTTGGAAGGAACCTACGGTGACGCATGTACACAGTTTTTCGGGAGTTGTTCAACCACACACTCTCCGTATAATCTAAGCAGTGCGGACACGCTTTGGCTCCTTTTATACTAAACCCTGACAGGTTACCAAGGGCAGGAAAATCATTAATGGTGCAGAACAACATGGCCCGTAGAGTGAAGTTCTCTCGTTTGTCCGCATCCCATACATGTACCCCTTCATTCCACAGTGTTGCAAGATCTTCCACCAATGGGGCTAGGAACACATCAATATCGTTGCCAGGTTGCTTCGGCCCTTGGATAAGTAGTGACATCAAAATATATTTCCGCTTCATACACAGCCAAGGAGGAAGGTTGTACATGCACAGAGTCACGGGCCAGGTGCTATGTCGGCTGCTCATGTTACCAAAAGGATTCATTCCATCTGTACTCAACCCAAACCTTATATTTCTCGGTTCCACACCGAAATCTACAAACATCCTATCGATGTTTCTCCACTGGGCAGAATCAGCAACATGTCTTATCATTCCGTCTTTCTTACGCTGCTCGTAGTGCCAACGCATCAATCTTGCATCCTTGCGGTTTGCAAATAAACGCTTCAAACGGGGGATTACAGGAAGATACCACATCACCTTAGCAGGAGGTCCTTGCTTCACCTCGATGCCCTTCCCATCATCAGAGTCATTTTTACGCTTGTATCGGGATGCTTTGCACACCGGACAAACATGTAAGCTAGCATAGTCTTTACGGTACAGGATACAATCATTCCGACATGCATGTATTCTTTCTACTTCCATTCCTAATGGACAAAGAATCTTCTTGGCTTGGTAGGTGGTTCTCGGCAACACATTTCCCGTTGGAAGCATGTCCACTAGGAGACCTAATAATGCCGTGAAACTCTTGTCGGACCAACCATTGCTTGCCTTCAATTTTAGCAGTTCTAGAACTGATGACAACCTCGTGTATTGCGGCTTGCAGCCCGGGAACAAAGGTTTCTCTGAGTCCTCCATCAAGCCCTCGAATTTACCAAACTCTCTCTCACTATAGTTCCCTTCTGCATCACGTAACATCTGATCCAGATTGTCATCCTGCGACCTATCCTCATGATCGAAAGAACAGTCCACATCTGGTATATCGTTGCCTCCCTCGACTATGTCATAACTACCTTCTTGTGTACTTTTTTCTTCACCGTGACTGGTCCAACATTTGTACCCTTTTCTGAAACCCCTTCGAATCAAGTGAGCTTCAATCTGCGCTGAGTTGCTAAACATCTTGAGATTATCACAATCAATACATGGGCAATACATATATTTCATCCCCTTCTTCAACATATCCAGCTCGGCCGCCCTTCTAAAAGCAGACACGCCAGTAATGTACTCTTCACACACACGGTTCTCAATATACATCCAGCTTCGGTCCATCTACGCTACACAAGTGACAAATGGGTGTCAAAAATGATTATTACCCCTACTACTAACCTCTGATCAGATCACTAAGAATGTTATGTAATTGAGTACTAATCTCTGATCAGATCACTAAGAATGTTAAGTATACTAACCTCTGATCAGATCACTAAGAAGACGGTGATATTTTTTCGCCCCCAACTCCCTAAAGCCGGCCGCCTTGCTCCACCGATGAAGCGCAATGAAGACAGATCGGTGTCGACATCCTTCAAGCAAGTACGCCAAGCAATTAATACTACGCAGAATATCACAGACGGTTCCAAGCACAAACGGTCTGTGAAAATGATATATCACAGACGGTTCGTATTAATAACCGTCTGTGAATTATCACCGACGGTTACTAATATGAACCGTTTGTGATACAAGCAATATCACAGACGGTTCAACTTAATAACCGTCGGTGATTGTTGCCTATCATAGACGGTTCACATAAATAACCGTCTGTGATAGTCTACATTATCACAGACGGTTCTTAACACGAACCGTCTGTGATGCATACTATCACAGACGGTTCGTGTTAATAACCGTCTGTGATTGTTTTATCACAGACGGTTCGTTAATAGAACCGTCTGTGATACCCAACCTCGCTGAGCGACTATCCATCTGCTTCTTCCCACTTCTTTTCTTCATCCGAGGCCTGCTGCTGTGTCTTGAGGAATGCCACATCTGAAGACCAGTTCTTGACCAGCTCTTGGGTCTTCAGATGTGGCATTCCTCAAGACACAGCTGCAGGCCTCGGATGAAGAAAAGAAGTGGGAAAAAGCAGATGGATAGTCGCTCAGAGAAGAAGTCGGCAACGTCGGCTGCTGAAAAATCTGGAAATGTCTTTTTTTGAACTTTTGTAATAAAATTGCCTTGAATTTTGCAGGAAAAAGAAGGATTGTCGGAGTGGACATCACATCTCGACAATAGTCGGCATCGTCGAGGAACATACAAATACAGAGGCAAGCACAAAAACTCAACAACACATTCAGATCGATCTATTACAGGATAACAAGCTAACAAACCCTTCGCGGCACGACGGTCCACACTAAACAAGACACACTTACGACACTTACGGCAAGAGTGTGTTGTTTAGTATGAACCGAACGTGCCGCGATATGGAGGTGCTAGCTCACAGCGGAGGGGAGATGCATGCAGGAATCTAGCTAGTGGATGAACTCACGCGTGACTAGTACCGGTGGAAAGGTTGATGGGGAGTTATTAATAAGGGCCTGGCCGTGGGAGGAACTGGTGCCAGCCATTCGATGTGGAGAGAATGGACGGGTGAGATCGAAATCCTGGGTATACGCGAATTATTGGTGACACGTGATATCACACGCCAATTATTGGTGGTATGTAATTATCACAGACGGTTATTAACGCGAACCGTGTGTGATAATAAATATCACAGACGGTTCTTAATACGAGCCGTCTGTGATGTTTAGTTATCACAGACGGTTCTTAATACGAGCCGTCTGTGATGTTTAGTTATCACCGACGGTTGCCAGTTTAAACCGTCTGTGACAGTTTAATCACAGACGGTTCCGTATGAACCGTCTGTGATGTAGTATATTATCATAGACGGTTTTTTATAAAAAACCGTCTGTCATAAGCTTCATACCAGAACTGCTTCGCGCGTGTTTCGATGCCAGAACGCTTCGTGTTTCGATCGTCTAATTAACGTCTCTCGATCGTTATACGAAGCGTCTATATCATTAATGTTTGGGTATACGAACCGTTTGTGCTAAAGGTTAAATATGCGCTCCTAATCCAGGTCTTCTACGTACGTACAATACAATATATATACAATACAACATGGCTTCTACTACTGTTCTTGTGATCATCTCCTTCCTCTCATCTGTTCATCACGAATTGTTCGGCCGGAACCTTACACAGGCGGCCAGCAATTTGCATCTGGAGCAGCTTCTCCGCACCCGCCCTGCTCTCCTTCCCCGACTTTCTTGCATCCGTCAGCTTGACCTGATCCTCCGCCGTCGACGGAGGCGTCTCGCTGCCGCTCAAGAAAGGGAAACAGCTCTCACCCTGGTTCTTCTCCACAATGTGCGCAATGCGGAAGAAGCTCTACTCGCATTGCACAGACTGATGGATAGCCTTGCCGCTCATGCAGAAACGGTAGATTGTGAGGAATGTTTTAATGCTATCCTGTACGACATGATGGATGCTGCTGATCATTTGCCCAGGCTGCACGAGGAAGTGCAGAGGACAAGGGCAATCTTAACAGCGTTCGAGAATTCAGCGGCTGATCCTCCAAGTCCCAAAGTCGAAGAAGAAGCGTACGAAGCCCAAAAGATTACAATCTGGGAAACTCTTTACCTGTGCGACTTATGTAATGAATTTCCCTCTAATTGAAATTAATAAATTTGCCTTTAATTTGTGACCTCTTGTCTCAGTAGTTCTGTAGTTAAGTTATTAGAAGCAATGTGTACTTATATATTAACCTCTGATCTAGAATATGACAGACAAAGGGACATCACAGCCGGTTCTTGTAAAAAACCGTCTGTGAACATTCCCAGACGGTTCTTAACAACAACCGGCTGTGATAGTCTACACAACACAGACGGTTTTTAATAAAAAACCGTCTGTGATAATTTCAGATTATCACAGACGGTTTTTTTATTTTAAACCGCCTGTGATACTAAAGTATCACAGACGGTTCATTGGTAAGGACCGTCTGTGATACTCGACCACTAACACAGACGGTGTCCAAATTAAAACCGTTTGTGTTAGTGTCAATCATTTATCACAGACGGTTCTTAATACGAGCCGTCTGTGATGTTTCAGTTATCACAGACGGACCGTATTAATAACGGTCTGTGATATTAATATCATAATATGAATGGTTTGTGATGTTAATAGCAGAGATGGTTTGAAATACGAAGCGTCTGCGTTAATGCTTAAATATGCGCGTCCTAATCCTGCATGCTCTTCTACACACTATGCACTCCCTGATCATAATAGCAGAGATGGTTTGAAATACGAAGCGTCTGCATGTGTTAATGCTTATATATGCGCGCCCTAATCCTTCTACGCACTATGCTCTCCCTGATCATCTTCTTCATCACCAGATTTCTCAATAATGACATCTAAAATTCTTTTGATCTCCTTCCTCTCATCTATCCATCATGAGTTGTTCGGACGCAACCTTACACAGGCGGCCAAAAGTTTACGTCTGGAGCAGCTCCTCCGCTCACGCCCTGCTCTCCTTCCTCGACTCGCTTCCATCCGTCAGCTGGACCTCATCATCCGCCGTCGACGGAGGTATCTCATTGCCACTCAGGATAGGGAAACCGCCCTCAGCCTCGTTCTTCTCTACAATGTGCGCAAAGCGGAGGAAGATCTTGCGGCACTGCAGACACACTTGGATAAACTTGCCGATCAAGCAGATTGGGCCGATAATGCGGAAGCGCATCTTGACATCCTGTTTCAGATTATGGAACATGCTAATGATCATTTGCCCATGCTTGAGGAGGAAGTCAAGAAGGCAAGGGCAATCTTGACGGCATTCGAGAACACAGCGGCTGATCCTCCAACTCCAGAAGTCGACGAAGAAGCATATGAAACCCAGAAGATTCAAATCTGGGAATGTCTTTTTATTGCACTTTTGTAATAAAATTACCTTGAATTTGACTCTCGTCTCTATAGATTCTGTAGTTTAAACGATACCACAGACGGTTCGTATTACTAACCGTCTGTGAAATTTCACAGACGGTTATTAACACGAACCGTCTGTGATGTCTAAAATTATCACAGACGGTTCCAGTTAATAACCGTTTGTGATATTTTCACAGACGGTTATTAACAGAAACCGTCTGTGATAATTTTAGACATCACAGACGGTTTGTGTTAATAACCGTCTGTGAAATTTCACAGACGGTTAGTAACACGAACCGTTTGTGATGTCTTATTTATCACAGACCGTTCGTGTTAATAACCGTCTGTGAAAATATCACCGACGGTTGCCAGTATAAACCGTCTGTGAAAGTTTAATCACAGACGGTTCCGTATGAACCGTCTGTGATGTAGCCTCGTCTGTGATGTTGCCAGTATAAACCGTCTGTGAAAGTTTAATCACAGACGGTTAGTAACATGAAGCATCTGAGTACGAAAAACCACCGACAACGCTCGAGTACACCGAGCGGTCATAAATGGCTGAGTATTGAAGGCAGACAGAAGTGTCCATGTCTGACAAGCTGTTAGAGGCACTCACGTGCAGTATGCAGTCGAAGGCACTCAAGCCTAAGAATCGGTAGGAGACGTCCGAGTGTCCAAGGTGGTCAAAGACGCTCGCGCATAGTGAGTGGTCGGATGACCGAGTATCAAAGTCATTCGAGGATGTCTGATTACGATGAATAGTCGGAGGAGTACGAGTGCCAAAGGCTATCACAGACGTCCAAGTATGAAAGATGGTCAATGACACTTGAGTATAGCGAGCGGTCGTAAGCGATCGAGTTTTACAAGCGGTCGAAGGTGCTCCTGTACGATAAGAAATCGGAGGCGTCCAAGTTCAATAAGTCATCGGAGGCATCTGTCTTTGACATGTGATTTGAGATGCGTGTGTACGACGTGTTATCGGAGATGTCCAGGCACGACAGGTGGTTGTAGACGTCAGGGTGCTATGGGCGATCGATGGCGCCCAAGTGTTGAAAGCAGTCATTGACGATTGGGCCCAGTGGGTGGTTGGAGATGTTCGAGTGTCAAAGACGATCGAAGATGCCCACGTTCAGCAGGCGGTCGCAGGTGACCGCGAATAGCTGGTCATTGAAGATGCCCAAGTATAGCAGAGGGTGACACTATCTGAGAACATCAGGCGGTCGTAGATGACCGAGTATCACTGGCGGTCGTAAGTGACTGAGTTCAGTAGGCGACTAGGACAACTTCAATGCTGTGAGGGCACACAGCAAGAAGTACGCCCAGATCATGAGGGCAAGCCATCCTCATTAGATTGGAGCGGCGGTCGGTGACGTCATGTCCTAGGTGACAAGAAGGACTTGCGAGTAGCGGCATCTGCCTCACCCTATAGAGCTAACATCAGATCAATGGTACAAGTGACACAAACCTGGCATACGACGGATCATCACAGCCGTACAGCTTGGCTGGGGTGTGCGCTGCATGCAAGCGTGGGAGGACTTCTTGTCAATCCATCGTTGCGACCAAAGGTCACCTAATGGCGAGCTCCTAAGTGCTTCCACAATGGCATCACCAACAGCAACCGCAGGCATAGGCAGCCATCCTGGTATTGCCGCACTCTATCAGCATGCCTCCCCGGAGCTTCGTTCACTCGTGTTTGCCAAGGGTGTCTCCCTGGTTGTCTGTCTTCTCTTGTGGGTGCCAAGGGGTGTCTCCTATGTTCGGGGACCATCCGCCTTGTTCAGGGACCATTCACCCCTTCGATCTACGGGGGCCCTCCTTTTATAGGCACAAGCAAGGGCCATGGGTGTCGTACGCGGTCCTCACGCGGTGTGAATCAATCCCTGGCCTCCAGGATCGAGGTCCTGATCTGATTGTCGATTCTTTCCTTATGTACCCATTCCTTCCAAATTAGACCAGATTTATTGAGAAATACTTCCATAAATGAAGATATAGTGCAATCTTCTTCCCATCGCAAATATGGTTTACTTGGAACCAATCTTTTCTTTCCTTCATGGTGTGTGGGCTGCCATTACTTGGCCGCACGCATCGACCGTTCAAGAACATGTGGTCGTATGAGGCACGGCACTGCAACTTGTTGAACTGTGGTCATATGACGTGTGGCGCCACGGTACTCATAATCTTATAGCACCGTGGTCGAAAAACCGAGATTGAGGTGCTGTGGTCAAAGCAACACGGTTGACGCAATGTGGTTGTAACTGCCAGTCAACAAAATCTAGTCGATACAATGTGATCAAAGAACGTGCTCGACACCCCATGTGGTCTAAGACGTGGTTGCAAAATGTAGTTGTGCAGGTGCTCGAGCAGGCGTGGTCGTAGTACATGGTCTAACTGACCATGCTCGAGCAGGCGTGGTTGATACAATGTGATTGTCTCAATGTGATCGAAGAACCATGAACACAGAGGATGATCTTGGCACATATATTTCATGGTCAGCTAGGACTTGCAGCCTTATCAGGTGCACAACACATCGACCATGCACCACGTACACATAGCACAGTTTTCTTCCCAAACATACACTTCAGTACTTGCTTTAACTTAAAAAATATTTGTACAAAAACTCATCAAATAATATTACTATCATTGATGGTTCCATAATAAAACCATCTATGATGTGGTAGCATATCACAGACAGTTCAATAAAGGAACCGTCTGTGATATGCTACCATATTACAGACAATTTTATTATGGAACTGTCTATGACGTGGTTTATATCACAGACAGTTCTATTATGGAATCGTTTGTGATACGTATATCATAGACGATTTGTGCCACTAAACTACCTATGATAGTTCCTTTTTTAGGTACAACAAATCCTGTTTTTGGCTAGCCTCAGGAAATGCTAGCCATGCCTTATTAAAAAAGCAAGCATGTACAATCATAGATGTAATTATTTCTTAATTACTGAATTAATTACAATAGAATAACTCTTTAATTACATGCCGAGTTTCTTATAATTACATTGGAATAATTTTCAAATAGGTGTTCATCGTGTGGGATCGTTACACTTGGCTATTTCCTTTTAAATAAAGCCCTTCACAATGATCAACACACATATAGCTTGCTTCATTGCTTGATTCTTCCTCGAGCATGATGCCATCTCTGAATGGAGGCAACTTGTCAAATTGATTGTATTCTTCCTCATCCACGACATTCTCAACTCTAAAAATCCTTCTTTTTCCATGAAGAACAATATGGTGCTTCTTATTTGCTGGGTTGGTTACATAAAAAACTTGAATAACTTACCACACAAGTACGAATGGTTCATCTTTGTATCCTACACATTTGAGGTCTACAATAGTGACGCCGTACTTGTTGACTTTTACACTGTGAGAGTTGGACCCAACGGCACCAAAATAGAGGGAACTTGAAAATTACATAGTCAAGCTCCCAAATCTCCTCTACAAGCCTATAGTAGGAGCTTGGGCCAATGGTACTGAAGTACTCATGAAATGCATCTATGCAGACACCTAAGTTCTAGACTGTGCTCTTTCTATTTTAATCTATTGTATAAAATATGTACCCATTAATGTCATATCCTTGCCATGTCACAATTGTAAATTTTGGCTCTTTTGCCAACCATTGCAGCATTTCAGTTGATGACCTCCTAGTGAATCGCACCTTCAACCATTCCTTGAACCGATGGTTGTGCTGTCTCGTGATCCAAACCTCTGACTAGCCTAGATTCTCTTCTCATAGCATGTCCTTGTGCTCTTTAAAATCTAGGAACGCTTTAGTCATGTGTTGTAAGACTGTGAAATAGGCTTGAGCACACATATCTAGATCGAAAGTTATTGCTTTCCTTCTAACGATCCCGATACCCTCTAGCCTCCCATCGTGACGAGATAGAGGCATACCTATCAGTATGACCTAAGCCATGTAATCGATGCAGAACTTAATGCCTTCTTAAGTTACATAAGTTTCGATGATGCTACCCTCCGACTGAGATCGATTGCGTACATAGGACATGAGAATTCCCATGTACCTCTTGAACGGGTACATATGACGTAGCAACATGGGGCTGCATATCTTTATCTCTTTCACAAGGTAGACAGTGAGATAGACCATGACATCAAAAAATGACAAAGGAAAATATATCTTAAGATGACATCGAGTCATCACCACCTCAGCCTGTAGAGCATCTAGTCCATCGGGATATATGACTTTCTGAACAATTGTGTTAAAGAAATAATGCAACCTCATGATTGTCACTCGAACCTTGTTCGGCAAAATATTTTTGAATTGCAACAAGAAGTGATTGTGTCATTAGCACATGATAGTCATGAGACTTTATGCCAATTAATTTCAAATCTTCCATGGAAACTAGTTTCTACATGCTGATGGAGTAACTGGACAGAATTTTCACACCATGCAAGCACTGGCAGAGTTCAGTTCTCTCAGACTTAGACAGAACGTATCAAGTTGAGGGAAGGTATGTCCAACCTTTATCAGTCTATCGGTGCTAACTTGGTCCTAGTGTTCATAGCGCGACCAAGTCACACCATGCATTAACACCATCCTTTGTTTTGTCACGAATATTTAGTAAGAGACCAACCAAGCTATCACATACATTCTTCTCTACATGCATAACATCAAAGCAATTGTAAATTTCTAAGTGCTCCCAATAAAGCAAGTCCCAAAATATTGACCTCTTCTTCCACATGTTCTTTTGACGAGTCCTCAACTTACATCCCTTTCTAAGCACAACATTGATATTCTTGACCATATCGTAGACCTTTTTCTTGCTAAAAGCCTTGGTGTTGAGTCATCCTTTTTTGTCAACTTGTTTCTTCATCTTGCGGTATGGGTGATATCTCGGAAGAAACCTACGGTGATGCATGTACACAATTTTGCACGAGTTGTTCAACCACACACTCTCGGTATAATATAAGTAGTGCGGACAGGCCTTGACTCCTTTTGTACTTAACCTTGACAGGTTACCAAGGGTTAAAAATCATTGATGGTGTAGAACAATATGACGCGCAGAGTGAAGTTCTCTCATTTGTCCGTAATTTTGGACATTTATAGCACTATGTACCCTAGAAATTCCAAATGTAGCCCCCTAAGCCTAAAAATTCCATTTTTAGCCCCCTTTCCGACCGCGAGACTCTGGGACACCGACACGTGTTAGTCGTGCGGTCTCGGATGCTTGATTAACACTGTAGCTTAATCATGCGGTCGGGGACCACACGATTACACTGTAGCAAGAAATTGTGCAGTCCAGGACCGCACGATTAGCCCACACAATATGGTCCTACAGTGTAGTCGTGCGGTCCGGGACCGCACGATTTCTTGCTATAGTGTAATCGTGCGGTCCCCGACCGCACGATTAAGCTACAGTGTTAATCGTGTGGTCTGGGACCGCACGATTAACACGTGTAGGCGTCCCATAGTCCCGCTGTCGAAAAGGAGGCTAAAAATGGAATTTTTGGACTGTACCCCTTCGTTTCACAGTGTCAGAAGATCTTCCACCAATGGTGCAGGTACACATCAATAACATTCCCAGGTTGCTTCCGCCCTTGCATAAGTAGTGACATCAAAATGTGCTTCTGCTTCATACACAACAAAGGAGTAAGGTTGTACATGCATACATTCACGAGCCAGGTGTTATATCGGCTACTCATGTTGCTGAAAGAATTAATTCCATTTGTACTCAACTCAAACCATATACTCCTCGGTTCCACACCGAAGTCTACGAACATCCTATCGATGTTCCTCCGCTGGGCAGAACCAGCAGCGTGTCTTACCATTCTATCTTTCTTACACTCCTCTAAGTGCCATCACAATAATCTTTCATTCTTTCAGTTTGCAAATAAATGCTTCAAACAGAGAATTATAGGTAGATAAAACAACATTTTAGCAAGAGTTCATTGCTTCACCTTGATGCCCTCCCCATCATCGGAGTCATTCTTACACTTTTATAGGGATGCTTTGCACACCAGACAAACATGTAATTTGCATACTCTTTACAGTAGAGGACACTATCATTCAGACATACTTGCATTCATTCTACTTCCATTCCCAATGGACAAACAATCTTCTTGGCTTGGTAGGTAGTTCTTGGCAACACATTTCCCTCTAGAAGGATGTTTTCTAGGAGACCTAACAACGTCGTAAAACTCTTGTTGGACCAACCATTACTTGTCTTCAATTTTAGCAGTTCAAGAATGGATGACAACCTTGTGTATTGTTGCTTGTAGCCCAGGAACAAATGTTTCTCTGAGTCCTCCATCAAGCCCTCGAATTTACCAAACTTTCTTTCACTATTGTTCCCTTATGTATTGCATAGCATCTGATTCAAATTGTCATCATGTGACCTATTTTCATCGAAAGCACACTCCACAACTGGCACATCGTTGTCTCCCTGGATGATGTTATGACTATCTTCCTATATAATCTTCTCTTCACAGTGACTGGATTAACATGTATACGCCTTTTCAAAATCCCCTCGAATCAAGTGAGGTTTGATCTACGCTGAGTTGGTAAACATCTTTATATTATCACAATCAATGCATGGAGAGTACATATATTCTATCCCCTTCTTCAACATATCCTGCTCGGCCGTTCTTCTAAAAGAAGACACACCATTAATATACTCTTTACTCATATGGTTCTCAATGTACATCCAGCTTCAATCCATCTACGCTACGTATGTAATAAATTAGTGTCAAATTATATTAGTAATGCTACTATAGCTAGCCAGCTAAATATTTACATATAATTGTCATTCATCTTATAATAAATTGTCCATATCTAAATTAAGTAGCTAGATACATACTATTCATGAAGCAATATATATCAAGCAAGAATATATTTAAGTAAACTAGGAGCAGTGACCCATTCATAAATTGGAACAAACTACCAATTAAGCTAGATCTAAACCTAGCTATCATCTCTCTTTATTACAAGGCATATAATTGAAGCAAAAACTAACCTCTAATCACCAGGAATAAATCGATTTACAAGGTACATATACAAGGTACATATATAAGCCCGGTCTGCCCCATTCCTCCTCTCTCCTTCCTCCTCCCCTCTTCTTTCTTTCTTCTCCATTTTCCCATCCGCTCTCACTACGCCTGACCGGCTGGCCCCGCCCCCCCCCCCAGGCACCAACTGCTCCCGTTGCCTCTGTGCTTGTGCCAGCCACCGCTCCACCAGTCAGCACTATGATGCCACCACGTCACCGTCGCTATGCCCCGCCTAAACGCTGCGCGAATCCCAAGTGCGCCCACGCGCACTGCGCGGCTCGCGTCACCCTGCGCCAGCTTGCTCTCATCACCTCTATCATGTCCCTACCTAGGATCCCACACCGGACCTTCCTTCTCCCTCTCTCCCTTGCTTCTCTGCTCTGGCACCCGACAAGCTGCGCGTCTACTCCTGTCAAGTCACCTCGTCGCGTGCCAGCTCCCATCGAGTCGCATCGCCATCACCGTGAAGCCATGGCCCTGCCGCCCCCACACCAATGCCACGCTCTGCTAGTCGCACGCTGCACCCTGCGCGCACGTCGCCTAGCCGTGCGCCACTTGCGTCGACCACAGACGTTGTCGTCTCGTCCCGAACACTGCACCTCGGTCGTCGGTAATAGTGCTACCACAACAACCACCGCCGGCTATAAGTAGCTTCCCCAGCCTTGCCTTGCTCCCCCAAACTCCCCCTTTACTCCCTCTCTTCCACCTAGAGCAGAGCTCGGGTCATTCGTGCGCCGCCCACCATGGCCTCCCACCGTTCTTGGCCCTCCGGCGAAGCTATTACCAATGTGCTCGCGTCAAAATGCGTACCCAGGCACCCTCTACCTCACCTCTGGTTTAATTAGAAAACCACCCACTAGAGCTTGCCGCATCGCCCCCGACATCAACTCCGGCGACCACCACCTCCAACACTGCCATTCCCTCCTTCGCCCCGCCATGGCTCGATTCCCTCCTTTTGGAGCTTCACCGCAGCACCATGGAGCTCTCCCCAACATCAGCCATGGCACCCCTCCACCCTAGCATGCTGGCACTGTAAGCATGCCCGCGCCGCCGCCAGTGCGCGCCGCCATTTCGCCTCGGTCCTGTTCTGGCTCCACTACTACAAAAAGCCTAATAGTAGACGCCAAATCACAGACGGTTTTGTGAAACCGTCTGTGATTTACACTATTACAGACGGTTTTAATTTGGAGGCCGTCTGTGGTATTTGTGGCGGGAAAAATGAGTATCACAGACGGTTCTTAACGCTGAACCGTCTGTGATACTAGAATATCACAGACGGTTTTATAATAAAAACCGTCTGTGATATTCCAGATTATCACAGACGGTTTTTATTATAAAACCGTCTGTGATACTAGAATATCACAGACGGTTTATAATAAAAACCGTTTGTGATAATCTGGAATATCACAGACGGTTTTTATTATAAAACCGTCTGTGATATTCTAGTATCACAGACGGTTTTATAATAAAAACCGTCTGTGATACATTTCCCGCCTTGCAATCCCTCAAAATTTCATATTTTCCCGCTTAAGTCCGAGTATGGTTCAGTTTTGAGACACCTTCAGTAAAACGGGCATAACTTTTGCATACGGTGTCCGTTTTCGACGTTCTTGTACTCGTTGGAAAGCTAACGACGAGCCCGATCCAAAAAAACGACCAGCTTGCGCCCGTCGACCTCCAAGACCCCGAAAATCGGCCATCTTTGGACCTAAACCTGCGTCGCAAGTTTTTGGTTTCTGTTTTTGCCCTTTTTCTTGGTTTTATTTTCGGAATTTGGATTTTTCTTCAACTGGAAAGTTGTAGATCTCGTCGAAACCTTTCAAATGAGTATATATAAACTATATAAACTTTTGCTATTTTTTCTTTTCAGACTAGTTGTTTATATTGCATCGGTATATAAAATTTGTGCTCCAATTCACAGACGGTTCTATATATAGAACCGTCTGTGATATTCATTCATCACAGACGCTTCTATATATAGAACCGTCTATGATAATCTGACCGCTGGGCCTATCGATTCTCAGCCCCACGAATCGTAGCTCCGCCTTTCCGTTCCCGCGCCAAAAATTTCGAATTCCCGCTTCTCCCTCCCTCTCCCTTCCCTATAAATATACCCAAAATCCAGCCTCTTTACTGGTCTCCTCTTCCTTGCTGTCCTCCTCCTTGCTGTCCTCCTCCTTGCTGTTCTCCTCTTCCTTGCTGTCCTCTTCCTTGTTGTTCTCCTCCTCCTTGCTGTCCTCCTCCTTGCAGACGACGCAGAAGCATCTAGCTCGTGCCAACCGGGCAGACGCTCAATCAACGCCGACGATGGTGGTCATCAAAGACATTCAGCTCATGCGTTGCATCAGGGGCGAGAAGGCATAGATGATCTTTGCTTGTTGTGTAACCTACTCGTTGTTCTTGTTGTGTAACCTGCTCGTTGTTCTTGTTATGTAACCTGCTCGTTGTTCTTGTTGTTCTTGTTGTATAACCTGCTCGTTGTTCTTGTTGTGTAACCTGCTCGTTGTTCTTGTTGTGTAACCTGCTCGTTGTTCTTGTTGTGTAACCTGCTCGTTGTTTTGAGATATTGTAATGGTATACACTAATCTTAATAAAAATTGATGTTTTATGTTTGTGAAATGAATTGAGATGTGAATTGGATGTATACATGTACATGTTGATCTGCTTGTTTCAGAGGGCATGGCTAGCATTTCCTGAGGCTAGCCAATAAACAGAAATAGGTTTAGAAATAGAAGGGAATATCACAGACGATTTTTAACTAAAAACCGTCTGTGATAGTTATAATCACAGACGGTTTTTAGTTAAAAACCGTCTGTGATTTATAAATATCACAGACGGTTTTTAGTTAAAAACCGTCTGTGATATGTAAATACCACAGACGGTTTTTAACTAAAAACCGTCTGTGATAACTATATATCATAGACGGTTTTTAACTAAAAACCGTCTGTGATATTTGCATCACAGACGGTTCGAAAACCGTCTGTGATGACCTCGTATTATCACTGACCCATAATTTCAGACGGTTCACAAAACCGTCTGTGATGACGTTTTTGAACCGTCTATGATGACCTTTTCTGTAGTAGCTCGGCCAACCACTCGGTGAGTTTTCCCCTACCTTAGTCTTGCCCATGCTCCCCCTACATTCCCATCAATTTCACCACGGTGCCGTCGCCCCATGGCCACCTCGCCGCCGACTGCTCCCCTGTTTCTGGCCACCTCCTCCCATTCTTTGGCTGAAAACAGAGAACAAAGCAGCTCCCAAATCTCTCTCTCTCTCCTCTCAATGACAGGTGGGCCCTCTCCCAATTAAGAGCGAATTCAATTAATTAGTGACCATTCAAATGGTAATCCATGTAAAGACAAGTTCATACCTATCAATTCATTAACTACGAAATAATTATGTGAGATTTAAGTACTAAACATAAATCTAATTTAAAATAAGAGATAAGAATTTAATTACAGGGATGGAGTAAAGTATTGTGCAAAGTAAGATTATTAAAGATTTAATATTGGATTAATTATCATAAATGAGTAACTAATGTAGCTTGATTATTTATTTAAAATCTAATTATTAATAAAGGGCATTAATAAAGATGGCTTTGGTGAAATGTCCAAATTTAATAAAAATCCCATCCCGAACGTAACAAGGTGAATGACAAAATCAATCCGCTTCGTAAAATTAATTAACCGATATGCCATAACCATTTAAAATGAAATACACATTTAAATTAGAAAGACATAATTTAAAATATAATCCTCGCAATTAGCATGTCGTCGATAAGTAAATCTCAATGGAAGATTTAGTAAATAATGATAGTGAAATATAGTTGTATATAACAAGCTAGGACCCGCATAAATAGATCCTAATCCAAATTAAACTATGCCAAATGATAATTAAGAGTACATAAAATATCAATGGAATTTAATTCCAAAAATGTCTTCAATTAAAAGGTCATAATTAGGTATTAAAATATAATGGCCTTGGATCATCGGACATTGGAATAATCTCACCAATGAACAATCTAAAGAACAATGTAATATTATGACCAGTAGTTGCATAAGAGTAGTAAATAAGAATATACTAAAATTAACTATTAAATATCAACTAGATAATTAAATAATCCCATGCTTTAATTAATTATTAAACTAATCATTCGGTGAATACTTTGAATAATTGGTAAATAGAACCCCATAAAATACCACAACTCAAGTTGTTAGGAATACATACTCTAAAGATTAATTTTATAAACTAAACTCATACATCTATTCATAGGCCTAACATGACTCATGGAACTTCCTTAATAAATATAAAATTATAAAAGAACCTATTAAATAAAGGGGTCAAACAATGGTATTCAACAGTCGGCTTAACCTAGCCATGCTCAAATCCGAAGCAGAATATTCCCGTGAATATTCCTTCACCATAAACCTTCCTTGGCATCTGTCTTGACGGATTTCTCTCAGCCATTTATCACTTCGCTCCAACCCTTTTGACTCCGTCAATACTCCACGCCCAATCAACCTTGCCTCAAATCACCCATTAACTGTTTACCGTGTAATTAGAATTGGAGTTATTTGGATTCAATTGTTTACCGTGTAATTAGAATTGGAGTCCTGAGGCATCAATGGATGAGGTGAGACCAAGATCCTGGCGAAGATAAAGACCAGAAGCTTAAGACCATCGAATCAGAAAGCTTTGAGTGAGCTCAAGACCGTGGTAAACCACACAAGATGAGTCAATACCTTGATCATGTTGAACCTACATTTTCTGCAAATTATTTTTGTTTCAAATTATCAAATTGCATGCTATTATTTCATGTGCTAATATATTTTGTTTTAAGAATTCTAGTTACGTGCCTATTATTTAACTTGTTAGTATCATACTCTTTTGGAACATTTGAGTATTTGAGCCTTGTCACCCTAGCAAAATTATAATGGTAAAACTTTTGAAAATAAATCTATAATTATACACCATGCTTAGTACTGTCTAGAAACTCGGGGGAACCAAAATGCCCAACATCACTTTTAGTCAGGAGAAATTGATTTGAGAAGTCATGGGTGAAAATGGTTGGTATATTTTGACATGGATATTTTATGCTCCCAAAAATCCCCAACTTGCTTAAATATCTGGGCGGATAGTACGGAGGTGTGGTGTAGTGGAAGCACGAAGTGTGGATTGTGGTAGAACCGCCCAAATAACTCTAAGGACCGAATCTTGTGATGACCTCCCAGTGTATAACAGTACAACCACAAGCTGGTAAATTGTACGCATGGCTAACTAATTTGCATCGACTCAGATGGGTTGCGCTGGTGTGACCATGAGCTGGCAGAGGATGGCCACATCCTTCGACGTGACGGTGCAAGAGGGGGCTTCTGGAATGGTGGTCATACCCCCAAGGAAGTTAAACCTTAGCGAACGTGGCTCTTCTAGGAAGATGCATTGTAACAGCCTTGTTATGATTACTCAGTTGCACGCCTAAGGAAGCGTATAATGGCTGACATTGTGAGATAATCATATCTTGTGGATAAAGTGTACAACCTCTGCAGGGTGAAAACTATTCGAATAGCCATGCCCACGATCAAGGGCGGACATGGAAACTTAACCAGATATAGTTCTATTTCAAAAACTTTGTGGGTGGGATTGGAAAAGTGGCGGGCAGTGAAAAGCCCTGATTTATGTTGCCCTGGGTGTCGCCCCAGTGATAAGGTAAGCGGTTATAACACTGAAAGGTTAGCATATGGTGCAAAAACTATGTAACGGTAGATGGAATTTGGATCGTTATTATTATTGCATTCTTTTCATGATAAAATTTGTTTTAGTTAAAACTGCTAGGTCTCAGGAAATTTCTATATATCGTATTTTAAAAGCAGTTTATGCTAAAAAATAACCTCAGCCTTTTCTTGATAAGCCATGCATATTATCTACTTGCATCCTGTGTATTGGCTTGTGGAGCATGGTGGTTTGTGCTCACCCTCGCTCACTCAGTTAATCTAGAATCAGGAGTCAGATTGCTACACTTCAGCGCTACACCTGGTCATGATGGTGAAGAAGACGAAGAGGTCAAGAACTAGGTCACGAACCCCAGTTGGGTGCTTGTGTGCACGTCTTGAGGGTCCCACCTGTGTGTTCCGTTTTCGCTATTGCATTTTATTGATTTCGGCCTAATCGGCCCATGAGTAAGTCTACTATTATATTTATGCTTCCGTGTGATATGTATTTTGATGTTTAGTACTGTATCTGTGAGCACTATCTACTAATCTAGGGAATAGTGTGGTGGAATCACAAAGGATTCTGGATTATAAAATCCGGATCCGATAGAGCTGGTATTAGAGCATATCGACTATAGGTCGTGACCTTAGTTAGCTTGGTCATTAGTTTTATGACTAGAATTATTTCTTCAATATCTATTTCCAAAAATACATGTAGTATTGCTTATTCTCATCTCTCTTAGATGATTCCCCCTCATCTATATGCTGCCCTAACCATTTTTAGTTCTGAAGCTCTCTTATCCTGAATTTAAAATGATAAAAAATCCAGTACTCCTCTTGTAAGCTCTCTTTGAAAATCTACTTGGGGCCAAAATCACAAAAGCTTAAATTGGAAGCTCATTTTGAAAAAAAAAATATTCTATCCTTGGAGGATCGATTATCAAATTGTTTACCAAATTCATTTTCAAGCTCATTTCAACAAACCTGATCTTTCGAGGAAATTTTTATAAGTTTAACTACTTACCAAAATTTATTTGAAAATTCACTTTGGTTTCTCAAATAGTCAAAACAAAGTTATTTCTTGAAAACTTTCCCTAGAAAGGACTTTGTTTTTCAAAAATAAAGCATAAAAGTTAACCAGAGGTGTTACTTCTGAAAAAGTTATGTTTGTCAAATCATATTTTTCATGTTTGGTTTTATTACCTATGGTTAGAAAAATACTCCTTTTCTTGCAGAAAAAAGGGAAAAAGAATAAATAGAGCCGTAAGTAAAGAAGATAGATGTTTGTAGTAAACACACAAAAATGTTGGTGGGTTTTGTGTCGATCGTCAGAAGGAAACAATAGTGTGAATTCTGGAAAAATAAATGGGTGAAGCATAAATGAATAGATTGACTAGATGGACGAATTAATTGATTCTTGGAGAAATAGGAAGTGTGAAAATAATTAATGGATTACAGTCTTGATGAATTGTATAATTACTTGGAGATGTTTATAATAGCGAAATACTAGAATATGATCGATTACTGGATGAATTAATTGAATTTTTGAGAAATTAGAGATGTGATAACAACTATCGAAATATAGACTTGATTAATCACATTATTCCTGAAGGATGTTTATAATAATGAATTAGTTTGGAGGTAGATAACAAAGATTTAGGTTGGTTACTAGAGGTGCAAATTATGATTTTGAATCAATAACAGAAGATTGGATTATTAGGAAGTCATGATACAAATGATATCGGTGGATCTAAAATAAAGAATACTAGATTTTCATTAGAATGAAAACTGGTTAAATTAGCAAATAACGAACCTGAGCTTGGATTATAAATTTATGGTGGAAATTCAGACTCCTATAAGAATTTGGTAACCCTGATTTGATTAATAAAATTATGGACGATGCACTGGAAATTATTTGATAGGTGGATCAAATAAATAATGACACTCACTGTTTGGATTTTTAGACAGCAATAATACCATGACTAAGTAATGAAAGAAGATAGCATAGGTATAATTTGCAAAAGTGGAAAGTTAAATTATCGAGGCCATTGGATCCTAAGCCCTATATATGTATAGAAATAATATGGGAGTGAATAGTTCATTGATTGATATTTGAATATTGGAAGAGATTAGGATATCATGGCAAAAAAACATTCCTTTAAAAAAAGTATTTCAAAGTTTAGTATTTCAAAACAACTACTAGAAAATCCATTTTTACCACAAAACCTCATTTGCAAAAAAAATGATAATACAAGAGTGAGTACTGATATCAATCAAATTACCTCTGAATACTTTCCTCTTCCTTCTATTGATTTCACAAGGAAAATTTTGTTCCCCTCCTCTTACCCTTAATCCAAAATTTAAGATTAGGAACGTCGAAGATGTTCATGAAGATAAGATGGTCTCATTTTAAGCGGACTATGTATATGAACCCTGTGCCCTCTTGTGTGTGCTTCCCCGAATAGACATTGTATTGTTGCAAGATTTTACTTGGACCCTATGCACTACTTTCTTGCCCTCGGGCGTTACATTTCGCAATCACATGAAAAGATTATTTTAAAAAAAACTTGTGCAATTTGTGTGCCACCCCAGCTTCCAGGGTATACTCCTCTAAAATTAGATTAAGTTTAGATTACTTTATTCCCGCGATCCTATTTGTATCTCATGCTATTCCCTCTCACCCTTTTTCTGGAAACCCTACTAGGTCCAAGGATTGAAGCCCTCTCCTGTGTGTGAATAGTACCATGTCGCGCCCTCCTCCATGCTCGCGTGTTGACTGTTGACTCCAAGGTTATTTAAGCAGTGCCCTTCTAAGCCCCCTCATATTGCACCATTACTCTCACACCCTTCGCCTTGGCCACGCTAAGCTCCGGGTTAACTCACCATAGCCTTCGCCTGCCTCCACTCAGACCCCACCGTCGCCAGCCACCTCCGATGAGCCCCAACCCTCGTCGAGTTTTCCCTTGTGTTCGCCTTGATTTTCTCTGGCCTTGCAGCTTGCCGATGTACCCTTTGTCTCCAACTCAGGGCACCTCTGATTTTTGCTGATTCAAAGCACCGTGTGTCAATTCCTTTCACCATAAGCATTGTCGTGATCTCCTCTACCAATCCCCACTGCCGGATTGGACCACCATCACCCCCACACCTCTAGTGTTGTGCTGCTTCCCTATGCTACCTCGGGCTTCCGCCACTAGCCAACCCCGCACCTCCCTGAGCCCCACCTTCATCATGGGTGAGTCCCTCTCGGTCCCATGTTGCTCCCCTAGCTCACAATCGGCTTATCTCCTTGTAGCTCACCATGGCGCCATGCTTCGATTCACTACAGCCACTTAGCTTAGTGCCAGCCACCGTAACCACTGAATTGGATCATGTCGTCCGCACCACTAGGTGCGGTTTGGATGTGGCTTCCCATTTACCCTCCCTGTCGGCCACCGAAGTTTCCTACACCAGTGATGAGCCTCGCCTCCTCTCGAAGGGTGAAGAAGAAGACAGTAGCATGAGGTTAAGGTTTAAACACATGATTAAGCTTAAATTATTGATCATCATTAGTAACCGTTAATCCCCTCTAACGTGTTGGCCCTCCTCGTATAATTAAGCCTATGTTCCTTTGACATGTGGGCCCCCAGCCATTTTAAAAACCTTTTAACCGGTTAAGTAGGAAGACACTGACAAGTGGCCCCATTCCACTGTGGCAATAGTGCGTGTGTCCCACCTGTCAGCCTGTTGGCCTTTTCTTTTAGAAAATAAATCAAAATTAATTTAAAATACTGGCCTCAGTGGGCTTTTTCAATAAAAATAATTCAAAAATAATTTAAAATCAAGTGGACCCACCTGTCAGTGAGAGAGACTCTCTCTCCTCTCTTAAATTTTGGATTTAATCCAAATTTAAACTTTGAAGAGCCCATTCTCACTCATTTTAAATCCTAATCTAATGAAATTTGTTTATAAATTTTTCTAAATTCAAGATCTATCAAATGCAAGTGGGATTGCTCAATTCGGTGTTTATTTGAATTTTCTTTGGTATTTATTTTTGCTGCTTGCATATTTATTTGTTTTCGATGCAATCGTTCGAGTAGAGTACAAGACTCGGAAGAGCTGCAGTGCGAGACAACTCAAGAATTTCAAGATCAACCCACTTGTTAGCCATGCGAATACTTGGACCATATTGAACCTATATTTTATATAAATTTATATTTATTTAAATTATCAAATTGCATGCCATTATTTATTATGCAAATATATTTTAAACTTTAAGATTAGATATATGCCTACTTGTCATTGTAATATTATTATACCATTCTTTGGACACTTGAATCACATAATTCTTGTCACCCTAGATACTTAATGATAACTTTACTAGCTATAGATCAGACTTAAGCATCATGTTAGTTAGTCTTACTTACGTACCAGGGCATTAATTTGCCCTATCATCCTCTTTTTAATCATGAAACTTGTTTTGAGTAGTCATTGAAGGGTTGAGTAGTATATTCGAGATAACTTAGTTTTGTGCTTCTTAAAACCCTAAAACTTACAATTACCATATCTGGATGAATGGTATGAAGGTTGGTGCGGATGTAGCATAAAAAATTGTGGTTTGTGGTATGCACCATCGAGATAACTTAAGAACTAAATCCTGTGATGACCTCTCAATGTAAAATAGTACAACCACAAGTTTATAATGGATACGACCTACCTAAATAATTTGCATCCACCAGTGTGGGCTACACCATTGGAGTGACCTATGAATCGTGTCGCTACTTTTAAGCCATTATGGGCACGGGTCATGTCGCTGATGTAAGCCACTGTGCGGTGCAAGAGGGGTCTGTGTGATGCACACAACCTTACTCAAATGAAATCTTAGTGGATGTAATCTACACTGGGTGATGCACCTGTCCAAGGAAATATGTGAAACATACCAAGTTGATTATCTATTGTAGGTAAAGTGTACAATCTTTACAAAGTATAAACTATTTGAACAGTCGTGCCCATGGTCTAGAGCAGGCATGGTAACTTGAGTTAGATTCTATTTTACAAACCTTGTGGGTGGAGTGAAAACTCATCGAGTGAATGTAACCCGGTGATGATAATGGGTGGATGAAACCTGCACTGTTATAAATATCGTACACTTTCACTCTGTTTAATAAAACGTGGTTTTATAAGAATCATAAGTCATAAGAATTTCTAACAATTATAGTTTCAAAATGTTGCATTTAGCAAATAAAAGAACCCGAACATATCTTTGTTGAACTTTGCATGTATACTATTGCATTCTGTGTGTTGGCTCGCATATTACTATGACCTATACTCATCCTCACTCACAAAATCTCTCATAAACTGTGGACCAAGGATACTACGTGTACTACGATACCTCAGGAGCTGATGGTGAAGAAGATGGAGAATATTAGAATAGTCCCTAGTAATCTAGATCTCACCCCAGTCTTATTGATTAAGTTGGTATTTGCGTGCACCAATATTATCTAAATCTTGGGTTAATATCAGTCACACATAACTCAGGGCCTGTTTGGATCCCATGGGCTAACAAGTAGTTGCTAATTTTTAGTCCTTGTGGATCCAGACAGGAGGGCTAATGAGTGGGCTAAAGTTTAGCCAAAGCCCCAACTAGTTGTTAGCCAACTAGTTGGCCAAACCCAGCTAATGAGGGCTAAAGGATCAGCCGGATGGAAAAAAGACGTCGATACCCACGCCCTCCCTCCCAGACTGCACAGACTCTTCCCCTCCCTCCCAACCGCACGGACTCTTCCCCTCCCTCCCGCAGCCCCGCAAAGCACGCGGCTCTGCTCCGCCTCCAGGCGCCCGCGATCGCCGCGCCTTTCCCTCGCCCTCTTCCTGCTTCCTCATCTCCTCCAAGCGCCCGCCCACCGCTGCACCTTTCTAACACCCGCCACCGCCACGCCTTCAAGCTTCCACGCACGCCGTGGACGAGGTTGCCCAGCCGCCGCCACAAACTGCCCTGTCGCCGGCCGCCAGAGGGTTCCCTCAGCCGTGACGAGCTACCCCCGGTCGCCAGCAGCGACGAGCTTCCCCGAGCGATGGATCGAGAGGAGCCCTTCGATTTATTCTCTCAGTCCGATTCCATGGTCCCGCCTGGCAATGGAGCCGGCATGGAGTTCTTCGCATCGTCGCAAGCGGACAGCTCACTGGTTGGGCACGACGAGGTTCGTCGGCACGAGAGCCACGACATGGACGACCTTGACCTCAACATTGAGGCACAAGATTTCCCAAATCTGTCCACCTACCAAGACATTATCCAAGCTGAGCAAATGATGCCAGTGACTATGGATATTGGCGGCGGGCATCGAGGTAGTGGCGGTCGTCCATCCAGCAATTCATGCCGTGGCTCGTCTGCACGGACTGGATCAGGAAGAGATGTTGCTGCCAATGCCACGGCGCCGTTCCGCGCTCCTCGCACATCTAGCCGTGGAGGTGGCCGTGGAGGTGGACGTGCAGGTGGGCGTGGAGCCAGCCGTGGAGGCGGTCGTGTAGGTGGACGTGGAGGTTCTCAGTCTGTCGGTGTGGCAACTGGCACTCCACATGCTTCTCAATCCGTCGGAGCTAGCACTCATGCTCCTCGAGTCACAAATTCTCCTGTTGCCGGTACTTGGGCTTCACAGAACACCGCCTCTACTGGTGCCAGTACTTGGGCTCCTCAGAACACCGCCGCTGCTGGTGGGAATAGCAGCATGCCTCGGTTCCCCGCTGCTGATTTTGGGACTGAAGGCAATGCAGTGCCGGATGATGCAAATGATGGTCTTGAAGACGAGGATGAAACTTTCCAGGATGACCCTATGGTGAGCAATTTTTTGTTTTATAGTTTCTGTTTATAAGTCGATGCTGCGATGTGCTACAATACTTGTCAATAGATATGCTGTGAGTTTAGGCCTGCTTTGGTGATTGGATTTATGACCAATTTGACATATGTTGTATTCATATGTTGTATTTATGACCAATTTGTCAATAGATACAATACTTGTCTCTCTTTACTTAACTGGATATTCATATGCTGTTTGTCATATGTTGTATTCATATGCTGTTTGTATTTATGACCAATTTGTCACATGCTGTGAGTTTCTGAACTGTTTTATTTGAAATTTATATTAGATGGATGGCCAATTTGACAAGGCAAACTGGTGTTCAGAAAACACTTCAGTTTTTTTGTGACATTTGCCTTGATCAAATGAGGGCCGGAAATACCACCAATGGATTTATGACCAATAGAGGGTACAATAACATAGCTGAGGAATATTATCTAAGAGTTGGTTTGCGTCACTCTTGAAAACAGCTTAGAAACAGGTGGGATCAGCTCAAGAGGTTGTACCAGTTTTGGTTATGGCTCAACAGACAGACCGGAAACGGTACAGTGTGGCATGACGACCAATTTTGGAAAGATACTACGAAGGTAAATTATGGTCAGCTAACATTATTTCTTTTGAAATTTGTAAAATTGCTAGCTCATACATATCTAACTACTTTTCTTAGAATAAATCTGAATGGAAGAAGTTAAGAAAAGGCCCCTAGAACATCTGGATCAGCTTGAGCAAATGTTCTATAACGTGGCTATGGATGGCTCATCCTCTTGTATTGCTGGTGAACACATCGGAGAAGAAGGTTATGGGATGGAAGACGACGACGAAGATGATGGACATGATGGGAGCCCTATGAGCACTAATACCAGAAAGAGGGCTAGTAGTACTGCGACAACAGCCACTAGTCCAATGAAGAAGACAAAGAGTCCTATGGTTAAAGTTATGAAAGAGCTCATGGAAAGTATGAAGGCTGATAGTGCTTCTACCCAAAAGGTGTTGAATGGTGATCTGATGGCTGAATCTATGAAGAAATGTCAACAGTTGGCTGTTGAATGTGGGGCATCAGA
Source organism: Dendrocalamus latiflorus (assembly GCA_017311315.1). Taxonomy (NCBI): domain Eukaryota; kingdom Viridiplantae; phylum Streptophyta; class Magnoliopsida; order Poales; family Poaceae; genus Dendrocalamus; species Dendrocalamus latiflorus. The sequence goes on from CM029675.1 coordinate 16,496,261, forward strand.
AGAAAGTATCTAATATTTTATGGCTTGTCAGTTGTTTCTGAAAGCTAAGAATCGTCAGATTTTTCTAAACATCAGCACCAACGAAGGCAGGTTTTTGCACTTGAAGAGGTGGTGTGAGATGAAGAATATGTACTCAAACTGAGTACTGAAGTGGAGCATTCATAGCATTTTGGGTTCCTTGCATTATTAGCTCTTTTTGAACTGTCAACATTAAACAAGCGTGTCTGTGAACTGTTGGATGAATCTGTGAACTTTATTTTGACCTCCAGCTTGCATGTGTGTGGACTTTATTGTGATCTGTAGCTTGTACTACTTATTTTGTGTGTGGCCATGATGCACATGTGTGGTTGCAAAAGGGTTTGTTAACATGTACGTATATCTGACATGTGTTTTACTGTAAAATGTGGTTGTAGATGAACTTTTCATCCAGTGATGAGGAGGATGAAATACAACAGCTTGCACTGGCTCATCGAAGGAAGATGCAGCGATATGGTACGATTGCTTGCATGATTGGTACGTACTACTATGAAACTTTCATGAACAAGGCTAAGATGAGGCAACCTGAAGTGTCCGGGTACGATTGGGTTAGGCAAACATTGCAGAATCCCACATCATGCTTCAATATGTTTAGGGTGAGTAGGCCTTTATTTGAGAGTCTACATAACCTGCTAGAGTCATCGTATGGCTTGAAGTCATCGAATAAGATGTCATCTGTAGAGGCTTTAGCGATGTTTTTGTGGATGGTTGGTGCCCCTCAATCAATTAGACAAACCGAAAATCGTTTTGAGAGGTCAAAAGAAACAATTAGTTGAAAATTCGAAGAAGTATTGCATAGTGTGTACAAGCTCTCAGCTGATATTATCAAGCCTAAAGATCCACAGTTTAGGACGGTTCATCCAACATTACAAGCTCCTCGGTTTTCACCATATTTCGATAATTGCATTGGAGCAATTGATGGAACGCATGTTCCTGTTGTGGTGCCTGCTTCAAAGGTCCTTCAACACGTGAGTCGACACGGCTACTCATCTCAAAATGTGTTAGCTATTTGCGACTTCAACATGAGGTTCACCTTTGTTGTGGCGGGATGGCTAGGATCGGTACATGATATGAGAGTGTTTAATGATGCCATACGCAAATATGGTAATAAGTTTCCACATCCACCACCAGGTAAACGCACTTGTTGCCATCTTATCGTACATGTCTCCATCTTTTTGAGATACCTATTGTACATTTTTTATTAAATGTATTTCTAACATCCTATAGGGAAATTCTATTTTGTTGATTCGGGCTATCCTAATCGACCGGGTTATCTTGCGCCATACAAAGGGACCAAATATCATTTACCTGAATATCGACAAGGCCCAAGACCAAGTGGGAAAAAGGAGGTATTCAATTATGCTCATTCATCACTTCGAAATGTCATCGAGCGTTCTTTTGGAATTTTAAAGATGAAGTGGAGGATTTTATTGGACTTACCAAGCTATCCGATGGTAAAGCAAAGCAAAATAATACTTGCATGTATGGCCCTTCACAACTTTATTCGAGAGAGCAAAATAGTAGATCCAGACTTCGAAATGTGTGATCTTGATGAAAACTACATATCATTTCCGGAGTCATCATCAACTCAACAGAGTCACGCAAACACTCATTTGGGAGATGAGGACCAAAATATGAACGACTTTCGTGACAACATTGCTAATGCTTTGATAGCTAGAAGAGATTGACTAGGATAGTATATTCCAATGTATGAACAATTTAATTTGTACGAACTTTTGAACTCATAGAACGAACAAGTGCTTGTGCAAAAGGAGTGTGATTGGAACAGTCTATTTATTTGTAGTAAGCGTTATTTTAATCCAATCTTTGCTTAAGCATTCCAGCGAGCGAACATATACAAAAAAAGGCGAAAAATAATGGCGCGGCACATAAGCGCATGGCGCCTAAAAAAACTAGCGCGGGAAACATGCGCGGGAACTGCAGGGAAAACGTGCGTGCGCTAGAGGCTCAGGGGTATAACAGACTTTGTACTGAGATAGTAGTACTTATTAGTCCTTGGATCCAAACAGGACTGGGCTAATCTTTAGCCAGCTAACTACTAGTCAGCTAACAACTAGTCCTAGTCCATCCAAACAGACCCTTACCTTAGTCGCTTACCTGTGGCGAGATCTGCCCTCTCCTTTTGCTTCCGCTTCCGCTTCCACAGTTATGTAATGTATCCATTTGGTCTCATCAGCTCTATTGTAAACTTGACCCGATGCGGTCTATTTAAATTCTGATAAATGTAATATTATTGTATGGTATGATTTACGTCATGTATGAAATGATTCCATGATGTGTTCTGTGAGTACTATTTACTAATCTAGAAAGTAGTGCAATAATTTTACAGAATATTCTGAATTGGTTAAATTCGGGTCCGACAATATGGTCAAAATAAACAGAGTGAACATAGCAGAAAAAGGGTGCCAATTAAAACCGAAAATCATTTTTTAACACAAAACTGAAAGATCACAACACAGAGAAAATTGCATGTGATGACAATGCCATGGAAAGTAAGCTTTTACTGTCCAAATTTCAGAGGATCTCTACGAATGCGAAATAGCTGCAGTCGTTTGTACGTTAACCACTGTACAATTGTCACACTTCACGAACCATAAATTAGACGATTAATTGACAGCTCAGATCACCCCGGTCCTCATGGACCCAGAAAGGTCTATTATATAACAAAAACAAATGACAAGTGTTTACTGCTATTAAGATGAATATGCTACAAATTTTCACAATAAAAGAAAAGAATCCGACCTCAATTTGGTGGCCTCCGGATTATAATTAAATTATAACCTTTAGATGTATCAATCTATTATATAATAGAAATTGATGACATGCAGGTGATTTACACATACTAATAAAAAAGAGAAATGTGCTAGAAATTGTTAAAAATAAAAATATATAGACATTAATTTGGTGAAGCTAATTTCAAAGTATTAGATTTGATAGTTGTCTTACAGATATATTAATTTGAAAAAAAAAGTAAAAAAGAGATCAGTAGCACTGCATATAATTGGAAGCTTGAGAGTGTGTAAATTTGTTAAACGGGCGCATTTGCTAATCATGTCTTTCATGCATAATGGGGGAGGGATATCTCAAAATAAATTGTGCTAATTAAATATGAAATCAAATATGTCAAATGTATTTTATTTGCAAAATCGGAATTTCAAACTACACTGCGCAAATGATAAAAAAAGATAAATATTCTATAAATTCCCACAAAAAATAAAAACACCCAACCCTCAATATGGTGGCCCCTAGATTGTGATTAAATTATCATTACTATTATAAAAGAATGAGTTGGTAGTCGTATGTTCATTCTCCTCTAACCGCTCTATTTCTTCAACTTCTCATCACTCTTCACTTTCCAACCGATCAAAGCAACTCTCTTTTATAATATGATTCTCTATACATCCAATAAATTCCGTTGCAACGCACGGACATGTAGCTAGTAACCATTAAATGTGTCAATTCTAAAATAAAATTGAAGATACGTGTTTTGCAACTTCTAAGAAAAAATAAATATACTAAAAATTCCTTAAAAAAAGAAAAAACATCTAACTCTTAATATGGTGTCCCCCTGGATTATGATTAAATTCTAAGCATTAGATGTTACTAGGGAGCTTGTTTAAACTCAAGATAAGTATCCATATCAAACTAGATATAAAAAAGAGTCATAAACTGTAAAAACAACATTAATTAAAGATATAGCATAATGCGTTCGCAATCGCCAACCGATCTGGTTCACTTATAATATCTCAAAGAGTAATTATTGGCAATTTCTCATCTGAGCTTAGCTTGATCGCGTCATATGACGTACCAATATCGCATACCTTCTACACTACGAGCCAGTTTTTATCATACCTCCCTTTACTTTTATTGCGACGCACGACAAGTGTAGAGCAAAGTCAATAAAAATAGAAGGGGACGAGCACATGAGACAACTACAACAACAACGACATGGCCGATCGATCCTTTTCTAGCAGTAGAACAAACTGTGACCAAAGTTTCCTCCCTCCCAAGTTGCAGTTATTAATTACAGCCGAAAAATATATACATCCTTTTCCCCAAGGCCATGTCAGTGTCATTACATAACTCCTTGACAAGTGTAAAGTAGAATCCGTGAATGTCCATAAATGCATTTCCTATGAGAAAAAATTGGATTAGCCATAGCCTAATTGCTATAACCTCTTGGATCCTATCCATTTGGTGATCACTAGCTAATCAGGAGAGGTTGCCCCCAATCAGAATTAATAGAGGCTGTGAAAGCTAGGGAACAACCTACGCGCATAATTTGAAGTGCGTGTATCATTCGATCGATCATCATCTCGAACATTGCACGCAAACATAATATTTTTTCTCTCTTCCTTTTTTGACAAGTACACAAAGATAAGATTTGAGAGATGCATATTTGCCTCATGGACATGGAAAAGGGACTAGGCAATCAGAAAGTGCTTGTTAGGTGACATGGGATCGTATCAAACAACAGCGATGAGTCGTTTCTGTCATGCTGAGGCAGCTTAATTTGACGAGTTAGTGATGCATTTTTTGCAGCGCTGATAAGACGGCTAATTTCGTTATCGGTGTCCGGCCGGTTCTAGATATTGTTTGAAACTGAGGGACGATATGAAAAGATCTATGATTTTATATGATAAACTACTGCTAAGTTTGTAAAGTTAGAGTTTGAATTTTGCACTGTCTGTAATTTTTCAAAGGTTTTTGTCAGAGGAAACTAGTTAGACTGGGCTGGCCTCAATAGTCTAACAGGCCAAGTGTGACCTTCGACAATAAATCTGATTTTTGGAAATTTGGTCATGGTTTGCATAGTTTGGACCTAAATATTTGCATTTATATTGCATGAAGCATACTTTGATTAGCGTGGGTCAAATTGTAAAATATTTGTGCTCAGAAATGATTTCTTTATCTTTGAATATGCAGGAACGTTTAGAGTCAATCATGGTAAACAACGAGAATCGGAGCAATGCTCATAGAAGAGCCAAGACCTAGAACGGTCAAGGATACCAGATGAGATGATTGAACTCAAGTATGGTACAAAGAAAATGAGAAATATTAAAGTGAAGGTTTGAGCGATAGGTTAAACCAAGTAGATTAGTTGGTTTAAGTGAGATGTGGTCCAGTAAAACCAGAACGTGAGAGGCTTGTCGATGCGTAGCAAGCCATTGGTACACGTACATGTAATAAGCATGATTATTACTTGCAAGGGAAGATGAACACTAGGTTTAGACGAGGGTATATTGGTAGCTTACCAAATACCAAAAATTTTGTTGGATCAAATTGTGACGCTTAGGAAAGTGGTTTAAGTCAAAGAGATGCTGAGAACAAGTGGATCAAAGGCTAAATACTTAGTGGATTTGGGTTCATATGCTTTAAAAAGCGTGCATGAGTTAAGTGTATAAGTAAGACGGGTTTTCGCCAATTATGCTAGTGGATAGTATCTATTAAGGTTAAATGTGGGCTAATTGTTTTATCTATTTAATGGGTTGGGGATGGAAGCTTGTAAGCCAACCATTGGACCATCCAACCATTCTAACCTTGTGTTCTAGGGTTAGGACTAGAAAAAAGTGAGTATTGTGGTGTGATCTCTTCTCTTCTAGGTAGACTGTCTATAAAATCTTCATTCTCAAGTAGCAATAAATTAACTTTGTTCATCACTCAAAGTGTCTTATTGTTTTGATTGATTTGCTTTTGTTCATGTTGGTTTTGATCTTTTCTCTCCTCTTCTAGATCTTGCTATGTGTCAAAGACGTGTAAGTAATAAAAATAACTCATAGAAATTATATCCTATCTATCTAGGCACCATGTCTTGCAAGATTTTAATGTTACCAATTTTGCTTACATTTAGCCTTATCTTGAGATTTCTTGATCCCACTTCAAATCTTTAGGAGAAATAGCTTGTTGTAATATGTGAGAGCTCATCTAGAGACATCTTGGTTATTTTCTACCCACGAGCAAGTCATATCCCAATATTTTGATGTTTCCTTGATTTTTATGTAATCTTGTCTTTGGGAAAAGTTAAAACTTTGACCAAGATCTATGCGATATTTGTATGGAATATATTCTTGAGGCTCTAAGCAAGGTGTGTTCAAAGTTATATCTCTTTTGGTTATGAATTTGGAAGTTGCACCATTTTCGGTCTTTGCAAGGCTGTTTTTCTGTTATGAAAACAGGGGAAGGTCAGACGGCTCCTAAGCCCGATCCAACCGACAACCGATCAAACCGCTATGGTCAAGCTGATCAGACCGGCCATCGGTTGAACCGTCAGGTGAACACCAATCAAACCGAACCCTTTGTGCGGTCAGACCAATAAGATGCTGAAAACTACTCTTTGGGTTTTGATGTTGTTGCTTTGTTCTTAGCTTTCAATTATGATCTTTATAACTCTGTAGCTACTGGAGCGAAGAATTTGATACTACTTCAAAGAAAATTTCTGAGGCACCATTTACCCCTCTATTGTCATTGCCGGTTCTACAGAAACGCAAGAGAATAATGCATCTTGAACAAGGAGCACATGTGTAAGAAGACAACCCCAAGAAAGCATGATAGATTCAGTAAGGATAGCAATAGCACATGCTAGCTCATTTCCTTTCTCTCTGATTAATGAGGAAAAAATCTTAACAGATTGTTTTCGGTACAGATTCATGCAGAAAGATAGTTACTCTTTGGAAAAATACACCTGAGATAAGGGGCTGTTCTTTTCAGCTTTTAAAAACTGCTTTTTCAGCTTTTCTACATTAACTAGTTTTTAAACGAACTATCTTTTTAAAATAGGGTCTACTAATTAATTATAGTACATAATATACTGACTTCATTTATATCAGCAAAAATCGCAAGTGAGTTTCTGTTACTCTGTAATCTCTCGCACGAACAACCTAAAAATCACAAGTCACAGTCAAAAGCTATAAACTTCAACAAAAAAGAACAGACCCAAGGTCTCATGTTAAATCTCAGTCGTTTCCCCACTCTACACACCATCTTGTAAACACATCCTTGTAATTAGAGACCACATTCGAGGTCGACTGTTTATTTAGTTAAGGCCACATACACTTCTTTCGAGATTACAATGTCTCTCTCTCGGTTGTCTTTACCTGGTTGTTTTGTGTGTATCATCAAGGTTCGAAAAACCTCGTGAAGTCAGCAAATTTTCTCAGCTGAAGGGTGTGTAGCACATCTGTACATGCATGGTAAATCAGTCAATTTATACTGGTTAGCTATAAGTTACAAAAAAAAAGTAAGGTGTTTTATGTTGAACTATGTATGGGTGTTTGACGTCTATTTTATTGACTTGTATATACTGCAAAATTTGTTTTTCTTTAAAAAAATGGATAAAATGTATTTCAAAGCTCGCCATGTTTGTCCCCACTGTTTAGCTAAAAACCAACAAAAGTGACCGGTCGTCGTCAATTTTTCAACTGCACGTTGCTCGAGTACATCTGTTGTTGCTCGTCAATTATAGTCTAGCTGATAAGACATGCGTGTGCGTTTTTTCTAACTTAGAATAGAGTTGGGATTTCAGTGTCACAACTTCAACGCCTTATTAAGATAGACATAGACCAATGCTAACAAGTTTTTCAATCACTTCAGTTTTTTTCCTTGAAACAGGTAGTCCCTAGCTATTTTCCATGATGAAACTAAAAGTCCAGTCCCCTTTAATTATATAGTTAACAACAACATGAATGGATTGAACGATGGATCATCATCAAAATTGCTTGCACCAAGGGACTCTGACTAGGTCGACCGGTTTAATTAGAGTTGGTAAGTCTTCACCATCTCATTACCGCCCCATCCATCTCCGTCCTCGCAACAGTGCACTAACACTCTTCGAGTCCTGCAAGATCGCACTCGTCCTCGATCGCTATTGAGCCGCTTTTCCAGCGTCCAACATCCTACAGTACCAACCGTATATATGATTCGGTTTTATTGACATTTTAACAACCTCATTTATTAATTAGCCATGAGTCGAGCTGGTTATCTATAGCTCACACACCTATCTTCTTCATGTTGTCAAGTCACTTTTTAGTGCAAATTGCCCCTACGGGCCCTAACCTTGTGTAATTGTGTCGCTTACGTTCCTGATAGCTTAAAAATCAATATGGTAAACCCAAACATTATCTCTTCAGGGAAGTTATTTATATAGTTCACCGAATGTCTAAGTACCGAAGTCGAGCCACTTGGTGCTGAGTTCCCAAACTAGAACACCTCGATTCACTTGGGTCGCAGAACTTAAAGTTTAAACCGCCGCCGCACCCAATCTTCAATTACAATGGTTAGCTTCTCTGTTACCATAGTATTAATTTAAGATCGCATGCAGACCTAGCTGCCATGGCTACACAACTTTAGGGGCTTCAGCGCAATCTTCGTCGTCTCATAAAGCTTTCTTTGTCAAGCAACGAACCCTGTATGCCGCTAGAGTCAAGTGCCAATAGCTTAATCACTCACTACTCACTAGAAAAGTACAGAAGAAATTAAGAGAAAGGGTTAAAGAAGCATACACACACACGTGTGTGGCACGCCTGGCTTCCTTTTGCAGCTTATTTATTCCCACACGGCCGACCACCTCTCCTCCCATCCCATCCCTGTGCAGGCAGGCAGTGGCCAGTAGGAGCTCCACGTGAAGCTCGAGGCAGTCAGCTAGCAACCTTCTAGTAGGATACTCATCGCCACATAGATCCAGAATTCCAGATCCAAAAAATTTTTTTGCCGTCCTTTCTCTCGTTCAAGGCATGCACATGGAGTTGATCTTTCGTTGAGCGCATGCATCGCGGTGTGATGTGATGAGGCCGTCCGTCAATGCACTGTAAGTTTCTCTCGGTTTTGTTCTGCTCTGTGTTGTTTTCACCGGCACAGCACGCCTGCGACTTGTTTATGGCCGTACACATATTATTATCTTTGACGGGATGCGTGGGGAATCGGATGCATGGATGCTACTCGTGAGATCGATCGATGCTGTACCGCTGGTTAGAGCAGTTACGTTTGTGGACCGATTCTGATCGAGTCAAGATGTATACTGTACTGTATAGCGCATGATTACTAATGTTGTGGCCGGTCGTATGCGTACAATCGAGCGAGATTTTCCAACCATGTTGCACGTGCGCGCGGCGAGACTGACTGATCGGTCTCACTGTACAAGTGTGGAACGTATTGACTTGCATGTGTAGCTGGATATCCGAGATGACAAACAAACACTACCAGAATCTGCTCGGTGGACGGTGAGTAGCTGTACTGTATGGGAGAAGGAGAGCTATCTACGACATACGATCTGCTCTTTTTTGGGGGCTCCGTCGAAGTTTTTATCTGTGTACTGATTTGATTTAGTATGGGTGCTTCTTTTCGGTTATATAACTTATGGTTTAAGATTACATCTGATAATTTTTTGTCCTAACACAAGTATTTGTGTGAACGAACCGAATATCGATAATTCGCTTCGACAAACCTATCTTAATAAATTGTTTCGAAATAATGACGAAGAAATTGTTCTATTTATTTATTTGAACGAAATCGTAAATTATAAGTTGAAAAGAACGAAGCCGATTGAATCACCTTTTTAATTTCAATTCTAAAAATAAGTCCCTCATAATTTTTTTTCTAAAAAAGTCCTACTTGCAACACCACCACCCGTGGCGGCCGGTGCAAATAGATGTTGCAACACCATATTTAGGCTGCAAGATCAGCCTAGACAAATGTCTGCAGGGCTGAAATTGCAACGCCACAGGTGGTGACATTGCATGCAGTAGTGTTCATTTTGAAAATAAGTTTAGAACTGTAAGTGGTAGTGTTGCAGAGCTCATGTACAACTTCACTGGTTATAGCGTTGCAAACATGGTTCATTTTCAAAAATAAGTTTCAAGCAAGTTTATTTTTAAATATAAGATTAGAAGATTATTTTATAAAATTATTATAGCTGATGTTCCTTATAAGAATGACAAACCGAAAACATCATAAAAGACCTGCTTTTTTTCCCTGCTGCAGTTGATTAGCACAATTATCATGAAAGCTCAGCGATCAAAAGTTCATAGGATCAAATCCTAGAAAATGTACAAACGACCCCACCTAATATATAATTAGTATGTCTCGAACTGTGACCATTAGCCAAACGACACGGGCGCGACACGTGTGTTGGATTAACCACCGGTTGGATAAGAACCGACCGGCTATGTTAGCTTACAATTTTTCTGGAGAATACGGGATTGTTAGCTTACAATTTTCATCAGAAGAAAAACATATGCGTCAACTACTGGTAAATTTATCGAGGAATAAATTTACTAAGATATCAATCTAAGAAAACATAGCAAGATATCTCCTTGCTATGTAAATTATTGCAGTAAAATTGAACAGTACAAAAATAGCTACATAGTAGTGCTTATTTAGACTTATGAGTTTAGACTTTAGACTTTTTTTTATCGTGGCAGCTGAAAATATACAGTTAGCTTTTTAGTGTAATTAAATTTTAAAAGTAAAAAATTATATTATCACGGATAATACAAAGGAATAAAGAAAGAAGTAAAAAACCTAAAGAAGTTAAAAAAAAGATAAAATTAAAAAACTAGAAATTAAAAGTAGAAGCTTGTTGAAGTAGAGCCATAATAGATGCTGGACTTTTTTTTTCCCTGTGGCTTCCTTTTCTCCAATTTACCGGCCCAAGTACTACCCGGAGGCTAGCCATCCGCCCGTCCATCCATCCATCGCACCCTGATGGCGAGCTCACAACCGAAAAAGTCAGTTTGGTTGATCCGGTGATCCCCATGAAAAGGGACGTGCGAGACTGCCACGAGTCGTTGCTCGTCCATCCATCCATCCGTCCATCCATCTTCCTTCCCCCACCAGCAACCGCCACACGTCTCGCCGCTCGCCCGCCCGCCCGTACGGTCAAAAGCCGCGGATGCGTCGCTTTGTTCACCAGTTCACCGCAACAGTGACGCCCGGCCGGCCTGTGCGCCGTGCAGTACTGATCCGTAATTGTGTGTGTGCCTCACGAGTCCATCGCATCAAATCACGTCTTGATTGCCAGCCACTTTTGGACTTTTGGGGCGAGCTCTGGAGTGAGATCCTTGGCGTTTACAAGGGCGCAGATGTCTGCAGGATACTCTCTTCTTTTGACCTGGTTGGTAGCAGCCAGAGAATAGTTAGAAAACTAGCCAACGAATAGTAGAAACTGACCAGGGGGTGTACGTGTGAGTGTCCCTGTGAGGAGGCAGCAATGTGACAGATTACCAACGTGCAGGCGACGTGGTGACGCCGGCGGCGTGGACTGGCGGCCGGGACGCCCAGTCGTCGCACGCGCGTAATTTTCTCTGCTTCCAAAACAGGGGTCGTTTGGCTTGTTTGTTCAGTGTACGACTTGGTGTTCAAAAGGATAAGAACATGTGTAATTCTAATTGAGTTTCGGTCCTAGATTCGGTTATATATGGGTTGTAGGGTGTCCTTGTTAACTTGACTCGTCAAATTGACCAAACTAAACTCGGCCCGGGGCATTTCACACTTTCTTTAGTTAACAGGTCATACAGATTCACAATTAGAGCGTGGAACTTTATACGTCCATCCCAACATCTTTTTAAAGGATACATTGTAGCGAGTTATCTAAGTACATGGACCGATATATTTGAATTTCTTTTTACTAGAAGGACCAAATGGAACTTACGTGTAAAGTTCCATCTTAATTTAAGGAGGACCAAATGTAACTAGTTCTCGAAGAACATGGATTGATATATTTGGACTTTACAAAGTAAAGGACCAAATTTATCCAGTCCCATATTCGATTTAGGGGCTGGAGCGTAGCATGGTACAATTGGTCCAGTTACTGGTTATCGGCATGGAGCTCTATAGTCGAACCATAACTTGAAAAAACTACAAGAACACGCATAGGAACTACGTATCTTTGGTATGTACTATAAAGAAGAGTAGGGATTTGAACACATGACGTCAACCACGACAATTCTGCGCTCTACAGTAAGCTATATGGGTGCCTATCATTTCAGCATAGCTTGATGACCTAAATTAGCTTTGATTTCAACAATTTGACCTAATCTCAACTCTATTGGTACGAGGCATGCATTTTTTTTAGTAAACAGGACATGCACATTCAGAATTAGAACAGGAAACTTCATGCTTCCATCCCAACTTTCTTTTGTAAGGATTATATATATATATATATATATATATATATATATATATATATATATATATATATATATATATATATATATATATATATATATATATATATATATATATATATATATATATATAGGAAAATTACATAAGGCACCATGGTGCCTAGGCACCAACATCCGATACACGTGTATGATTGATAATTTTTTTGAGTTTGGGTATGAAAATGTTTTATACCCTTGATATATTTATGGTAAGTAAGTTTTGAACTCAGTTCAAATTAGTTTGAACTACTTTTGAGTTCAATGCAACTACAGTGAGTATATACCATAAAAATAGTTCAAACTAATTAAACTGAAGTTGGATTTAAATTTTTTCGGAGTTTGACATCTCAAATATACTTTTTTATGGGTATATGAAGATACCCACATCAAACGTTGCGAATCTCGAAGCAAATCAACGGGTATTGATATTGGTGCCTAGGCACCATGGTGCATGAAACACTCGTCCTATATATATATATATATATATATATATATATATATATATATATATATATATATATATATATATATATATATATATATATATATATATATATATATATATATATATATATATATATATATATATATATATATATATATATAGAGGAAGCCTCTTTTCTACTCCCGGGTGTAATTACACTATATGTCGTATCTCATAATGTAGAGAGTATCTCATGTAACGGAGGGTATGTATATGTAGTATACGAGTATTTAAGACCATATAGGTGGTATGCACAATTTTTTTAGAGGTGGTATGTACATTTTTTTGACATACTCCTTTTTATGTGCGTATATGAAGGTATTCATAAAATACGCTAAAAATTATGGACTCCCTTGTAATTTTTTCGTATGGTTTACATTGGAGTATCTTATAATTAGTATATGAGTATACCTAAAGTGATAAAGGAGTATTTCAAGTTTATTTAGGTGATATATTAGAGGTGGGTGTAATTACACCCGGGAGTAAAAAGTATATATATACACACACACACACACGCTGAAATGGGACACCAAGGTGTCCAGGCACCAAGCCTCCCTGCCTTTAGATTGCTTTTAGATGCGTGCAAGTGCAATGATATATAATATCAGGATGGAAAGTCTTAATTATGAATAGAAAGTCTCAATCATGGATGGAAAGTCTTAATCATGGAGCTTGGGCACTAAGCCTCTCTGCCTTTAGATTGCTTTTAGATGCGTGCAAGTGCAATATATCAGGTAAATCTATTAAGATTCATTAATTCGAAAAGGCATCAATTTGGAAAGGAATCAATTATGGATGGAAAGTATTAATCATGGATGGAAAGTTTTAATTATAGAGCTTGGGCACCATGGTGCCCCTGTTATTTTGCCTATATATATATATATATATATATATATATATAAAATATCTTTTACTCCTAGGTGTAATTACACTCATCTCTAATATACCACCTAAACAAACTTGAAATGCTCCTATATCACTTTAGGTATACTAGTTATAAGATACTCCAATATAAACTACACGAAAAAATTACAAGGGAGTCTATAGTTTTAGCGTATTTTATAAATATCTCATATATGCATAAAAAGGAGTATATCAAAAAATGTACATATCACCTTTGAAAAATTGTTCATACCACCTAGATGATCTTAAATACTCATATAGTACATATGCATACCCTCCATTACGCGAGATACTCCCTATGTTATAATATACGATATAGGATGTAATTACACTCGAATGTAAAAAAGATGCTTCCTATATATATACTGAGAGAGACTCCTTTTCAATAGAATGACCAAATGTAACCAGTTCTTGAGATATACGGACCAATATATTTGGAATTTAACAAAGTAAAGAACCAAATTGAACATGTGGGCGAAGTATAGGAGCTAAAGGTACATTTACATTTAACCCTAAATAAAACTATCAATTGTGATAGTTGAATTTCTCTTTTCTTCAGACAACTTGGAGTTCGATCATATCGCGCAACATCATCGCATACTTGAAAAAAAACCACTGGATCTGGATCTGAAACATGCTTTTTATCTAGGTAGTAACCAAAAGATCATCTCTAGCTAGCCGAAGTGCTGTTTTACAGACCATATCCTTTGCTAGCTATTGGCGATGTACTTGTTGGCCATGTTCTTGCATGCTATTGCATGGAGCACTTGAGCAAAAGACGAGTGTAAGGACATCCATACCTTTTTTTTGCAAGTACTAAAGCTAGCTCGTGATGATTGATTGAACATGTACATGACGATTCACCAACGAAATGGGTGGCGGACAATCTGTCCAGCTGCGGCAACTGTTCTTTTTGCCGTATATGATTGCATCGTTAGTGGCCATAGCAAATAGCCTGTTCCGCAGCTTTGATACTGCTTGATACCATTTGGCATTCGCATTGATAGTGGTGATCAACTGGGCTTAAAAGCTCATGGCTTATGGCTGAAAACACTGTAGCTGGCTGAAAAAAGCACTGTAGCTGACAGAGACTTATTTCGCATAATTAAATTTAAAAAAAATAAAAATATAAAAAATATGTTAGCCCATTACGTATAATACAAACAAATACGGGAAAAAAAGAACCGGCAAAAAAGCTCAACAAAAAACCAAAAGTTCAGAAAAAGACAAAATTTATGAATAGTGAAAATAAGCCAGAAGCCATAAGCCATAAGCCATAAGCCGAATTGATCACAGTGAAAAGCGTGGCTGAGGAACAGTTTAGCAATTTGTACATGTGAATCTTACCCCACCCGCACTTATGTCTCAAAACAATATCACAGGAACTTCGTTAACGTTGTTTCTCCCCAATTGTCAGATTTTCAAGTCCTTGTCCAAAACTTGGATATTTCTTTCGTATCAACTAGCGCAACAACAAGCGTCCGATACCACACCTAGTTTCCCCCAAAAGAATAAAAATTCTTTCTTTCAATATAGAATAAATAGGTGGGGCTAACCTTCTGTCATGAGCTAGTTTGCGAGTAGTACTAATAGCTGAAAACAAATAATTCAAAAAAATTTAATTAATGTTTGATTGGTACTGACAAAAGTCATCCATGACAGTCATTCAAAATTTTACTTGATGTTAATCCTGCTGAAATTTGTGTCCATATTTCAATTCAGGTTTGTCTGTACTTATGGTTTCAAATGAATTTATGAACTACAGCCTATATGAGGTTTTTAACACTGAAATTGCACTTACTTGAACTAAAATTTCAGTTATTTTCCGTGTTTTACTTTAAGTTAAATACTCAATTTTGGTTTATTGCAAGGTCGTTAGATTAAAAATTCAACTTAATTTCATGAATGAAGGATACACTTAATTTTTTGGAAGAGGATAGGTGGTTAGTAATCATTAAATTCATGGAACTTTTTGAACACTTTTGCAAGGTTGACTCTACAAAGGAATGCATTATACATCAAAATTACTTGGTACCACAAAAGCACTATATATGCTCAAGGGTGCAAAATCCAACAAATATTTTAGTTGGTAGTTTAAGAAGTGATACTTAATACAGTCGTACAGTTACTATCAAATGCTAGTTGTAGGATGTAGTCGAAGTTATTGGACATCTGGTTAATATGGTAGATCCTATGGGTCTAAACCATAACATACGTTGGAGAATATGAATGCAAGCCTCATGTTGCCTCTGATCGAGGAGTTTATATTAGTCCAAAGCAGTACACAAAGTATTTTTTTAGGACAACACTACTAAAGTATTTATTAACCTTGTACAAATTTTTGTGAGGAAACCTTGTAAGTATTGCTAGGCATAAACAAATTCAATTAACTTCAGATAAATCTCTACACGATACTAGAAAATCATTTTTTACAAAGCCGTAAAAAAGCATGTACCAGTTATGAAACATACTGTCAATTATAAAACCAACAGTGCAATCGTTGACCCTTCTTGCAACGGAGAATAACGCCACTGCCTTTTGTCACTTCAGCCAAAGGCATTCCAATCTATCCAAGTCTACACATTGCTATGATTTTCTTGTCGTGACCACTTTTTTTTCATGTGTGTGTACAACTTCCGGCCACCAAATATGAGAAATAACTTGTACACTCACTGCACATCGACCCATCATTGCTTCCTCACGATATATATTGAACTCGAGACAAAAATGACTGGACAGATCTGGTCCCATATTTGGCAGAAGTTTTCACGTTGAATCGACCAATCGGTCCTGTGTTTTTGCACAATGCGCCCCCATTGAATTAGTAGTTGCGGTGCGGTGAAATACAATCAGGTCCTTTTCTTTTTTATCTCTATGTTTAGGAGCAGTTTGGACTGAAGGCGGCTTTCAGAAGATTTATGCTACTCAATATAGCACTTCTAAAATTTCCGTGAACCTCCTACGTTCTAAACCACCCCTTAACTATAGTTTAGTATGCCAAACCAGACATGGCCAACCATACCAATATAGTACTACGAGGAATAAACCGACTAGGCCCAACCAAGGCCAGTCGACACAAACCGTGCATGCGTGCCCCTGTAATCTAAATATCTGATCCAGATCTCACGAACAATAGCCAAACAGAGACCGGCTTCCCAGAGTCTGAACGTACGAGGACCGAAGATTTGCTTGGTTAGCAAGCTTCGCCCGTGTAAGCTGACAATCGGGGTTCAATCTTTGGATCGACCTAGGGTGACTTATTTCACGTATATATGCGTTTAGTAAAATATATTTATGCTTCATGAGTTACTGGATAAAATCTAGCGATCTTCACTTCATTTTTAGCATGTATTTTAATAGGATGCATATGCGTGTATGAACTTATGGTGTAATTAGGCTGTGTGTGTTCTTTTTTTGTAATCTAAAAAAATCTGAACCTGCAGGGTGCCCGTAATAAATATCCATCCCAAGTCCCAGCCTCGAGGAGATATAAGAAGCGCACACGTAGTTATCCCCTCACTCCCCTACCCCCTCTCTCTTGGAGTAGCTGTATCGTAGTGGCAGTCCCCTTCGTCCCAAGGCGGCTGGCTGCTCAAACCCCTCGGCCCTCTCGGTGTAGAGCCCTCGACAACGCCGCCGCCGCCGCGCGCGAGGTGGGCAATTCCATGTGAAACTCTCTTCTCACCTCCTCGTAATCAAACGGCACGCATGCAGAAATCGATCCTTTAATTTGCACGTAGGCATGCGGCGTCCGCCATTTTGCCGGTTGGCGGGGGGCGGTGGCAGGTTAATAACTCGCCTATTTTTGGTCGTGTTGACCTCCCTGCCGATCCTGTAACTTCTGCGTGCTGCTAGAGCGCGCGCACGCACCGCAAGTCCGGTTCTTGACATCTCTGATGTGGTGACATCGTGAATTCATGACATGCATGCACGTTTCGCACAGGACACGCAGGATTGTAACCGTTTCTTGCCATTCTTGCGAGCTCTGACTCTGAGTTCTTTCAGCGTCGTAGCCAAGGGATCTTGATCGATCGCTTCGAATCTTTACACATTAATCAGTTGGTTTTCTTTGGTCCGTCCTTGGTTGGTTCTGCATTAACACACAGCTGCTGTTTCTTTGCTCCGATTTTGCAGGGTCTTGATCAGTTAGCTGGCTAGACAGTAAGGTCTCTCATTCTGGACGCAGATCAAGTGACACTGATCTGCTGAGGTCGCTGATCAGTTATACATCGGATTCCTTTCTTCCTCGCAAGTTTAAAGATCTTACTAGATTTGAGGAGATGGTGCTCGCGAGCACGCCCAAGGTGGTGCTAGGATGCGTGGCCTTCGGCATCTTCTGGGTGCTGGCCGTGTTCCCGTCCGTGCCGTTCATGCCAGTGGGCCGGACGGCGGGGTCGCTGCTCGGCGCGATGCTCATGGTGCTCTTCCGCGTCATGACGCCGAAGGAGGCGTACGCGGCGATCGACCTCCCCATCATCGGCCTCCTCTTCGGCACCATGGTGGTCAGCATTTTCCTCGAGCGCGCTGACATGTTCAAGTACCTCGGCAGCATGCTGTCGTGGAAGAGCCGGGGCAGCAAGGACCTGCTCTTCCGCGTCTGTGTCGTCTCCGCCGTCGCCAGCGCGCTCTTCACCAACGACACCACCTGCGTCGTGCTCACCGAGTTCATCCTCAAGGTCGCTAGGCAGAACAACCTGCCGCCGCAGCCGTTCCTCCTGGCCCTAGCCTCCAGCTCCAACATCGGCTCGGCGGCGACCCCCATCGGCAACCCGCAGAACCTTGTTATCGCCGTCGAGAGCGGCATCTCCTTCGGCCAGTTCCTGCTCGGCATCTTCCCGGCCATGATCGTCGGCGTGCTGACCAACACTTGCATCCTGCTGTGCTACTTCTGGAGGTACCTATCCGTGGAGAAGGACCAGGAGGGCGGGACGGCCACCGGGCCGGAGGTCATCGCCGACGACGAGGTCACCTCGCACCGGTTCACGCCGGCGAGAATGTCGCACGCCTCGTCCGTCAACGGCGACATCGACTGCGTGAGCGAGACGATCCGCCGGAGCGACAGCATGAACAGGGCCGAAACCCTGAGGAGCCGGAGTCACAACTCCGAGGGCGACATCCAGGTCGCCATCAGATCGCTGCGCGCGTCGAGCATGTCGCAGGAGATGGTGGAGGT
This sequence comes from Dendrocalamus latiflorus, assembly GCA_017311315.1. Taxonomy (NCBI): domain Eukaryota; kingdom Viridiplantae; phylum Streptophyta; class Magnoliopsida; order Poales; family Poaceae; genus Dendrocalamus; species Dendrocalamus latiflorus. The sequence continues at coordinate 16,515,036 of CM029675.1, forward strand.
GTCCACCGTCTGCGACCGGCGAGACGAAGGCCCGCGCAAGATCACCAGGACGACCAGCCACCAGCGGAGCGTGATCATCGAGGACGCGCCCCAGCAGAACGCCAATGGCTTCGACGGCGAGGAGGAGGAGGAGGAGGCCAAGGAGAAGAGGTGGAAGGTGCTCGTGTGGAAGGCAGCCGTTTACCTCACGACCCTTGGGATGCTCATCTCGCTTCTCATGGGGCTCAACATGTCCTGGACTGCCATCACTGCTGCCCTTGTTCTTCTGGCACTAGATTTCACAGACGCACAGGCTTGTTTGGAGAAGGTATGGTCTTGGTCTTCTGAATTTGACAACTTGTCTGAAAGAAAATTATCTTGATTACTTATCAATTGATCATTTTGTTTTGTCTGAATATGCTAATTAATTTGGAGCAATTTCACATGACTGATGATTTGCAGGTGTCATACTCATTGTTGATCTTCTTCTGTGGGATGTTTATAACGGTTGATGGCTTCAACAAGACTGGCATACCAAATGCGCTTTGGGAATTGGTGGAGCCACATGCGAGAATCGATAGCGCCAAAGGCGTTGCGCTTCTGGCAGTTGTGATTCTAGTTCTTTCAAATGTGGCCTCGAATGTTCCAACAGGTAAACTCTTTGAAGTCAATGTTCATTTGATTAGTCAAAATTCTAAGAATCGCACTATGCCACTATGATACTGGCACATTGTTTATCTTCAGAATTCAAGCAGTGTATAGTTCAAAAGAACAAAAAAAAGATCATGCACATGTTCTTAATTACAGTTATGTGGTGGTAGTGTACCCATATATGATCATATGATGCAGAGAATTTATTAGTTTGTACAACTCTTAATTACAGTATCATATTTATGTTTAGCTTGTGAAACCAATAATGACCTCAGAATCCACTGACGTTGACTTTCTTAACTCTGTTGTAGTTGACTACCTATTTATACTAAACCTTTCAAAGATATCTGTACTTTCAGTTGGATACAGAATCAATTTTGTACAGAATCAATTTTGTAATCTTCTGAGTTACAACCGCAGCAAACTTAAGAAAGATGCCCAAAAATATAGCAATATTTACTACTTGGGATAATAAGGAGATGAAAATAAGATTGTTCACTTGTTTCAAAAAATAAGATTCTTCAAATTCTGTTTATTCTTCCAAACCCTCAAGGTTGTAAACTTGTTGGATGCATCGTATTAGAGTATATGTCCTAATAGTAGGTGTGAGTATGTCTTTCAGTTCTACTGCTGGGCACAAGAGTGGCAGCATCAGCCGCTGCAATCTCTCCTGCTTCAGAGAAGAAAGCCTGGCTCATCCTTGCCTGGGTCAGCACAGTGGCCGGCAACCTCACACTCCTGGGCTCAGCTGCAAACCTGATAGTCTGCGAGCAGGCGAGGCGGGCTCAGTTCTTCGGGTACAACCTCACCTTCTGGAGCCACCTCCGCTTCGGCGTGCCGTCGACCATCATCGTCACCGCCATCGGCCTGCTCATCGTCGTTAGCTACTGAACCAGCTGAAGGAAGTACGGAACTAGCAGCAAGAGTAGAAGTACAAGAAGCTAGCAGTGTTCCTTCCACAAGGAGGAAGGAAGGAAGCAACTGTAACAAGGGAAGTTACCTGAAAAGGGAGATGATATTGTAATAGGTTTTTGTTGTAACTGTTTTTATGTTTGTGTAACTTACTTTCGCGCAAGAAATTAAGCACGAGGCGTCACCCATCTGCTAAAGCAAATAATGGGCAGATCGTAGATGATCGATGAAGTGGTCGGCGTCCCTGTTCTAAGCTTTAGCTTGGCTTTTGATAGGGTGGATGGCTGGGAAATGATATGGTAATGGTATTTGAGTTTTGGTGTTTGCACATGCCTCGTCTTTCGTCGTTCCATCTAGTAGTAGTGATTTACATGGTTGTGCCAATCTGTGCAGTTTGTAGCTCTCTACTGCTTGAAACTGCAAGTGAATGGATACTTGATGGATGGAATTTGTTGTGGTTAGAGACCAAACAGAGAGATGAGAGTATGGTAGTGGAGATGTTAGGTGAGCAATGCTTGGGGACTTCCCCATGGCCTGGATGGCTTTATATATATATTCACATGGGGAGTATTTTACAATTATGTCTTTATACTCAAGTGTCCCTCTCAAGGGCATTTATGTCATTACACATGTCCCATTTTAGGCTTTACTACCTTCTAATAGGCCGACTGAGCTTAGGTGAGGGCCACCCCTACAACAGGAACCTCTCATGGTGAAGGGCTTCACAGGCCGAAGCCATATTGCTAAACCATTTGGCCCCCTCCATCCCCTGCGGCCTGTGACCTTCCGTGATCTTGGGCTGAAATGGATTTGCCGGCGTAGCACGAGCTAGTGGCATGGACATGGGCTCGAAGTTATTGCCAAAGGCATCTCCCGATCGTGAGGTGTGTGCTTCCATCGGGGCCGGTCCATTAAGACGAAGCCGAGTCGGCTCCCAGCTTCGCTCCGTGGATGTATGGGCGGGGCGGGATGCGGAGTTGTCCCTCGTATGCGAGGCCAAATCGGAGGACCGACTCAACCCGTGGACACGGAGCCAAAGTGGCCTCCGGAGTCGTCGTGCGGGTTCGAAGTCGGGGTGGGCTCCGGATTCGCCACACCGACCCGGAGTCAAAGCGCAGCCAGGTGGCTCATGGTTCAACGACGGTGCTTTAATGGTGCCAGGCGTGCAACGGGGACTGCGCGACGTGATGGTACGCAACCGGCGCGTCTCGCGGTGTCAGCGGCTGACCGACTGCAACCGCGCGCTTTTTCCCGGTAGGGCAGGACGTGTGGCTGCACGTGATTGGCGCGTCGTGCGCTGACAGGCGGTCGCACTACCGTGGCCGTGCGTTCCTTCCCGAGAGAGCAGGCCACGTGGTGGGACGTGATTGGCGTGTCGTGCACTGTCGGGAGGCTGGACAACACAACGTTTGCGGCCTCCACTAATCACGCTTCCCAATTGTGGGGAGGCAAACGGTTGGGTTGCCGCCGGTTGCACTTCCAGGTCGTGGGGAGAGATGAGAGGGCTTTATATACCCCTTCGCCGGCACGCGAGCATTCTTCCCACTCGCTCACTTGCCCCCTTGCTGTTTCGCTCTCTTTTTCTTCTCGCTTGCCGGCACTGTCCCTGTACGTTTGACCGTGCGCCCTTGAGGGGGGAATGGCTTGCCACGAAGAACATGCTGACCGGCCCAGTAGTGACGCCTTGTCCAGCCAGCGCAGTTCGTCATCGACCTCGGTGGAGTACGACCTGGTGGTTCACAACCCATTGCAGGCTGACAAACGATGGACGGCCAAGGAGAAGGTGGGAGGCCGATGCTCCTGCGTGTTATTGCCGAGTCTTGTGACGGAGGAGACGATCTAGTCTCTTGTTCGGGAGAAGAGGCTGGCAGACTGTGATGGGGTTTGCTTGCTTGCTAGCGATGAGACGGAGCCACACCCGGAGGCTGCGGAGGTGATCGTCTTCGTCGCGTACTTCGAGGCCGGGCTTTGGATACCAACGACGACCTTCGTTGGCGATGTCCTGTGGACTTAGGGGCTGGAGTTGGCGCAGCTAACGCCGAATGCGATAGTTCGCCTGGCTGTCTATAGCTGGGTGACGCGGACAGAAGGTACTTGGTGGCACAACCCTATTCGCCTTTCTCCATGATGCGCGCTGCCAGTCGAAGAAGCTCGAAGGGGGGTGGTCTCCAACTTTGGCAGCGTCAACTTCGTGTTGAGGCCACAATGCGCGAAGATCTTTCCTGCCAACTCGACACGAGGGAAGTGGGAGTCCAATTGGATGCAGCGGTGGTTCTACTACCGCATGACGAGCAGCAGTGGCTTCCGGTGCACGGAGCGACCGATATCCTTCAATAGTTCGCCGAGCGTGAAGCCCAAATTCGACGACAAGCAGCGAGTGCGAAGGCTCGTTGGTATTACCCTCCAGTTCAACATGCGTGACCTCGCCGAGGAGTTCGTTATGTACGGGGTGGCGTCGCTTGCCGGCGGGTGGAAGCTTCAGCCAGGTCCCATCCGGCAGGATGGTGTTCGGCCGACGGTGTCTTCGCTTCCGAAGCCCTCCGATCCTCGTGAGCTCTTTGGCCATAGGCTATGCATGCAGATATATATATATATATATATATATATATATATATATATATATATATATATATATATAATTTTTTATGAACAACGCCTCGCTCTGCTTGTAGGACTCCTGCTGGAGGATGCGGAGCGCATGGTAGTTGTGTTCCATGGGCCATACACGGCCAAGGAGCACGAGCAGCGTGAATCCGCAATCGCCCCGACGAAGCTAGGACGGATAAATTGAGTATGCGAAGCTCTCGGTATCCTCATGTCAGAGCGCGCAGCGCCGACGTTGGGCCGGGCCGCTACCGCAACGGCGATGGTAAGGTGGGGGCATCTCCCCCTCGGCGCAGGGCCCGGTCTGACGCCGCTACATCCAGCCCACCGGCCGCATCCCCAGTGATTGCTGTCGAAGCCGAGGGCACGACCGTCACCGGGTCCGACATGGCGAAATACGCCAACTCGGACTTGGAGGCGGAGGACACTGCCCCCGGCGAGGGGGCCCTGGGCGGTTCCAAGGAAACAGGCTATGGCCCCGACGCCCAGGACGGCGAGGCCTCATCGCCTGCACCGGCTGCCGAGGCCTTATTGCCTGCGCCGGCCGTTGAGGCCGAGGAAGCATTGCCAAAGTCCCCGAGGGCGAAGCGCCCCTGGATACGATCGCCCTCCCGGTCGAAGGAAGGGTTTGGCATGGCGGTCGGGGTCACAGAGGATTTGGGGTCCGATAGGGAGGCCATCCAGCCCAAGGGGGAATTCGCGGCCGTCGACGCAGATGAAGCCCCCACGATCCGGACCGAGGCGGAGCGAACACCCCCCGCCCCCCCCCCCCGTGCCTCGCCTGAGCGAATCAAAGGTAGGTGCGACTCTTTCTCCCCCCGTGACTTCACGAAGCTTTCTCCGATCTGCTTGCTCATTCCGTCGTCAACATCAGGCGAGACAAGGTCTCCTGGACGTGGCCAAGGATCGAGCAACGGAGATGGCCGTGAAGTCTTCGGTCTCCCTGCACAGGACGTGATGTCAACGCCTTGTGCTCTCGAAGACGTCGGCACGGAGGCTCAGCGGCCAAGTGTCGCCGACTTCGTTCCCCGGCCGAAGATGCTGCGGGCTCTCCAAGGGGCCGCGGAGTGTGCCGACTCCATCATGGATCGACGGGCGCTGTTGTCGTGTGGGCCGGAGCTCCTGAAAGGTGCACTGGAGGCCTCGGAGATGAGGGTAAGTGCTTGACTTCACGATTTACGCCTTTGTCTGGGACTTTGCTAACAATCATACTAAGCAGACCCTTGCTCTCAGTCGAGCCCTGCAGGAGGCACGTGTCTGCGAGCGTAGGGTGCTAGAGGGCCGGCTTCGAGGTGCCGAAGAGGCCCACGCCGCTAAGGACGAACGCATCTGTTTGCTGGCGATGTAGGGCGCGAAGGTGATCTCTGATGCGCAGACACTCGCTGTGGAGGCACAGCACGCAGCGGTGGAGGCGCAACGTGCAGTGGTGGAGTCCTAGCGTGTAGCGGCCGAAGAACGCGACAGCTTACTCTAGCAGATTGCAACGCTGGAGGAGGAGAAGGCCCAGCTCGCCGCGTCCCTTAGAGAGAGGGACCAGACTCTGGGTGACGCCTCGGTGGCGGCATGGGACGCCATGTAGTCTCTAGAGGGCGCCCTCAAGGACCTCTTCGTCGACATGCCACCACTGATGTTCGGTCCCGAGGACCTAGCGCAGACGCTTCGGCGAATCGGAGAAGCTTCCGATCTTGCTCTCTGCGGCGCCAAGGCCTTCAGTGACCACTGCTCCTTTGTCACCTCTCGCGTCGCGTTCGCCCTGGTCCACAACCGAGGATGCAGCACATCGACGAGCTGGCCAACCCCCAGTTGGAGATGCCAGCCGGAGCCGTGTGATGTCGGGTGCCGTGCGCGCCGTCCGCCTCGCTGCCCGGGCCTTCCATTACCGAATCTGGGACTACATCGGGGAGGCCGCGGCAAAGGTAGCGCTGCGGCGGACTTTGCATCGCGAGGGGAACTTCGGCCAATGGCTCGACGAAGTTCCACGACGCAACGAAGATGGTGCCGCCGTCCCGAAGCATGGTGCGGACCCACAGGTGTGATGCCAGGGTCTAATATGCAGGTGTGCATTGCAATGTATCCACTCTTTTTGTAAGCTGGCGCCCTATGGTCCCCGCCCCTTTGTATGAATGAAGTGGAATTGAACGAAGTGTTCTGATGCCGCGTGCTATTTTTGCTCTGGGCAGATGCTTGATAGGGACCGATTACTGCTTTCGGACCGCATGGTTTGACGGCGTCTTCGGCGTTGGGCGTGGGCAGAAGACGCCCGGAACTTCTGGGCAACCCGGACTTCAGTGGGTGATACTTCGACGTGGAAGTATATTAAGGTGGAGCCGGACGAGTAGCAACCTTAGGCACTTGTGAACATTAGCTCTTCGCAAATGTAATTGCCAAATTTCTGTAATCATTCTTTTATGAATGCCATAAAGACTTTGGTTGGAGTATGTCCTTGTCGCTTTTCATGAACGCGCTTGTCTCCTATCAGCTCTTAGGACTTAGTGCTCGCCTAGCCGTAGTAGACGCTCAAGTGCACCATACCCTACCTTTTGAAGTGGTAGCAGCGGAGCTGGCGCCTAGCCGAAGTAGACGCTCGAGCGCCCCATCCCTTACCCTTCGAAGTGGTGGCAGCGGAGCTCATGCCTAGCTGAAGTAGACGCTCGAGCGCTCCGTCCCCTACCCTTCGAAGTGGTGGCAGCAAGCTGGCGCCTCTAGCCTATACTCCAGAGTGTGCAAAAGTCGTGTATCTTATTTATACTCCGTAGAGTGTGCACGGAGGCGTGCCCCCACACGTCTAATTTATACTCCGTAGAGTGCGCGTGGAGGCGTGCCTCTGCGCGTCTTATTTATACTCCGTATAGTGCGCGCGGGGGCTTGCATCCGCGCGTCTTATTTATACTCCGTAGAGTGCACGTGCAGGCGTCCCTCCACGTGTCTTATTTATACTCCGTAGAGTGCGCGTGGAGGCTTGCCTCCGCAGGTCTTATTTATACTCCGTAGAGTGCACGCGGAGGCGTGCCTCCTCGTGTCTTATTTATACTCCGCAGAGTGCGCGTGGGGGCTGGCCTCCGCGCGTCTTATTTATACTCCATAGAGTGCGCACGGAGGCTTGCGCCGCGTGTCTTATTTATACTCCGTAGAGTGCACGCAGAGACCGCGCATCTTATTTATACTCCGTAGAGTGTGCGCGGAGGCGTGCCTCCGCGGGTCTTATTTATACTCCGTAGAGTGCGCGCGCAGGCAGGCATCCGCGCGTCTTATTTATACTCTGTAGAGTGCGTGCGGAGGTGTGCCTCCGGGCGTCTTATTTATACTCTGTAGAATGCGCATGGAGGCAGGCCTCCACACGTCTTATTTATACTCCGTAGAGTGCGCGGAGGCAGTGCTCCGCGCGTCTTATTTATACTCTGTGGAGTGCTCGCGGAGGCGTGCCTCCGTGCGTCTTATTTATACTCCGTGGAGTACGCACCTCCGCACGTGTTATTTATACTCCGTAGAGTGCGCGCGGAGGCGTGCCTCTACGCGTCTTATTTATACTCCGTAGAGTGCGCACGGGGGGCTTGCCTCTGCGCGTCTTATTTATACTCCATAGAGTGTGTGCAGAGGCAGGCCTCCGCACATCTATACATAGACACAAGTTTTGCAAACGGTGGACTTTATTGATCTCCCGTTTGCGTGGGCGCGCGATTTACAAAAGGCGGGGTGCTGACCTTGCTGCGGGTCTCCCTTCGGCCTTATACATAATATCGCCGCAGCCTGTCTACATTCCATGTGTGGCGAAGAGTCTGTCCTTCCAGTGTTGTGAGGCGATAAGCTCCGCGCTGCAAAGCTGCAGCGACGATGTAGGGACCCTCCCACTTGGACTCCAGCTTGCCGACTATCTCTGCAAGAAGTGCCGTTTTGAGAATGAGGTCTCTCGACTAGAACTCTCGTGAGTATATGGTGCGGTCGCGCGCGTGCCATTTGGCGCGTGTACTTCGCGGCGTGCTGGGTGGAGCTCACTCGGTCTCTGTCAAGAAGATCGAGGGACAACTAGCGCTCTTCCGCTGGCGCCTGGACGAGGACCCTCCTCAAGCCGGCCTTAATTTCTTCGGGCGTCACTGCCTCGTCGCCGAAGAGAAGTTTGAACGGTGTGAACCCCGTCGGACGTGTCACCGTCGTGCGAAGGGACCAGAGTATGCTGTGGAGCTCGTCTAGCCACTTGCCTTTTGGGAGCCCGACAAGGCGCTTCTTGACTCGGGCGGAGATGGAGCCATTCGCCCGCTCGACGGCTCCGTTGGACTGTGGGTGCCCAACCGAAGCGAATCGGAGCGTGATGCCCATGCTATCGCAGAACTCCTTGAATGGAGCAAAGTTGAATTGCAGTCCATTGTCCACGGTGAGCTCCCTAGGCACTCCGAAGCGGCATATGATGTTCTGCCAAAGGAAGCACTGCATGGCTGTGGAGGTTATCCTAGCTAGAGCGATAGCTTTGGGCCACCTGGAGAAATACTCCAAGGCAACTACAACGAACTGAAGGTCTCCTGGGGCCTACGGAAGTGGCCCAATGACGTCGATACCCCACCGTGCCAACGGCCACACCGGGGGGATGGGCTGCAAGCTCATCGGAGGTCTGTGGATAACCTGTCCCATCCATTGGCAACCCTGGCACCAACGCATGAGGTCTTGCACATTAGCAACGGTAGTTGGCCAGTAGAAGCCTTGCATGAATGCCATGCCGACCAGAGACCTCGGCGTAATGTGAGAGCCGCAGAGCCCCACGTGAATTTTCGCGAGGAGGTGCTTTCCTTCGTCACGTGAGAGACATCGCAAAAGTGGGGCACATACTCCCTTCTTGTAAAGGACACCGTCCAGTACCTGGAAGGATCTGGCACGGTGCTGTAGACACCATAGTTCGAGGGGGTCGTCCGGTTCAGCTATGCCTTGCAAGAAACCATAAATGGGCTCCCGCCAATCGCCCTGCTGGGCAATTTGATAGACGAGAACTGCATCACGGTTGTCTTGAGCAATGGCTGCTGTGGGCAAGACCTTATAGAATGCTCCCTCGAAGAGGGGGAGCTGCTGGTTGGTGGCCTTTGCGAGGGCGTCGACTTGTTCGTTATCCGCGCAGGGGATGTCCTTGACCGTAACTCCCAGGAAGTGGTGCTCCTTCGCTCTCACCGCTGCCAGGTACTTGGCCAGCTCAGGGTCCTTGGCTTGGTAGGATTTGTCGGCATGGCCCGCTACTAGATGAGAGTCGATGTGGACAAGGACCCTTCGCGTACCAAGAGCTTTAAGCTTCGTGAGGCCGAAGAGTAGCGCCTTGTACTCGGCCGTATTGTTGGTGGCCAGGAATCCAAGGCGCGCCGAGTACATCAGGCGGTGACCCTCCGGTGAAGTGACCACTGCGCCGACCCCAGCGTCTGGGGCGCCGTAAGCCCCGTCGATGTTGAACATCCACACCGGGTCCTCTGGTTGCGGCACTTCTTGAGCTGACGGAGTCCACTCCGCGAGGAAGTCCGCGAGGACTTGAGATTTAATTACCATTCGTGAGGCGTACGTCAAGGAGAATGGTGCGAGCTCGGCCGCCCATTTGCCAATACGCCCTGTGGACTCCTTATTGTGCAGCATCTCCGCCAAAGGGAACGAGGATGGCACAGTGATGGGATGGGCAAGGAAGTAATGCCGGAGCTTCCTCGAGGCCATGACCAGCGCGTAAGCCAGCTTCTCAAGCTCCGTATATCGCGTCTTGGCGCCCTGGAGTGCTTCGAAGATGAAGTACATGGGCTGCTGAAGGGCACCCTCCTCGAGGACAAGGACGACGCTAACCGCTGTTGCTGTAGCGGCGAGGTAAAGCAGAAGGGGAGCCTCTGGTGCCGAAGCGACCAATGTGGGAAGGCTTGCGAGGTGCTTCTTGAGATCGTCGAAAGCCCTCACGTAGTCGTCATCCTAGTGGAACCCGTCGTAGCCGCGAAGGGTCTTGAAGAATTGCAGGCCCCGCTTCGCTGCCCTGGATAAGAAGCAGCTCAGCGTGGCCATGCGGCCAGTAAACCTCTGGACCTCCCTCATCGTTTTGGGCATCTCAATGGTGAGGATCGCGTCAACTTTGTCGGTGTTCGCCTGGATGCCGCGTCCGGACACGAGGAAGCCCAGGAGCTTCCCCGCTTGCACGTCGAAGACGCACTTGTCCGGATTGAGCTTGATGCCAGCTCTCCTGAGGTTGTCAAAGGTCTCTTGGAGATCCAGAAAGCTCATGAGCTCGCACCCCGCCATGGCATCCATCAGCTGATCTATGAGCGGCAAGGGGTAGTCATCCTTCGGGCATGCCTTGTTAAGGGCGGTGAAGTCGATGCACATACGCTAGGCGCCACTAGCCTTTTTCACTAGCACGGGGTTGGCAAGCCAGTCCAGGTGCTGGACCTCACGGATGATTCTGGCCTGGAGAAGCTTCGCTACCTCCACCTTCGCCACATGTTGCCGGTCCATAGACATGTGCCGCAGCCTCTGCTTGACCGGCTTAGCGTCAGGGCGGACTACTAACTTGTGTTCAATGAGGGCGCGGTCCACGCCCTTGATGTCTTCCGAGACGCGAAGACATCCGCGTTGTCCCGAAATAGGTCTTGTTCGACTTCGGGAGGTAGGCCTTCACCGATGGACATAAAGTGTCCGTCAGCATGCAGGGGCACCCTCTTAACTTTGCCCTCTGGCCAGGGCTTAGGCATCCATCCCGGGGTGGAGGGCGTGTCTACCTTTGGATCGTCGGTGAGGACATGCACCTTGCGGTGCGGGCCCAGCGCGCCAAGCTCTATGCGCCGAGCGAGGTCCTGGTCGCCAAAGGTGGTGATGATGCCTTGCGGGCCCAGGAACTTCATGCATAAGAAGCCATGGTGTGGGACTGCCCCGAAGGAGTTGAGGGTTGGGCGCCCCAATATGGCATTGTAGGGGTACGGGATGTCAACGACGTCGAAGGTGACGTCTTCGCTCCTCACGTTACCGCCCTGGCCAAAGGAGACTTGGAGGCGTATCTGGCCCAACGCCTTCAGCGGCTGACCCCCGAAGCCCTGCAGTGGGATTCCCAAGGGGCTCAAGCGACTCCGGGGAATCCCCATTTGGTCAAAGGCCGCCGCGAACAGAATGTCCGCAGAGCTGCCTCCATCGATCAGGACGTGTTTGACATCGCAGCCTGCGATGGCGACCTGGATGACCAGGGGATCTTGGTGGGGGAACTCCACGCCCTCAGCGTCAGTAGGCGTGAAGGTGATTTCGTGCTGCGCCCACCTCAGCGGTGCTTGCGCTGAGTACGCTGCCACATGGTGTAGCCTCCGCGTGTAGGCCTTTTGCTGACGTGCCGAGGAGAACTCCAGTGAAGAGCCCCTGGAGATGACGTTTATGATCCGGCGTTGGGCCCCCTCCGGGGCCTGAATTTGCAGGGGGGCCTTCTTGTGGCTGTTGCACATGAGCTTGAATCCGCAGTGGGCCCTCGTGGGGCTGCTGCACGCGGGCCACTACGGGAGGCGCCGCTTCCAGAGCTCTATCCCTGGCGGCGCGCTGACGTAGTGCCACAATAGCGGTGCACGCTCGCGTGAAATGATCACCACGGCCATGCACCTCACACCACATGCCATAGTCTTGGTTCTCCTGCTCCACGCAGGGTCTATCGTTTCGGCCTCGGCAGCGAAAGGTGGGGGCAGTGTCCTCAGAGCCGCCTTCGATGTCGAGGACATAGTGGGCCCTCTGGGATCTATGCTGGTTGCGCTTGGGCCTGGGCTTGTCACTCGATGGGTCCTGCTTGTACTTGGCATCCTTGCGCTTGGGGGTGTCCTTTGAAGACTCTTGCTTGCGCTTGACCTTCGAGAAGTCCTCCCTCTTCGATGAGTCTTCATTCTTCGACGAGTCCGCCACTTGATTAGTGTCGGAGTCGTCGCCTTTGCGCCGCCGCGCGTCCTTCTCCGCCCTAGCATATTCTTCCATCTTATCGAAGAGTTTCATGACTGTCTTGATTGGCTTGCAGAGGCCCTGTATCGCTGTGTTGATGATGGTTGTTTCGTTGACGTCCTTGGCCTGGCAGAGGACCTTAGCGAAGCACTTGAAGTACTCTCGGAACCTCTCCGAGGGTTTTTGCCTGATGGTGAAGAGCTGATCCACGTCGACATGCTCGACGTAGTTCCCCTGGAAGTTGTTGTAGAGGCGGTCGCGGATCTGCTCCCACGCATAGATGGAGTTTAGCTCTATGGTGAAAAACCAAGAGAGCGCCACTCCCTACAACGCGAGGGGGAGGCCCTTCGCTTTGGTGGTGTTGTCTACGTCTGCAGCTTCGATAGCGGTCTCGTACATGCACACGAACTCTCGAGAGTCCGTGTCGCCCTTGTATGGCTCGATGGCGCTGGGGAACTTGAAGTCCTCCGGCCATGCCGACTGCTGCAGGCCCGCGAAGAGGGGGTACTCTGGATCCATGCGCCGCAGCGGGACGCGACTGAAGGTAGGGGCGTCGCGGCTGTCCGCCTGTTCTGGTGTAGGCTCCGGCGCAGCCACCAGCGGGATTTATTGGCTTCGAGCCTCTTGTATATCCCGCACGGCTCCGTGGAGGTCCGCCAACTCTCGCTGTAGTGTGCCGAGGGCCGTTAGCAGAGCGTTCTCCACCGTCAACGTGGTTGCGGTGGCTGGAGCGGCGGGTTTCACCGTCGGACTAGCAGCGACCATGGCGTGCGTTCCAGAATTGCTAGGCGCGTCGGTGCGGTGGGCTCCGGAGTCGATGACGGAACCCGCATTGCCACCGGGGCCACCTGCCGCTCCCGCACTGGGCGCAGCAACAGCGGCCGTGGTAGCGCGAGCGTCGGCGTCACCACTCTCGACGGCCCGATCGGTACCCGTGCTGACCGCCGCGCCGGTGGTTGGGGCGGCCGTCGCAGCGCCGGCGCTGTCTCCCGCACCCGTAGCCAACGCTGAAGCCCTCGCGTCGCCAAGCGCCTCCTTGGTGCTCCTCTTCTTCTTTGCCGCTGCCGACGATGAAGCCTTTTTCGGTGCCATCTTTCTTCAGATCTTGGAGTTTGCTCTTGTCTTCCCCACGGACGGCGCCAACTGTTGAGGTTACAGACCAAACAGAGAGATGAGAGTATGGTAGTGGAGCTGTTAGGTGAGCAATGTTGGGGACATCCCCATGGCCTGGATGGCTTTATATATATTCACATGGGGAGTATTTTACAATTATGTCTTTACATCCAAGTGTCTAGGGGTGAAAACGGATCGGATATTTCCCGACCGACCGACCGTCGAATCCGAGTCGGATCGAATTCGGATAGTTATGTCGGATAATTATCGGATTCGGAGTCGGATTCGGATAGTTGTTTTCGGATACAGATTCGGATTCGGAAAAGAACTATCCGACGGATACGGATACTATCCGGGAATTTTTTGGATAATACCCGGATGTATTTTTTTGGATATCTTGCCTAACTGCAAGCAGTGCCAAGCCCATCAGCGAGATTAGCACGCTGCCGTGCTCGGGCCGGCACGGCACGGGGAGGGGAGCACGCGCAGGCACGGGCAGCACGGCAGGCACGCTGGCTCCAGCAGCCGGCCGCCTCGGCCTCTACGGCTCTACCTCGCCTCCCCTAGTCCCCCCTCCCGTCGACATCTCTCACGGGCCACGGCCGGCCAACCCCAGATTCCCCAATCCCCACAACCACAACATCAACCATCACAGAGCAGAGACCAGAGAGAGAGAGAGAGAGATGGGAAGGAGGCACACCGGTCACCGGAGCTCGGACGAGTGGACGACAGCCGCACCGCCGCAGGAGGAGGAGCAGTGTAGCCGGAGCCGAGGGCAGCATCCCGCGTGATGACGAACTCGTCGCCGGTGCTCCAGTTGCCGCCCAACCATCCGCCGCTGGTGGCTCGCTCTCGGAGTAGTCGAGGTCGCCGTCGCTCGGAGCCAGGGGAGGAGGGGGCAGCGGGGGAAGGAGGGGTGGCGGGGGGAGGAGAGGGTGCCGGGGGAGAAGGGGGCGACCGGGGAAGGGGGGCAGCGGAGGAGGAGGGGCGGCTGGGGTAGGAGGGGGCGACCAGGGGAGAGTGGGGTGGCGGGGGAAGGAGGGGGTGCCGGGGGAGAAGGGGACGACCGGGGAAGGAGGAGGGCGGCGGGGGAGGAGGGGGCGGCCGGGGAAGGCGGGGGCGGCGGGGGAGGAGGGGGCGGCCGGGGAAGGCGGGGGGCGGCGGAGGAGGAGGGGGGCGACCGGGGGAGGAGGGGGCGGCGGAGGAGGAAGGGGCGACTGGGGGAGGAGTGGGGCGGGGGAAGTAGGGGGAAGGCGGAGGAGGGAGCGGCGGGGGAAGGCGGGGGCGGGGGAAGGAGGGGGCGGCGGGGGAGCAGGGGCGCCCGGGGGAAGGAGGGGGCGGCGGAGGAAGAGGGGCGGCGGGGGAAGAAGGGGGCGACCGGGGGGAGGAGTGGGGCGGCGGGGGCAGAAGGGGGCGCAGAGGAGGTGGGGCGACGGGGAAAAATGAATCGGGCGGCGGCGGCGGATTTGTGGGTTAGGATATTTTTGATATTTTACGATTTAGTCCTTCAGGTTTTCGTTTATTTTGATTTCTGCTGTTCTAGCCCTCAAAAATTCTGATTTCATCGCGAAAAGATCATACATATCCGTTGTGACATGTACATCTATATAGAGCAGTCCTTAGAATGCCAAATTTGAAGATTGAATTAGGTTTTGGAGATGTAAATGTGCAATGTGTATATATATATGAGATAAGGAGAAAGATGTGGATGGTTGGATCTTAATCCAATGACTGAAAAAAGTAATTAAGATATGTTATGATTTAGGCCAAGTTTATTTTTGCACTTGTGATATGAGGTGTCTTTTCTTGTTCTTCATTTTTGCACTTGTGATATAATGTGTCTTTTCTTATTCTTTCTTAAGAAATATTAGGGTTGGACTGCTGGAGAAGAAGATCAATCAAATCAACATATTCTAACATATATTTATAATTTTTACAACATAGCTCACCCCCATTGTGATTTTATTTTATGTAAGAAAATTACTACTACATGCGATTCTAATTCTAACATAGCTGCCTTCACCAACTGCCTTGAGCATTTGATGAGATAACCACCCCCATATATGATATATGTTACAATTAACCATTTTGTAAATAGAGATAGTCTATTATTGGTGCGTGTATTCCAATTAATTACTAAATGTTCGAGAAACTATTTAAATTGATTTCTTAACTATAGTAAACTGCACTTATGACTCTGGTTGAGCTTTTCTATTTGACTAGTTGGGCAGCCCTATGCCAGATTGTTGGACGATGAGCTAGAGCCGTGGTCCGTGGAGCGGTGGAGTCCGCCGGATCCATGTTTGCCTTTCTTTTAAGATATTATCTAAATATGTGATTTTGATCCACCATTGCGCTTATATACTGCTCGAGTGTCTATCTAGTTTCAGAATTATAGAGCTGGCCTTATCAAAATTGAAAATACTAACTAAAACAACATACAAACATGAAGTGCTCAACTGAATTACTCAACTGATCTGAGGGCTTCTAATTTTAACACGCATGGTAGATTTGCAATGTAGTTAGGGTCGAAACATCAGTTTGGTTTTGTAGATCTTGAATTCTTTATGTCTAAGACATCTCCAATAGTATCATCACTTTAGCTATCTCTTAGCTATACTACGTCAACAAATTTCTATGTGGAGAAAAAAGAAGGTGAGGAAAGAGAATATGTCCTACGTAATATCCAGAGACTCCTACGTAATATCCGACGAGATATTCGTTATCGTATTCGCATCCGCTCCGTATTCGTTCTGTATCTGTGACCGATACTATCCGGATTCGTATTCGTATCCGGCACTATTCGTATTCGACTCCGAATCCGAGAAAAAAATATAGGATAGGATATGGAATAAGCAATATCCGACCGAATTCGATTCGTTTTCACCCCTACAAGTGTCCCTTTCAAGGGCATTTATGTCATTACACATGTCCCATTTTAGACTTTACAACCTTCTAACAGACCCTACAACAGAATTGCTAGAAAGAAATTCCTTCAATTATGTTGTGTGAATACTAAAAAGGAAATCCATGATCCATTCCTCCAATCCACGACCACAAGGTTAAGGCCATGTCCATGGTCCAATGCGACGCTTGTACCAGGCGTTTAGGCAAAAAAAACTGCTTTGATTGCCAGGTGGACTGCATTACATGCAGTAGATGTCCAAGGTGCAGCCAAACTTGGAGGCCGGTGCTCCGAGCGGTTCGCTCGCATAGAATTGATCTCTGATAGAATCGGTGCTTGGGCCAGCAACTAGTACAGCTGAGTAGTTAAGGTAATTAGTTGAAAGTAGCTAGTACAGTTGACTAGCTGAGGTGAGCAGTTGAATCGATTGATCTCCAAGAGAAGCCACGCTTGGACCAGCAGCTAGTACATGCGAGTTGTTGAGGTGATTAGTTGAAAGCAGCTAGTACAGGTGAGTAGTTGAGGTGAGCAGTTGAATGACGCATGGGATTTTTCTCTTTTGGCCAGCAGCTGTGCATGGGGGCAGCCATTACCAGTGATTAGTTGAATCGTCAGCTGTGCATGGCAGCCATTGCCGGTGATTAGTTGGTAGTTTAAGAAGTGATACTTACTACAGATATATATGCTCAAGGGTGCAAAAGCCAACAGATATTTTAGTTGGTGGTTTAAGAAGTGATACTTACTACAGTCGTACAGTTACTATCAAATGCTAGTTGTAAGATGTAATCGAAGTTATTGGACATCTGGTTAATATGGTAGATCCTATGGGTCTAAACCATAACATATATACGTTGGAGAATATGAATGCAAGCCTCATGTTGCCTCTCATCGAGGAGTTTATATTAGTCCAAAGTAGTACACAAAGTATTTTTAGGACAACACAACTAAAGTATTTATTAACCTTGTACAAATTTTTGTGAGGAAACCTTGTAAGTATTGCTAGGCATAAACAAATTCAATTAACTTAGATAAATCTCTACACCATAGTAGAAAATCATTTTTCACACAGCCGTAAAAAAAGCATGTACCAGTTATGGAACATACTGTCAATTATAAAACCAACGGTGCAATCGTACGTTGACCCTTCTTGCAACGGAGTGAGAATAACGCCATGCACTGCCTTTTGTCACTTCAGCCTAGGGCTGGATAACGAGCTGGCTCGGCTCGGCTCGGCTCGGCTCGGTCTGGCTCGGTAGATAACGAGCTGGCTCGAGCTGGCTCGTTATAACTAACGAGCTAAAAAGCCAGCTCGGCTCGGCTCGACAAAAAGCTCGAGTTAGCTCGTTTGGCTCGTGAGCCAGGGCAAAAAAATATCTCCATCATATATTCATCCATGGAAGTTTGGCTCGTTAGGCTCGTTTGGCTCGTTAGGCTCGTTTGGCTCGTTTGGGTACAATAGAGTACAAATTAATACATGCATGGCTCGTTTGGGTACAATAGAGTACAAATTTACACATTAACACATGCAATAGAGTACAAATTAGGTCCATGGAAGCAGCATATGCATATCTAAATTCCTGGAAGCATGGCTCGTTTGGCTCGTGAGCGGCTCGCGAGCTGGCTCGAGTTGGCTCGTTATAGCTAACGAGCTAAAATCTTGGCTCGGCTCGACTCGTTATCCTAACGAGCCGAGCCGAGCCGAGCCAGCCACGAGCCGAGCGAGCTAACGAGCTTCGAGTTTTTCGTCCAGCCCTACTTCAGCCAAAGGCACTCCACTCTATCCAAGTCCACACATTGCTATGATTTTCTTGTCGTGACCACTTTTTTTTCATGTGTGCGTATAACTTCCGGCCACCAATTGTGAGAAATAACTTGTACACTCACTTCACATCGATCCATCATTGCTTCCTCAAGATATATATTGAACTCAAGACAAAAATGACTGGATAGATCTGGTCCCATATTTGGCAGAAGTTTTCACGTTGAATCGACCAATCGGTCTTGTGTTTTTGCACAATGCACCCCCATTGAATTAGTAGTTGTGGTGCGGTGAAATACAATCAGGTCCTTTTCTTTTTTATCTCTAAATACTTAGGAGCAGTTTGGACAGAACTCAATACAGCACTCTTCTAAAATTTCCGTGAACTTCCTACGTTCTAAACCACCCCTTGACTATAGTTCAGTATGCCAAACCAGACATGGCCAACCATACCAATAGTACTACGAGGAACAAACCGACTAAGGCCAACCAAGGCCAGTCGACCCAAACCATGCATGCGTGCCCCTGTCTAATCTAAATATCTGATCCAGATCTCATGAACAATAGCTAAACCGAGACCGGCTTCCCAGAGTCTGAACGTACAAGGACCGAAGATTTGCTTGGTTAGCAAGCTTCGCCCGTGTAAGCTGACCGTCGGGGTTCAATCTTTGGATCGGCCTAGGGTGACTTATTTCAGGTATATGTGCGTTTAGTAAAATAACATATACTTATGCTCTATGAGTTATTGGATAAAATCTAGCGATCTTCACTTCATTCTTAGTATGTGTTTCAATAGGATGCATATACGTATGTACTTGTGGTGTAATTAAGTTGTGTGTTCTTTTTTGTAATCTAAAAAAAAATCTGAACCTGCATCTGTAGTGTATATAACCCAAATGGTCTTAAGGTGGGTCTCATCTAAACCTTAAGACCAACTCCATAGTGTATATAACCCAAAGGGCCTTAAGACGGTCCCACTTGGCAGATAAAGAAAAATTATATTTTAATGCTTGTGGCCAGGTCTTTAACTTGAGGACCAGCCTTAAGCTTTTTTTGCTTAGGGTCTGCTAAAGGTCACCCCTGTAATGTATAAGGTTGACCTTAAGGTGGCTTAAGACCTTCTTTTTTCATGCACTACAGATGCCCTAAGTCCCAACCTCGAGGAGATATAACAAGCGCACACGTAGTTATCCCCTCTTCACTCCCCCACCCCTTCTATCTTGGAGTAGCTGTATCGTAGTGGGCTGGCTGCTCAAACCCCTCGACAACGCCGCCGCCGCGGCGCGCGAGGTGGGCAATTTCATGTGAAACTCTCTTCTCATCTCCTCGTAATCAAACGGCACGCATGCAGAAATCGTGTTGACCTCCCTGCCGATCCTGTAACCTCTGCACGCACGCACGCAAGTCCGGTTCTTGATATCTCTGATGTGGTGACATCGTGAATTCATGACATGCATGCATGTTTCGCACAGGACACGCAGGATTGTAACCGTTTCTTGCCATTCTTGCGAGCTCTGACTCTGAGTTCTTTCAGTGTCGTAGCCAAGGGATCTTGATCGATCGCTTCGAATCTTTACACATTAACCAGTTGGTTTTCTTTGGTCCGTCCTTGGTTGGTTCTGCATTAACACGCAGCTGCTGTTTCTTTGCTCCGATTTTGCAGGATTTTGATCAGTTAGCTGGCTAGACAGGACGCAGATCAAGTGACATTGATCTGCTGAGGTCGCTGATCAGTTGTACACCGGATTCCTTTCTTCCTCGCAAGTTTAAAGATCTTACTAGATTTGAGGAGATGGTGAGATCTTACTAGATTTGAGGAGATGGTGCTCGCGAGCACGCCCAAGGTGGTGCTAGGATGCGTGGCCTTCGGCATCTTCTGGGTGCTGGCCGTGTTCCCGTCCGTGCCGTTCATGCCGGTGGGCCGGACGGCGGGGTCGCTGCTCGGCGCGATGCTCATGGTGCTCTTCCGCGTCATGACGCCGAATGAGGCGTACGCGGCTATCGACCTCCCCATCATCGGCCTCCTCTTCGGCACCATTGTGGTCAGCATTTTCCTCGAGCGCGCCGACATGTTCAAGTACCTCGGCAGCATGCTGTCGTGGAAGAGCCGGGGCAGCAAGGACCTGCTCTTCCGCGTCTGTGTCGTCTCCGCCATCGCCAGCGCGCTTTTCACCAACGACACCACCTGCGTCGTGCTCACCGAGTTCATCCTCAAGGTCGCTAGGCAGAACAACCTGCCGCCGCAGCCGTTCCTCCTGGCCCTCGCCACCAGCTCCAACATCGGCTCGGCGGCGACCCCCATCGGCAACCCGCAGAACCTGGTTATCGCCGTCGAGAGCGGTATCTCCTTCGACCAGTTCCTGCTCGGCGTCTTCCCGGCCATGATCGTCGGCGTGCTGACCAACACTTGCATCCTGCTGTGCTACTTCTGGACGTACCTATCCGTGGAGAAGGACCAGGAGGGCGGGACGGCCACCGGGCCGGAGGTCATCGCCGACGACGAGGTCACCTCGCACCGGTTCACGCCGGCGAGAATGTCGCACGCCTCGTCCGTCAACGGCGACATCGACTGCGTGAGCGAGCCGATCCGCCGGAGCGACAGCGTGAACAGGGCCGAAACCCTGAGGAGCCGGAGTTACAACTCCGAGGGCGACATCCAGGTCGCCATCAGATCGCTGCGCGCGTCGCGCATGTCGCAGGAGATGGTGGAGGTGTCCACCGTCTGCGACCGGCGAGACGAAGGCCCGCGCAAGATCAACAGGACGACCAGCCACCAGCGGAGCGTGATCATCGAGGACGCGCCCCAGCAGAACGCCAATGGCTTCGACGGCGAGGAGGAGGGGGAGGAGGCCAAAGAGAAGAGGTGGAAGGTGCTCGTGTGGAAGGCAGCCGTTTACCTCACGACCCTTGGGATGCTCATCTCGCTTCTCATGGGGCTCGACATGTCCTGGACTGCCATCACTGCTGCCCTTGTTCTTCTGGCACTAGATTTCACAGACGCACAGGCTTGTTTGGAGAAGGTATGGTCTTGGTCTTCTGAATTTGACAACTTGTGTGAAAGAAAATTATCTTGATTACTTATCAATTGATCATTTTGTTTTGTCTGAATATGCTAATTAATTTGGAGCAATTTCACATGACTGATGATTTGCAGGTGTCATACTCATTGTTGATCTTCTTCTGTGGGATGTTTATAACGGTTGATGGCTTCAACAAGACTGGCATACCAAATGCGGTTTGGGAATTGGTGGAGCCACATGCGAGAATCCATAGCGCCAAAGGCGTTGCGCTTCTGGCAGTTGTGATTCTTGTTCTTTCAAATGTGGCCTCGAATGTTCCAACAGGTAAATTCTTTGAAGTCAATGTTCATTTGATTAGTCAAAATTCTGAGAATCGCACTATGATACTGGCACATTGTTTATCTTCAGAATTCAAGCAGTGTATAGTTCAAAAGAACAAAAAAAGATCATGCACATGTTCTTAATTACAGTTATGTGGTGGTAGTGTACCCATATATGATCATATGATGCAGAGAATTTATTAGTTTGTACAACTCTTAATTACAGTATCATATTTATGTTTAGCTTGTGAAACCAATAATGACTTCAGAATCCACTGACGTTGACTTTCTTTAACTCTGTTGTAGTTGACCACCTATTTAAACTAAACCTTTCAAAGATATCTGTACTTTCAGTTGGATACAGAATCAATTTTGTAATCTTCTGAGTTACAACCGCAGCAAACTTAAGAAAGATGCCCAAAAATATAGCAATATTTACTACTTGGGATAATAAGGAGATGAAAATAAGATTGTTCACTTGTTTCAAAAAATAAGATTCTTCAAATTCTGTTAATTCTTCCAAACCCTCAAGGTTGTAAACTTGTTGGATGCATCGTATTAGAGTATATGTCCTAATAGTAGGTGTGAGCATGTCTTTCAGTTCTGCTACTGGGCACAAGAGTGGCAGCATCAGCCGCTGCAATCTCTCCTGCTTCAGAGAAGAAAGCCTGGCTCATCCTTGCCTGGGTCAGCACAGTGGCCGGCAACCTCACACTCCTGGGCTCAGCTGCAAATCTGATAGTCTGCGAGCAGGCGAGGCGGGCTCAGTTCTTCGGGTACAACCTCACCTTCTGGAGCCACCTCCGCTTCGGCGTGCCGTCGACCATCATCGTCACCGCCATCGGCCTGCTCATCGTCGTTAGCTACTGAACCTGTTGGACTTAAACCTGAGCATCCCAACTTCTGAATGTCTGGAGGGCAACGGCAGGAGCGTGTCTTCAGGAATCTGTTTCCTAGCAGCGGGTCATCAGTAGTTTGTTTCCGTGTGTGTGTATCATGCCCGATTCGATCGGATCGTGACTGCATGATTCTTATTTGTAAGCTTCCATTAGTAGTTAGAAGTTGCCATATTTCCCGCGTGTCTGTTACTTTATATTGAGAGGAGAATAAAGGAAGAAAATTGCCCCAAAAATCATTTTGTTTGCATCCTGTTTTCTGAACCTTGCCGGATGCGCTACAGTGCTAGAGTTTCAGAGTTCGAGTTACAGGTTTTAGAATTCAGATTTTGTGCTGTTGGTCTGAAGAAATTCGCCCACATCTGGTATCAGAGCTACAGTTCTACAGTCAGACCAAATGTTGATCGTTGTTCACGGCGAGGCGTCGCGAGAGAGCGGCGATGGGTTGTTCTCCTACCCACAGCTCACGGCGACAAACTACACCAGCTGGGTGATCCGGGTGCAAGCGATGATGGAAGATCAAGGCGTCTGGGAAGCAATCGAGCCGGTGGCTGGGGCGGCCGTCGACGCAAAGAAGGATAAGAAGGTGAGGTCGCATCTTCTCCAAGCACTTCAGAAGATCTCCTGATGCAGGTGGCAAGGAAGAAAACGGCGAAGGAGGTCTGGGACTATCTCAAGACAAGATTCATTGGCGCAGATCGCGTCAAGAACACACGGCTGCAAACATTGAAGAACGTATTCGATGTCATGCGCATGCAGGAAGGAGAAACCCTGGATCAGTACACCAGAAGGCTCAACACCATGGCCGTCAGGTACACAAATCTTGGGGCAACACTCGACGATGTCGCACTAGTCAAGAAACTATTCGACACTATGCCAGATCGTTTCTTGAGTGTGATCGCTGGGATTGAGCAGTTCTACGACCTCAATACCATGCCGTTCGAGGAAGCCGTGGGGCGACTGAAGGCGTTTGAAGAACGAACTCGCCCACGCACGTCCGGCGGAAGCAGCAGCAGCGATAGCCAGCTCCTCACTCTGGCCGAGTGGCAGGCGCGGCAGAAGGAGGACGGCGGCGACTCCTCATCAAGCAAAATCTGTTAGAGTGATCTCAGGGCTTTGGCCCAACGGCCAAAGCCCATCCCTTGACCGCGCCCTGATCGGGGGCGCCCAGCCCGTTTGGCTGGTGGGCCCCTGTCGCCAGCGCTATAAATACAGAGGTGGGGGCCGGGCGGCACGCATCACGAGGTTGACCGCGCCGCCGTCACCCCACCGACAAACCCTAGACCCGATCTGTAAGAGGGGGCGCTGAGCCGACGGGAAGCACCACCGGCGCCGTTCACCGCCGCCAGGGAGACGCCGCCGCCCGGGACACGCCGCAAAGGAGCCCAGCACCTCTTCCCCGACCGTCGCTGCCCGTGCGCAGATCTTCACCGCCGAACCCGAGATGGCTTCCTCCTCCTCTACGCCGTCGGAAGGTTGGTACCCCACTCCCTCTCGGTATCCCTCAAGAACTCGAACCCTAGAAGAGAAAAGACCCCGCTAGATCTAACCTAGATCCCTAAAGGCCTAATCTAATAATGGTATCAGAGCCACTAGTTTTAGATCTAGACAGAGGAAAAGTATAGAAAAGGAAAAAGAACAGAGAAACCCCCCTAACCCTAGAAAATGGCAAAAGAGGAAGAAGAGGGGACTCACGGTTTGCGCCGCCGCTTCTTGTGGGAGCCGCCGGCGCCGCCGCTTGAGCCGCCTTGCGCGCGCGCCGCAGGGGCCGCTCCTTCTTGGGTCGCCGCCCGTGCGGGCGCCGCCGCGCGCTGCCGCCGGGGACGCCGCGCTGTGGCGCGCCCGGCCGCCGCGCCTCGCTGGGGCCGCCGCGCCGCCGTCGAGCCGCTTCGGGGGCCTCCGCGCTGCCGCTTCGCGCTCGGGGCCGTCGCCGCCGCTCCATCGCCTCGCGGGACAGGGAGCCGCCGCTCCGATTTTTCCGCAAGGGGGCGGGCGAGATTTGGGTTAGGGTTAGGGTTTCGGGTGTTTGATCCCCGCCGCGCGCACTGTCGACCGTCCGATCAAATCGGATCCGATCGGACGGCTGAGAAAGAGCAGGCCACTTTCGGCCCAGGCGGGAAAGGATATTCCCGGCCCAGGCCCAGGTTGCGGCCTGGGCGCGGGGGGCGCGAGCGCGCGTCAGGCGCGGCCGAGTGGGCCGCCGCGTGCGTGAGGCGCGGGCCGCGGGCGAGCGCGCGTGAGGCGCGGCCGAGTGGGCCGCCGCGTGCGTGAGGCGCAGCCGAGTGGGCCGCCGTGCGCAGGCCGGGCCAAATGGCCAATATTGCACAGTAAATTACAAAAAAAAATGAAAGTTAATTTTTCAGAAGCATTTATGAGTGAATTTAAATGAAAATTGAACCAAAATTTCTGGAAATTTTTGCACCAACGTGTTAATTATTTCCAGAGATTGATGAGTACAGTAATGCTGCTTCTGAATATGAATTATTTTAGAATAATTTCATGTTGATTATTTTTCAGTAGCACTTTAATTGATAATTTGGCTATTTTTGGCTGAATTAAATCTGTCAAAAATTGAACCAACGGGATATTTTTGACAGAATAGAAAAGCATAGAAGATGCTTCTGAAAAATAGAGAATTTATTGTTTCCGCTGCAAAAGTCAATGTTAATTGATTTTCATTATTAAATTCGAACCAACGGGAGAATTTAATTTTGGAAAAATAGAGATGAATTCCAGTTAATTATGATATTGTTATTTTTCTGACCAACGTTGATAATAACAGTATTATAATTTTTAATTGATGATTTTATGCATTATTTCTATTTCTGCCCAACGGTGATGTAGATTTAATGCATAGATAAAATTGATTTAAATTGTATGTCGTATTTTTGACAAACGTTGGAAATAAGACATATAATTTTTTTGTGATTAATGTTTAAATGTTCTCACTATATATGGATTATGGTTTCAGGAGGATACTCCTTGATGGGCTACATCAGGGATATCCCTGTTCTCAAAGGAGACAATTATGGTGAATGGAAGAAAAAGATTGACCTGGCCTTCATCTTGGCTGAGGTGGACTGGGTAGTCACCACACCGTGTCCCACAGAGCCTGTGGCACCGGTGAGGGACGAAAATGAGGCTGATGCTGCTTGGCAGACCAGACAGAGGGACTTTGCTCCCATAAAGATGTCATATGATCTTGATCATAAAAAGTGGGTCACTGCCAACAAGAAATGTTTGGCTGTGATAAAGAACACGATTGAGCCTGCTATTGTGGGCTCAATCGCAGAGTGTGACACTGTCACAGAGTACCTTGAGAGAATAAAGAGTCAGTTTACTGGCTCTTCAAAGACTTATGCTACACAGCTGATTAAGCAGCTTGTGACAGAGAGGTACTCTGGAGGTGGCAGTGGCATAAGAGAGCACATACTAAGGATGAGCAATATTGCATCCAAGCTTAAACCAATGGATTTGGCTCTCAAGGATGAGTTCCTTATTCATTTGGTTTTTGCCTCCTTACCAAAAGAGTTTGACACTTTTGTTGTCAACTACAATATGCAGCCCGAGAAATGGGACTTGGAGAAATGCATAGCTATGTGTGTGCAAGAGGAGGAAAGAATTAAATCCTCACATGGTGGATCCATCAACTATGTGAAGGATAACAAGAAAAAGAACTTTAACAGTACCTCCTTCTCAAAGAACAAGGGAAAAGCCTCTGTCCATCAGCCCCAACAGAATAAATTTGCTGTAGACAAAGATCAGTGTCTTCACTGCAAGAAGACGGGACACTACAAGAAGGACTGTCCCGATTACTTAAAGATGATAATGGCAAAGAAAGGTGAGAACATTATTACCTTTGTAAATGAATGCCTGTATGTGAAATATTCAAAATCCACTTGGTGGATTGACTCAGGAGCAACTGTTCATGTTGCTAATTCCTTACAGGGATTCCGTTCGACGAGGACTACGCAAAGAAAAGAAAGATGCGTTAAAGTCGCAAATGGAGTCGAAGCTGAAGTTGAAGCCGTTGGCGATCTTTCATTAGAATTAGCTAATGGCTCCACTCTTTTACTTAGAGATGTCCTTTTTGTACCCTCTTTACAGAGGAATTTGATTAGTGTGTCAAATTTGGACAAAGATGGCTATGATTGCAATTTTGGAAATGGCAAGTGCGAAATAATGTTTAATAAAAAATGTGTTGGTATTGCCATATTACAGAATGAGCTTTATTTGTTATCGTTATGTGATGATGTGAATGTCGTATGCGATAATGAGAACGTTGCGTGCGAGAAAGTGATTGAATCCTCGTCTTCGAATGTAAACAGAAAACGAAAGAGAACTCTAGATGAGTCGTCGAAATTATGGCACTGTCGTTTAGGCCATATTTCGAGGGGGAGAATAGAAAGACTAGTTAAGAATGATATTCTTCCTCCATTAGAGTTCTCAGACTTGGAGCAATGCAGAGAATGCATTAAAGGAAAATATGTAAAGAAAATTAAAAAAGACGCTAAAAGAAGCACAGGAGTTCTACAAATTGTTCACACAGACATTTGTGGTCCTTTTCCTGTGACAAGTGTGGATGGTTATGACTCGTTCGTAACATTCACGGATGATTACTCCCGTTATGGATATATTTATCCAATCAAAGAAAGAAATGAAGCCTTGGATAAATTCAAAATATTTAAGGCTGAAGTTGAAAACCAACACGATTTAAAGATCAAGATAGTCCGATCTGACCGTGGGGGGAGTACTACGGTCGACATACCCCATATAGACAAGTTCCTGGACCTTTTGCAAGGTTTTTACAGGAAAATGGCATAGTGGCCCAGTATTCTATGCCGGGCGAACCTCAGCAAAATGGAGTAGCTGAAAGACGCAACCGTACCCTGATGGATATGGTGCGAAGCATGATGAGCTATTCCACACTGTCATTGAGTTTATGGATGGAGGCGTTGAAAACCGCTATTCATATTCTCAACAGAGTGCCTAGTAAGTCGGTGCCCAAAACACCGTACGAGTTGTGGACAGGAAGAGTTCCCTCACTAAACCACTTACGTGTGTGGGGGAGTCCTGCTGAGGCTAAAGTATTTAACCCAAACCTTGGGAAACTTGATCCCAAAACAGTAAGTTGCCATTTCATTGGCTACCCTGAAAAGTCAAAAGGTTATCGTTTCTACTGTCCAAACAGATATACAAAGTTTGTAGAAACGAGACATGCTGTCTTCTTAGAGGATGAATTGATGAGGGGGAGCATGGTAGCTCGAGAGATTGACCTTGAAGAGAAGCGGGTGTATGCGCCCACTCCGATGATTCAAGAGCCATTCTTCACACTACCTGCTGTCGCTGCACCGACGGTGCAAGACACTGTGGTGCCAGCACCTGTTATTGTTCCTCCCGTGGCAACAATGAATGAGAATGAAGAACTTGCTCTTCAGGATCATATAGAACCTATTGCCACAGATGAGGGGGAGCAACAGCAGCCTCAAACAGTAGATGTACCAAATGAGGAGGCTCCGAGGAGGTCTCAAAGAGTAAGAAGATCAGCTATTTCTGATGATTATCAGATTTATCATACAGAGGAATTTCAAATGGAGGATGATCCCACCTCATTTGAAGAAGCCATGAGAAGCGAAAGTTCCTCAAAATGGCTTGATGCCATGGAAGAGGAAATGAGGTCCATGAAGACTAATAAAGTCTGGGACTTGGAAATTATTCCTAAAGGAGCCAAAACAGTAGGCTGTAAATGGGTCTACAAGACAAAGCATGACTCCCAAGGGAATGTAGAAAGATACAAAGCGCGACTTGTGGCAAAAGGATTTACGCAAAGAGAAGGGATTGATTACAATGAGACATTTTCTCCAGTCTCATGTAAAGATTCCTTCAGAATCATAATGGCATTAGTAGCACATTATGATTTAGAGTTACATCAGATGGATGTAAAGACGACATTTCTTAATGGGGATTTGGAGGAAAATGTTTACATGGCACAACCGAAAGGTTTTGTCGTGGAAGGAAATGAAAGAATGGGATGCCGCCTAAAGAAATCGATTTATGGGTTAAAGCAAGCTTCAAGACAGTGGTACTTGAAGTTTGACAGTACAATAAGAAAATTTGGGTTTAAAGAGAATGTAGAGGACAACTGTGTTTATGCAAAGTTTAAAGATGGGAAGTTTATCTTCCTAATCCTGTATGTGGATGATATCCTACTGGCTAGTAGTGATGTCAGTCTGCTACTGGAGACAAAGAAGTTTTTGTCCTCAAACTTCGATATGAAAGATCTTGGTGAAGCTTCATTCGTTCTAGGGATCGAAATTCACCGAGATAGAAACAAAGGGGTATTGGGACTGTCACAAAAGGCATACATAGAGAAAGTCTTAAAGAAATTTGGTATGCATAAATGTAGTCCATCACCTGCACCTATAGTCAAGGGCGACAGATATGGGGATTTTCAATGCCCCAGGAACCAGTACGAGCTCGATCAAATGAAAGCGGTTCCATATGCTTCAGCTGTCGGAAGCTTACAGTATGCTCAAGTGTGCACACGCCCTGACTTAGCATTTGTTACCGGGTTACTTGGCAGATTCCAGAGCAATCCTGGAATAGAACATTGGAAATTGATAAAGAAAGTCTTGCGTTATTTGCAAGGAATAAAAGGCCTCATGATGACATACAGAAGATCAGATTTTCTCCATATAGTGGGGTATACAGATTCTGATTTTGCGGGAGATGATAGAAAGTCTACATCCGGATATGTATTCACTCTCGCTGGAGGAGCTATATCGTGGAAAAGCTCAAAGCAAACCGTCACTACATCGTCCACAATGTATGCCGAGTTTGTAGCATGTTATGAGGCTACGGGGCAGGTGAACTGGCTAAAGAAGTTCATACCCGGTTTAAAAGTGGTTGACGACATCAATAGACCACTTAAGTTGTACTGCGATAACGAACCCGCAGTAACGTATGCCCACAACAATAAGTCAAGTGGTGCTGCCAAACACATTGACATAAAGTACTATGTTGTGAAAGATAAAGTTCGGGATCAAATTATAAGTCTTGAGCACATAAGTACCGCAAAGATGTTAGCGGATCCGCTTACTAAAGGCTTACCACCCAACGTGTTCAGAGAACATGTAGCCGGCATGGGTTTAAGGGAAAGCCTATGATTCCTGGACTAAAAGATGGCCCAAAGATTAAAGTAACTGTTTCAGAACAGGGAGGTGTATTGTAACTGTTGAATCTATCGGCGATTGACCGTGACGATGAGACATGTTCTATGCACTAATCTGTGATGGAATGTGTAAAGTCAAAAGTAATTAAAGATAAAGTATAGATTGAGATCAAGGGGGAGAATGTTAGAGTGATCTCAGGGCTTTGGCCCAACGGCCAAAGCCCATCCCTTGACCGCGCCCTGATCGGGGGCGCCCAGCCCGTTTGGCTGGTGGGCCCCTGTCGCCAGCGCTATAAATACAGAGGTGGGGGCCAGGCGGCACGCATCACGAGGTTGACCGCGCCGCCGTCACCCCACCGACAAACCCTAGACCCGATCTGTAAGAGGGGGCGCTGAGCCGACGGGAAGCACCACCGGCGCCGTTCACCGCCGCCAGGGAGACGCCGCCGCCCGGGACACGCCGCAAAGGAGCCCAGCACCTCTTCCCCGACCGTCGCTGCCCGTGCGCAGATCTTCACCGCCGAACCCGAGATGGCTTCCTCCTCCTCTACGCCGTCGGAAGGTTGGTACCCCACTCCCTCTCGGTATCCCTCAAGAACTCGAACCCTAGAAGAGAAAAGACCCCGCTAGATCTAACCTAGATCCCTAAAGGCCTAATCTAATAAAATCAAGTCCTATGCTTCTGTAGATAACAGCAACCGCGGCCGGAGTGGATGTGGACGCGGCAGATGGTGCGGCAAGGGCGGTCGCGGTGGAGCGCTGAGCAGAGATGGTGGGAATGGTTCCGGCGGCGGTGGCCGTCACAAGAGCCACATTCGCTGTTTTAACTGCGACAAGATGGGCCACTACAAATCTGATTGCAAAGCACCGAAGAAGGAGGAAGAGGCGCACCTCACGCGCACAGTCGACACTGAACCGGCCTTGTTGCTTGTGGTGTCGGAGGAGTCGACACCGAAATAGTGGGAGCGGCAGGATGCCGTCCTGCTGAACGAAGAGAAGATGAAGCTGGAGGAGAAGGCTGCTCCCGCTCATGTCTGGTACCTGGACAACGGGGCGAGCAACCACATGACCGACGACAGAGCGAAGTTTCGTGAGCTGGACGAGAGTGTCACCAGCAAAGTCAAATTCGGCGACAACTCAACGGTGCAAATCATGGGCAAGGGATCAATTTTGTTCGGCTGTAAGAACGAAGATCAATGGCTGCTCCAGGAGGTGTATTACGTCCCGAGGCTCCAAAGTAACATCGTGAGCCTTGGACAACTAACCGAGACCAGCCACAAAGTGATCATGGACGAGGACATCCTGTAGGTGTTTGACAAACGGCAAGCAAGGTTGCTCATGGAAGTGAGGCGCACTGCAAACCGCCTTTACAAAATTGAGCTGCACTAGGCGGAGGCGGTGTGTCTCCTGGCGAACCTTGAAGATCCGGCGTGGCTACGGCATGCCAGGCTTGGCCATGTCAACTTCCATGCCATAAAACTTCTCATTGACAAGGAGATGGCAGCAGGTGTGCCACTAATCACACACCCGAACCAATTGTGTCAATGGTGTTTAGTGGCGAAGCAAGCAAGGCAGCCATTCCCAGCGGCAACAACTTACAGGGCAGAGAAGCCACTCAAACTGCTACATGTTGATCTTTGTGGTCCAATCACACCTTCAAGCCTCGCTGGTAACAGCTATTTCATGTTAATCGTTGACGATTACTCAAGATGGATGTGGCTGTACGTGATCAAGACGAAGGACCAAGCCTGCTCAGTGTTCAGAAGATTCAGGTTGCAGATTGAGAACACAAGCGAACGGCATTAAGACGCTGAGGACTGATCGCGGGGGCAAATTTCTCTCCGCTAAATTCAACTGGGTCTGCAAGGAGGCCAGGATCGAGCGGCACCTCACCGCACCATACACGCCACAACAGAATGGCATGGTAGAGCGGAGAAACAGAATAGTGATGGCGATGGTGAGGTCTCTTCTCAAGAGCATGAGTATGCCGGGAACATTTTGGGGGGAGGCAGTGCGGCACGCAGTGTATCTGCTGAACCGCATGCTGACGAAGGCATTAGGCGAATGCACACCATTTGAGGCGTGGAATGGAAGAAAACCGCATCTGGCACACCTTCGTGTGTTCGGTTGCACGGCATACGCGGAGGTGACAATGCCGCACCTGGAGAAACTCGACGACCGAAGACAACCGATGGTGTATCTTGGCGTCGAGGATGGTTGCAAGGCGCACCGCCTGTTTGATCCACGACGTGGGAAAATCCATGTAAGTCGTGATGTGAAGTTCGAAGAAAAGCTAGAGTGGTGCTGGAGTGCAGGTACAGGCGGTGGTGATTCTTTTGATTTCGTCGTCGAGGGGGATTACGGCATAGTGCCGACGGACGGCGAGTTTGGGCCACCCGCAAGTGATTTGGCAAGCGAATTAGCGCCTGTGACACAACTCCACCCACCTTCTTCATCAACACCGCTGGTCTGCGAGGTGACGCCGGAAGAGCCAGCAACCAGGACGCGAGATGCTGCACACACGGAGGAACTCTCCCCGATTTCCTCCACCAGTTCACTGGTGACGATGCCCACTAGATCACTGGCAGAAGGTCCTGCCACACCTACCTCGGCTGTGTCCACACCACTATCAAGTGGGGGCAGCAGCACTGATGAAGGGCATGTCCGTTACAGACACATCGACGACATCATGAGAGATGCTCGTATAGTGCAGCTCGACGATGAAGACATAGAAGAAGAAGCCATGCTTCTGGAGATGGAGGAGCCGTCCTGCTACCACAAGGCTGCCGGGTAGCAAGCTTGGGAGGACGCCATGGCCAATGAGATTGAGTCTATTGAGAGGAACAAAACCTGGTCTCTCATGGCACTACCTGCTGGGCACAAACCAATTGGGCTCAAATGGGTCTACAAATTGAAGAAGAACTCAGAGGGAGAAGTGATCAAGCACAAGGTGAGGCCGGTCGCAAAAGGGTATGTTCAATGTCAAGGAATTGATTTTGAGGAGGTGTTTGCATCAGTTGCCAGACTCGACACCGTGCGTGTCATTCTTGCCATTGCAGCTAATCGCGGTTGGCAAGTACGCCACCTTGATGTCAAGTCTGCCTTCCTAAATGGGGAACTCGAGGAAGAGGTATATGTTGCTCAGCCGGAGGGGTTCACGGTGAAGAACAAAAGAACACTTGGTGCTTAAGCCGAGCAAAGCACTCTACAGACTCCAGCAGGCGCCACGGGCCTGGAACATGCGACTTGACAAAAGCCTGAAGCAGCTCGGTCTTGTGAGGTGTACTCAAGAACAGGCTGTGTACACAAGAGGAACAGATCGGGTAGAAGTCATTGTCGGTGTATATGTTGATGACCTCATTGTGACAGGAGAAGATCCGAGCGCAATCGCGGCGTTCAAACAACAAATGATGTCTGAATTCGAGATGAGTGATCTTGGATTGCTCAGTTACTACCTCGGGATAGAAGTCAAGCAAGGAGAAGACATCATCACAATCAAGCAAGAAGCTTATGCCAAGAAGGTGCTGACAAGATTTGGGATGCTTGAATGCAATCCCACCAAGATTCCTATGGAGCCAAGATCACAGCTCAACAAAGACCTTGATGGACAACCGGTGGATGCAACGAAGTATCGTCGTGTTATCGGTTGCCTCAGATACCTGCTTCACACTCGGCTAGACCTTTCGTTTGTAGTCGGTGTGCTGAGTAGATTCATGGAGAGGCCCACGGTGATGCATCACAAAGCAATCAAGCAAATCCTCAGGTATGTGAAAGGGCCTGTGAGTTATGGCCTTGTGTATACCAGAGGAGGAGATGCAGAGGTGATCACTGGATATACGGACAGTGATTTGGCCGGCGACAACGATGTCAGGAGAGTACCGAAGGCATGGCGTTCTATATCAATGAATGCCTAGTACCATGGAATTCACAGAAGCAGAAAACGGTTGCCGTGTCATCCTGTGAAGCCGAATTCATGGTGGCAACGACGGCGGCAAGCCAGGCATTGTGGCTCAGAAGCTTGCTGGGCGAAGTGACCAGGAAGAAGTTTGATGCGGTAAAGTTGTTTGTTGACAATAAGTCCGCAATTGCATTAATGAAGAATCCCGTATTCCATGGACACAGCAAACATATCGACGTGAGGTTTCATTTCATACGAGAATGCGTAGAGAAGAGGCAGATCGCTGTGGAGTTTGTTCGCACAGATGAGCAGCGAGCGGATTTGCTGACGAAGGCATTGCCGGCAGCAAAACTAGCAACAATGCGGCACCAGCTATGTGTTCGTAATCTTGGGACACATCGGGATTAGGGGGGAGTATGTTGGACTTAATCCTGAGCATCCCAACTTCTGAATGTCTGGAGGGCAACGGCAGGAGCGCGTCTTCAGGAATCTGTTTCCTAGCAGCGGGTCTTCAGTAGTTTGTTTCTGTGTGTGTATCATGCCCGATTCGATTAGATCGTGACTGCATGATTCTTATTTGTAAGCTTCCATTAGTAGTTAGAAGTTGCCATATTTCCCGCATGTCTGTTACTTTATATTGAGAGGAGAATAGAGGAAGAAAATTGCCCCAAAAATCATTTTGTTTGCATCCTGTTTTCTGAACCTTGCCGGACGCGCTACTGTGATAGAGTTTCAGAGTTCGAGTTATAGGTTTCAGAGTTTGTGCCGTTGGTCTGAAGAAATTCGCCCACAGAACCAGCTGAAGGAAGTAAGGAACTAGCAGCAAGAATATAAGTACAAGAAGCTAGCAGTGTTCCTTCCACAAGGAGGAAGGAAGCAACTGTAACAAGAGAAGTTACCTGAAAAGGGAGATGATATTGTAATAGGTTTTTGTTGTAACTGTTTTTATGTTTGTGTAACTTACTTTCGCGCAGGAAATTAAGCACGAGGCGTTACCCATCTGCTAAAGCAAATAATGGGCAGATCGTAGATGATCGAAGAAGTGGTCGGCGTCCCTGTTCTAAGCTTTAGCTTGGCTTTTGATAGGGTGGATGGCTGGGAAATGATATGGTAATGTTATTTGAGTTTTGGTGTTTGCACATGCCTCGTCTTTCGTCGTTCCATCTAGTAGTAGTGATTTACATGGTTGCGCCAATCTGTGCAGTTTGTAGCTCTCTACTGCTTGAAACAGCAAGTGAATGGATACATGATGGATGGAATTACTAGAAAGAAAGTCCTTCAATTATGCTGTGTGAATACTAAAAAGGAAATCCATGATCCATTCCTCCATTCCACGACCACAAGGTTAAGGCCATGTCCATTGTCCAATGCGACGTTTGTACCAGGCGCTTAGGCAAAAAAACTGCCTTGATTGCCAGGTGGACTGCGTTGCATGCAGTAGACATCCGAGGTGCAGCCAAACTTGGAGGCCGGCGCTCCGAATGTACGGTTCGCTCGCGTGGAATTGATCTCTGGCAAAATCGGTGCTTGGGCCAGCAACTAGTACAGCTGAGTAGTTGAGGTAATTAGTTGAAAGTAGCTAGTACAGTTGACTAGCTGAGGTGAGCGGTCTACCGACTGAGCTAGACGGGCTATGCAGGCAAACACTTATCCCACACTAATCAGGCGTTTGTTCTGTTCTTTTTTCCATGCTCTTCCATCCACGTGGTGCAGTTGCTTATCATCATCATTCTTAGACGCAGCAAACAAAAAATTATGACATAAAATCCCAAAAAATCTACAAATAACTTGTCAAACATGTAGTTTAGTTGATGGCCGTTAGCAATAAGGCAAAAATACCATATCAGTTAGACTGGCTATCGGTTGGCCAAACTTCAAAAGCCGTATCTACCAGAGGGTAGAAAAGGTACACGAAAGGTCTCTCCTTATTGCAGATTAGCAACACTGCTCACGATTGGGGTTCTCTTGCCTTCAGCCTTTCTAGATACCCGGCTACCCCGAGTTCGGGATGATGCCAAAAAAAAAAAAAGAAGAAGATTGTTATGCTAAGTGCTTTTGCCGTCTTATCTACTACTATTTGTGCCTGAAATTTGATTCAGTAGATGTTGCGATATCGCAGGAGGTGATCAGGAGTCGGCACAGAACAATGGGTAGCGAAACGGGATGCGGTAGCGATGAATATGGACGTTTTTGCTGTGCATCACTATTCATTTTGCTGCTGGTCTTTTTTATATCTTACAAACACAGTTAAGTTTGCTCTTAAAATTTTACAATTTTTTTGAGAATTTATAAAATATTTACACGTGATTTTCACAAAGTTTACAGAAAAGGATGATTTCCAACTTATATTTATCCGTGACGTGTACTTCGATACTGTGCTATTTGGGATTGAGGTCACTAGGGCCTTATTTCCCAATGACACCACTCTCTCTCTCTCACCCTCTTGATACGGAGAAATTCTATCGTGCCCCGGTGATACAAAGCCGATTGTGTCACAAGCCAACCGGACGTCAACACGTGGCGTGCAAGAAATAAAAAAATTATTTTGTACTGTTTTGCACTGTGGCAAATCAAAATTTTTTTTACTGTTTTGCTACAGTATAAAACAGTACAAAAGTAATTTTTTATTGATTTGCTACAGTGCAAAACAGTAAAAAATAATTTTTTTGCTTCTTGAACGCCACGTGTCGACGTCCGGTTGGCTCGTGACACAATCGGCTTTGTATCACCGGGGCACAATAGAATTTTTCCTTGATACAACCTAATGACACTACCGTGTGGTGTGTGCTTATATAGGCTGATTTTTTTTACTTATAGTTTATAGTTTCTCTTAAATAAATGAACGGGACGATTTCTCTATCATCGTTTTAAAGCGATTTATCAGAACAGTTTTTTTAAAACAGCTTATCAACATTCGATTCGTTCACACAAACACTCATATTAAGACAAAAACCATAATTAAAACACCCACATGTTGCACGTACAAAAATATATTATTTTAAATATAGGAACACGATAATTGGCAAAATTGCACATAAAAAAACAGCAAATACTTCTGATCCTTGTTCCTTAGAATTTTTTGTATGAATAATCTATTTTTATTCGAAATTATAGAAATATACCCACGGGAAATTTTTTTACAAAAATAGGCTCCAGTCGCCCAATGAGGGAGCGACTGGAGCTAATCGCCCAACCAGGGGCTGACAGAATCTCTGTCGCCCTAACCTCGGGCGACTGAAATCAGTCGCCTCCCCATTGGGTGAATTGCAGTGCAATCGCCCCCCCCATTGGGCGACTGCACTCAGTCCCCCGTGAATTTTTTAAGTTTTGCCAATTTTGTAGTTTTAAACTGGGAAAAAATCTGGTGGAGTTGTAATAAACGTTTATGTTCATTGTATGTTTTAGGTGCGTAAAATTTTTTGGAAAATCTTTAGGAACAATTGATCGTAGAACGATCGATACATACAATGGTAAGTGATATTTTGTATTACTGAGAATTCGTGTACGGAGAGAACCGATATATTAATATTGTTAAATGACTTGCTATGTGAATCATTGAATGCGAAAAGACAAGATAATAAGCTTATCTGAATAGAAATAAACTTCATAATATAGTTGGGAGTAACATGCTGCGTACTTTTTTATTTCATGCATAACATATAGCATCATGTGTGACTAACCCACCCAACTGCTCGTACGACCTACTGTGTGGATCGGGGCTACTTTCCCTTCCTTGCCCGCTCGGCGTTGAACTCCTCCGCGGCCTCTTTTGCCTTAGCCGCCATTTTCCTCTTTCTCTCGCGCTCCCTCTCGCGAGCCTCCCGCTCTCTACGCGTGCACGCTTCGAGATGAGCTTTCGTCTCGCATTGTATACGCAGGGTTTGCTCATTCTTGTGGCGCTCCTCCTCCCGCAACTCCGATGACCTTGTGACATTCCACTCCTCGAAGTCGAGGGCCCATTGGTCCGCAGGGTGGATCTCAAGATCGATCCATTTGCGGTAGGCACATAGGGGTTCCGGGGACTATAAATATAGGGGAGAGATTGTTAGTGCGTGCTGTGAAGGAGAAAAGGTAGGGGAAAATGGTGCATATAGACCTTACCAGCTGCCGAAAGGTTGCGGTGTCTAGACAGCGGTCGAGGTAGTCACTCGAGTAGTTTGCACAACCCCATAACACATACCTAGGCTAATGTGGTGTTTAGACTTGAAGAACTTGTATGAGTATGTGTTATTGATGCTAATGATGATTATGTTGTTTCGTGCGGTG
Source organism: Dendrocalamus latiflorus (assembly GCA_017311315.1). Lineage (NCBI taxonomy): Eukaryota > Viridiplantae > Streptophyta > Magnoliopsida > Poales > Poaceae > Dendrocalamus > Dendrocalamus latiflorus. The sequence continues at coordinate 16,552,435 of CM029675.1, forward strand.
CTATGTGATGGTTTGCTTGTCTGTGTGGCTGCAGGACTTTGGAGCTAGGTCATGGTGAGGCGTGGGAGTATCGGGACTAGGCATAGGAGGTGTTGAGGTCCAGATGGTCGGAGACGCCAAAGATGATCGAGGCTGCTGAGGTGGTTGCGAGCCAGGAGACGAGGAACCGGAGCAGGAGCTACCGGAGGTGGATACGACGGGCAACGGTGAGGAGCGGACCGGGACTAGACTCAGGGAGGAGTCGAGGTCCAGACGGTCGAAGGTCGGGTGCGGTCGTGCGACGACAGGAAGCTTATTGGAAGGTGCAGCAGGGGCATTTAGGTAAAATGCGCAGGGCTGCAAAACGGAAGCGGATTCGGTTGAAGGTAACGGGTTGGAGATCTGTGAGTGGTAGTGAAGGCAAAGGGCTTAGGGTTTGGAGGAGGCATGTGTGGTTTCCCTCCAATCCTGGTTGCTTTGACCTCTTGCCTCATTTGTGTATGAAGTCTTGGAGTGGGACTTGGTCTGCACTTGATTTTCTCCTTTGAGTCTATATAGAGGAGAGTTTGGTAGAAGCAAGGATAGAGGCTTAGGAGTGTGTTCTCAGCTCAACCAAGCAAGAAAGCAGTCTGTGAGCTGAGAGAGGTAGTGAGTGCTCTGTGTGCGCGCGTATGTTCCTCTCTCAAGCATGTAGTGAGAGATGGCATGAACTCATGTAATCATTCCTCTTCATGTAATTGCCCATGTCTCTGACTCAATATATGCTTGAGATGTTATGCTTTCCTGAGCTTCTGTTGTGATTTCTTAGTTCTTGCTTTGTTCACTGTTTTGTTGGTTTGATTTGTTTCTTGGGCTGATTAGCTATGAAATCATTTGCTCTGTGATGGGAAAATCCTCAAGTCCACTTGGCCATTCGTTTCCCAAGAGCAAAAGTCAATTTGAATATGTATTATGCATTTCCCCTTGCGGCATCACTTCCTCTGTTTCTACAAAAACTAGGGTTTACTGTTTTGGAGAGCAGAGGATGTTGGAGTTCTTGATTTCCCTTCAAATGATTGCTTTATGATTTGTGTCTTATTGTCCTAAGGCTGTCTCCTGCAATGTTTGAGAATCCCTTGATCAATGGATATGCAAATCGCAAGCAAATTCATCATTTGGTCTCATTTTCAGTTTCTTGCTCTATATGTGACAATTTCAGCCGAAAACTGCTCCCTGTGCTCTTTTTCTGTTTCTGAAATCGAGTGGCTATTTGGATTGAAGTAATGTTCATTTATTCTGAAAAGGAGCAGCAAATGGGCATAAACCTTGCAGTTCAGTTCGGTTCTGCTCAGTATTCTCAGTGTGCCGAAAATATCCAGTTCACTGTTTGCTATTTCGGCAGCTATTTATCTCTTCAGATTTTCGGTTAACTGCAGTTCGTTGTTCCTTTAATTGCTTTCGGCTAGACTGCAGTTCGTTGTACCTTTAATTGCTTTCGGCCAGACTGTAGTTCGTTGTTCCTTTAATTATTTTCGGCCAGTAGTCGTCTTACTGCAGTCTGCATTTCTTAACAGCATTTCGGCTGTGTGTTTTTGCTGCTCACTCTTCAGTTCGGCTGCTGAATCTCTTCTTGCCAAACAGCCTTTTCAGCTCTCTACTGTTCACAGCCGAAAGCTGCAAGTTCCAGCCGAGTAGGGTAGCAATCTGTTTATTGCATTTTCAGTCTGCATTCTCTCCTGTCGGCAGCACTTTACTGCATTTCAATTTGGCTCCTCTCGAGTGTGTTACTAATTGCAGTCTGCAGCCAAGATTTTCAGTTGTCATCTTCACTGCAGAATCTGCATTTTTAGACTGTTTTCATTTTTAATTTGCTGTCAACTGCGTACTTCCTGCTCTGTATGTTTCTTAGCCGAATTGATATCTCAATCAGTTTGTTCACTTCCTGTGTTGAGCTGGTTATTTAGTTTGATGCTTTGATTCCTATGGCCTGAGAAGAGCAGTGAGTTTCCTAGAATATCTTTGTTTTCGGCAAAAGTTAAATTTAGTTTTTGTCTCTGTTTTCGGCAACATAGCAGCACATGATCTTTTGTCAATCTGTTTGGGTTTCTCCAGTGAGCGTTGATTTTTTTGCTTCATAGCTTCGCTAGCTATCGGAGAAGAAAATGCCATGGATACTTGGGGGCGATTTTTGAAGGCACCATTCACCCCCCTCTGTTGCCATTTCCGATCCTACACCCCTCCTGGCACTGCCCCTCCCTCGCCGCCCCGCCCCCTCCTGGCTCATCTTCTTCAAGGGTAATGAGGATTTTCATCACCTATTGCATGAGAATAGTTCTTGAATGCTTCGCGCTATTAGGTTTTCAAACATTTTATTAGCGTAGCTTTTGTAGATATAGTCTGATTAGTGATTAGAGTAACTGGGACTATGGGAGGTTTTTTTGGGGGTTTCGATTTCTGAATGAAATGAGGGTGAAGAACTGACGACTTGGGGAATTAAGTTGGAACATGGAATTGTCTGACTCTGAAGCTCAGGCTAGACCGGCTAGTAGTATACTCTGTGAAGGTGGTATTTGTTTCAGACATAGTAATTGTTTAGTAGCACATTGGCTTTGAGCCTTTGATTAGTGGATTTGTAATACAAAATATTGGATTAGAAGTTTAGAAATATTTATTTCTTTGTCCTAGCACAGGTCATCATATATTCATAATTCATATGAACTTATGAAGGTAGGCCTTCTGTTATCTACTTATTTGGTACATGAAGATAAATACTATCATGCTTAGTTGGAAATTAAGTTTGGATGATGGTGTATGTACTCAAGAATTGTTGGGACCGGATTTTTGAATCCAATCCCTCTGTGTATTACTGCACTAGTCCCAGATCAAATCTAGTGCACACAGCTAAACAGTGATGATTACATAACCAATAACGCTTTATTATAATAAAAGAGAGTACATGCCTTATGGCCACTTTATTACAACTGAGGTTACAAGACTTCTCAAACTAACAAAACACAGCGGAAGCAAAATAAAACTCTGACGATGACCCATCAATACGCCACAGAAAATTGACTGGAGAAGCGCAACTTAGTACTCTGGGAAACTTTCGTCGAATCCACAGGTGAAGTAGTCGTAGGCTCCTTCTTGATCTTCATAACCCTCTAAGAGTTGTTTTGAGTGTAGCATGTGAGTACATAAAGTACTTCGCAAGTCTTGGGAAAAAATGCAGTAGATGCAAGGCTCAAATACCATAATTAAATTCTCAAAAGCATCAATTTAACAAAGTAATTACAATAACTAAAACTAAATAAATTTTCTAGTGAAGGTTCCGACCACCAACACCAGTAAACAGGCTCTAACCGCCAAGGTTCAAGATTACGAGTTTCATCCACCCGCACTGGCTCCATCCGCCAGGACACACTCCCGAGAGTTCCATCCACTCTTGAGCTCCCAAAACTTTTACTTTGAAATCAAAACCAAAGATCTATCATGTAAAAGCGCACATTGCCCGCCCTTGACCGTAGGCACAACTATTTGAATAGTTTTACACTCTACAGAGATTGTACAACTTTACCCACAAGAGATAAGTCATCTTAATAGCCAACGTGCTTCCTTAGGCATGAAACCTAGATAATTTATCACAAAGATTTTACCTCACTCCGGTCGAGCTAGACACCACCCACTGAGGTTTCACCACTAAAGGGTTAAATTCACCACAGTCAGAAGCCCCCTCTTGCGCTATATGAGTACAGTAAATCCCTGTGCCTTACTGTGAGTCCAGTAAATCCCTGGCACCCACTTATCACTGGTGATATCTAAACTGAACCTTTGTGAGTTAGTCAGCTAGGTCGTACTCATATAGACTTGTGGTTGTACGATATTGCTCAGTTTGGACAATCACAACTTCGGTCCTTAATTGAGTAGGGTGGCACATTCACAATACAAGTTCTCGTGCTAAATCCGCATCAGCTAGATCTTACCATCTACCCAAGTCTAAAACCAATTTTCATCATTTTATTTTCTTTTATAAACTACATCAACACCTATTGCCAAACACTTGATAAAAGCAAATGTTTAGAGATCCGATAACACTATTCCCACCCATAGGGTTATAGTGACCGATAAGCTTGTCTAAGCAATTACTATCGTCCTAAATTTAATAAATATCATAATAATCTCAACACTGAGACAAGAGAAGCCTAGGGTGACAAAGGTACATGGTTGTCAACTTCAAATGAGGATATAACAAGTTTGGATTAGCTAATAACCTTAAGACAAGAATTAACATTTTATGTAACATAGCAATGCAATTAAATTTGGAATAATAAAATGATTTTTGAAAACATAGGTACAAGATGATCAAAGGAGACTTACCTTCTTACACGTTGTCTGGACCTTCCTACTGCGGATCGGAAAACTCTTTAGCGACGTCGGGTTCTACGCGCAAAAACAAGAAACCCAAATAAATAAATAAACACAAACAAAGTCACAAAATATATATAATGGAAAGAGGTTTATTATTTTATATGAATTTAGAAATTTGAACGGGTTCAAACAGGGCTAGGATGAAGAAATATGGGCTTCTGGAAATGTTTGCCGTGGTCAGAGACCGCATGGTCGGACAAAGGCTAGGAGTGGTCGAAAGCTTCACAGGGTGGTCGGTGATCGGAAACTCTGGAGTGGTCGAAGACTAAAATGTGGTCGAGGGATAGAACATGGTCGAAGGTGACTACGGTCATGAGCGATTGGTTGGAGGATCGAAGGGATCAAAGTAGTCAAAGGAATGGGACGGTGCGGAGTGGTTGAAGGAATCGATCGGCTTAGAGCAGTTTAAGGAATCGATCAGATCAGGTAGTCGAACAGTTGTGATCGGCTGGCTGAATGTGGTCAAAAATTTAGACGTGGTCGATGGTCGAAGTGGCTGTGAGTGGTCGATGGTCAATACATGGTCGGAGGGAGTGGTCGAAAAGTTTGAAGTGGTCGAAGTATGCAACGTGATCAAAAGGTATATGTGGTCGAAAGGTTCAGAGAGGTCGGAACCATTGCAAGCCGAACATTACAGGAACTGGTCCAAGAAGACTAGAACTAGTTAAAGACTTCAAAGTGATCGAATCTTGGTGATCGAAACCTTGTGGTCAAAGGTTGAGAGTGGTCGAAGGCTTCAGAGTAGTTGAAGGCTTGATGCAGTCGAAACCTATGAGAATTGTCGGAACGCCAAGAGTGGTCATAACCAATGAGGTTGTCACGATCGACCATGGTGATCACAACACCAAGAGTGGCCGAGAGGCCCGGAGTGATCGAAAACTATAAGGTGGTCGAAAACGAGGGTGGTCGAAAGTGGCCATGGTTGTGAGCGGCCGTGGTTGAAAATGGATATGGTCATGAGCGATTGTGGTCAAAAGCAACTGTGGTCAAAAAGTGGCTGTGGTCGAAAGCGATTATGGCTGTGAGCGACCGTGGTCGGAAGCGGTCGTAGTCAAAAGCGATTGTGGTCGAAAGCAAGAGGGGCGATCATTTTCAACCAGTGAGGGAGTTACCAGAGAAGGCTAGAGAGTGGTTGACGACGGTGGAAGACGGCGGCGGAACAGTGCTTCAATGAGGGAAGGGCTCCGGTGGCAGATTTGCTCGACAGCGAGGCAGAAGACGGTGGCGACGAAGTGCTCTGGCAGGGTCTTTGATGGTGAAGCGGTCAGCGAGGTCGCTCTCGAAACCGGTGGTGTCGTCAGTGGACTTGGCGACTTCTCTGGAGGAGGGCGGTTTTGGCTAGATGAAAGGGAAGGCCACACGGTCACAGTGCTCCGATTTATAGCTTCAGCAAAGAAAAGGAAACCGACGGGATTTGTGGCACCGTGAGAGCATTTTGGTATTCAAGGACGCGTGAAAGGAAAGAAAGATTGATGAATTGATTGCTAGCACAAATTGAGCGGTTTCCAAATGAAGACACGAAGGGAAAAAGGCTTTTGTCGGTTGGAGATTGGAGCTTGGGTCTGACGCAAGGTAGAAGAAGGTGAATAGTGACCAGACCAAAGAATAAAAGGAAGGAAGGTGGAAAAACACACAGCAAGGAAGAAGTCCGACTAGTGGCTAGTTTTGCTGGAACTCTGACGTTAAGCGTGCTTGGTTATGGCAATTCTTGGTTGGGTGACCCTTTGGGAAATCTTTTTATTGGACTTTGGATTGGAATTGGGATTTTGATATTTTCTTCCAGTATTACATAAATAATCTAAATAAAATCCAAACACTTTCAAAATAATTAATTTGAAATTATTTTTTAAAGAAAGCAATTTTTTGTGATGTTACAAGAACATTGAGTACATGAAGATAAATACTATCTATATGTGAATGAGGTGTTTTAGAATAACAGAGTAATGATTATTGATGTCTTACCTTAAATTATTTGCTGTAGGAGTTTTCAATTATGCAGAAAATGGAAGCAAGGGCACAAAAAGCAAACCTACTGCTCTTTTTGAAGTGGTTTAGCATAGACCTCTCTGGGAACTGGTTTTCATCAGCATGATGTTCATTAACTCCTGGCTTCTGTATTGTTCTACATCATTATGCTATTTGACAACGAATCCTTAGCTTGAAGAGCTTGGGAATATTGTTCTTTCAGGTGAGCAACTACCGCTTGTAATTCCATGCATCCACTTGTGTGGTAACACAAGAAATTCAAAGAAGTGGTATAAACTGATTGTAATTGCTTCCTCCTCGTGCTGCCTCCTTCCCGCTGTCGGCTCCTTACCTCTTGTCACTGACTCACTGGTAATCGATTGGGTTCATGCTGACTCAACGTTTTTGTTCTATATACTTTGCACATCGATTTGATGAAGGTGATGTTTGTTTGAAAAAACATGCTTGACAGGGCAATACCATTCTCCTAATAGAGCTTTCATCTTCCAACTAGAGACTAGAGTCTGTAGTGAAGCTTCACGATGGCAAGAACTACCTTTCTCTCATGAGCATCACCATTGGCCTAAAGGTTCCAATTTTGATAGCTTCATCAGAGCAAAGAATCCATCCATTTTTTTCCTATCATGCATACTGAAAGATGTATGTTCCTCATTTGTCAAACAGAACTATGGAACTTTGTTTGAGCCGATGCTCGCCGGCATTGTTGGACGACCGGTTAAGCTGGTTGACGCCAATGGCACTGCCATCGATCTCTCCCATAGATCTTGGTCTTACAAGGTACAGAACATCTACTTTGCTTTTTTCAATCCGTTGTTTATAGAAGAACCCAATTATGCTACTATAATTTTTTTTATTTGCATATTACTATGAACCTATGATCATGACTTCAGTTATTCTGCAGTAGGATAGTATAGTTTTATCATTCACAGTGTTGAATTGACAAGAAATTCCTTACTAGCAATATTTTAAATGATTTTTCAATGCATCTTCTTGCTATATAAAATCTACGACACCCACTAGTGCTTCCCGTCTAGCTCTTTGTCCCTAGAGAAGTCAGGTTGGCTTGGATTCTCCCCCCTTTGATGTCTGATCTAGTGTGCCCGTTGTCTGATTGAGATTTTGGGTGTTTTGTGGGCTCAAATTTGTTGGGTGGTGCCATGGTGTGATTTGTTCCAATCCGAAATCGTGCTCTTCTTGTAGCTGTCATGCCATTCTTCAAATCCAGGTTAGTGTCATTTAGCCAAAATTTTGTTAGGATGGGAAATTTATAGGGAAGTTGAACTACTGAAATTTCTAGGCACGCATGATCTGTGAGAGGGGGAAATAAGAGATCAGCTTGGTATGCATTTGCACTATACCTTTTTGTTATGTCTTCTATAGGTATATTTAGTGTAAGTTTTTATCATTAGAATTCAGCTCAGGGCTTGACGGAATCCTAGATCCGCCACTGATTACATGGACGCATCATGTGAGGTTCGGCCAAGAGCATGGGAGCATGGCATGCAGGCCCATCCTCCCTCTCATGTACATGCATGCGTGGATCTCCCCCTTGTTGTTTGCTGCATGCGTGGATCTCTCCTTCCAGCCGCATGCATGCACATGCATGCATCAAAATATCTCCATAGCCTGCATAGTGTGTAGACTTGGTATATACATGCATAGCATGTATACAGATCGTATGCACGTAGCAACTTGTACACTTCTGTGCTTCTCCTTGGCTTTAGCCCTAGCCTCCCACTCATCCTTCTCAGTTTTAAAATCTTTATATTTATCAAAGCTGACAATACACAATATAGGAACATTGAGTAATATCCAATTCTCATGAATAACAACATTAAGCTAGTTAAGCATGAATTCACCTGATAACATTTAATGCGGCTCAACAATTCTTTCCCATTAAATAATATATTTAACTGAAAAATGCAAGACATGTGTGCATCCGCATCGGTTATTTTTACAAAACTTTATTTGTTTCTACTACCTTGCATAAAAATAATATTTTTAATAATGAGTGGGATTAAGGATCAAAATAAACTGGATAGATAGAAAAGGCAGTAACCATTGATAGAGCAGTGGGTCTGCATAAAGAACGTAATAGATAGGGTGAAGGGTACTCTAGAAGGAAGAAGAAATGGGCAAGGCCTCTATTTAGGGATATCATATAAGGACTAAGAACCATATGTCATTTTGAATTATACCGTAACCCATATCGGTCATATTCTCGTTTACCAATGGGTGAAATGCATTCGTCTTATTGTGCAATTATATTCTCCATAATGGGTAAGTAAGTAAATACTAGGGAACATATCCCTAGGTGCCTATATTTAGTACAGTAGAATGTCGAGCTTGATCTACTAGACCAATGACTAGCTATAGTCGGGTAGATATATAAGTGCAAAATCAGATGAAGCATTTAAAATTCTGAACTTGGACATTTCTACCCCTACAAATAAAGTCCCCACAAGATGTCCAAACTTCAAGATAACTATGACTAATATAAATGTGCGCAATACTTTATTCAAATCATGCATTCATACCAAGTCTCTTAGAAAATAGTCTATAGGACCCTTTGGTCATATTTTTCTATGGAGTGTCTGTAGTAGTTTTTCTTAAATCTTTAAAACATACCAACCCCTTTAATTTTGATAAATATTGGCAATTAAGAGAAAGAGCAAGAAAAGAAAAAGAATGAGGAAAAGAAACGAATGAGGAAAGGAAAGAAATGAGGAAAAATATGGTTAATATTGCCTGCATTCACTATTAAAAACTTGTTGAGTACTTCGTACTCACTATTGCTATAATTCTCCCTTTCAAAGCCTTTCACATAAGGGTATTATTTGGAAACTAATGAGAGCGGGTTTGAAAATGGAGACATCGCGGGACACCCGGTTGTCATTGACTGAGAGGCCAATGAGATGGAGGCATTATACAACACTTGGGAGGACTAAGCGGTCCATAGTTCCTCGTACTAGTACTGACGAGTATTATTTTTTAATCTTTTCTTCTCAAACTTCCTACAATTACTTTAATATTCTCGGGCTAGCTTGCGAGCCCGGATTAAATACTACTAGCGCTGCGTAGCAGTATTGTAATAAAATTGCAGTCTCTAATTATTATTTTGCCACCATACTCTGTTTGGGTTATTATTCGATAGGACGATGTTCCAATCGAGTAATAACTAAGTGAGCCGTGTTAAAATATGAGGATAATAATACGGGTCGCCACAATTCCTCTCTGCTTCCTGCCACGTTCCCTGGTGATCGATCAATATCATCCAGGGGCTGTGTCATTCCTTGAAGCTTCGCAGAAGTGTCGGGGATGGAATATCACCCCCGAAGAGCCTTACGGGTTTCCTGGATCACTTTGGACAACACTGCCGAGGCGACAATTGCGTTATCGGGTAACAGAGGAGGTGCCAGCCTGAGCACATGCGCACAGTACTGGGATAGCCTGACAGCTGTTATGTAATGCTGCCTGGTCTCTCTTTCAATATCTTCAGGTTTCGACTGGTCGATGAACACCCACCACGGTCGCCTTACACGGTTACACCAATGGCTCTGGTGACAGCAAGGTGAAGCTCACAGTAGCAGGTAGCGATGTGCCAAAGAAGTATCCTGTGCACATCGCCCTCCAAAACGTTCACCTTCGCGTGGACCTTGTCACGAAGTTCACCATCAGTCGGTAGACGTGACTATGCCTTGTCCAGGTAAGATTCCTCCGATGGGTTCCTCAAGCTTCTCAGTGAGTGGAATATTGCCTTCTGCACTTCTTCAGGCAGATCAGCCAATGCAGATATGTATCGTCGACGGAAGCCGACGCCGAAGACAAGGTTGTATTGCCCAATCCTACCGTGCTATCTTTCGACAAGTGAACACCTGCAAATCAGCCACACCACCCTTTCCATCACCGGGCCTCGTAACCACCAGGGTTGCTGGACATACTTGTACAGTAGCAGAACCTTGGTCCAGTCCGAAAACACGAACCTAGCAATCTCAATTATCTCTTTTACCCCAAGCAGCGATACAAGAATCCATGTGAAGACTACCCCGTGATGTACCCTGCCAAGTTCGTCCTCTCTAGCTATCTTGGAGAATCGATGGATAGCAACAGCCATGTAGGAGACTCAGGCATCGACAAATGTTCTGGGCACGGCATGTACTAGTCATGCTCTTCGCTCCTTTCACGGTCAGTGAACTGAACGCAGTGGCGAAGCTAGAGCAAATGGGTGGGGGGTGCACAACTTCATCATAAATATAGTGACTCATGTGATATTCAAACAAGTAGCATGACCAACTCACAATTTTTAACATCAAAGTTCAACTTTCAGTAATGGCAATATGATTTTGGTCAAAACATAAGTAAAATATTAGGGACAAGGGCAATAACACTCACCATTTATAACAAAATAAAGATGACATTGACCATTCTAGTGTAGTGATTGAAAGAATTCCAAAATGATGAACAAAAGATGTCCCATATAGCAAAATATGTGATCCCACCTAAATAAAAGAGAACAAATAGATCAATTATTTAGCAAAGAAAATCTAGAATTATCCATTGAAAGTAGGTGCATTGCAACATGTGAATCTTTCTTTCCTATGATAACCATTCCAACCATTAATCACAAATGCATCATATCCTGAATCTTTCTTTTCTCTAAACAAGAAACAATAAAAGCAATATGCTCTATCCTTTGCCTCACTATACTCAAGCCAAGGACCAAACTCATGGAACCATTCTGGAATAAATCTTCTTGGCTTCTCTTTTTCTCCAATTTGTGTAATAGGAAAATCACACGTGCGAGGCTGACAAGGTCCATTCTCTAAGTATTTTCTTCTCACCTTTTCTCTTAGGTTAGGATGATAAGCATCAATTTATTTTCTCAAACCGGGGTCATATTTAATCTCCTCATCCCAATTAATTTCCTCTGGACATGAAATTCTATTGCCATCGATCGTGTCTTGAGCTTTTCGTTTGTAATACCTCTCCATGATTACCTGTAATTTATTTGTTTCTATAATCAAATTGCAGTTCACAAATCACAATAAAACATATAAATAATTTAATTGAGTTGAGCAACTGACCGGCAGGGCATCAGCACTTCAGCAAATAAAAGAATGCCAGTAAGAAAAGATAATTACCATTTACCAGTAAGCATCAAAGATCAACACATGAACTGATGAAAGAACCAAGCAACAAAAAAGAAAGCCAACCAAGCTGACCGCGTACGCACCGAATCACCGAATGACCGAATTACGGGCGGCGGACGGCCAGACGGCCACAGTGGCGAAGCTAGAGCAAATGGGTGGGGGGTGCACAACTTCATCATAAATATAGTGACTCATGTGATATTCAAACAAGTAGCATGACCAACTCACAATTTTTAACATCAAAGTTCAACTTTCAGTAATGGCAATATGATTTTGGTCAAAACATAAGTAAAATATTAGGGACAAGGGCAATAACACTCACCATTTATAACAAAATAAAGATGACATTGACCATTCTAGTGTAGTGATTGAAAGAATTCCAAAATGATGAACAAAAGATGTCCCATATAGCAAAATATGTGATCCCACCTAAATAAAAGAGAACAAATAGATCAATTATTTAGCAAAGAAAATCTAGAATTATCCATTGAAAGTAGGTGCATTGCAACATGTGAATCTTTCTTTCCTATGATAACCATTCCAACCATTAATCACAAATGCATCATATCCTGAATCTTTCTTTTCTCTAAACAAGAAACAATAAAAGCAATATGCTCTATCCTTTGCCTCACTATACTCAAGCCAAGGACCAAACTCATGGAACCATTCTGGAATAAATCTTCTTGGCTTCTCTTTTTCTCCAATTTGTGTAATAGGAAAATCACACGTGCGAGGCTGACAAGGTCCATTCTCTAAGTATTTTCTTCTCACCTTTTCTCTTAGGTTAGGATGATAAGCATCAATTTCTTTTCTCAAACCGGGGTCATATTTAATCTCCTCATCCCAATTAATTTCCTCTGGACATGAAATTCTATTGCCATCGATCGTGTCTTGAGCTTTTCGTTTGTAATACCTCTCCATGATTACCTGTAATTTATTTGTTTCTATAATCAAATTGCAGTTCACAAATCACAATAAAACATATAAATAATTTAATTGAGTTGAGCAACTGACCGGCAGGGCATCAGCACTTCAGCAAATAAAAGAATGCCAGTAAGAAAAGATAATTACCATTTACCAGTAAGCATCAAAGATCAACACATGAACTGATGAAAGAACCAAGCAACAAAAAAGAAAGCCAACCAAGCTGACCGCGTACGCACCGAATCACCGAATGACCGAATTACGGGCGGCGGACGGCCAGACGGCCACAGTGGCGAAGCTAGAGCAAATGGGTGGGGGGTGCACAACTTCATCATAAATATAGTGACTCATGTGATATTCAAACAAGTAGCATGACCAACTCACAATTTTTAACATCAAAGTTCAACTTTCAGTAATGGCAATATGATTTTGGTCAAAACATAAGTAAAATATTAGGGACAAGGGCAATAACACTCACCATTTATAACAAAATAAAGATGACATTGACCATTCTAGTGTAGTGATTGAAAGAATTCCAAAATGATGAACAAAAGATGTCCCATATAGCAAAATATGTGATCCCACCTAAATAAAAGAGAACAAATAGATCAATTATTTAGCAAAGAAAATCTAGAATTATCCATTGAAAGTAGGTGCATTGCAACATGTGAATCTTTCTTTCCTATGATAACCATTCCAACCATTAATCACAAATGCATCATATCCTGAATCTTTCTTTTCTCTAAACAAGAAACAATAAAAGCAATATGCTCTATCCTTTGCCTCACTATACTCAAGCCAAGGACCAAACTCATGGAACCATTCTGGAATAAATCTTCTTGGCTTCTCTTTTTCTCCAATTTGTGTAATAGGAAAATCACACGTGCGAGGCTGACAAGGTCCATTCTCTAAGTATTTTCTTCTCACCTTTTCTCTTAGGTTAGGATGATAAGCATCAATTTCTTTTCTCAAACCGGGGTCATATTTAATCTCCTCATCCCAATTAATTTCCTCTGGACATGAAATTCTATTGCCATCGATCGTGTCTTGAGCTTTTCGTTTGTAATACCTCTCCATGATTACCTGTAATTTATTTGTTTCTATAATCAAATTGCAGTTCACAAATCACAATAAAACATATAAATAATTTAATTGAGTTGAGCAACTGACCGGCAGGGCATCAGCACTTCAGCAAATAAAAGAATGCCAGTAAGAAAAGATAATTACCATTTACCAGTAAGCATCAAAGATCAACACATGAACTGATGAAAGAACCAAGCAACAAAAAAGAAAGCCAACCAAGCTGACCGCGTACGCACCGAATCACCGAATGACCGAATTACGGGCGGCGGACGGCCAGACGGCCACAGTGGCGAAGCTAGAGCAAATGGGTGGGGGGTGCACAACTTCATCATAAATATAGTGACTCATGTGATATTCAAACAAGTAGCATGACCAACTCACAATTTTTAACATCAAAGTTCAACTTTCAGTAATGGCAATATGATTTTGGTCAAAACATAAGTAAAATATTAGGGACAAGGGCAATAACACTCACCATTTATAACAAAATAAAGATGACATTGACCATTCTAGTGTAGTGATTGAAAGAATTCCAAAATGATGAACAAAAGATGTCCCATATAGCAAAATATGTGATCCCACCTAAATAAAAGAGAACAAATAGATCAATTATTTAGCAAAGAAAATCTAGAATTATCCATTGAAAGTAGGTGCATTGCAACATGTGAATCTTTCTTTCCTATGATAACCATTCCAACCATTAATCACAAATGCATCATATCCTGAATCTTTCTTTTCTCTAAACAAGAAACAATAAAAGCAATATGCTCTATCCTTTGCCTCACTATACTCAAGCCAAGGACCAAACTCATGGAACCATTCTGGAATAAATCTTCTTGGCTTCTCTTTTTCTCCAATTTGTGTAATAGGAAAATCACACGTGCGAGGCTGACAAGGTCCATTCTCTAAGTATTTTCTTCTCACCTTTTCTCTTAGGTTAGGATGATAAGCATCAATTTCTTTTCTCAAACCGGGGTCATATTTAATCTCCTCATCCCAATTAATTTCCTCTGGACATGAAATTCTATTGCCATCGATCGTGTCTTGAGCTTTTCGTTTGTAATACCTCTCCATGATTACCTGTAATTTATTTGTTTCTATAATCAAATTGCAGTTCACAAATCACAATAAAACATATAAATAATTTAATTGAGTTGAGCAACTGACCGGCAGGGCATCAGCACTTCAGCAAATAAAAGAATGCCAGTAAGAAAAGATAATTACCATTTACCAGTAAGCATCAAAGATCAACACATGAACTGATGAAAGAACCAAGCAACAAAAAAGAAAGCCAACCAAGCTGACCGCGTACGCACCGAATCACCGAATGACCGAATTACGGGCGGCGGACGGCCAGACGGCCACAGTGGCGAAGCTAGAGCAAATGGGTGGGGGGTGCACAACTTCATCATAAATATAGTGACTCATGTGATATTCAAACAAGTAGCATGACCAACTCACAATTTTTAACATCAAAGTTCAACTTTCAGTAATGGCAATATGATTTTGGTCAAAACATAAGTAAAATATTAGGGACAAGGGCAATAACACTCACCATTTATAACAAAATAAAGATGACATTGACCATTCTAGTGTAGTGATTGAAAGAATTCCAAAATGATGAACAAAAGATGTCCCATATAGCAAAATATGTGATCCCACCTAAATAAAAGAGAACAAATAGATCAATTATTTAGCAAAGAAAATCTAGAATTATCCATTGAAAGTAGGTGCATTGCAACATGTGAATCTTTCTTTCCTATGATAACCATTCCAACCATTAATCACAAATGCATCATATCCTGAATCTTTCTTTTCTCTAAACAAGAAACAATAAAAGCAATATGCTCTATCCTTTGCCTCACTATACTCAAGCCAAGGACCAAACTCATGGAACCATTCTGGAATAAATCTTCTTGGCTTCTCTTTTTCTCCAATTTGTGTAATAGGAAAATCACACGTGCGAGGCTGACAAGGTCCATTCTCTAAGTATTTTCTTCTCACCTTTTCTCTTAGGTTAGGATGATAAGCATCAATTTCTTTTCTCAAACCGGGGTCATATTTAATCTCCTCATCCCAATTAATTTCCTCTGGACATGAAATTCTATTGCCATCGATCGTGTCTTGAGCTTTTCGTTTGTAATACCTCTCCATGATTACCTGTAATTTATTTGTTTCTATAATCAAATTGCAGTTCACAAATCACAATAAAACATATAAATAATTTAATTTAGTTGAGCAACTGACCGGCAGGGCATCAGCACTTCAGCAAATAAAAGAATGCCAGTAAGAAAAGATAATTACCATTTACCAGTAAGCATCAAAGATCAACACATGAACTGATGAAAGAACCAAGCAACAAAAAAGAAAGCCAACCAAGCTGACCGCGTACGCACCGAATCACCGAATGACCGAATTACGGGCGGCGGACGGCCAGACGGCCACAGTGGCGAAGCTAGAGCAAATGGGTGGGGGGTGCACAACTTCATCATAAATATAGTGACTCATGTGATATTCAAACAAGTAGCATGACCAACTCACAATTTTTAACATCAAAGTTCAACTTTCAGTAATGGCAATATGATTTTGGTCAAAACATAAGTAAAATATTAGGGACAAGGGCAATAACACTCACCATTTATAACAAAATAAAGATGACATTGACCATTCTAGTGTAGTGATTGAAAGAATTCCAAAATGATGAACAAAAGATGTCCCATATAGCAAAATATGTGATCCCACCTAAATAAAAGAGAACAAATAGATCAATTATTTAGCAAAGAAAATCTAGAATTATCCATTGAAAGTAGGTGCATTGCAACATGTGAATCTTTCTTTCCTATGATAACCATTCCAACCATTAATCACAAATGCATCATATCCTGAATCTTTCTTTTCTCTAAACAAGAAACAATAAAAGCAATATGCTCTATCCTTTGCCTCACTATACTCAAGCCAAGGACCAAACTCATGGAACCATTCTGGAATAAATCTTCTTGGCTTCTCTTTTTCTCCAATTTGTGTAATAGGAAAATCACACGTGCGAGGCTGACAAGGTCCATTCTCTAAGTATTTTCTTCTCACCTTTTCTCTTAGGTTAGGATGATAAGCATCAATTTCTTTTCTCAAACCGGGGTCATATTTAATCTCCTCATCCCAATTAATTTCCTCTGGACATGAAATTCTATTGCCATCGATCGTGTCTTGAGCTTTTCGTTTGTAATACCTCTCCATGATTACCTGTAATTTATTTGTTTCTATAATCAAATTGCAGTTCACAAATCACAATAAAACATATAAATAATTTAATTGAGTTGAGCAACTGACCGGCAGGGCATCAGCACTTCAGCAAATAAAAGAATGCCAGTAAGAAAAGATAATTACCATTTACCAGTAAGCATCAAAGATCAACACATGAACTGATGAAAGAACCAAGCAACAAAAAAGAAAGCCAACCAAGCTGACCGCGTACGCACCGAATCACCGAATGACCGAATTACGGGCGGCGGACGGCCAGACGGCCACAGTGGCGAAGCTAGAGCAAATGGGTGGGGGGTGCACAACTTCATCATAAATATAGTGACTCATGTGATATTCAAACAAGTAGCATGACCAACTCACAATTTTTAACATCAAAGTTCAACTTTCAGTAATGGCAATATGATTTTGGTCAAAACATAAGTAAAATATTAGGGACAAGGGCAATAACACTCACCATTTATAACAAAATAAAGATGACATTGACCATTCTAGTGTAGTGATTGAAAGAATTCCAAAATGATGAACAAAAGATGTCCCATATAGCAAAATATGTGATCCCACCTAAATAAAAGAGAACAAATAGATCAATTATTTAGCAAAGAAAATCTAGAATTATCCATTGAAAGTAGGTGCATTGCAACATGTGAATCTTTCTTTCCTATGATAACCATTCCAACCATTAATCACAAATGCATCATATCCTGAATCTTTCTTTTCTCTAAACAAGAAACAATAAAAGCAATATGCTCTATCCTTTGCCTCACTATACTCAAGCCAAGGACCAAACTCATGGAACCATTCTGGAATAAATCTTCTTGGCTTCTCTTTTTCTCCAATTTGTGTAATAGGAAAATCACACGTGCGAGGCTGACAAGGTCCATTCTCTAAGTATTTTCTTCTCACCTTTTCTCTTAGGTTAGGATGATAAGCATCAATTTCTTTTCTCAAACCGGGGTCATATTTAATCTCCTCATCCCAATTAATTTCCTCTGGACATGAAATTCTATTGCCATCGATCGTGTCTTGAGCTTTTCGTTTGTAATACCTCTCCATGATTACCTGTAATTTATTTGTTTCTATAATCAAATTGCAGTTCACAAATCACAATAAAACATATAAATAATTTAATTGAGTTGAGCAACTGACCGGCAGGGCATCAGCACTTCAGCAAATAAAAGAATGCCAGTAAGAAAAGATAATTACCATTTACCAGTAAGCATCAAAGATCAACACATGAACTGATGAAAGAACCAAGCAACAAAAAAGAAAGCCAACCAAGCTGACCGCGTACGCACCGAATCACCGAATGACCGAATTACGGGCGGCGGACGGCCAGACGGCCACAGTGGCGAAGCTAGAGCAAATGGGTGGGGGGTGCACAACTTCATCATAAATATAGTGACTCATGTGATATTCAAACAAGTAGCATGACCAACTCACAATTTTTAACATCAAAGTTCAACTTTCAGTAATGGCAATATGATTTTGGTCAAAACATAAGTAAAATATTAGGGACAAGGGCAATAACACTCACCATTTATAACAAAATAAAGATGACATTGACCATTCTAGTGTAGTGATTGAAAGAATTCCAAAATGATGAACAAAAGATGTCCCATATAGCAAAATATGTGATCCCACCTAAATAAAAGAGAACAAATAGATCAATTATTTAGCAAAGAAAATCTAGAATTATCCATTGAAAGTAGGTGCATTGCAACATGTGAATCTTTCTTTCCTATGATAACCATTCCAACCATTAATCACAAATGCATCATATCCTGAATCTTTCTTTTCTCTAAACAAGAAACAATAAAAGCAATATGCTCTATCCTTTGCCTCACTATACTCAAGCCAAGGACCAAACTCATGGAACCATTCTGGAATAAATCTTCTTGGCTTCTCTTTTTCTCCAATTTGTGTAATAGGAAAATCACACGTGCGAGGCTGACAAGGTCCATTCTCTAAGTATTTTCTTCTCACCTTTTCTCTTAGGTTAGGATGATAAGCATCAATTTCTTTTCTCAAACCGGGGTCATATTTAATCTCCTCATCCCAATTAATTTCCTCTGGACATGAAATTCTATTGCCATCGATCGTGTCTTGAGCTTTTCGTTTGTAATACCTCTCCATGATTACCTGTAATTTATTTGTTTCTATAATCAAATTGCAGTTCACAAATCACAATAAAACATATAAATAATTTAATTGAGTTGAGCAACTGACCGGCAGGGCATCAGCACTTCAGCAAATAAAAGAATGCCAGTAAGAAAAGATAATTACCATTTACCAGTAAGCATCAAAGATCAACACATGAACTGATGAAAGAACCAAGCAACAAAAAAGAAAGCCAACCAAGCTGACCGCGTACGCACCGAATCACCGAATGACCGAATTACGGGCGGCGGACGGCCAGACGGCCACAGTGGCGAAGCTAGAGCAAATGGGTGGGGGGTGCACAACTTCATCATAAATATAGTGACTCATGTGATATTCAAACAAGTAGCATGACCAACTCACAATTTTTAACATCAAAGTTCAACTTTCAGTAATGGCAATATGATTTTGGTCAAAACATAAGTAAAATATTAGGGACAAGGGCAATAACACTCACCATTTATAACAAAATAAAGATGACATTGACCATTCTAGTGTAGTGATTGAAAGAATTCCAAAATGATGAACAAAAGATGTCCCATATAGCAAAATATGTGATCCCACCTAAATAAAAGAGAACAAATAGATCAATTATTTAGCAAAGAAAATCTAGAATTATCCATTGAAAGTAGGTGCATTGCAACATGTGAATCTTTCTTTCCTATGATAACCATTCCAACCATTAATCACAAATGCATCATATCCTGAATCTTTCTTTTCTCTAAACAAGAAACAATAAAAGCAATATGCTCTATCCTTTGCCTCACTATACTCAAGCCAAGGACCAAACTCATGGAACCATTCTGGAATAAATCTTCTTGGCTTCTCTTTTTCTCCAATTTGTGTAATAGGAAAATCACACGTGCGAGGCTGACAAGGTCCATTCTCTAAGTATTTTCTTCTCACCTTTTCTCTTAGGTTAGGATGATAAGCATCAATTTCTTTTCTCAAACCGGGGTCATATTTAATCTCCTCATCCCAATTAATTTCCTCTGGACATGAAATTCTATTGCCATCGATCGTGTCTTGAGCTTTTCGTTTGTAATACCTCTCCATGATTACCTGTAATTTATTTGTTTCTATAATCAAATTGCAGTTCACAAATCACAATAAAACATATAAATAATTTAATTGAGTTGAGCAACTGACCGGCAGGGCATCAGCACTTCAGCAAATAAAAGAATGCCAGTAAGAAAAGATAATTACCATTTACCAGTAAGCATCAAAGATCAACACATGAACTGATGAAAGAACCAAGCAACAAAAAAGAAAGCCAACCAAGCTGACCGCGTACGCACCGAATCACCGAATGACCGAATTACGGGCGGCGGACGGCCAGACGGCCACAGTGGCGAAGCTAGAGCAAATGGGTGGGGGGTGCACAACTTCATCATAAATATAGTGACTCATGTGATATTCAAACAAGTAGCATGACCAACTCACAATTTTTAACATCAAAGTTCAACTTTCAGTAATGGCAATATGATTTTGGTCAAAACATAAGTAAAATATTAGGGACAAGGGCAATAACACTCACCATTTATAACAAAATAAAGATGACATTGACCATTCTAGTGTAGTGATTGAAAGAATTCCAAAATGATGAACAAAAGATGTCCCATATAGCAAAATATGTGATCCCACCTAAATAAAAGAGAACAAATAGATCAATTATTTAGCAAAGAAAATCTAGAATTATCCATTGAAAGTAGGTGCATTGCAACATGTGAATCTTTCTTTCCTATGATAACCATTCCAACCATTAATCACAAATGCATCATATCCTGAATCTTTCTTTTCTCTAAACAAGAAACAATAAAAGCAATATGCTCTATCCTTTGCCTCACTATACTCAAGCCAAGGACCAAACTCATGGAACCATTCTGGAATAAATCTTCTTGGCTTCTCTTTTTCTCCAATTTGTGTAATAGGAAAATCACACGTGCGAGGCTGACAAGGTCCATTCTCTAAGTATTTTCTTCTCACCTTTTCTCTTAGGTTAGGATGATAAGCATCAATTTCTTTTCTCAAACCGGGGTCATATTTAATCTCCTCATCCCAATTAATTTCCTCTGGACATGAAATTCTATTGCCATCGATCGTGTCTTGAGCTTTTCGTTTGTAATACCTCTCCATGATTACCTGTAATTTATTTGTTTCTATAATCAAATTGCAGTTCACAAATCACAATAAAACATATAAATAATTTAATTGAGTTGAGCAACTGACCGGCAGGGCATCAGCACTTCAGCAAATAAAAGAATGCCAGTAAGAAAAGATAATTACCATTTACCAGTAAGCATCAAAGATCAACACATGAACTGATGAAAGAACCAAGCAACAAAAAAGAAAGCCAACCAAGCTGACCGCGTACGCACCGAATCACCGAATGACCGAATTACGGGCGGCGGACGGCCAGACGGCCACAGTGGCGAAGCTAGAGCAAATGGGTGGGGGGTGCACAACTTCATCATAAATATAGTGACTCATGTGATATTCAAACAAGTAGCATGACCAACTCACAATTTTTAACATCAAAGTTCAACTTTCAGTAATGGCAATATGATTTTGGTCAAAACATAAGTAAAATATTAGGGACAAGGGCAATAACACTCACCATTTATAACAAAATAAAGATGACATTGACCATTCTAGTGTAGTGATTGAAAGAATTCCAAAATGATGAACAAAAGATGTCCCATATAGCAAAATATGTGATCCCACCTAAATAAAAGAGAACAAATAGATCAATTATTTAGCAAAGAAAATCTAGAATTATCCATTGAAAGTAGGTGCATTGCAACATGTGAATCTTTCTTTCCTATGATAACCATTCCAACCATTAATCACAAATGCATCATATCCTGAATCTTTCTTTTCTCTAAACAAGAAACAATAAAAGCAATATGCTCTATCCTTTGCCTCACTATACTCAAGCCAAGGACCAAACTCATGGAACCATTCTGGAATAAATCTTCTTGGCTTCTCTTTTTCTCCAATTTGTGTAATAGGAAAATCACACGTGCGAGGCTGACAAGGTCCATTCTCTAAGTATTTTCTTCTCACCTTTTCTCTTAGGTTAGGATGATAAGCATCAATTTCTTTTCTCAAACCGGGGTCATATTTAATCTCCTCATCCCAATTAATTTCCTCTGGACATGAAATTCTATTGCCATCGATCGTGTCTTGAGCTTTTCGTTTGTAATACCTCTCCATGATTACCTGTAATTTATTTGTTTCTATAATCAAATTGCAGTTCACAAATCACAATAAAACATATAAATAATTTAATTGAGTTGAGCAACTGACCGGCAGGGCATCAGCACTTCAGCAAATAAAAGAATGCCAGTAAGAAAAGATAATTACCATTTACCAGTAAGCATCAAAGATCAACACATGAACTGATGAAAGAACCAAGCAACAAAAAAGAAAGCCAACCAAGCTGACCGCGTACGCACCGAATCACCGAATGACCGAATTACGGGCGGCGGACGGCCAGACGGCCACAGTGGCGAAGCTAGAGCAAATGGGTGGGGGGTGCACAACTTCATCATAAATATAGTGACTCATGTGATATTCAAACAAGTAGCATGACCAACTCACAATTTTTAACATCAAAGTTCAACTTTCAGTAATGGCAATATGATTTTGGTCAAAACATAAGTAAAATATTAGGGACAAGGGCAATAACACTCACCATTTATAACAAAATAAAGATGACATTGACCATTCTAGTGTAGTGATTGAAAGAATTCCAAAATGATGAACAAAAGATGTCCCATATAGCAAAATATGTGATCCCACCTAAATAAAAGAGAACAAATAGATCAATTATTTAGCAAAGAAAATCTAGAATTATCCATTGAAAGTAGGTGCATTGCAACATGTGAATCTTTCTTTCCTATGATAACCATTCCAACCATTAATCACAAATGCATCATATCCTGAATCTTTCTTTTCTCTAAACAAGAAACAATAAAAGCAATATGCTCTATCCTTTGCCTCACTATACTCAAGCCAAGGACCAAACTCATGGAACCATTCTGGAATAAATCTTCTTGGCTTCTCTTTTTCTCCAATTTGTGTAATAGGAAAATCACACGTGCGAGGCTGACAAGGTCCATTCTCTAAGTATTTTCTTCTCACCTTTTCTCTTAGGTTAGGATGATAAGCATCAATTTCTTTTCTCAAACCGGGGTCATATTTAATCTCCTCATCCCAATTAATTTCCTCTGGACATGAAATTCTATTGCCATCGATCGTGTCTTGAGCTTTTCGTTTGTAATACCTCTCCATGATTACCTGTAATTTATTTGTTTCTATAATCAAATTGCAGTTCACAAATCACAATAAAACATATAAATAATTTAATTGAGTTGAGCAACTGACCGGCAGGGCATCAGCACTTCAGCAAATAAAAGAATGCCAGTAAGAAAAGATAATTACCATTTACCAGTAAGCATCAAAGATCAACACATGAACTGATGAAAGAACCAAGCAACAAAAAAGAAAGCCAACCAAGCTGACCGCGTACGCACCGAATCACCGAATGACCGAATTACGGGCGGCGGACGGCCAGACGGCCACAGTGGCGAAGCTAGAGCAAATGGGTGGGGGGTGCACAACTTCATCATAAATATAGTGACTCATGTGATATTCAAACAAGTAGCATGACCAACTCACAATTTTTAACATCAAAGTTCAACTTTCAGTAATGGCAATATGATTTTGGTCAAAACATAAGTAAAATATTAGGGACAAGGGCAATAACACTCACCATTTATAACAAAATAAAGATGACATTGACCATTCTAGTGTAGTGATTGAAAGAATTCCAAAATGATGAACAAAAGATGTCCCATATAGCAAAATATGTGATCCCACCTAAATAAAAGAGAACAAATAGATCAATTATTTAGCAAAGAAAATCTAGAATTATCCATTGAAAGTAGGTGCATTGCAACATGTGAATCTTTCTTTCCTATGATAACCATTCCAACCATTAATCACAAATGCATCATATCCTGAATCTTTCTTTTCTCTAAACAAGAAACAATAAAAGCAATATGCTCTATCCTTTGCCTCACTATACTCAAGCCAAGGACCAAACTCATGGAACCATTCTGGAATAAATCTTCTTGGCTTCTCTTTTTCTCCAATTTGTGTAATAGGAAAATCACACGTGCGAGGCTGACAAGGTCCATTCTCTAAGTATTTTCTTCTCACCTTTTCTCTTAGGTTAGGATGATAAGCATCAATTTCTTTTCTCAAACCGGGGTCATATTTAATCTCCTCATCCCAATTAATTTCCTCTGGACATGAAATTCTATTGCCATCGATCGTGTCTTGAGCTTTTCGTTTGTAATACCTCTCCATGATTACCTGTAATTTATTTGTTTCTATAATCAAATTGCAGTTCACAAATCACAATAAAACATATAAATAATTTAATTGAGTTGAGCAACTGACCGGCAGGGCATCAGCACTTCAGCAAATAAAAGAATGCCAGTAAGAAAAGATAATTACCATTTACCAGTAAGCATCAAAGATCAACACATGAACTGATGAAAGAACCAAGCAACAAAAAAGAAAGCCAACCAAGCTGACCGCGTACGCACCGAATCACCGAATGACCGAATTACGGGCGGCGGACGGCCAGACGGCCACAGTGGCGAAGCTAGAGCAAATGGGTGGGGGGTGCACAACTTCATCATAAATATAGTGACTCATGTGATATTCAAACAAGTAGCATGACCAACTCACAATTTTTAACATCAAAGTTCAACTTTCAGTAATGGCAATATGATTTTGGTCAAAACATAAGTAAAATATTAGGGACAAGGGCAATAACACTCACCATTTATAACAAAATAAAGATGACATTGACCATTCTAGTGTAGTGATTGAAAGAATTCCAAAATGATGAACAAAAGATGTCCCATATAGCAAAATATGTGATCCCACCTAAATAAAAGAGAACAAATAGATCAATTATTTAGCAAAGAAAATCTAGAATTATCCATTGAAAGTAGGTGCATTGCAACATGTGAATCTTTCTTTCCTATGATAACCATTCCAACCATTAATCACAAATGCATCATATCCTGAATCTTTCTTTTCTCTAAACAAGAAACAATAAAAGCAATATGCTCTATCCTTTGCCTCACTATACTCAAGCCAAGGACCAAACTCATGGAACCATTCTGGAATAAATCTTCTTGGCTTCTCTTTTTCTCCAATTTGTGTAATAGGAAAATCACACGTGCGAGGCTGACAAGGTCCATTCTCTAAGTATTTTCTTCTCACCTTTTCTCTTAGGTTAGGATGATAAGCATCAATTTCTTTTCTCAAACCGGGGTCATATTTAATCTCCTCATCCCAATTAATTTCCTCTGGACATGAAATTCTATTGCCATCGATCGTGTCTTGAGCTTTTCGTTTGTAATACCTCTCCATGATTACCTGTAATTTATTTGTTTCTATAATCAAATTGCAGTTCACAAATCACAATAAAACATATAAATAATTTAATTGAGTTGAGCAACTGACCGGCAGGGCATCAGCACTTCAGCAAATAAAAGAATGCCAGTAAGAAAAGATAATTACCATTTACCAGTAAGCATCAAAGATCAACACATGAACTGATGAAAGAACCAAGCAACAAAAAAGAAAGCCAACCAAGCTGACCGCGTACGCACCGAATCACCGAATGACCGAATTACGGGCGGCGGACGGCCAGACGGCCACAGTGGCGAAGCTAGAGCAAATGGGTGGGGGGTGCACAACTTCATCATAAATATAGTGACTCATGTGATATTCAAACAAGTAGCATGACCAACTCACAATTTTTAACATCAAAGTTCAACTTTCAGTAATGGCAATATGATTTTGGTCAAAACATAAGTAAAATATTAGGGACAAGGGCAATAACACTCACCATTTATAACAAAATAAAGATGACATTGACCATTCTAGTGTAGTGATTGAAAGAATTCCAAAATGATGAACAAAAGATGTCCCATATAGCAAAATATGTGATCCCACCTAAATAAAAGAGAACAAATAGATCAATTATTTAGCAAAGAAAATCTAGAATTATCCATTGAAAGTAGGTGCATTGCAACATGTGAATCTTTCTTTCCTATGATAACCATTCCAACCATTAATCACAAATGCATCATATCCTGAATCTTTCTTTTCTCTAAACAAGAAACAATAAAAGCAATATGCTCTATCCTTTGCCTCACTATACTCAAGCCAAGGACCAAACTCATGGAACCATTCTGGAATAAATCTTCTTGGCTTCTCTTTTTCTCCAATTTGTGTAATAGGAAAATCACACGTGCGAGGCTGACAAGGTCCATTCTCTAAGTATTTTCTTCTCACCTTTTCTCTTAGGTTAGGATGATAAGCATCAATTTCTTTTCTCAAACCGGGGTCATATTTAATCTCCTCATCCCAATTAATTTCCTCTGGACATGAAATTCTATTGCCATCGATCGTGTCTTGAGCTTTTCGTTTGTAATACCTCTCCATGATTACCTGTAATTTATTTGTTTCTATAATCAAATTGCAGTTCACAAATCACAATAAAACATATAAATAATTTAATTGAGTTGAGCAACTGACCGGCAGGGCATCAGCACTTCAGCAAATAAAAGAATGCCAGTAAGAAAAGATAATTACCATTTACCAGTAAGCATCAAAGATCAACACATGAACTGATGAAAGAACCAAGCAACAAAAAAGAAAGCCAACCAAGCTGACCGCGTACGCACCGAATCACCGAATGACCGAATTACGGGCGGCGGACGGCCAGACGGCCACAGTGGCGAAGCTAGAGCAAATGGGTGGGGGGTGCACAACTTCATCATAAATATAGTGACTCATGTGATATTCAAACAAGTAGCATGACCAACTCACAATTTTTAACATCAAAGTTCAACTTTCAGTAATGGCAATATGATTTTGGTCAAAACATAAGTAAAATATTAGGGACAAGGGCAATAACACTCACCATTTATAACAAAATAAAGATGACATTGACCATTCTAGTGTAGTGATTGAAAGAATTCCAAAATGATGAACAAAAGATGTCCCATATAGCAAAATATGTGATCCCACCTAAATAAAAGAGAACAAATAGATCAATTATTTAGCAAAGAAAATCTAGAATTATCCATTGAAAGTAGGTGCATTGCAACATGTGAATCTTTCTTTCCTATGATAACCATTCCAACCATTAATCACAAATGCATCATATCCTGAATCTTTCTTTTCTCTAAACAAGAAACAATAAAAGCAATATGCTCTATCCTTTGCCTCACTATACTCAAGCCAAGGACCAAACTCATGGAACCATTCTGGAATAAATCTTCTTGGCTTCTCTTTTTCTCCAATTTGTGTAATAGGAAAATCACACGTGCGAGGCTGACAAGGTCCATTCTCTAAGTATTTTCTTCTCACCTTTTCTCTTAGGTTAGGATGATAAGCATCAATTTCTTTTCTCAAACCGGGGTCATATTTAATCTCCTCATCCCAATTAATTTCCTCTGGACATGAAATTCTATTGCCATCGATCGTGTCTTGAGCTTTTCGTTTGTAATACCTCTCCATGATTACCTGTAATTTATTTGTTTCTATAATCAAATTGCAGTTCACAAATCACAATAAAACATATAAATAATTTAATTGAGTTGAGCAACTGACCGGCAGGGCATCAGCACTTCAGCAAATAAAAGAATGCCAGTAAGAAAAGATAATTACCATTTACCAGTAAGCATCAAAGATCAACACATGAACTGATGAAAGAACCAAGCAACAAAAAAGAAAGCCAACCAAGCTGACCGCGTACGCACCGAATCACCGAATGACCGAATTACGGGCGGCGGACGGCCAGACGGCCACAGTGGCGAAGCTAGAGCAAATGGGTGGGGGGTGCACAACTTCATCATAAATATAGTGACTCATGTGATATTCAAACAAGTAGCATGACCAACTCACAATTTTTAACATCAAAGTTCAACTTTCAGTAATGGCAATATGATTTTGGTCAAAACATAAGTAAAATATTAGGGACAAGGGCAATAACACTCACCATTTATAACAAAATAAAGATGACATTGACCATTCTAGTGTAGTGATTGAAAGAATTCCAAAATGATGAACAAAAGATGTCCCATATAGCAAAATATGTGATCCCACCTAAATAAAAGAGAACAAATAGATCAATTATTTAGCAAAGAAAATCTAGAATTATCCATTGAAAGTAGGTGCATTGCAACATGTGAATCTTTCTTTCCTATGATAACCATTCCAACCATTAATCACAAATGCATCATATCCTGAATCTTTCTTTTCTCTAAACAAGAAACAATAAAAGCAATATGCTCTATCCTTTGCCTCACTATACTCAAGCCAAGGACCAAACTCATGGAACCATTCTGGAATAAATCTTCTTGGCTTCTCTTTTTCTCCAATTTGTGTAATAGGAAAATCACACGTGCGAGGCTGACAAGGTCCATTCTCTAAGTATTTTCTTCTCACCTTTTCTCTTAGGTTAGGATGATAAGCATCAATTTCTTTTCTCAAACCGGGGTCATATTTAATCTCCTCATCCCAATTAATTTCCTCTGGACATGAAATTCTATTGCCATCGATCGTGTCTTGAGCTTTTCGTTTGTAATACCTCTCCATGATTACCTGTAATTTATTTGTTTCTATAATCAAATTGCAGTTCACAAATCACAATAAAACATATAAATAATTTAATTGAGTTGAGCAACTGACCGGCAGGGCATCAGCACTTCAGCAAATAAAAGAATGCCAGTAAGAAAAGATAATTACCATTTACCAGTAAGCATCAAAGATCAACACATGAACTGATGAAAGAACCAAGCAACAAAAAAGAAAGCCAACCAAGCTGACCGCGTACGCACCGAATCACCGAATGACCGAATTACGGGCGGCGGACGGCCAGACGGCCACAGTGGCGAAGCTAGAGCAAATGGGTGGGGGGTGCACAACTTCATCATAAATATAGTGACTCATGTGATATTCAAACAAGTAGCATGACCAACTCACAATTTTTAACATCAAAGTTCAACTTTCAGTAATGGCAATATGATTTTGGTCAAAACATAAGTAAAATATTAGGGACAAGGGCAATAACACTCACCATTTATAACAAAATAAAGATGACATTGACCATTCTAGTGTAGTGATTGAAAGAATTCCAAAATGATGAACAAAAGATGTCCCATATAGCAAAATATGTGATCCCACCTAAATAAAAGAGAACAAATAGATCAATTATTTAGCAAAGAAAATCTAGAATTATCCATTGAAAGTAGGTGCATTGCAACATGTGAATCTTTCTTTCCTATGATAACCATTCCAACCATTAATCACAAATGCATCATATCCTGAATCTTTCTTTTCTCTAAACAAGAAACAATAAAAGCAATATGCTCTATCCTTTGCCTCACTATACTCAAGCCAAGGACCAAACTCATGGAACCATTCTGGAATAAATCTTCTTGGCTTCTCTTTTTCTCCAATTTGTGTAATAGGAAAATCACACGTGCGAGGCTGACAAGGTCCATTCTCTAAGTATTTTCTTCTCACCTTTTCTCTTAGGTTAGGATGATAAGCATCAATTTCTTTTCTCAAACCGGGGTCATATTTAATCTCCTCATCCCAATTAATTTCCTCTGGACATGAAATTCTATTGCCATCGATCGTGTCTTGAGCTTTTCGTTTGTAATACCTCTCCATGATTACCTGTAATTTATTTGTTTCTATAATCAAATTGCAGTTCACAAATCACAATAAAACATATAAATAATTTAATTGAGTTGAGCAACTGACCGGCAGGGCATCAGCACTTCAGCAAATAAAAGAATGCCAGTAAGAAAAGATAATTACCATTTACCAGTAAGCATCAAAGATCAACACATGAACTGATGAAAGAACCAAGCAACAAAAAAGAAAGCCAACCAAGCTGACCGCGTACGCACCGAATCACCGAATGACCGAATTACGGGCGGCGGACGGCCAGACGGCCACAGTGGCGAAGCTAGAGCAAATGGGTGGGGGGTGCACAACTTCATCATAAATATAGTGACTCATGTGATATTCAAACAAGTAGCATGACCAACTCACAATTTTTAACATCAAAGTTCAACTTTCAGTAATGGCAATATGATTTTGGTCAAAACATAAGTAAAATATTAGGGACAAGGGCAATAACACTCACCATTTATAACAAAATAAAGATGACATTGACCATTCTAGTGTAGTGATTGAAAGAATTCCAAAATGATGAACAAAAGATGTCCCATATAGCAAAATATGTGATCCCACCTAAATAAAAGAGAACAAATAGATCAATTATTTAGCAAAGAAAATCTAGAATTATCCATTGAAAGTAGGTGCATTGCAACATGTGAATCTTTCTTTCCTATGATAACCATTCCAACCATTAATCACAAATGCATCATATCCTGAATCTTTCTTTTCTCTAAACAAGAAACAATAAAAGCAATATGCTCTATCCTTTGCCTCACTATACTCAAGCCAAGGACCAAACTCATGGAACCATTCTGGAATAAATCTTCTTGGCTTCTCTTTTTCTCCAATTTGTGTAATAGGAAAATCACACGTGCGAGGCTGACAAGGTCCATTCTCTAAGTATTTTCTTCTCACCTTTTCTCTTAGGTTAGGATGATAAGCATCAATTTCTTTTCTCAAACCGGGGTCATATTTAATCTCCTCATCCCAATTAATTTCCTCTGGACATGAAATTCTATTGCCATCGATCGTGTCTTGAGCTTTTCGTTTGTAATACCTCTCCATGATTACCTGTAATTTATTTGTTTCTATAATCAAATTGCAGTTCACAAATCACAATAAAACATATAAATAATTTAATTGAGTTGAGCAACTGACCGGCAGGGCATCAGCACTTCAGCAAATAAAAGAATGCCAGTAAGAAAAGATAATTACCATTTACCAGTAAGCATCAAAGATCAACACATGAACTGATGAAAGAACCAAGCAACAAAAAAGAAAGCCAACCAAGCTGACCGCGTACGCACCGAATCACCGAATGACCGAATTACGGGCGGCGGGCGGCCAGACGGCCACAGTGGCGAAGCTAGAGCAAATGGGTGGGGGGTGCACAACTTCATCATAAATATAGTGACTCATGTGATATTCAAACAAGTAGCATGACCAACTCACAATTTTTAACATCAAAGTTCAACTTTCAGTAATGGCAATATGATTTTGGTCAAAACATAAGTAAAATATTAGGGACAAGGGCAATAACACTCACCATTTATAACAAAATAAAGATGACATTGACCATTCTAGTGTAGTGATTGAAAGAATTCCAAAATGATGAACAAAAGATGTCCCATATAGCAAAATATGTGATCCCACCTAAATAAAAGAGAACAAATAGATCAATTATTTAGCAAAGAAAATCTAGAATTATCCATTGAAAGTAGGTGCATTGCAACATGTGAATCTTTCTTTCCTATGATAACCATTCCAACCATTAATCACAAATGCATCATATCCTGAATCTTTCTTTTCTCTAAACAAGAAACAATAAAAGCAATATGCTCTATCCTTTGCCTCACTATACTCAAGCCAAGGACCAAACTCATGGAACCATTCTGGAATAAATCTTCTTGGCTTCTCTTTTTCTCCAATTTGTGTAATAGGAAAATCACACGTGCGAGGCTGACAAGGTCCATTCTCTAAGTATTTTCTTCTCACCTTTTCTCTTAGGTTAGGATGATAAGCATCAATTTCTTTTCTCAAACCGGGGTCATATTTAATCTCCTCATCCCAATTAATTTCCTCTGGACATGAAATTCTATTGCCATCGATCGTGTCTTGAGCTTTTCGTTTGTAATACCTCTCCATGATTACCTGTAATTTATTTGTTTCTATAATCAAATTGCAGTTCACAAATCACAATAAAACATATAAATAATTTAATTGAGTTGAGCAACTGACCGGCAGGGCATCAGCACTTCAGCAAATAAAAGAATGCCAGTAAGAAAAGATAATTACCATTTACCAGTAAGCATCAAAGATCAACACATGAACTGATGAAAGAACCAAGCAACAAAAAAGAAAGCCAACCAAGCTGACCGCGTACGCACCGAATCACCGAATGACCGAATTACGGGCGGCGGGCGGCGGACGGCCAGACGGCCAGTCGGCACTCGGCAGCACTGCAGCACGGAGCGACCAGCGGTGACGGCGTACCGCGTACGCGTACTTCGGCGACTACGGCGAGGAGGCGAGGAGCCGAGAAGGCGAGGGGTCGCGTGCGGCGTGCTGCGGCCCAGTCGCGTCGCGGAAGGCGGAAGGACGACCGCGAGGCCGCAAATTTTTCCTGTGCCGCTGTGCTACGAAGTGCTGGCCGGAATTCTGAAACGTGGTGGCGCAGTGGGCTTGTTGGGCTGCCGGCCTGGCGGGGGTGCCTCGTCTTGGGCCATGCGGGGTGCCTATAGGGCCGAATTTTTCCAATCCTTAAGAAATTTTGGAAGTGAGGGGGGTGCCTGGGCACCCACAGGCCTCTATTGGGCTTCGCCCCTGGACGGCCAGTCGGCACTCGGCAGCACTGCAGCACGGAGCGACCAGCGGCGACGGCGTACCGCGTACGCGTACTTCGGCGACTACGGCGAGGAGGCGAGGAGCCGAGAAGGCGAGGGGTCGCGTGCGGCGTGCTGCGGCCCAGTCACGTCGCGGAAGGCGGAAGGATGACCGCGAGGCCGCAAATTTTTCCTGTGCCGCTGTGCTACGAAGTGTTGGCCGGAATTCTGAAACGTGGTGGCGCAGTGGGCTTGTTGGGCTGCCGGCCTGGTGGGGGTTCCTCGTCTTGGGCCATGCGGGGTGCCTATAGGGCCGAATTTTTCCAATCCTTAAGAAATTTTGGAAGTGAGGGGGGTGCCTGGGCACCCACAGGCCTCTATTGGGCTTCGCCCCTGACTGAACGGTCAGGGAGATTGGTAGGGTCTGGAACCGATACGCCGTGAATCTACCCATTTTCCCTATGCAAGATTAACCTGCATGCGTAGGTAAATCAAATGTCCCGAGAGATCACGGTGAAATTTCGAAAATTTCAAGAACCTTTCAAGATCAAGAACCAACCAAACTCCGTGAGGCAATGTCCCAAGAGATCAAGTAGAGATTTCTTGAAGATCTCCTCATGGTAGATGAAGATCCAGG
This sequence comes from Dendrocalamus latiflorus, assembly GCA_017311315.1. Classification (NCBI taxonomy): domain Eukaryota; kingdom Viridiplantae; phylum Streptophyta; class Magnoliopsida; order Poales; family Poaceae; genus Dendrocalamus; species Dendrocalamus latiflorus. The sequence goes on from CM029675.1 coordinate 16,585,629, forward strand.
TGATGCAGTTTGCAACGCTCAGGTAAGCCTTTCTTTGTTATCAATACCTCTACCATTGAATAGGTTTCGGAAGCCTACTCTTCAATCGGATCAAGGGTGGAGTTCAAAGCAACAATGTAACAAGGGTTGCTGGCCGTGGGACAAGAAGCTCTGATGGAAGGGACCTTTATCCAAGCCAAGAAGTTCGCCATTGAGGACTATAGGCGACTTTGTCCTACCCAAGTTGATTGAAGCGAAGCACCGATCCTCTCCTATGATCTGTGAGGAGCGTGTTCTTCGGTCGGGTATTGATCAACTCCCGGCGCAATCTCCGCAGCTGTTTCAAATTTCAAATGGCAAAGCAACTGGGCCGCAATCTGAGTTATCCTGGGCCGTTCGCAATCCGGGTCTTGCCTTTGTTTGCCATCGATTGACACGGAATCACCAAATCCCTACGCGTATTACACGCACATACAAGCAAGTACTCATGGCTGGCGGTATGGCGGCGGCGGACGGTGCTGGAGGCGAAGGAGGCAGGGGTAGGCGCGGCCGTAATTTCGGATTTCCGGCAACGCGTGGAGGTCATCCTCCGAGGTATTATAGCCGGGGCCGGGGTCGCGGCCGCGATTACTATGGAGGTCGTGCGTCTGATCATGGTGGACGAGGAGACGGCCAGATTGCTCACAACTACCATGGAGGGCGGGCATTTGATAATGGTGGACGAGGAGACAATAATATTGCCCATAATCCGCGTGGGACTGGCGCTGGTGGAGCACAAGCCACAGGTGGTAGTAATCACCCTCTGTATTATGGAAACGCTATTGCTGAAGAGAACAACAACAATTCAAGGGAGAAGGCTGAGGTTCCAGGCTCTCAATCTGGGAAGAATAAAGGATCCCAGCAGTTTGGTGGTGAGCCAGCAACCAAAAAGAAGAAGAAGCTTGTGTTGTGTTGTGAGATTTACGAGGAGGAACACTACACTTCTCAATGCCCATTGTTGCATGGTCCTAAACCAGCTGCTACTTTCTGTGGTCTTGCAGGAGATGGCCTCGGATTCTTTCACATTCCGTATACTACAACAGCAAAGATCCCCAAGAAAACTTCAGCTACTGCTTTGATTAAGATTGTGGAGGGTTCAGTTCCAGCAGATTTGGTCAAAAAAGAACTTGCAAGGGCGATACCGATCAAATGGGAGTGGGTGGTGAGGGAGCATGGCAATAATGCTTATATTGTGTCGTTTCCTTGTCAAGTGGAGCTCCAGCAGATGATTAGTATGAGGCGCCTCAGAACAGATAACAATGAAGGAGTTATGCTTTTTGAAGAGTGGTACAATGAGGTCATACCAAAACAAAAGTTGCAGAAGGTATGGGTGCATGTTTACGGTGTGCCGTATGAGATTAGGTCTTTTCTTCCCCTTTGGGCAGTGGGATCCATTCTTGGTGCTACCCAGAAAGTAGACATGAGGTCAATGAGAAAGACAGGGGTGGTTCGGCTATTGGTGGCAGTCCTTGATGCAAATTGTATTCCAGATGCTGCAGACATAGTGGTAGATGATTGTCTTTATGAAATTTTCTTCAAAATTGATCAGGTTGTCACGGAAAACAGTGGGGAACCAGATGAATTTGATGAGGTTGATGACTTAGACAAGGGGGATCAAAATAAAGAACCAGACCAAGAGATGGAAGATGTGGAGAAAGATCATAACGGTGTTGTGTCCTCTGATTTAACAAATTGGGCATCAAAACATAAAAATGACATACCAAATGATCAAGCTCCAACAGATATAGCGCCAATTGCATTAGATCAGTTTGCTGACTTGGCAGATATACCAAATAACGGGGTTGCAAATGTGGTTGATTTGGTAGTTGATGGGGTTCTGAAGGAGATTCCTAAAATTATTACTGATGAATCTGTTCCTTTTGATGATCCAGAAGAAATCAGCATGGCTACTAACAAGATTTTGGCTTCTGAGACAGACTTGCTTGTAAAGGACGGCATAGGATCGGAGCAGTGGGCGCAGGAGGAGCAGGTTGGAAATCAGGGGATGATGCCTGAACGATCTGGTCTGGAGGATGACCACAAAGTGGTGGTTGTTGACGATTTGCAGGTGACAAAATTACCACTGGCGAGTCCAAATTTCCATGGACTTCCACGTCACAAGTTACAAGCTTTAGATAAGAGGAATGGTATCCGTGCAAATCTTTCCAATTCAGCCATGGCAAATGCACTTCAGCTTCTGGACTTTGTTATAGGCTTTGAAGAGATCAATTTTTGTACACCCTCTGGAGTCAGGAAGATGGACAGAAGGGCTAGCAAGAGGGCTGCTGCAATGGGGGATATAAGTTTGATGGAGAAGGCTAAGAAGTTGGTGGCAAAAAATGCAATGGATCCAGGTAATTGCATTTCTTTCCCATCTCTTTCTGATTCTGTTATCACTTCTAGAATTAACAACCTAGGAGTTTCTTTGGGTAGAGATAATAGCCTTATTTCATCTTCTGTTACTTCCCTTAAAAATATAGAATTAGATAGGTTAAAGGTGTCGGCTAAACACCCTTTTAGTAGTAGCAACTTGTCCTCTCCTAACATTAACCTGGAGGAGGAAGAAGAGGATTTATTAGATACACATCTCAACCACTTTTGTGGGGATTTTGATGAGCGTGTGTTAGCGGAAGGCATTGACCATGTTTGTTGTGAGCTCATAGCTTCACAATGCAAGAAAAGGGCCTCTTCTAGGAAAAATACCAAATGGGGATCTCTACCCATAAAACCATTAACACCTTCCAAGCTAAGTCTCAAATGAAAGGAATCTTCTGGAATTGCAGAGGTCTCGGAGACTTGGCTAAACATGGGTATTTAGAAGATATAGCTAAAGAGGAGCAAATTGATTTCATTGCTCTCATGGAAACAGGTCGGAATCATTTCTCAGATTCGACTCTTAAGAAACTTTGTGGTGGCAAAGATTTTATTTGGCACTGCAAGGCACCTTATGGACGTTCTGGAGGAATACTCCTTGGTGTGGATCAAATGACCTTCCATATCGGAGCTATTGATGAAGGCGACTTTTATGTCAAATTCATTCTTTGAAATAAACAAGATGATTTTACAAGGGCGCTGTTTGCAGTTTATGGTCCTGCACAACAACAATATAAAGGAACTTTTTTAACAGAAATGGCCCACGTTTGTAGTAAAGAGGCACTACCATACATGATTGGTGGTGACTTCAATATTATGCGTCGTCTCGAAGATAAGAATAAAGGCAATTTTGACAGGAAATGGCCTGATCTTTTCAATATGGTTATTCAGTCTCTTGATCTAAGGGAGATAGAGCTGTCGGGGCGCCATTACACTTGGGTAAGCAGCGGGGATGACCCCACTTTTGACAAGTTAGATAGAGTCTTAACTAGTACTGAGTGGGAACAAAAATTTCCGCTTACCTCAATAGTGGCTAAAGCTAGAAGTAATTCAGATCACACACCTTTGCTAGTAAACACAGGTGCCTCTTCTCATAATAAACAATCACCACTATTTAAATTTGAACGGGGTTGGCTTTTGAGAGATGGTTTCCATGATTTGGTTGCAGATGTGTAGCAATCAGAAAACAAAGGAAACTCAGCCATAGAGAGATGGCAAAGTAAAATACGATCCCTCAGGCAATTCTTGAGAGGTTGGGCCAAAAATACTTCAGGCCATCATAAAAAAGAGAAGAAGAAATTAGTCTCTATGATTGATGAGCTGGACAAAAAGGCGGAAATTACCGTGCTCTCAACTCAGGAACTAGATATGAAGCGCTACCTTAATGATCGATTAGTTCACTTGCTGAGGGAGGAAGAAGCCAAATGGTACGAGCGAGCTAAAACAAAACACCTTCTGGAAGGTGATGATAATACAAAATACTTCCATTTGGTTGCTAATGGTAAACATAGGAAACAACGAATCTTTAAATTAGAACAAGAAGAGGGCTAATAGTGGATAATGCTGAATTAAAAGCATATATCACGAACTATTATAAGGGTTTATTTGGATCACCAGAGAAAAATAATTTCACAATGGTGGAACACCAAAACCAAGATATACCCCAGGTCACGGAAGAGGAAAATGACTTTCTCACCTCCCCGTTTACAGAGATGGAGATTAAGGAGGCAGTCTTCCAGATGGAACACAATAAATCGCCTGGACCTGATGGATTCCCAGCAGAGTTCTACCAGGCGTTTTGGGAAGTTATTAAAGGAGATATTATAGCTCTCTTTGCTGCTTTTTATGAAGAACAACTCCCTCTGTATAGCCTTAATTTTGGAGTAATTACTCTTCTTCCAAAAGTAAATGGGGCAACAAAGATTCAACAGTATAGACCCATTTGCTTGCTCAATGTGAGCTTCAAGATTTTCACCAAAGTAGCTACAAATAGACTCATGCGAGTGGCTACTAATGTGGTACGTCCATCCCAAACGGCTTTCATGCCAGGTAGACATATAATGGAAGGAGTAGTGATGTTACACGAAACCATTCATGAATTACATACGAAGCAACTAGATGGGGTGATCCTTAAGATTGACTTTGAGAAGGCCTATGACAAAGTAAATTGGTCTTTCCTCCAGCAAACTCTTCGTATGAAAGGATTTAGCCACCGCTGGTGTAGCTGGATCGATAAATATGTCACGGGTGGAAGTGTAGGCATCAAGATTAATGATGATATTGGACATTACTTTCAAACAAAAAAGGGACTTAGACAAGGAGATCCTTTGTCACCTATTTTGTTTAATATTGTAGTTGACATGCTCTCGATTTTAATTCAGAGGGCAAAGGATGATGGCCAAATTCGGGGAGTCATACCTCACCTTGTGGATGATGGGTTGTCTATTTTACAATATGCGGACGATACAATCGTCTTTTTAGACCATGATCTAGAGCAGGCTAAGAATATGAAGTTATTGCTCTGTGTTTTTGAACAGCTGTCTGGTCTGAAAATTAATTTCCATAAAAGTGAGATTTTTTGTTTTGGAGAAGCAAAGAAATATGAAAAGGAATATACTAGTCTGTTTGGGTGTGATGTCGGGTCTTTTCCTTTTAGATACTTAGGAATTCCGATGCACTACAGAAAACTTCGCAATGCGGAGTGGGGTGTTCTCGAGGAAAGATTCAAGCGAAAACTGAGCACTTGGAAGGCTAAGCATTTATCCTATGGGGGTCGTCTGGTCTTACTAAATTCAGTCCTAAGCAGTTTACCTACTTTTATGATGTCCTTTTTTGAAATTCCAAAAGGAGTCATTAAAAATCTGGATTTTTACAGGTCAAGATTTTTTTGGCAAGGTAATAATGATAAACAAAAATATCGCCTAGCCAAGTGGGACATTCTGTGTCGCCCTAAAGATCAAGGGGGGCTGGGAATAGTTGATCTCTGGCTTAAGAACAAATGTCTCCTCAGTAAATGGTTATTCAAACTCCTTAATGAGGAAGGGACTTGGCAGACCTTACTCAGAAATAAATATCTGAGCTCGAAAAGCCTTACACAGGTCCAATCAAAACCTGGGGATTCACAGTTTTGGAAAGGTTTGCTAAAGGTCAAAGATGATGTTCTAGGATGTGGGACATTTAAAATAAAAGATGGCTCACAAACCAGATTTTGGGAGGATACATGGATCGATTCCTCACCTCTTAAAGACCAATTTCCTAACTTATATAACATAGCCAATTATCCCCATGTAACTGTGCGGACTGTCATGAATCAAGTGCCTCTTAATGTCTCTTTTCGCAGAGCTCTAGCTTGGGATAAATGGACAGCTTGGCTAAAGTTAGTAGAAAAAATAGCCAATGTTCAACTTTCTAATGAGAGGGATGTCTTTAGCTGGAATCTCCATAATCATGGACAGTTCTCAGTGCAGTCGATGTACCTGCATTTCATAAATCAACATATCCCTTTTAATAATAAATTTATCTGGAAGTTGAAGCTTCCCCTAAAGATAAAAATTTTCCTCTGGTATTTCCAGCGAGGGGTTATTTTAACAAAGGATAATTTAATTAAAAGGAATTGGACTGGTAGCAAAAAGTGTTGTTTCTGTGATTGCAATGAAACAATTAAACACCTATTTTTTGATTGTTATCATATGAAATCTATTTGGAACATTGTTCATATAGCAACTGGTTTAACCCCTCCTAGATCCACTACTCATATGCTTGGCAGTTGGCTAACAGGCATTGGGAGAGTGGAAAGAAATTTGATTTTTGTGGGGGTGGCGGCTATTATTTGGGCTATTTGGTGTACTCGTAATGACATTGTTTTTGAGAAAAAACCAAATTCTTCTTTTGTGTAGACTATATTCAGGGGGTCATATTGGCTGCGGTTTTAGGCGCTGCTGCAGCGTGAGGGCACAAAGGAAAAAATCCGGTTGGCAAGCAAAGCATTGGAGGTGGTCGCCTTGGATGTTTTCGCCAAGAATGGGTGGCCAAACAATAATAGACTTTGCTTTTGATTTCTCTATATTTGAGTGTACTCTTTCTCATTTTATTTGTCCAGTGTTTGAGCTGGGAATTTTGTAAGGTTTTGGCTATGTGCGTATGCAGAGGCTGGATATTTCCATTATCTAAAAAAAAAGGAGATTACTCCAACAAGGATGGTGAATAAGATGAGCCGCAAAAAAGGGAATCCTTTGGCAAATATAAGAGCGTGCCTGCTGTACAAGAAGTCAATGAGAAAGGCCAGCTCTGCTTTGGTAACACGGAATGCCCGCTTGTAGTGATCAGTAGGCTGACCAGCTTCTTCATGATCTCTTCCTGACGGTGCGTCAGTAGACGCAGCGGCTTCTTCTTTTGTTGGTGAGTCAGTAGACTCAACGGCTTTTTCGGCACCTAGGATACCGTCGAAGATCAATTGCTTCGTCTTGTGCAGCTTGGCCTCATGGATGGGAGATTGTAGAACCGGCGGCGCAAGAGCTTATACAGAGTGGTCGGAGCGTAGACGAGTGAGCAGAGAGCGGCTCCCACTCCCAAATCTTATCAAGAGTGGCGAGCTTTTCCTCATGCGTCAACTTCAGGTCGAGCGTGTGACCTGCGGTTTGCGTCTTCTTCTGCTTGTCTTCACCGAGTACCAATTACTTTTAGCAGCTCATTGTGGCAGGGTTAGACGCCACTGAGAGCTGATGCTCACCTCGCATGTAATCAGTCACTAGCCTCAAGCTCTCCCTGTAGCTAGCGGTCGCATGCTCTGAAGAGATAAAGCCATGGATTATGCGTGCAGTGTGTTGATTTCGACCGCTGTGTGTACTACCGTTGTAAACTTCGTCTGCTACAATAATTCGATTGCTATAGTAACTTCGAGTGCTACAGTAACCGTAGTCTTTGAGTACTCTGAGTACTCGTAATTTTTTGAGTACTCGAGGCTCCTCTAGTTCTCTGATTTTCGAGTACGGCGGCGACACACACGAAAACAACTGAGAGGTAAAACAAACAAAATCTTTTGGTGGTGCTCCAAGAGAAATTTCGATATTTAACACTGAATACGTGCGCCTTTCAACTTTTAACCCCCAATTCGCACGCCTTTGGAAATTTAACCCTGTCACTGCGAATTCTTTTGATTCAAGGGATTCTCCTCATTTTCTCTCCTTTTCTATTTTGACACTTGTCACTGCGAAAATGAAGAGAATCCCTTGAATCAAAAGAATTCGCAGTGACAGGGTTAAATTTCCAAAGGCGTGCGAATTGGGGGTTAAAAGTTGAGAGGCGCATGTATTCAGTGTCAAATATCGAAATTTCTCGTGCTCCAATTGCCGAACCTTTTCTTTGATTTTCTCCACTATTTATACACATCTTTATATGTTAAACATCGACAATACTTCTACGTATCTAAATATGACTCAGATACAGAAATCAACTCTGAAACGTGAGTTCCTATTTCTAGATTGACTCAAACTTAACTCGATACAAACTCTGAAACGGATTTGGTAGGATTAGTTCCAACAAACACCCCTCTAACCCTTGCCCACTTAACCAACTTCCTTAACACCGAGTAAATTAATCATCTGACCAAAAATGACTCAACCTAATGCCTTGTGAGTGCATCAGCCATCCATTCTTCTATTGAAATATGTGAAATAGCCACCAGTCCCTCAATGCATTCTCGAATAAAATGATACCAAGTATCAATGTGTTTGCTTCTTCCATGAAACACCGGATTTTTCATAAGCGCTATTGTTGGCTTATTGTGTACAAATAATGTGAAAGGTTCAATGGTCTATTTAGTCAATTCATGAAGTAATCTCATCAAACAAATACCATGACATGCGGCTGAAGTTGCTACCATAAACTTCGCTTCACATGATGACAAGGCTACACTTCTTTGCTTCTATGAGCACCATGTTATCACATTTCCATGAAGATAAAATACCATACCAATCGTGCTTCTACGGTCAATCGGATCATTAGCCAGATTATTGTCATAAAATCCTTCAAGCATTGGTGTGTTGTCATGCCTGACATATACTAGCCCATAATACATGGTTCTTGCTAGATACCCCAGCACATGTTTTAATGCTTGCTTGTGTTATACTGTTGATCTTTCCATAAATCTGCTAAACACTCTAAGTGAGTATGCAAGGTCTAGTCACGTATGTATCAAATATCGTAGGCAACCTCCTATACTCCAAAATTCAGTCGCATCAACAGACTCACCTGTCTCATCTTTGTTGCATTTCAACTTTGACTCCATGGGATACTGATGAGGATTGCAACTCAGCATGCCTACCTTCTCAAGAATCTTCTTAGCATAGTTCGACTGCTTGATTGAAATATTATACTTTGTCTCACCTCCAAATCTAGGTAGTAAGTCAAATGTCCAAGATCGCTCATCTCAAACTATCGCATTATCTACTTGAATTCTTCAATTTTCTGAACACAAGTTCCAGTAATAATAAAATCATCAATGTATATGTCGAGTATTAGTATGTCATCATCTGATTTTCTTGTATACAAAGCTAGATATTGCTTGTACATTTCAAAACCAAGGTTAATCAAGGAGCTGTCCAGTTTCTTGTTCTACACCCTAGGCACCTATTTCAAACCATACAAGGCCTTTAAGAGTCTATATACCTTGCATTCTTGTCTCTTCACTTGAAAACCTTCCGATTGTGATACATATACTTTCTCGGTAAGATCTCCAATTAGAAATACAGATTTGATATCCATATGGTGTCCTTCCCATCCAAAATCAGATGCCAGATTAAATATCAATCTAACTATTTCTAATCTAGTAACCGGTACAAATACCCCTTAATAGTATATTCCTTTCTTCTGAAAATAGCCTTTTGCCACAAGTCTCGTCTTGTGACGAGCAATGTTTCCATCTGCGTCTCTTTTTACCTTGAATATCCACTTTAGTCCTATTGCCTTCTAATTATGAGGTAAATCTGTCAAGATCCATGTTCTGTTCTTTTCTATGGAATCAAGCTCTGTCTGCATAGCAATTTTCCAATGATTTTCTTTTAAAGCCTACTGAAATTCCATTGGTTCATCAGCAATGACAATCTGCAATTTTTCAGACATCTCAATTGGTTCAGTCTGCTCATAAATTTTAGCAAGACTTCGATAAATAAGTGTTTTGCTCGGTGGGGTCTCCACTTCTACTTGTTCGTCTTCAAGGAAAGGTAAGTGATCCTTTGGATCCACGTGTAGACTGGTGGATGCACTTGTCATTGGTGTAAATAGTTCTTGAAGATGATCTATTTCATCATTATTCTCTCTTTTGACTGAGAAAGAGATCCACCTCCTTAAGCTATCTTCTTTTGTTGGCTTCGCCTCCCACTCCCATGTTTTATCTTCACAATAGATCACGTCTCGACTCACCACAATTTTAACTTCATGTGGACTGTACAACTAGCTATATTTGGATTCTGGTTCAACTCCCAAATATATCAATTTCTTTGATCTGTCATCTAATTTCTTCATATGAGTGAGCACCTTTGCATATACCAAGCAACTAAACACTCTCAAGTGTTGTAGATTTGATTTTCTTCCACTTAATGATTCATATGGAGTCTTCCCTTCGAGAGCTTTTGTGGGTACTTGATTGAGAATATAAACAACATGTCTTACGGCCTCAGCCCAAAATCTTCCCGGTAGCAGTCTGCTTTTGAGTAAACTTCTTGCCATATTCATTATCATCCTATTTCTTTGCTCAATACTCCATTCTGCTGCAGATTGTAAGAAGCTGTGAAATACCTTCTGGTTCCTCTCGTCTCACAGATTGATTCGAGTTCTTGTGCTAAGAATTCACCCCCACACTCGGATCTCACTGCCTTAAGTTTATGATCAGTCTCCTTTTCAAGTAGCATCACAATCTTCTGAAACATCAACAATACTTCTACATATCTGAACATGACTCAAATACAGAAATCGACTCTAAAATGTGAGTTTCTATTTCTAGACTGACTTGGACTCAACTCGATACAGACTCTGAAATAGATTCGAATGGATTAATTCCAACACGGAGTTGACGGACCAGAGAATCCAAATAGGTATCTTGAGCATTGGCATGGCATGCGATCGCAGGATGTTGCCAGCCCAGAAGGACATTAAGTCCTCCAACGGGGTTTGCTTGGAAGCGACGCCGATTGGGCGGCCATGCTTCATGCTATAACGATGTGTAACCAATAGCATAGCCCATACGTACAGGGGCGAACCAGAAATTGGTTATGACGTGGTGAAACATAGAGATTCAGGGTATGTTGTTACATAGAGATTCAGGGTATCATCAAGATTGACTAGGGTGGACGCCCCTGCATACCTGGTAGGAGCAGTTCATCACGGACGGGCACTGCATGACCCTGAGGCTCTAGTGGAGCAGCGAGTAGCTCGCCGTGTCTAGCATGACCAGGAAATGCCTCATGGTCTGGCTGTTGGACCAATGCCGATGAGCATCCAGCCCAAAACGGACCACCACGTGCAGTGAGTGTAGGTGTTGAGAAACCGTCGCTGACGAGTCAGTTTGATTGATTCCTCTTGTATGCAGAAGAGATGATCAAACACAGATGATGCAAATGGTAGATTGGAAACACAGAGATAGGGGGAGAACCCCTGGTCTTTCTTTATTGTTTTCTCTTTCACGTGTACAAAATAGCCAATAGGGTTCTCCATATATAGCTTAGTGGTGAGGTGTCCACCATGGGTCAAGGCTTCAAGTCCAGGCCCAAGTTTCCCAACAGTAGGATTGGTATAGCAATAGAGAGGTGAATAACGTCTCAGAAAATTTTTTCTAAGTATTCATAAATTCTTCACTAAAGTATCTATAGAATTACGAAGATCAGAATTGAAAACCAAAAACAAAGCAACAAACTCAAAAACTCGAGAGAGAATTTTTAGCACCTCACCGATCTAACTGCCACAAGGAGGCCGGTCTGACTGGCTTAACCACGGTGGTCTCACCACTTTACAATTTCCAGAACAGAAAATCAGCCCGAGCCAAGACTAAAAATGGTGCAACTTCAAAAATTCTCAATTAAAAGAGATAAACCTTGCATGCACCTTGCTAAGTTTCTCATGAACCTATTTCATTTAAGATAGCATGGATCTTATTCAAAATTCCAACATTTCCCAAGAGCAAGTAAGATTGCATCAAAACCAGGAAAACTTCAAAAATCTTGGAATATGACTTGCCCATATGCAGAGGATAGCCAAGATGGTTCTAGATAAGTTCTCACATGTTATAGCAAGCTATTTCTCCTAAAGATTTAAAACAAAAACCTTGGGATTAAGAAATCTCAAGATAGGGTCAAATCCAAGCAAAACCAGGTAACTTCGAAATCTTGCAAGAGCCGGTGACTAGATGGATGGGAATTGATCTCTATAAATCATCTCCATCCCTTACACATTCTTAGCACACAATAAAATCAAGAAGGGGAGAAAAGTGATTACAGCCAATAAGAACAAGAGCAAATCAACCAAATCAAGAATACACCATGACTGATGAATAAAGTTGATATATTGCTACTTGAGTATGAAGATTTTACATCCACTCACCTGGAGAATAAGAGAGCATACCATAGCACTCATACTTCTCTAACCCTAACCATAGAACATAATGATAGAATGGTTAGTTGGCTAGACGGTTGGCCTGCTAGCTTCCATCCTTAACCCATTAAATAGATGAGGTAACCAACCCCATGTCTAAATCTAATGGATACTATCCACTAGCATATTTGAGAGAAACTCGTTCCATACAACATAGGTTTTACTCATATAATTAACTCATGCATGCTTTTTTAATAAGTCTTTAGCCTTTGATCCACTTGATCTTCTCTGCATCGCTTGGACCTAAACCACTTTTCTAAGCACCACGGTTTTGATCTAACACAATTTTTGGTATTTAGCCTCATTACCAAAATACCTTTCCTTAACCTGGTCTTCACCTTTCCTTACAATCAATTGCCATGCTTGCCACGTGTAGTTACACCAATGGCTTGCCACACACCGGCAAGTCTTTTCCATTCTGGTTCCACTAGACTACATGTCACTTGGACCAACCAAGCCACTTGGTGGCTTGGTGCAACCCGTCGCTCAAACCCTCCCTTCAATATTTCCCGCATCATTGTGCCATGCTTGAGCTCAACCATCTTACCCTGCATTCTTGACTGTTCTAGGACTATGGTTGACTCTAAACGTTTTTGCACATCGAAAGACAAAGAAATCGTTCTCAAATACAAGGTTTTCACAACTTGACTCACGTTAGTCAAAGCATACTTCATGCAACATAAATGCACTGACATAGGTTAAAATAAAACAAACCACAACCAAATTTCCTAAATATCAAAATTCTAGTTGAAAGCATAGCCTGGCCGGTCTAATCGCTGACAGTAACCGGTCAGACCACCAGGTCTGAAAAGTTTATGAAAAACTGCAAATAATACAAAATTCAAAATCCAATTCTATAAAGTTGACAATGGTTCATTACACAATAATCTAGACCTTCTCACATGGTCTCTTAGGTAGTGACACATGCAGCGAACTTGATCCCTTCTGCACTCAAGTGATAGTTGTTCACGAAGGCGGTGATAATTTTGGCCACAACAAAGAATCGAGGAACTCTGCAAATGGAGCAATATGCTATCCTAGCCAAGAGTAATCAACTTATTGTTGGCTTGGATGGAGGTCCAGTGGCGAAGTTGCCTAGAAGTTGATTCCACCAGACCTCTCCCCATCGGGGCACCACCATGTCTCCAGTTCAATCTATCACAACGCCCTCCTTGTTAAATAATGGAGGTATTTAGAAAATATATGAGTATTTTTTTTATTAAAAGGTACTCAAATTTTGAGCCATTGGATCTAATATAAAGGATCTTGTCTCTCCGCTAAATCATATATATTCCTCCTCCTCTCCCCTCTTCTCCCCTCCCCAAACCCTAGCCGTCGGTCCTCCCCACCACCGTCACCGCCGCACCCCTCCCCGCCGCGCCATCGCCTTTCCTGGCACCGGTGCTGCTGGCCGACAAGCCTTCGCCACCACCCTTCTTCCTCCTCTCTAGGGAGCCACCCCGCACCCACCTTCTTTTTCCTCTCCGGTGAAATCCCCCTCGCCGCCCTCCTTTCTTGTCTCCGGTGGATACCACCACCAGATCTGCCACCGCCTCCTAACCACCCATCTTTGTCACGCTCGCCGACATCCACCACCCACTGCCCTCTTTTGGTCCGTGGCCGAGGTGGTGCCGCCGTTGTCTCGCCACCCCATCACTGGTCTGCCACCGAACCCAGCATCCCTCTTAATTTAGGGGCTCCAATGAACCCAAACTAAACCCAAATCCTAACCCTAACTTACCAAAGCTACCACCAGAGCCAGAGAGAGGTGGAGCACGAATTTCAAGGCAAAATCCTATAGTGAAAATTTGAGTGCTCAATCAAAAAATACTCGAGCACTAGTTAACAATTCCCTTAAATAATATAAAAGTGGTGCTTTAATGCTTTGTAAGCTAGATCATGGGCCCCTACAATTTTTGTATGGAGATTGGCCCGAGAATAGCACTGGTTAGTCCCAATCATTCGATAAATTTAAATTCGATTTGTAGTATATTCTTGGACCGATACACAGAGGGATGAATCAAAACAAATCTGTTAAAAATATAGCAAAAATAAAAAAGGACAAACAAAGGTGACAATAAAGTTTGGACTTTAATTTTGTCCTACCTCTCCGCTAAATACCCCCTATTTCCTTGAAACTATGCTAAACAAACCTATTATTGTCCCTCCTTAGACCAAGCGGTGGAACACCTTTACAACTTTGACCGGCCATTGTCAACCAATTTTATTAGACTAGATCAGGCCATCGACTCGGTTGAGGGCGTCCCTGGGTCACTGGTCGAACCGATGAATCATCGATTGGATCGCACATTTTATTTAAACACTTCATAAATACATACTTCAGAAAAATAGGAGTTGGAGCCACTACTACATCCATTATTTCACTTGTCATTTTAGACGTAACACGGTCTCTAATACGCACATTTAACCATTAATTTTTCTAGTTATATGTTACTAAAAACCTTAATACGCATATTTAACTATTACTTTTTCTAGTTATATGTTATTGAAAATATATCTATCAAAACAAAAACAAAAGAAGCCACCACATTTATTCTCAAGGGCTATAAATTCTCATGCTAAATAGAGGACAAAGAGAAAGATCTATATCATCAATTTCGGTGAGTTCATATTATAACAGTACAAATTAATCACATATGTATAAGACCTATTACAGATGTATAAGGAATACAACTATATTTTCATGATAAGCATTAGAGTTATGTAGCAGGTACAACTCTATATTTCGATATAAACACACATAATATAATATCTAGCCATGTAATTTGCACATAAAACTTGGCTAGTTACTAATAATATAATGATATAGAAGTATTTTTATGATAAATATAGTAATATAATTTCCACATGAAAAATCCAAATACTTATATGCATATTAGCAATCACAGTTTTAAAAGACTGATGTACATGTTCTAAAATCTTTGCTCAATGTAGCAACCGGCAAAGAAATTTACCTTGTTTTCCAGGGGGGGAAGGATGATGAGGACATCACAACTCTTGACACAACACCTCTGTTAGGATAGCTAGCAAAAGAGAAGGATATCTCATATAAACCAGAGATTGCAAGACAACATCGAGCTAAACAAATACATGACAAGGTGAATGCTAACTTAAGTCCCATTCTAGATTTTAATAACTTAGTCGTGCTTCCAATTTCCACTTCTTTGATTGAACTTAGGTGCAATGGAAAGAATGATGGAGAAGGGTTACATGCTTGAGGATGGTTCACAATAATCACAATCAATATTATATGTCTGATTATTGGTGACTTTAGTGTAATTCTCAATGACTTGGATAGGCATGGGCCATACTGATGGAAAGCTTATGAAGTCTAGTTTCCAGTGGTTCAAACCATGCATCATTTCGACTTCCGTAACAAAAATTATGATCATTTTGGTGGAAGTGTACAGTATGTCAAGTGCTGCACGAGACTTGAAGAGACTCCTCAAATGCTTCACCATGCTGACCCTTAGGCTAACTAAGAAAACCTTTTAGCTAGACATTAGCATTCACACCTAAACTAGGAGGGTTGTCCCTAGTATAAATATCTATGTACTCCAACTATTTGAGGAACTTTTGGGATCAACAAATCGTAAATATAATATTGCAGCAAGACTGCCAGTGTTCTTACCACCATTGCTCTTGTGAGTTCTCTTGGATTCATGAGAAGGAGCCCTTGGGTTCCTCCTAATTCGTGCTCTACGGTTTTGGCTGTTTTGTGTGGATTAGTCCCGGTTTGTGATTCTGTAATTGTTCAAACAGCGAGTCGGAGTTCGTAAAGCTTCAGAGCGTTTTCCCCTAACGTATGGGTCACATCCAACCTTGGCAAGTTATAGCTAGTTATCCTAGTTGCTTATAGCTAGTTATCCTCAACCTCGATCCTACACCGTGTAGATTGGGCCACCCTTCATGGAGAACTGGTATATGTTGGCACGGCGATGATCCACTTCCACAACAAGTTGTTGGCATTCTCACTCTCAATGAATGCAAATGCCATAGAAAGAACCTGATTGTTCCTATCCACCATGATTGCAGACAGTATTTGGCCCTTATGCTTCCCAGTCAAAAAGGTGCATCCATGTAGAGCAATGGACAATAGTGTCTAAATGCATTGATGCATACACCAAAAGCGAATAATGCTCACTTAAGTATCATCTACTTAGAGACCTCCTCTAGAATATCAACATGGGTTCTAGGGTTCCTTTGTTGTATGACTTAGAGCAAACCAAACAGGTTATGGTATGAATTTCCGAACGAACCAAACCTTGCCTCAAGTGCCTTCTGTTTCACTTGCCAAGTCTTACCATAGCTTATTATGTATAGAACATTTGCTCCACCGCAAAAATAATGGAACATGACTCGAAATCAAGGTTGTTGACAATGTCTCCATACATGGCATTTGCAATAAACCATGAGGACAAGTTTATGTGGGATTGCATTGACTCTACCATCACGCATGTTTGCAGAATGACTATAGAGCACTTTCAATGGGTGCCCCACATAGGCTGGTACGCATGGACTCTCCACGTGCATCCCTCCATCTCGCATTTCACATCGTACACATGAGGACTGGACTTCACCATCTGAAACATCCTCCTCAATGGCACCGCTCATAGCTTGACTACTTCCTGCACCTTCCCTTTACTTTTGTAGAAAGCACCTTGCCTGAACTCATTTTGTGGGTTACTCCCAAGCAATCCGCTCACGAGAACTCACAGCTAACTTATCGAACTGGTATATGTTCCACTTTGACGGGATGGATTGATCACCTCCACGAAGCTCATCATCAGAAGCTTCATCACTAGACAGTGCCTCATATTCTTGGTCTTCAATATCCATCCATTCAACTAAGGATTCAATCATCTCACCTTCATAGCAATCCACATGGATTCTTGTATCTCAGCTATAGGTGGGTCCTTGGTCACAGCTTCGACTGAGTCGGTACCATCAACCCCTTCTTGAGTTGAAAAATATGCGCACCATGGCTTGACTGCACAAATTCTTTGGCATCACCAACATCGGCTTCCTTTTACGTCACATGAACCGAATGGACTTTCTCGCAAGCTTGTGCTAGTAAGACGAGTGCCCATCCATGCTACATCACCAATCTCACATAAGAGCTCCATGAATTTCGACCCTTAAGTTTCACAACCTCCCAGTACGTGCGTTGCCATGCCCGAGTAGCAATGCCATGTAATTTAAGGTCATGCAACACATAATCGAACGAGAATAAGTGGTAAAACCATCTCACAACACTGCCACAAGAACATAGCTCCACATTTGAAACACTGACCGTCACCAACAGAAAATTGTCCAATGCGACTCCTTCACCCATCAGTGGAGCCCCTTTTCCATAGTGTATTTTGAAAACTACTCATTTCGATATACCTGTCAATCATTCGACAGCTAAACTTAGGTTAGTGCCAGCAACTCATTAGTGCCAGCGATAGAGGGTACTAGGGCCTCCGTCGCCATTTGAAATGACGATTGAAGCTGCGAGACATTCGTTGCCATTTCAACTGACAATTGATTACTCTGTTGTCAATTGAAATAGCGTCAGAACTTGTAGGGCTTTGTCGTCCATTCGTTTGACGACAGAGTGCCTGTCGCTATTTCAAACGGCAACAGAGTTGATGTTGCTATTTCAAGTAGCGATAGAACTTCGGTCGTCGTTTGAAATGGCGATAGAGGATTATTTCTGTAATATTTTTATCTGACTGTGTTTCTGTAATATTAAGAAAGAAAGATCATTTTAAAAAGTCGGGAGCTGCTTGCGTACTGCTACTTTCCGTCTCTTTCCGATCTCCCCTCAAACTTCCTGCTACTTATCTCTACTATAATTGACCAATTGAAATTACACTCGGTCCACCCAAGAATACGTCCCCCGCTGAGAGCACCAACCTTCGTGCACCCACAAAAATGCACCCAGCAAATTGTCTGCATTAAAATCAAGGGCTAAAAAAAACTCTCCCTGACTTCAACCCAATCGTGCGGCCTGGATGGAACTTAGGCTTCAACGCGAGGCTTCAACAAAATATACATAGTAAGTTCCGATCCGATCAGGATTCAGGGCCATCAGGCCACGTTCTGAAATACATAGTAAGTTCCGATCCGATCAGGATTCAGGGCCATCAGGCCACGTTATGAAATCTAAACTTCTGATCCGAATTTCCGGTGACCCGGCCAGCCGACTTCTGTCACGAATCTCGTCTTCGGTTCGGTGATTCAGTCTTCAGCAATCTCATGATCTCATCCCGCCGATCCCAGGCAATCGCAGAATCGCTGGCAATCTCGGTCTTCGATCTTCTTTTCACGGCCCATAGGGAACTAGGGCGGCGCCGCGCCAGCACCATCACTCCGCGCGGCCGAGGCGCCGTGATCTCATCCCGCCGATCCCAGGCAATCGCAGAATCGCTGGCAATCTCGGTCTTCGATCTTCTTTTCACGGCCCATAGGGAACTAGGGTGGCGCCGCGCCAGCACCATCACGCCGCGCGGCCGAGGCGCCGAGCCGCCGAGGTTGGCCTGGCCGTCGCCCGTCTGCCCGTCTCTACTCTCTAGACGTCTCTCCGCGACTCCGCCGCGCAGCCGGCCAGCCACGCTACGTGACTACGTCCCCAGCCGGCAGCCGGTAAGCATCTACAGAATGATTGAATCATCCGCTCATCCGGCTCAATCGCTCATCCGCTTTGCATCATTGCATGGCCTGCATGCTGCATCTGCATGAATGATTAATTGATTGCATTGCAGGCGCGTGTCCACATCTACAGATCTACTGTAGACTGTAGTTTGCATGATTGCATATTAGGAATTTTTTAATCAATAATTAGTGCTTTGTTATTTGTAATTTGTAGTTACTAATTATAAACTCTTTGATATGAATTTTTCTTTAATACAGAACGTATTTTAAGTGTTTGTTAGTAAAATTAGAGATATATATATATATGTGTGTGTGTGTGTGTGTGTGTGTGTGTGTGTGTGTGTGTGTGTGTGTGTGTGTGTGTGTGTGTGTGTGTGTGTGTGTGTGTGTATGTATGTATGTATGTATGTATGTATGTATGTATGTATGTATGTATGTATGTATGTATGTATGTATGTATGTATGTATGTATGTATGTATGTATGTATGTATGTATGTATGTATGTATGTATGTGTGTGTGTGTGTGTATATCTCTACTATAATTGTTCAACAGCTCATGTTATCATATTAGCCTTGCTAAGTAAATACTCATCCCTTAGTGCTATTCTAATGGGAATCCCTTCGTACTAGATATTTCAATTCAATGAAAATAATAATTGTCAATACAGGTACGTAAAAATGTCTACGCCGAGAAATACACGCGAAGCACAACGCGATATGTCTACGCCGAGAGATACACGCGAAGCGCTAAGCGATATCACCAACGTCATAGGTATGCTTACAATATTTTCGTATGCAGCACTTTTGAATTTTTTTTAGTATTTATTGGAAGGAACACCTATAGTAATAGAGTTTTATCCCATTTTAGATGAGGCCTCACGGAGGAGGGAGGAAAGGAACATGCAGCAGCGCAAACGTCGAGCTGACATGTCCATCGAACAAAGGGACGAGATTAATCGGAAACAACGTGAGTACCGAGAACGGAAGAAGGCTGCAACCCAAAATAGTAGCACTTCCGTTGCTTTGCCTGACACGGTGCTGTTAACTTCAGCACCCACAGGTACTTAATCTCTTTGTTCGATGGACACTTATTACTCCATTAACCCGTATATGCAAACATAATTGGCGTGTTGGGGGAAAAATTCTATCAACAAATGCAAGAAAAATTGTTGGGGGAAGTTATATCGAACATTTTTAACATATCATTACTAAGATTATGCCTGTTAATAATTTTGAAAGCATGGCTACAGCATTGTGAATGACGCATAATTTTTACAAAATGCAATAGCAGATAAGCCTTAGCATTCCTTACTGATTACACTAATTACAGAAATGAAGCTTATAGCATTAATTGTGCAGAACTATTGTTCCACTGGTTACTAGATGGAATAAAGACCCAAAGAAGTCAACTGCATAGACTTTTTGCACTAACAAGGAGAAATCCCTACAATAAAAGAACTGTGGCTGTGTGGCGGCATGTATACTTCGATTGTGCAACTACATAATGCAAGCAAAAGCACCCTAGAAAGGTGGCAATTTACAATAAGCTCAAGTAACAAAATATGGGAATAATTTAGAATTATAGTAATTTAGATTTAATAGCATGCAGAAAACTCAATAAAATGATACAGCATACTTACACAAGCTACTGGATTAAGACACATCATCAACCATCTCCTATGTTTTGACCAAATAGCTGGACAGAGGGAGTGCACTCCATTCTGTAACAAAAATATCATTTTTTAGTATGGATTCAAGACAAATTATTAAGGAAATAGCAAAACAAAGAGACCACAAATTTCCATCAAGCATAAACCCAATCAAACTAATAGATAAAGCATGAGATAACGGACTCATAAAAGTTCACATGTGGGGAGAAGGCAATAGAAATAATACGCGTACCTTGCGATCATAACCATACCAAAGCAGGTGTTGCTTTGATAGATGAACAGGTAAAAGAAGTGTAGAGTCTCGAACAAATAGTAAAGGTCCCAACTGAATTAGGTAAAGAGGCGAGCTATAATTTGCAGAAGTTGCACTGCCGCGTGATGCCTCCAGCCTCCAGAGATCTCCACGTGCAACAACAGAACTCTCAACGTCATTGTTCCTGGTATTGTATGTCGCTGAAATATTTACAGTACCCTGAATAATCAAGAGAAGAGTTAATTGTTATGTTATCAGTCGAGGTAACATAAATTCAACTTAGCTGAGATGATGTAAATTCACATAAGCCCAACAAATTGATTTGAACGCAAGAATTTTACAGGGAATTTTGCAGGAATCAGTACGAATCCTATCAGATTCCTCTGTTCTAAACAAAGCCTTAACATTAATATTTCACACAAGAAACTTCAACCGATTGTACAAAAAAAACTTGCGTACTAACAAAGCATCATCTAACTGCAGATACAAAATAATGGCTTCGATATATGGATTAAGGTGTGAAATCCTTCCAAAGGATATCAAATCCATGATGAGAACAGTCAATCAGACTACAACTCAGTTCCCAAATCCCTCTAAGTATCATGGCCTTATGCAAATTTGGTAGAGACATGTAAACAAATAATACATCAAGATTCAAGACAATTATGACCTATACATGATGAAAACACGCCAATTATATTGGACAATGACAATATGCAAACAGATGCAGATGGGAAGCATACCCATGTTGGCGTTGGCACATCGACCATAAGAGACAGTGCACTATCTGTGGCCTACAGCGAGGATGACCCAGGTATAATTCGAGTTTATTGTGTAAAAGTAACATTCTTTTAATGTCTACACAAACCAACTCTACTATAATGACGTAAACATGTGCCTCTGTCCCCAGAAACGAGACCTGCAGACAGTGCTGATGCTACAAGGGAACAAAGGAATGCACGACAACGAAAACGAAGAGCTGAGATGACCGATCAGCAAAGGGAGGAGATTAATAGAAAACAACGTGAATACCGAGTACGGAGCAAGGCTGCAATGCAAAATATTACCACCACCTCTGTTGTGTCTCAAACAGTGCCGGCATCTTCTCCCGCAGGTGAGTAATATCTTCAACTTATGCATTTCCTCAACCATCTGATATACCATGAACTGCCGTCCATATGTGAAGGTGCGAGTTTTGGAACTGGATTATCAACTGTATTGGAAAATGATGAGTCAGCAGATCCCACAAAGTGGCTACACAGAAATGATAATTATGTTCCACGACCTAGAGGCCCACATACGGTCCTTTCAGGTCCATTGCCTACTTCCGGCGAGTCAGGTGAGCACAACCTCATGCTATTTTTTATAAAAAACAATAAGGCATTTAGATATATGCTACTGTACTTATTACAAAAATATATTTGCAGAAATTCATTTACCTGAGCGGCGCCGCAACCATGTAGATGTCCAAACCAATGAAGATGAATTCGACCGTCAACTATTCGAACCAACGCATGATGGTTGGGCCGGTGATGAAGATGCCATGGACGGCGGCCATGGATTGCACAACGAAAACTTATACGATGATGATGGAGTCATTCAGCGGCATGCACAAGGTACTACCTCGACATCTATACGTCATATTACAAATCCAACTTCAATAAATAAGTCTTTCCATAGAGCATATTTATATATAAAATTGATTACTACAATGTCTCGTACACAGGTCATGATTATGAGTCGTATCGCGTGCTTCCAGATGGTCCAGCTGCAAATAGTATGACAGATGATGATCCATATGACTTCATCTACCAGAACCTACCACAACGACATAAATTGAGAAATGTCCCTGACTGCAGTTACTGTGGTGCGATGAGGTTTCAGTATGAGACACCCGGGTTTTGTTGTAGAAAAGGAAAAGTACAAATACATATACCAGAGGTTCCTGCAGAGTTGAAAAGATTATTCACAAGTCAAGTGCATGATGATGCAAAATATTTTAGGAAACATATACGTTATATCAACTCGCATTTTGCCTTTGCAAGTCTAGGGGTTACCATTGACCGCAGATATAACAGTCCAGTAGGGACTGGTATTTATACATTTCGAGTTCATGGTGGGTTGTACCACCGTCTGGACCACCTGGTGCCAGGTGGCGACGACGCTCGGCATCTGCAGCTCTACTTTTATGATACAGAAGATGAGGCCTTATCACATAGAGTCAAAAGGTCCCCTGATCTTGATATCAACCTCATCCGAAATATCCTTGCAATTTTGCAGGATAACCCATATGTTCATACTTTTAGGAGAAATGGTGCTTTTCCAAACTTGGATGACTACCGGATTGAACTCAATACAAATATCACACCTGACCAGAGAAGGTACAATGCCCCAACAACATCCCAAGTTGCTGCTATCTGGATAGAAGGGAACGATCCACAGAGATGTTTTGATAGGAGTGTGGTTGTATATGGAAAGACCGATCGACGTCCGCAGTATATCCGAGCATACCATGGTTGTTATGACCCATTAGCTTATCCTATATATAACCCACGAGGGGAAACGGGATGGAACAAGTTTATGCCGTACAGTGGGGGTCCAGTCACTCCACCATCTGCAACCCCGGCTTCTACTAATAATGTTAATTACATGGATGATGGGACTACTGGTGGTTATCAAGGTATTATCTCCTATATTATTTTCTGCTATAATACTGGTACTATTGAATCGCTGCTATAATACTATATTATAACATGATCTATTATTTTATCTATCTTGCAGCTGATAATAATAACGAAAATCTGGCGGAAGAAGGCGACAATGACGTACAAGAAGGTGATGTGCTAAGTGGAGTTGCAGAGGCAGCACAATCCACAAGATATGTAACTGCACGAGAATACTACTGCTTCAAGTTGCAAGTTAGACGGGGACTTCTTAATATTTTATTATTTGGAGGACGTCTTTTTCAGCAGTGGGCTGTGGATATGTATATAAAGATTGAGTCTATGAGGCTAGATTGGTACTCTAATCCCAATAACCAAAAACTAATACGGGCAGAGCTATACCAGGTAACCACTCATATTATTTTATTTATTTATTATTTTGTTTATGAACTTTGCAACCTTGTTACTGCCTTTCGCTAAAATTATATGTGCTTAAATATATTATAGGGACTGGTTGATGTTATCTCTGCTGGAGAGACGCAGGGTTCTAGGGTTGGCAAGAGAATTGTGCTGCCAAGATCATTCCCAGGATGCGATCGAGACATGCAACAAAGGTTCCTTAATGCTATGGCTATTGTGCAGCGTTTTGGCAAGCCTGATTACTTCATCACCATGACATGCAACCCCTACTGGGAAGAGATAACAAGCAATCTCGAACCGGGGCAGGAACCACAAGATAGGCCAGAATTGGTTGCAAGAGTGTACAGGGCAAAGTTGCGGGATCTAAAAGATCTTTTGATCAAGAGAAAGTATTTTGGTGATGTTGCAGCATACGCCCATGTTACCGAGTTCCAGAAAAGGGGGCTGCCACATGAGCATTTCCTGCTGATCATGAAGTCAGGGAGTAAGTTGACAACCCCGGATGCATATGATCGAGTTATTTCAGCGGAGATACCAGACAAGGACAAATATCCAGAGTTACATGATCTGGTTATCAGCCATATGTTACATGGACCATGTGGCGTGCTAAACAAAAACTGCGCGTGCATGGTGGATGGGGAGTGCCGCTTTCAGTACCCTCGACAGTTCTGTGAGGCAACCCAACAAGGAAAGGACTCCTATCCAACCTACAGGAGAAGGGATGATGGACGTCGAGTCAGGATTAGGAGAGCAGAATTAGATAACAGGTGGGTGGTTCCCTACAACCCTGGTCTGCTCTTTAGATATAACTGTCACATAAATGTTGAAGCATGCTCAAGCATTAAAGCAGTGAAGTATCTATTTAAGTACGTATATAAAGGCCACGACCAAGCATCATTCTCGGTAAATGCAGACCAAAATGATAGAGATGATGGTGTCATCAATGAGATACAACAGTATAGGAGTGCTAGGTACATATCTCCACCGGAAGCTGTGCACAGGATATTCGGATTCCCAATGTTTGGAGTTTATCCGGCAGTATTGCAGCTCCAGCTACATTTGCCTGATATGCAGTCCGTGACATACAATGATAATGAAAACCTGGAGGATGTTGTGAGTCGCCCAGGTTCTAATAGGACCACACTGACAGAGTATTTCAATAAAAACCGTGAAGAAAGGGCAGCAAGAAAAATATTGTATAGAGAATTTCCAGAACACTACCGTTGGATCACAGGGAGAAAAGTATGGCAAGGAAGGAAACAAGCGTCAGGACAGATAGGGCGGATTGTCTATGCTAACCCTGCTGAAGGGGATAGATACTTCCTAAGAGTTCTACTGAATCATGTGAGAGGTGCAACATCATTTGAGGATTTAAGAACATTGGCTGGTGTAACATACTCTACTTTTAGGGAAGCATGTGAGAAAAGAGGGCTTATCGAGACGGTCAGATCAATCGACGACTGCTTGACTGAGGCCACCACTTTCCAGATGCCGTGTGCCTTGCGAAGGTTGTTTGCTACCATTCTTGTATTCTGCGAGGCCACTAACATACGTGGACTATGGGATAAGCATAAGGACGCTCTAGGTGAAGACTTTAGCCGGGACAACACCAACACGTCGACATTGGAGCAAATGGTGCTCAGAGACATACGGGATATGCTTCACTCGATGGGTAAAGATATCAGGGATTATGGTCTGGCACCTATTTGCGATATGAGTCCAAGCTCCATTGACATGATGAAAGAGGTTAGAGAGGAACAGAATGTCTCTGTAGACCAAGAACACTTAGATATTTTTGATTCTCTTAACAAGGAGCAGAGAGAAGGGTTTGATGAAATCGTTCAGCATGTCTTTTCCAACAAGAGCCAAGTTTTTTTTGTGGATGGTCCGGGAGGCACGGGCAAGACGTTCCTATACAAGGCGCTCCTTGCTAGAGTTCGGTCCAAAGGATTAATAGCCATCGCAACAGCCACATCTGGTATAGCAGCATCAATATTGCCCGGAGGACGCACTGCACACTCCAGGTTTAAAATTCCAATTAAAATTGGGGACAACAGCATGTGCAGCTTTACAAAGCAAAGTGGCACTGCAGAGTTGCTTCGTAGGGCGCCTTTGATTATTTGGGATGAAGTTGCCATGACCAAGCGTCAGTGCGTTGAGACACTTGATAGGTCCCTACAGGATATTATGGAATGTGCTTTGCCATTTGGAGGAAAGGTCATGGTATTTGGTGGAGACTTCAGACAGGTCCTTCCTGTGGTGACACGTGGGACAAGAGCACAGGTAACTGATGCTACTTTGCAAAGATCCTATTTGTGGGATAAAATTAGGAAGATAAGATTGTCACGAAATATGAGAGCACAGTCAGACCCATGGTTTTCTGAGTACCTACTACGAATTGGAAATGGAACTGAGGAAACGATTGGAGATGATTATGTTCGACTCCCTGATGACATTGTGATTGGATATACTGACACGGACGTGGCAGTCAACAAACTCATTCAAGATGTTTTCCCGTCACTTGAAGAACATGCAACATCAGCCACCTATATGAGCTCGCGTGCCATTCTATCCACCAAAAATGAACATGTTGATAGGCTAAATGCAATGATGATTGAGAGGTTTCCAGGTGAGGAAAAGGTTTACCACAGCTTTGACACTGTTGTTGATGATACTCAGAATCACTTCCCTATTGATTTTTTGAACTCAATAACTCCAAATGGCCTCCCCCCGCACGAGCTAAAGCTAAAAATCAATTGTCCTGTGATTCTTCTCCGCAATCTTGATCCAAACAATGGCTTGTGCAATGGCACAAGGGTTATGGTCAGAGCATTGCAAGACAATGCAATTGATGCTGAGATCGTTGGTGGACAACATGTACGGAAGAGAGTTTTTATACCAAGGCTACCATTGTCTCCCTCGGATGATATTTCTCTTCCTTTCAAGTTCAAGAGAAAACAATTCCCAGTGCGATTAAGTTTTGCCATGACAATAAATAAATCGCAGGGACAAACCATCCCTAACGTTGGGATCTACCTTCCAGAACCCGTGTTCTCGCATGGACAGCTTTATGTTGGTTTATCCAGGGGGGGTGTCAAGATCAACAACAAGAATTTTGGCAAAACCAAAAGAGGACTTGGATCCTACAGGGAAGAGCACCAAGAATATAGTTTACAAAGACGTCCTAAATTGGTGATTGACGGTGTGTATACTCAAATCGCAAATATCAGTCCTCATGTGAATATATATTGTTGGGCGTGTGCTTGATATTTTTATTTCTGGGCACCTTGGTAAACCATTTTATTTTTGCGGATTACTATTTATGATTTCTCGTTTGCATTAATACTCTTGCAGGTGCTGATGTACTGAGGATAAATGACATTTGGTGGACAGTGTTGATGTAAACGAGGATAAATGTCATTCACATAGTATAATATTTAGCAAGGTAATATGTTGTGCTTCTAACAGATCAACGGTAAAAGAGTCATAAATTCATGCTTCTAACAGATCAAGGGACATGACAAAATGGGAATACAATGGATAATTCAAAAGAAACTGAAAAGCAGCAGATCAACAAAAGGAGAGACAAGAAACCACACCGCTGGCTTCTCAGCTTTTCTTTTGGTTTTTGCCTTAGGTTGATCATCGTCATTGTTCTGATCATTTTGATAAGCATGTGATTCAGGAAGTTTGTCACCCTCCTCATCTGAATCAAATGTGAATCCATCAAGAGTACCTACAGAGATGATATACCAATATTAGAAAATAGCTATTGTGATTCGCGAAACTATGTGGTATACATGAATAATAAGGTGTAGTACACAAATAAATGAATTTCCTATGCTACTCAAAACATTTACCAGTCTTGGGGTAAAAGCAAGCACATCACCATTGAGAATGTTAATTGGCTCTCTGGATTTTAAAAGAAAGTATAATAGTGAAAACAGTTACCTGTAATGCGTATGTCAGACGGATGTTTTCTTCGATAATGTCTTGTCTGTAGGATAAAGCTTTCGATGCAGCATCAACCAAATCTTGTTGCTGCTGATCAAATGCCTGACAACAAAAGTATTGTAGAATAGCATGGTGTACTCCAAGAGAGTATTTAGTACCTGATAAGATAAAAAAAAATACTTACCATGCGCATATATGCAATGCGTTTTTCCAAAACATGTTTCTCATTGAGTATTTGGGCTTCCTATCAAGAAACATAAGACGTCAAATACCACAGACAGAGGAAGTGACAGAAAGGAAATGATTCTTTGTATGCATAGCCACCTTCACTGAGTAATCTGCAAGATGCCTTCTCAACTGTGCAATCTCTTCTTCATGTTATTTAACCTTTGCAAGAAGATCCTGTGGAAGGAATTATCTTCATCAGGAAAAGCAGATCACATATGTGCCAATGACAGACCAAGCAAATTATATATACCTGCTTCAAGATGATGTTTGAGTTCATCTCTGAAACAGGCAATAAACCTTGTCCAGCTAAGTTGAACCTAGAATCATACTCTCCTTCTTTGCGGTGCCTGTTAAGGAAAGGCTTTTCTGTACATATATCACAGTTCTTCAAGCAAAAGATGCACACATTGACGTAAAATATTAGGTGATGTTGCATCGTGGAGGTACCTAGCTGGTGAAAGGGAACGAGATGATGGAGTAGAGAGGTGTGATGGCACTCCACTCTCAGCAGCACTCTACTCCCCTGATAATTTCCTCAATATTCCATTGGACTGGTTGCCATCCAGGTACTTTAGTTTGATGGCATCCTGCAACATCTGCTCTCCACGCTCGACAGCTCCATTCTGATGACTAGCTAGAGTACTCTGAGGGTTTGGTGACGAAGATGTGGAACTGAACCATTTTGAGGCCTCTGTCTTATTCCCATGCGCAGCACTTGAAAAGGTGTTTCCATAGGCCTCAAAAATGCGATCCTGACCCATGCCCACCCCAGCAAAAGAAGTTCGATTCGTCGCCTCCGACCTCTGGCAGCAGATAAAAGTAGAGCACAGATCAAAGCTAGAGTGCAAAAGAACTAACACTGGAATATGATTCCTTTTGGAACATGGAAAGGGACATTTTATTTAGGAATCACAGCCAGTTGTGCAATATGTATGCATATCTGTCTCAATGTCATGTACAAATGAGCAAAATTCTGTGTACCATGAGTAGTGTGATAAGGTACCAACCAACCAATAGTGAGCTTTGTATGCTCTATTTTGTAGATGATGTGTCAATTGCAAGCCTGTTACAGTTTCAGGCGAAAGATAAAGAAAAGGTGTCTAGTGTCGGGACCCGGAGCAGCAACTCCAGAACCCTCTGTGTTAATCGCACTATCCCAGGAAAAGCTAGTGCACACAGTATCACAAAGACAAATATCATGCGTAATGACAAACTTTATTTAACTAATATGAGCCTGATGGCCAAAGTTTACAATAATAGC
Source organism: Dendrocalamus latiflorus (assembly GCA_017311315.1). Taxonomy (NCBI): domain Eukaryota; kingdom Viridiplantae; phylum Streptophyta; class Magnoliopsida; order Poales; family Poaceae; genus Dendrocalamus; species Dendrocalamus latiflorus. The sequence goes on from CM029675.1 coordinate 16,614,772, forward strand.
AAAAGAAGACAGCGGAAGAAATACATAAAGCAGCAGCCCATCCAGCCTTCCCACAAGGCGAATGACTGTAAGACGTGGCCTAGTCGCAATCCTCACCGAAGTCGTCGAAAGCTTCCTCTGGAAAAGAGTTAGATATAGCAACATGAGTACAAAAAGTACTCCACAAGTTACACCAGGAGGTTTAACAGAATAGATACATGCATATGGAATATCAAAGGAAGGCATAATATGGTTTATTTGCATAAAAGGCAACATTTGAGTAAATATCATAAGTAAGTGTAAAAGCTGAATTTGATACAATAAATAGAAACAAGATTTTAACGAAATAATATCGTTAGTGCAGGCTCCAACCAAACACTAACCTATCCACGGGCATCCCACCCGGACCATCTTTTTCAAAAGCTCACGTATGGATTCCATCCATCCACACGCTTTCACTGCGCAACTCTGATGAATTCCATCCATTCACCAGATTTCAATCTCTCACGGATTCCATCCATCCGCAAGGTTTTTATCTCTCATGGATTCCATCCATCCACAAGGTTTTCGAAACCATTTTTGAAAAACAAAGTCTAATCCATGAAAAACTTTTACTCAGCATGCCCATGACCGTGGGCACGGCTATCCAGGATAGGTTATACACTCTGCAGAGGTTGTACAGCTTTACCCACAAGACATGATCATCCCGGTTTGCCACGCGAGTTACACACTTCCTTAGGTGTGCGGCGAGGAGATCATGACAAGGCCTTTACAATGATCCGTTGTCAACATAATCACGCCGCCACTAAGGTTTCACCACAACATGAATCCACATGTTGGAGCCCCCTCTTGTGCCGTGTGAGACTTCTCACGGCCTACGCCGCGCTCACATTCAGCCTATAGCGAGATCATGTTGGAACTTCACAAATTATTCGGCCAGGTCTGTCCCATACCAGACTTGTGATAGTACGATTGGGCTTTGCAATAGTAGCTCACAGACCGGTCCTTAATCTGACTTAGGCCCAACCACATACCCCTGTGCACGACAGTCAACCACTGCGGCTCCAACCAACAGGGCATGCCTGCACCCACCACTCTAACCAATTGCCTAAGTCTAAACCAGTTTCATATTTTATTTTGAAATAATTTCATAAACATTCTTGACTCACCAAAGTCAAGGATTCAGTTTTAAAGTCTATCATTTTATGTGAAAGATCATCCCAAACCATAAGTATTCTAAGCATGGCTAAGCATTTCTACAAAATTTCTAGTTAGTGCTAATGTACTAACTAGGTTTTATCTAGGGTTGACAAGGTACAATGGTATTCAATGTCAAATTTGGCTGTCCAAAGGATTTAGGCATAACTAGAGTTTAAATCAAATTTAAACTAGATTGGATAAAAGTACGCATGCATAATAATTTTGAAAACAACATAAATAATTTAAATTAGTGGGAGCAACATGATCAAAGGTGTAACTTGCCTTGCTTTGAAGTTTTGCTGAGGTTCGCCGAAATTATACTCTCCGGATTAGTCGTAGTCTACACGTGAAAAGCCAGAACAAACTAAACTCAACTAAAATCCAAATAAAATCCACAATTTATAAAATATATGCTGGGAGATAGAATAGGAATTTAGATGAATTTAGGAATTTGAATGGATCCAATCGGAGTTAGGATGAAGGAGAACGCATTCTGGAAGTTTGAATTCCAAAGGAATGAATAAAAGAAATTATTGGAATTCTTTTCTTTGTGAAGGAAAAGTGGTCGGAAGCTACAATATTTGTGTATGGTCAAACCATGGTCGAATCAACGGTTAAAGATGCGGAAGTCTAAGTCGAAGACAAAGACTCCAAGTACAGGTGCAGTCGAAGTCGAAGACCTGGTCGGAACTGTACAGTGGTCGAAAGAATTGGATTTATACAGAGTAGTCGAAACAATCGGACGGCTTGGAGAGGTCGGAGAGATCAGAGGGTTCAGAGAGGCTGGAGGGTGTGTAGGTTAAAACAGTCCAACAGCCATGGTCGGTTTGAAGACGGAGGTCGAAGTTGAAGGCTCCGAGATCGAAGGCCGAAGTCAAAGTCTTCGAGGTCAAAGGTCGAAGGCTGGAGTTGAAGTCTCCGAAGGTCAAAGTCAAAATCGGAGTCTTCGAAGGTCGAAATCTCTGGAGTTGAAGGTCGAAGTCGAAGTTGAAGGTTCCGAGCAGTAGGAGTCTAAGAAGCCTCCGTATAGCGGAGTCTAAGAATCGGATAGTTGGAAGAAGTTGGACAGGTTCACAAGACGAGATCTGAGTGATCCAACGGCGGTGAAGACCGGTGAGATGTACAAAAGAGGAAGAAGAGTATGAGTCCAGTTTTGGTGCAAGGTTCGAGCTCATAGAGTTGGCTGGCGGCAAGGGTGTAGTGGAGGTGGGTACGGTTATCAATGGCATCGGCGAGGCACAAGGAGGTCCAAGGCATCGGCAATTCCTCGCCGGAGCTCCTCAGACGAAGAAGGTAGAAGTCGCTCGGTGTGACAGGTTTACGAGCAAAACCAGGGCAATGGGGTGAGGGGAACAGTGGAGCCGAGCCCATGGACGGCGGTGCGGCGCACAAAGCTCGTGGGCTTGCTGGCGGTGCGAGGCACGGCGGGGATTGGCGAGTGGCGCAAAGGAGAGAGGGGATTGCGAGAAGTGCATGGGTGCACTTGTGCATCACTGCAAGTGGTTGAAAGGTGGTTGGCGGCGAGGTGAAGCGGTGGCGCAACTCGGGCGGCGGTGGCGACGGCGTTCCGGGGGAGAGGAAGCTCAGCCAAGGGGTGGTCGAGAAAATCCAAAAATTATGAAATAAATACTACAAGGTAGATTATGAATTTAGATGAATTTAGAAACTTGAATCACTTGATTCAGAGTTCGGACGGAGGAGAACGAGCGATTGGAAGATTGGCGGATCAGAAAATTCTGGAAAAAGAAAAATCAGGAATATTCCGAAGGAATATTCCCGTGTGAACAGTAACAGACAGCAGCCTTTTTCACTGTTTTTGGCCGTGTCGTCGACGAGAAAAGGCACGGAAGGTGAAGCCAATGGGTTGCTAATGACCCGAGGCACATGTAGGAACTGACGGCACGTCAAACGGAGCACGGTGACGACGTGTACCACGATGACGACATAGGGTTAAAGATAAGAATAATTTTCGGGAATAGAATAAGGAGAAGTAAGGTGAGCATGGCTTAGAACGCGGCGAGGCGAAGCTAGAAAAAATATCGGCTAAGCCAAAAACTCACCGGAGGCAACGCAATCGTCGTTTGAACGACGACGGTACCGAAACACGAAAAATTCAATATCTTCGCGCTCAGTGCGGCGAATCCAAAACCGTCTGAAACATAGCCTCCTGGGATGGTTTGGCACGTTTTGACGTGAACGGATTGTTGAAAGCATTCCCAGACAGGCGGGGACGCGAAGTGTCATTTGCGGCCATGGCGAGGTGTCGGACGCAAATATTTGAAAAAGGCTTTTGGACAAACGGAGGGGAGCACGACATAGAACGTGTTGAGACGAACTCAACGCCGCAGACGGCTCGGCCAACGGACTAGCGAAACGCGGTGAACAAGACTTTATGTGGCCTACAGGCTGACATCGGCGTTCCGGGCAAACGGAGAGGAATTAACATGCGAGACATGCGGCGAAACAAAGAGTAGAGCGTGGGGAACGTGATGCTCACCTTGGTTTTGGTCGGGCATGCACGGTCGGTCGGTGGCGACGCGAGAAACGACGACGCGAATTGGCCCACGGTGGCGATGATGCTCCGGCGATACTCCGGCGAAGGCGAGGTGAGCACCGCGTAGAACACGGCGAGGCGAAGCCGGGGATGTGCTCAAACGCGGCGGGGCTCCACCGGACGAGGCGCAAAAGGCCGAAGAACGGCGCTTGAACAACGAAACAAGAACTCCGATTGCGGCCAATAGAGAGGGAGTGGGGACTTGAGATTTTCGGGGTTGAGTGAGGATGAGGAGAGGCTCACGGTGCTCCCTTTTATAGGGGCGGGGGAGGTCCGAGAGGGGAGATCAAGAGACCATGTCCATCAATGGCATGGGTTAATTTCTCGCGAAACGGGTCATGAATGAGGGGAAAACGGCTGGGAATGGAGGAGTCATGAAGAGAGCAAGTGAATGCACTTGATTGCATGAAAAATCGTTGAGAAATTCATGAGGAATGAAGAGCTCAAAAAAAAACGGCCATGGCGGCCACGTTCTGGAGGAAGGCTTCGTGAGGAAGATGAACGAGGAGAGAGAAAACGGGAATTAAAATAATATATTTTTCTCTCAAAAAAATAAAATAAAATAAATTCGAAAAAAATTCAAGAAAATTCTACAAATATCCTTGGAACCCGAAAATATCAAATAAAATAATTTCGGATTTAATTGAGGTATATTTTAACCATTTAAACATTTTTACTTTCTAAGCTTTAATTTAATCCAATAAATTCAAAAACTCCAAAAAATCAAGCAACCAAAGCACACTTGATTTTATTTTAAATCAAATAAAATTTATTATTATTTTTTTTTACTGAAAATTTTGAAATAAACAGCTGGGCTGTTACAAACTACCGCCCTTAAAAAGAATCTCGTCCCCGAGATTCGCACGGGTTAGCAAAGAAATAGGTTTGGATCTTACTCTTTGTGGCTTGAGCGGAGATCTAGTTCAAACGTCCATTTGCAAACTTCTGTGGCCTTCTGTTTGCTGTCTGGAGGTTGTTGGCAGTTGGTGTTTCAGCTTGATGCTTCCAAAGAATAGAAGAGAGGAGACTCAAGGCAAAGGAGGGACAACAGACGTTTTGCGCAACCCAAAACAAAACATAACTAGCGAAACCTTTATTAAGCAAACAACAAGCAATAGTAATGGCTATCAACAAAAGAGAAAACTGACAGCTCATAACTTCGTCTACTTTCTAGCTTAACAACTTATCCTAGAGAGGTAAAGATTATCTTGGTGTGATCCTTCGCAGCTCTTGACGTACGAAGCACGATCCTTTGGTGCAAAGATTGAGGTTGCGGCAGAGGCGATGAAGTTCAACCATTGCCCATCTATAGTTGTTTTGAGCAAGGGAAGATTTAGAAATGAATTTTCAAGTAATGACATAAAGATAGGGGAGAATTGGAAGATGAGAGCAAGCAAAGATTAAGAGATAAGTGTAGCATAGATTGAGAGGTAAGAATAAGCAAAACTTTTTGAAATTACTGGTTAGTAAAATAAATCCTTAAGGTCCAACCATTCTATTCTATCTACGGACACGTCCTAGAGTCATTATTGCTCTGATACCATCTCTGTCGGGACCCGGAGCAGCAACTCCAGAACCCTCTGTGTTAATCGCACTATCCCAGGAAAAGCTAGTGCACACAGTATCACAAAGACAAATATCATGCGTAATGACAAACTTTATTTAACTAATATGAGCCTGATGGCCAAAGTTTACAATAATAGCAAAAGAAGACAGCGGAAGAAATACATAAAGCAGCAGCCCATCCAGCCTTCCCACAAGGCGAATGACTGTAAGACGTGGCCTAGTCGCAATCCTCACCGAAGTCGTCGAAAGCTTCCTCTGGAAAAGAGTTAGATATAGCAACATGAGTACAAAAAGTACTCCACAAGTTACACCAGGAGGTTTAACAGAATAGATGCATGCATATGGAATATCAAAGGAAGGCATAATATGGTTTATTTGCATAAAAGGCAACATTTGAGTAAATATCATAAGTAAGTGTAAAAGCTGAATTTGATACAATAAATAGAAACAAGATTTTAACGAAATAATATCGTTAGTGCAGGCTCCAACCAAACACTAACCTATCCACGGGCATCCCACCCGGACCATCTTTTTCAAAAGCTCACGTATGGATTCCATCCATCCACACGCTTTCACTGCGCAACTCTGATGAATTCCATCCATTCACCAGATTTCAATCTCTCACGGATTCCATCCATCCGCAAGGTTTTTATCTCTCATGGATTCCATCCATCCACAAGGTTTTCGAAACCATTTTTGAAAAACAAAGTCTAATCCATGAAAAACTTTTACTCAGCATGCCCATGACCGTGGGCACGGCTATCCAGGATAGGTTATACACTCTGCAGAGGTTGTACAGCTTTACCCACAAGACATGATCATCCCGGTTTGCCACGCGAGTTACACACTTCCTTAGGTGTGCGGCGAGGAGATCATGACAAGGCCTTTACAATGATCCGTTGTCAACATAATCACGCCGCCACTAAGGTTTCACCACAACATGAATCCACATGTTGGAGCCCCCTCTTGTGCCGTGTGAGACTTCTCACGGCCTACGCCGCGCTCACATTCAGCCTATAGCGAGATCATGTTGGAACTTCACAAATTATTCGGCCAGGTCTGTCCCATACCAGACTTGTGATAGTACGATTGGGCTTTGCAATAGTAGCTCACAGACCGGTCCTTAATCTGACTTAGGCCCAACCACATACCCCTGTGCACGACAGTCAACCACTGCGGCTCCAACCAACAGGGCATGCCTGCACCCACCACTCTAACCAATTGCCTAAGTCTAAACCAGTTTCATATTTTATTTTGAAATAATTTCATAAACATTCTTGACTCACCAAAGTCAAGGATTCAGTTTTAAAGTCTATCATTTTATGTGAAAGATCATCCCAAACCATAAGTATTCTAAGCATGGCTAAGCATTTCTACAAAATTTCTAGTTAGTGCTAATGTACTAACTAGGTTTTATCTAGGGTTGACAAGGTACAATGGTATTCAATGTCAAATTTGGCTGTCCAAAGGATTTAGGCATAACTAGAGTTTAAATCGAATTTAAACTAGATTGGATAAAAGTACGCATGCATAATAATTTTGAAAACAACATAAATAATTTAAATTAGTGGGAGCAACATGATCAAAGGTGTAACTTGCCTTGCTTTGAAGTTTTGCTGAGGTTCGCCGAAATTATACTCTCCGGATTAGTCGTAGTCTACACGTGAAAAGCCAGAACAAACTAAACTCAACTAAAATCCAAATAAAATCCACAATTTATAAAATATATGCTGGGAGATAGAATAGGAATTTAGATGAATTTAGGAATTTGAATGGATCCAATCGGAGTTAGGATGAAGGAGAACGCATTCTGGAAGTTTGAATTCCAAAGGAATGAATAAAAGAAATTATTGGAATTCTTTTCTTTGTGAAGGAAAAGTGGTCGGAAGCTACAATATTTGTGTATGGTCAAACCATGGTCGAATCAACGGTTAAAGATGCGGAAGTCTAAGTCGAAGACAAAGACTCCAAGTACAGGTGCAGTCGAAGTCGAAGACCTGGTCGGAACTGTACAGTGGTCGAAAGAATTGGATTTATACAGAGTAGTCGAAACAATCGGACGGCTTGGAGAGGTCGGAGAGATCAGAGGGTTCAGAGAGGCTGGAGGGTGTGTAGGTTAAAACAGTCCAACAGCCATGGTCGGTTTGAAGACGGAGGTCGAAGTTGAAGGCTCCGAGATCGAAGGCCGAAGTCAAAGTCTTCGAGGTCAAAGGTCGAAGGCTGGAGTTGAAGTCTCCGAAGGTCAAAGTCAAAATCGGAGTCTTCGAAGGTCGAAATCTCTGGAGTTGAAGGTCGAAGTCGAAGTTGAAGGTTCCGAGCAGTAGGAGTCTAAGAAGCCTCCGTATAGCGGAGTCTAAGAATCGGATAGTTGGAAGAAGTTGGACAGGTTCACAAGACGAGATCTGAGTGATCCAACGGCGGTGAAGACCGGTGAGATGTACAAAAGAGGAAGAAGAGTATGAGTCCAGTTTTGGTGCAAGGTTCGAGCTCATAGAGTTGGCTGGCGGCAAGGGTGTAGTGGAGGTGGGTACGGTTATCAATGGCATCGGCGAGGCACAAGGAGGTCCAAGGCATCGGCAATTCCTCGCCGGAGCTCCTCAGACGAAGAAGGTAGAAGTCGCTCGGTGTGACAGGTTTACGAGCAAAACCAGGGCAATGGGGTGAGGGGAACAGTGGAGCCGAGCCCATGGACGGCGGTGCGGCGCACAAAGCTCGTGGGCTTGCTGGCGGTGCGAGGCACGGCGGGGATTGGCGAGTGGCGCAAAGGAGAGAGGGGATTGCGAGAAGTGCATGGGTGCACTTGTGCATCACTGCAAGTGGTTGAAAGGTGGTTGGCGGCGAGGTGAAGCGGTGGCGCAACTCGGGCGGCGGTGGCGACGGCGTTCCGGGGGAGAGGAAGCTCAGCCAAGGGGTGGTCGAGAAAATCCAAAAATTATGAAATAAATACTACAAGGTAGATTATGAATTTAGATGAATTTAGAAACTTGAATCACTTGATTCAGAGTTCGGACGGAGGAGAACGAGCGATTGGAAGATTGGCGGATCAGAAAATTCTGGAAAAAGAAAAATCAGGAATATTCCGAAGGAATATTCCCGTGTGAACAGTAACAGACAGCAGCCTTTTTCACTGTTTTTGGCCGTGTCGTCGACGAGAAAAGGCACGGAAGGTGAAGCCAATGGGTTGCTAATGACCCGAGGCACATGTAGGAACTGACGGCACGTCAAACGGAGCACGGTGACGACGTGTACCACGATGACGACATAGGGTTAAAGATAAGAATAATTTTCGGGAATAGAATAAGGAGAAGTAAGGTGAGCATGGCTTAGAACGCGGCGAGGCGAAGCTAGAAAAAATATCGGCTAAGCCAAAAACTCACCGGAGGCAACGCAATCGTCGTTTGAACGACGACGGTACCGAAACACGAAAAATTCAATATCTTCGCGCTCAGTGCGGCGAATCCAAAACCGTCTGAAACATAGCCTCCTGGGATGGTTTGGCACGTTTTGACGTGAACGGATTGTTGAAAGCATTCCCAGACAGGCGGGGACGCGAAGTGTCATTTGCGGCCATGGCGAGGTGTCGGACGCAAATATTTGAAAAAGGCTTTTGGACAAACGGAGGGGAGCACGACATAGAACGTGTTGAGACGAACTCAACGCCGCAGACGGCTCGGCCAACGGACTAGCGAAACGCGGTGAACAAGACTTTATGTGGCCTACAGGCTGACATCGGCGTTCCGGGCAAACGGAGAGGAATTAACATGCGAGACATGCGGCGAAACAAAGAGTAGAGCGTGGGGAACGTGATGCTCACCTTGGTTTTGGTCGGGCATGCACGGTCGGTCGGTGGCGACGCGAGAAACGACGACGCGAATTGGCCCACGGTGGCGATGATGCTCCGGCGATACTCCGGCGAAGGCGAGGTGAGCACCGCGTAGAACACGGTGAGGCGAAGCCGGGGATGTGCTCAAACGCGGCGGGGCTCCACCGGACGAGGCGCAAAAGGCCGAAGAACGGCGCTTGAACAACGAAACAAGAACTCCGATTGCGGCCAATAGAGAGGGAGTGGGGACTTGAGATTTTCGGGGTTGAGTGAGGATGAGGAGAGGCTCACGGTGCTCCCTTTTATAGGGGCGGGGGAGGTCCGAGAGGGGAGATCAAGAGACCATGTCCATCAATGGCATGGGTTAATTTCTCGCGAAACGGGTCATGAATGAGGGGAAAACGGCTGGGAATGGAGGAGTCATGAAGAGAGCAAGTGAATGCACTTGATTGCATGAAAAATCGTTGAGAAATTCATGAGGAATGAAGAGCTCAAAAAAAAAACGGCCATGGCGGCCACGTTCTGGAGGAAGGCTTCGTGAGGAAGATGAACAAGGAGAGAGAAAACGGGAATTAAAATAATATATTTTTCTCTCAAAAAAATAAAATAAAATAAATTCGAAAAAAATTCAAGAAAATTCTACAAATATCCTTGGAACCCGAAAATATCAAATAAAATAATTTCGGATTTAATTGAGGTATATTTTAACCATTTAAACATTTTTACTTTCTAAGCTTTAATTTAATCCAATAAATTCAAAAACTCCAAAAAATCAAGCAACCAAAGCACACTTGATTTTATTTTAAATCAAATAAAATTTATTATTATTTTTTTTTACTGAAAATTTTGAAATAAACAGCTGGGCTGTTACATCTAGCCAGGTATGTCACCCAAAATCCGCTGCTGCTAATAAGTGGCAGTCAGGTGAAAGCGCAAATCTGGGAGGCTTCATCACCCATACAATTACAGTACTCGATCGATAAGCAGAATGTAGTGTGCATTAGCAGCTGTGGACGGTGACACGCAGCCCTTGGACTTGGGCACTTGGGCAGAGAGGGAGACGGATTCGGTGGATCGGGTAGAGGAATCTCATGAGTTAGAGGTGTGAAAGGAAGGACTTACGATTCTGTCGAGTTCTCGGATCTTGAGCATCAGCAGGTCCTTCAAGCGCCTGTTCTCCTCAAGCTGTGTGCGCGCGCGCCACAGAGAGAGAGAGAGAGAGAGAGAGAGAGAGAGAGAGAGATTCATCATTCATAGCAAGTGGAGGAGTAGTGAGCAATTAAGGAAGAATTCCTTCGAGATCGAGAGAGAGAGAGAGAGGAATTGGGGGAGAGAAATGGGAATGGAGAATGCAGAGAGGGAGAGGGGGGACCTTCTGGCGAATGGTGGCCTCGGCGTCCTCCACGGCGCGCATCACCTGGAAGAGGTTGTTGGAGCTGCTGCTGTCGACGTCGGCGGCGAGCCTCCGGCCGAGCTCGTCAAAGTCGGCCATGGCGGGAGTGCGGATGTGGGGGCGCGCTGGATGGGAGATGGAAGGGGAATGCGAGGAGGCGAAACCCTAGCTGCCTCTGGCTCCGCTGCCCAGGTGGGGGGAGGGGAGAGAGAGAGAGGTGAGTGAGGCGAGGTGAGGTACTGAGGTAGGCTTGTTTGTTTCATTGTTTGACAGATCTGGCCAAATGGTTCGTGTGACACACCACACCACGGGTATCCGATTAGATCCGGTATAGTTCCATTCAAATAAGTTACTGTACCATATTGTATTAGATAGACCATATTATACTGTTTGACCAGTTATCACACAAAAAGAGATAGGGCTGTGCAGACCAGTCTGAACATACTTTAGTCTAATGAACCATTGATGGTTCGTTGAAGACGATTGTAAATATTTTATTGATAATTATAGTAGAGATTTACTGCTAAGTCACTCGTCCGTGCTTATAAGAGCGCGGTAATCCTAACACAAATAAATTAACTGCAGAACAATTTTATTGTGCTACCATATAAGAGTTACCGTGTCGTGCCTGGGCCGGCCTAGCCCAAATATGGCACGTCCGGTCGACTCAAACCGACACAGTCCATTTACTATTTGTGTTGTGTCTGAGCTGAGCTATTAGTATCGTGTTTCGAGTCGACACGAGTAGCCCCGTCCATTTCGCCAAATTACTTGTTGATCGTGGCACATCTTAGTCGAGGTTGAGTTCTTTTCGACTTTTAGCCAGTTTATTCTTGTACTGTCTATAGTAACTAGATTTTAAAAGGTGTGTTTTTTCAAAACAGGGTCAACAGAAAAATTGTAGTAAAGTATACTAAGTTTAGTTGTATTAGTCAAGATTACATGCGACTATTTTTCTGTGCATACTACCTCTCACGAACCGTCAGAATTTAAATATTGTGTACAAAGATGTCCTGGACTGGTGAAAAATTGGTAAGTAAATTTCTTTACCCAAACTTTTCCTACATCATGTTCAGTTCAGACATGTGTTACTTCCATCATAGGACATCATGTGTTACTTCCACTGTGAGTATCCTCATTTCCCATAAATATAATGTTTTTTTAGTATCACCGTAGCGTTAGCACGGGTATGTTACTAGTTGTTTCTAATGTTGCAATCTGCAGGGAAAGACGAAGACGATAACAAGATTGCTCCCCACGCTTGACATCGTTGCAATACGAGTACGGCCCATTGGAAAATGAGGTAAGAAAGCTCCATCAGAGCGAGAGCGCGTGCGGGCAGTGCACCCGGGCCGCCCACGCTGACCCTGGCATCATCCGCCCACCTCGAGGGAGCGGCCTGGAAGGCTGGAGCTGCGTCCAGCCAGAAAAACGCTAGCCCAAAATCCTAACCGCCGCGCCACTGTAACGCAGCAAACGTGCAGGCCGAATGCGCGGGCGCGGCCTGGAGCGCGCTCCCCTCCCATCTCGTCACACGGCGCGCGCTGTGGGGAAAAGCCGTCCGGTCCATAGCTCATTGAGAGCATGTTCAATTGTTAACGCTCGAGCTATGCTTATCATGGTCTTTACCTGCGGCCAATGATTTTTTTTGTTAAAAATAAATAATAATGATTAAAAGAAGTAATTTTTAGAAAAGCAAAACAAACAATAAGAAAAGTGAGAGAGATGAGTATAAGAAAAGTGAGAGAGATGAGTGCACGAGACAGGAACCAAAGAAATAAGATGCGTAAAAAAACAAAACAAACAATAAGAAAATTAGCTTTTAATTTTTTAAATAGAAAACAGAAATAAAAGGCAATAACAAAAAGATTATAATATAACTCGCGACAACATATCAGTGCACAAGGCTGTATAAATATGGGTCGCCGGGTCTGTAGTGAGTGACTGACATGGCTGTGCGGCGGGCTCCCCTCGTTCCACTTATGCGCTTTTAAATGTAACCCCTCGCGTGAAGCAGATTTCTTGCGAAAAAACACACCCTGGAGCCGCACCCCTTCGTCCAAATCGCTCTGCAGCACTCCGCGTCTCCATCCCTCCTCTCCGGTCTACATCTCTCCTCTAGGGTTCGGGTTAGCGCCGCCTTGAGCTCATCTTCTCCATGCGACGAGTGGAGTGTTCCATTTTCTACGGGGCCTTGGTCCTCCTGCAATTACAGCTAGGACAAAAGTGTGGGAGCTTGTCTTTCTTGACTTCCCTCCAAATTGCCATCGAAGTGCCCTCGGTAATGTTTCTTGGGAAATGTTCGTTTTTGCTATTAATTGTGTCCCACTACTTACTCATACCACTAAATTTAGCAGCCTCTTGTTTTTGCCACTCTTCGTTAGTGTGTATTTTGTTTTCGCCATTCCGGCTAGTTTCTTGTCAAGTCAAAACATGATTTGATCATTAAGAAAATTTAAAAAAGAAAAATATAAAAAATACGAAAAAAGAAATTTCATAAAAGTAGCAAAGAAGTATTAGAATATACAGAAAAATTCGTGGATCATTATTTTTTTTGTTTACAAGTGATCCAAGAAATTTTCTACTCTAGTACTTTTTTGGTATTTTCTAAATTTTCTATGATTTATAGTATTTTCTTCAGTTTTCTAAATATTTTGCATATTTCTTATCCGTCAAACCCTGTTGCCTTGTTAGAATAGCAAAACTGAATAGCGTTCTAACGGAAGAGTGGCAAAAAAAAGAGGCTACCAAATTTAGTGACATAAGTGAGAAGTGGGACGCGACTAATGGTAAAAATGAAAATTTCCGATGTTTGTTTCGAAGTATCACGGCAGTTTGAAGAGTGATGGAAAGAATACGGAAAAGTGGCACTGAAGCAGTTCTCCAAGTCAATACTAATGGCTCGGGCTCGTACTTCCTTCGTCTAAAACGTCCAAAACAGAATTTACTTTAGCGGCTCTTTCTGAAAGGCGTGAATGCAAATAAAAAACCGACCATAGAAGACCGGGAGTGTACAAAGATTCGTTGAGCTTGGGCACTGGCTATAAGGCTTTAAGGACGCGTTTTAAAGCGCTTTGGTTTCTGTCTTATTTTTAGCTTTTCGGTTATATTGGTAGTGTAGCGTCTGTTAGTTTGTCTAAGTTATTTAATTAAAGAAAAATATAAAAAAATATTATTATATCTCTATGATAATACAAAGAAAAAGAAGGAAAAAAAAGTTATGTTACGAAATCAACACGTTTCAAACAATTTTTAACTTTTAAAGGCTAAAATTCAGAAATCATTACTATTTAGAACGGGCTTAAAAGTTTGGCCATTGGCACGACACAAGGCATGCAAATGCAAACCCGCGGACAGGGATGCATAGAAAGGTCGGCTGCCAGTTTTTTCTGCTGGGCTGCGACAAGATAAGCAAGTAGTAGGATGCTTGTAGTTCGTGCCACAAGTGCAGCAGCGGTAATATGGGCAGGTCATCGAACCACTTGCGTCGATCACCATCGTCGACAAATTAAACAGAAATATATATAGGAGTATTTCTCTGTCAAGTAAGAAGACGAATGTGCTGCTATTATTCCAAGCATCACGTATCAATTGCCGCGCGTCACAGTGCAACGGGCGCAGCAGAGTGCTACGGCGCTACCACGGACCGCGCGGGAAGGAGAGGCCGCGCCGAGCCGCATGCGGGCTGCGGAGAAATGCCGGCCGTTCGCCGGGGGTAGCCGGCACAGCCCGTACGGCTGCGTGCCGTCGTGGCCTGGCGGCGTATGTGAGGTCGTGACAAGTGTGGAGGAAAGGGGAACTCTCGTTTCTGGCCTCTCCCTGCAAACTGCAAACTGAAAGCGCCGGCCTGGTGAGTTGCAGGAATCCACGGTAGTCTGAACAGAGCTGGAAATTAATGGAGACAGAAAGTAGCACACAAGCAGCCTCCCAAGATTAAACGGCGTGGAACTGAAGGGACCAGCGAGGGGGTGCAACTGGGCAAAGATTCGTCGTGAGCTTAGGCACTGGTTTTAGCCTAAAAGATAAGGTTCTTAGCACTGCACAACACCAAAAGTGGGATACTAAAAGAGGTGGAGTCTTCTCACCTGGACATGTCTACTACGGCAAGAGGCGCGCGCGAATTGCCTGCCTTTGTGTTCCCGCCTTCTGGCTAGCTAGCTTCTGAAGATTTCTGAAGATGTCCTCACAGATTTCTCAACATGTCCTCACAGAGTCTAGTTGCTAATGTTCGGACACAGATTTCTCAAGGTTATAGCGTCTCTTTCGTTGCAAATGATCCACCAAACAAAAACAACTAGGCTGTTCCATCCTTTTTCTGACTGATCGATCAACTAGGCTGCTAGTTTGAGACCACCAGTCCTGCAGGCCTGAATATTAGTGGGTACTAGCTAGCTAGCTAGCTGAGTTGAGCACTTCTCTGCAGGTTTCAACATGGTGTATGAGCATGATCCCAGCAGATGCAAGGCCGTCTCGTTGTGAATCTGACGGAGTGGACATACGGGATGACGAGGCCCAAACTCGGCGAGCCAATTTATCCGCCGTCATAATCGACAATTAGAAACCGTGCAGTTCCACGTATATATCACACACTTCGATATGCAGTACACGTATTGCTTTTTTTTAGATAAAGGATAGAAATATCCGGCTTCATCTATCAACCGATAGAATCAGGCCAATTATTACAAAAGGTAGCCCAAAGGCTGGCCCAAAAGCTGGAAAAGGTTCCAACTTTACAGCAAAACACATGGAGAAATAAAACGCAAGTAAAGTTTTGACTAAGAAAGGCCAATAAATCTTGTTGATAACCATCCATTGGAACCGAATAATTGCAAAGCTGACGACTCAAGATGTTGCCCAGCTAAGACCAAGCGATCCCGTAGATCATCACGTCGCTGCAACTTTGCCCACTGTCGGAGCCAGTGAGTTCCCCTGAATAGTACCTGCAAAAAAGATTTTGGTCTACATTTGTCAAAAACCACCTCGTTTCTTGTTATCCAAACTGCCCAACACAGTGCCGATGCTGCTGTCAATAACAATGCGTTTTGTTTCTTATTACCCTTCTTTGACCACCCATTAAAAAGGTCATCTATACTATGTGGAGGTGTTAGTCCGAACAGTAAATGTACCGCTCGCCACAAAAACTTAGCATAGAAACAGTCCAGAAAAAGGTGATGAATAGTTTCTAGAGAATGACAGAAGCAGCACTTCGTGTCACCGTTCCAGTTCCGCCTAACTAGGTTATCCTTAGTTAAAGTCACCCCCTTTTTAAGGTACCACATAAATATTTTTATTTTTGAAGGAACCTTAATTTGCCAAATATCTTGTGACACTCGCACTCCATTGTTAATTAACGCAGCATACATGGATTTAACAGAGAAAATTCCTGATGAATGTAACGCCCACACAAAAACATCCCTTTCTTCACATAAGTTTACATCCTGTAAAGAGGCAACAATTCTGTGCCAATCCCTTAGGTTTGTGTCCACTAAATTACGGCGGAATGAAATATTTAGTGGGGATGAACTAAGTATTTGTGCCACAGTGTCTTGTTTCCTTCTTACGATATTGAACAACGATGGAAATCTATCTTTTAGTGGTTTGCTCTCCAACCAAGTGTCAAACCAGAATCGGATTTGCGACCCGTCTTTCACTTTGAAGGAACCAAAACCCATGAAGGTGTCTTTTACATTCATCAAGCTTTTCCAAAATTGAGAATCTGTTGGTTTTTTAACGCAGCTCCCTAGTGGCTTATCTTTTATGTATTTATTCCGCAAAAGTTCCTGCCACATGCCATCCTCATTTAACAATTTAAATAGCCATTTACTCAACAAGCATTTGTTCTGAATGTCCAAATTTTGTATGCCTAAACCACCTTGTATTTTCGGTTGGCACAAGATTTCCCATTTGGCTAGTCTATATTTTCTCTTGTGTTGATCGTTTTGCCAATAAAATCTTGATCTAAAACAATTGATTTTGTCTAACACTCCCCGTGGGATCTCAAAAAAAGACATCATAAACATCGGTAAACTAGAGAGCACCGAGTTTATTAAGACCAATCGACCCCCAACCGAAAGCATTTTGCCTTTCCACCCGCTGAGCCGCTTTTCAATTCGGTTCTCAATCATTTGCCAATCTGTATTGGTTAATTTCCTAGTATTCATTGGTAAGCCAAGATAGCGAAATGGGTACTTCCCCACTTTACAACCAAACAACTGCGAATAGTACACTACCTGATCTTGTGCTTTCCCAAAACAAAAGATCTCACTTTTATGAAAGTTTATTTTGAGCCCTGATAGTTGTTCAAAAGTACTAAGTATTAGTTTCATATTTATCGCTTTCTCAACATCATGACTCATAAAAATCACCGTGTCATCCGCATACTGGAGAATGGATAATCCATCTGGAATAAGATGAGGAATAACCCCTTCAACTTGCCCTGCTTCCTTGGCTCTAGCAATCAGTATGGCCAGCATGTCCGCCACTATATTAAATAGTATGGGCGACATTGGGTCACCCTGCCTTAAGCCTTTTCTTGTTTAGAAGTATGAACCTAGTTGGTCATTAACCTTAATATTAACATTTCCTCCTTGCGTGAACTTCTCCACCCATCTACACCATTTTTGTGAAAATCCTTTCATCCTTAGTGTTTGTTGTAAAAAACTCCATTTTACCTTGTCGTATGCTTTTTCGAAATCAATTTTGAAAATAACCCCATCCTGCTTCTTCGAGTGAAGTTCATGTATCGTCTCATGGAGTATTACCGCACCCTCCATGATATTTCTGCCAGGAAGAAAGGCTGTTTGTGTTGGTCTAATAATCTTCTGGGCTACGGTAGATAATCTATTAGTTGCCACCTTGGTGAAGATTTTAAAGGAGACATTCAACAGACAAATTGGTCTGTATTGTTGAATCACTTTCGCATCCTGCTGCTTAGGTAGCAAAATTATTGTTCCGAAGTTAAGACTGTTTAGTGGCAAGGATCCCTGATGGAAATCCTTAAACAGAGCCATCAGATCATCTTTAATTAAAGTCCAGAAGACCTGATAAAACTCTGGAGGGAAACCATCCGGTCCTGGCGCCTTATTATGATCCATTTGGAAGATTGCAGTCCTTACTTCATCTTCTGTAAAGTCAGCTGTTAAAACCTCATTTTCCAGTGCAGAAACTTGAGGAATATCCTCGGTTTGTAACTCATCCAAAGAGATGGTAGAATTATCCGATGGGTCAAATAGTGTTTTATAATAATTGGTAATATGCTTTTTAAGTTGAGCATCACCACTTATTATATCATTCCCTTCTTCCAACTGGAAAATTCGAGTTTTCCTATGCCGACCATTTGCCAACAAATGATAGTATTTCGTATTTGCATCACCCTCTAATAGATGTTTCGCCTTAGCCCTTTGGTACCATTTTAGCTCCTCTTCACGAAGCAAATCCGCTAGCCTTTCATTTAACACATGTTTTAAGTTCAATTCCATTTCATTGAGCATAGAGCTCTCTGCCTTCTTGTCCAGTTCGTCTAGTTTATTTAAAATTGTCACTTTTTCTTTCTTATAAGCACCACTCACGTTTTTTGCCCAACCTCTGAGATATTGGCGTAGCCTTCTGATCTTAGCCTGCCACCGCTCTAAGGGAGTGCCTTCAGTATGTACGCTCTGCCACACCTCTCTTACTATGTCACTAAAACCATCTCTCAGCAACCAACCCAATTCAAATTTAAATTGGGGTTGATAAGATGAGGATGCATTGTTTGTGCACCATAACAACGGAGTGTGGTCAGAAATATCTCTAGACAATGCAATTACAGTGGTATGTGGATATTTGGACTCAAAATCCGTACAGACCAGAATCCTATCCAACTTTTCGAAGGTTTGGATTTGCAAACGATTAGCCCAAGTAAATTTTCTTCCCGACAATTGTAATTCTCTAAGACTTAAAGTGTCAATCACTGCATTAAACAAGAAAGGCCATCTGTCATTATAGTTGTCATTACTTTTCTCATCAGGGCTACGAATAATGTTAAAATCGCCACCTATAATTATAGGTAAAGCTTCTTTTGAGCATACTCGCACTACTTCTGATAAGAAATTTGATTTTTTCTCTACCTGAGCCGGCCCATACACTGAAATCAAATTAAACTTAAAGTCGTCTTCCTTATGACGAACTTTAAAACGAATAAAAAAATCCCCTTCTTCAATCTCACCAATGTCAAAAGTTGACAAGTTTGTACCAAGGATCATGCCACCAGACCGCCCCCGCGGAGCCATGCAATGCCAAAGAAAATCTCTGCCAGCGCAGATGTTATTCAAAGTCGATTGCGGAAAATTAGCTCTACCCGTCTCTGATAAGGCAATAAAATCTAGGTTCTTTTCTTTTGATAGGTCAGATAGGAATCTAAATTTT
Source organism: Dendrocalamus latiflorus (assembly GCA_017311315.1). NCBI lineage: Eukaryota > Viridiplantae > Streptophyta > Magnoliopsida > Poales > Poaceae > Dendrocalamus > Dendrocalamus latiflorus. Next base: position 16,633,690 of record CM029675.1, read on the forward strand.
TTAGGGTCAGCAAACCCATTACAGTTCCAGAAAATACCTTTCATCTAGATCGTCTTGCTTATTTTTTCTTGTTCCTAGAACGTGACCTTTTGAATTGTGATAAAGGAGTCTGTAGACACAAAGGGTCACAACCCCCATCACCAAGGCCTTCTGAGCTTTCTAAACAAATAAGATTCAAGGCTTCTAAATCTATATTGTCTTCTATGGAACAAACAGAAGAGGCAACTTCTAACTTGTCCTCCTCTACCCGAACAGAATCATTCACCCTGTGTGCTTCTAAATCTTTTAAAGAATTTAAAGAAAGCGACACAGTTTGTTCATTATTACCAAGAAAAACCCCTATCGAATTAGTTGTAGCTAACAAAATGGAATCATGTAAAGTATGGAAAGAGCTTGGATAAGATCCAGTACCTTTGGCTGAATAAGAGTCCAGATTTTTGCGAGCTTTCAATTTCGACGCCTTCTCCAAAGAGTACACGTATTGCTATGTTAAGTACGAGAACAAATGCGCAGTTATTCCGAGCATCACTTTATTTATTTTGCTTTGCCAAGCCAAAGCACGTACATCGGCAAGCCCAGTCCAGAAGCATTACATAATATGTTGTCAAAACAAAGCTTTCGTATAGAGCAATGTTACAGACTCATATACGTTTATATTTTGTGATGGTGGAATTGCAGTCTTGGAGCACAGTCCTAGTAGTGTCCACCACCTCCACCAGAGCCATACCCATACCCGGAGCCAGAGCCATATCCAGAGCCTCCGCCTTGGCCGCCACCACCTCCGCCGCCACCGCCACTTCCGTATCCCCCACCATGGGTGCCGCCTTGCCCATATCCACCACCAGACCCGTATCCAGAGCCATAGCCACTGCCAGAACCACCACCTTGACCACCACCGCCGCCGCCGCCACCACCGTGTCCACCTCCACCACCACTAGCACCACCTGCGCCAGATCCGTACCCAGAGCCATAACCCTCGCCTGACCCATGACCGGACCCCGCACCGCCACCTTGACCACCACCGCCTCCGCCGCCTCCACCACTCCCATAACCACCAGCACCCAAAGCGCCACCGCCAGCCCCATAGCCAGAGCCATACCCTTGCCCAGAACCATACCCAGAGCCAGATCCACCACCCTCACCACCACCACCTCCACCACCGCCACCATGACCGTACCCACCAGTAGCACCTCCACCAGCTCCCTCACCATAGCCCGAACCATACCCGGACCCATACCCCGATCCACCATTACCACCACCTCCACCTTCACCACCACCACCCCCTCCACCGCCACCTTCCCCACCAGCGCCATAACCCAGGAGGGTTCGGGCACTTGTAGTCATGCCTAAGCTAAGAAGGACAAGGATGGCCAGAGCCAAATGCATAGTAGCCATCTTCACTTGTTAGGCAGCTGCTTTCAGTGCAAGTGTGGTTGTGTGGCGAGAGAGAGGGGCGGAGGTATTTATAGGGCGCTTCTTGTGTGTGCATGGCTTCCACCGGTGGCTCACTGAATGGTGCAAAACTAAAGGCCAAAGCTTCAATGCACGTAGGTAGAGTTTGGACGCGTTTGGTGTGAAACGAGGACCAGTAGTAGTGTTGTAGTGCTAGTGGTTATCGCCTTTCTTGACATTTTAGAGAGCGGTGTGTGATGTTACTTGTGTTGGGTTTGCTTTATGCTTTCCCTTTTCTCTCTTGCTTTTCTGTAACCAAATGATTGATGTATTGGTGAAGCTATATACTTGTAGTATACACGCATTCACACCAGCTGATCATTAGCCACTCATTTCAGTTATTAGCTTCACACGGACAACAAATTATGTATCCTTGAGGTGGCGTGCATACAGATTACCAATCAAAACAACGAATTGAAACACGTATGAAGTATACATACTAGTACAGAGGCCACTGTGAATTTGTAATCCCAAAAAGATTGTAGAAGAACTCAACAGAAATTATGTCTGGAGAAAACACATATTTCAGTCGGAGAGATGCATTAATCATGTGACAAACATGATATTACACTACACTGTACCACTGCTATGTAGTAGCAGTCGTCAAGCCGCCCGACAAGCTGCATGTTACACTGACTGTCGTGTTGCATTAAGCTTCCCAGGAACAAAATTCGGACTTAGATTGGTAGATTGATACATAGGAAGATGCAAACAAATTAACAGAGGCAGCAGGTCAAGAAAAGCAAAGCGTCGTACTTACTGAATGCTGTGTTGTCTGATTGCTACCAGTTTCAATTTGGAGGATTGACACTAGGACCCAGGTAAAGAACAGCGTACAGAGGAAAAGGAGGAGGAAACAGAGAAGTGGACAAGAATGGCAGCAGTACAACACTGCATATTTTAGTTTCGCAGACAAAAATTTGGACCTGAAATCAGGATATGTGATTTCTGAACATGATAGTGTTCTTGCGATTGCAAATCCAAATTCGAGTTATTCTCTAATCTTCTGTCTGAACTAGCAGGAAAAACTAAGCTGCGTATGCTATTTTTAGTTAGTTTAGATCCATCACACAAGTAGCAGATAAGTTTGCACAGAAATTGGAACTTGGAAGAGCTCCAGAGTTCAGAGTAGCGCTGATACAGCTTCTCAAATCAACAATAGTGAGCTGACAAGGGCCAAAGCCAGGGGAGAAGTTTAAATGTCGATGCAAGATTGTTTATGGACATTTTCCTAAAAGCTTCGGTTAATAAATTGGTTGACGCAACTGGAAATATTCAGAGAATTCAAAAATAGAGTTTTGTATATGATCATCTGATATCCTTCAGGAACTGTATGTTGTATAATCAGTTAATCATCAGGCTTGTAGAAATGGAACTGAATTTGTGTCTGATTATAACTTATCTTTGATATGCAACATGATTTTAACATTGAGAGATCGGTCGTGCCCGAAAAGTGCAGAAAAATTTCCTTCTTACATCATCTACATATTTACTAGCTTGACATGTACCGTAAATTCTTTGTGCTTGCATATCACACTTCTTCAGTTAAGTAAAAAGCTCCATGTATACAGAAGTATGATCTTATTCCACAGATCGTTTTATTCATCAGGCTTTGCCAAGTAAGTAAGGCGGCAAGCAGAATACACTATTACATATACTCAAAAGTCTCAAACTCTTCGTAAAGCAGTGAGAGAGACAGACTCATCACTGATGATACATTTTTAACAATAGACTGTTGCACTTGGCTCTGAAATGAGCTCAGTAGTGTCCGTTGCCGCCGCCGCCACCGGAGCCGTAGCCATATCCGGAGCCGGAGCCGGAGCCGGAGCCCCCACCTTGGCCGCCACCACCGCCGCTTCCATACCCTCCACCGTGAGCACCACCCTGCCCATACCCGCCACCAGATCCGGAACCATAGCCTGAGCCGCTGCCAGACCCACCACCTTGGCCACCACCGCCTCCGCCGCCTCCCCCACTCCCATACCCGCCAGCACCACCGGCACCGCCAGCCCCATAACCAGAGCCTTGCCCCGACCCAGACCCCGCGCCACCGCCCTCGCCGCCACCGCCTCCGCCGCCACCACCATGCCCATACCCACCACCGGCAGCACCCCCACTGCCACCTCCCTCACCGTACCCGGACCCAGACCCATACCCCGACCCACCGTTACCACCGCCACCACCCTCACCGCCGCCGCCGCCTCCTCCGCCGGGGCCATGGCCCAGGAGGCTGCGAGCGCTGGTGGTCATGCCTATGCTAAGGAGTACAAGGACGGCAAGGGCCAAATGCTTAGTGGTAGCCATGGCTGCTAGGCTGCTAGCTACTTCAGTGCGTGGTTGGTTGTGTGATGGAGTTAATGGAGCTGGGGTATTTATAGGGTGCAGCCGTGCATGGCGATCGGTAGCTCGGCGTCTGCATGGTCCAAAACGAGAGGCTAACCCACGTCGAGTTTGGACGCGTAGGATCGATGCGTGTGAAAGGAGGACCAGGAGGGTGCAGTGCTGGTGCCGGTGGTTGTTGCCTTTCTTGACACTTGAGAGAGCGGTGTGTGATGTTACTAGCTAATTGGTATTTTTTTAAATGCTTTATGCTTCCTTTTTTGTTGCTTTTTGTAAGGTAGAATTATTCGGATTTTATTGCATTCTGTCCGTACCTCAAGGTCATCTGACGTTATTTTCTTGAGGGCGACTTCGGTTCACAGTTAACTCGAAACACATCAGCTTAAGGGCCTGTTTGGTTCATGACCAGAAGTTGTCTAGCCACAAGTTAGGCGTGCCACAGTTTTTAGGTAGCTGTTTGGTTCACTGACGTAACTGTGGCATGCCACACTTTCTTAGCACCCGACCCCACACGTCATAGACTCAGTTTCTTGCCAAACTTTGCCACAAGTGTGGCTTCGATTTTGTTAGCCACACTTTCTGTGGCAGCCACATATTGCCTAAGTTTAGGCATGGCAAGGTTAGGCACAAACCAAGCAGGCCCTAATTCTGCATGCGTAACTTGTATGTTGAAACAAGATTCGAAAAATTGTATGTCTTATATTTTGAAACGATGGAGTAGGATTTTGTTTTGAAACGATGTCTAATATAGTATTATTTTGTAGACAATGAAAACGAAAGATATTACTGCGTCGGCATGGTTAGTAAATATTGCATAACTAATTAAACAGTTAGAATCGCTTTTATAAAATCACCACTGTCCCCAGAAGGAGCCTTACCGAAAGAAATCGATCATCAGTGAATCACAACTAGTCAAATGGAAGTAGTCTTCAACTGAAAATTACCACTCTCATCTCAGGTGCCGACCTCGATTGGATATTTGGATGTACTGAACCAGCCTGTCTGCGTGCGACCATCGAATTTCCACATGAAGACCATTTCTACTGGAGTAATTTGACGCTTTGTGCATGTGAAGTCAATTGTGTCAAAAAAAAGTTTTCTATTGGTTGGGCCTTTTCAGTTATTCTTTTCTAACGTGGGTTATCTTATCATACTTAGTTGGCGCTCTCCCTAAGCATGGTTTAGTAGTTATTCTTTTCTAACGTGGGATGTCTTATCATACTTAGTTGGCGCCCTCCCTAAGCATGCTTCAGTATGAGAGGAAAATAAACAGCATGCCATAACTTAATTGACACTTAGTGAAGAAGAGAAATTAAATATGGTTACTGATAAAAATTAGACGTCGGGTCTAACTATGGAACGTGTTGCAAAAGTCGATTTGAGTGTTGTAATTGTCCAATCGATCGAAATGTCCCTGCAGTTTATTTGAGATGTTGCCGCACGAAAAAGTTACACACTTACACTGCAACTATTGTATATAAGTACTACATACAAGTCTGCAATAATATCCTATATGAACTGATGCAACAAGCGTCTGATAGTTGGACATGTTAGATATGCCTAGCGGCATCGAGAGAGTATATATTTTTCATTTTGTAAATTTAAATGACCGAAAACGATTATTGACATAATTTTAAAAACAACATTTATCAATGTACTCGTTCACTCAAACAGGCTGCATTGCGATAAGAAGCATAAGGAATCGATGTTCACATCAGAGCTAGACTCCAAAGTACTCTCTGGCTCTCTGCAGATTATCTTCAAAGTACCTTTTTGATTTTTGAAGGCCAAGACAATTGCTAGCTGAGATATTTTGAGGAATACTACTCACTCGATCGACCTCTTGTGCCGACTATGCGTACTCGTTGTTTCCCTGTCGCCGCGGGCAATGCACTTTCCACATGAACGACTGTTTCGACCAACCAATTTGACGCTATATGTGCGAGTCCACTGTGTTCTCGAGCGACTGGACTTGGAGTGTGCTGTGCCAACTAACGCGCTTTGAATTGCACAGCATATATGCCATATGTTAGATTGAATCAAAGTTTGTGAAATATAGTAAGAGTATATATGGTATCAAGAATGAAGAAGACGAATATTGTAAAGAGAATCAAAATAAAATTGTTGAAGCAACCACGATGAGAGAAAAAAGATTTAATGAAACCAACCTCAAAAGAGTACAAGGTATTGTCGCTCACTCACAATCCTCTTAAATCTTTTAGAATTCTCGAATCCTTGCCTTATACAAAAATATAGTGCTACAGAATATCCTAGTCTCTAATCCTCTCATGTGCTCTTTGCTTTAGATGAGTAGGCTTGTTTGTTTCGTTGCTTGGTTACTTCTCCATGGTCACCCACCATGGTTTATATAGTCGATCCTAACCCTTCTCCAAAATAGAGAAGGAATTCTAATTCAAATAGAAGTAAGACTCTTAATCCTAATAGGATTCATCTAAGACTCTTATTGCTCATCAAATGTGCCAAAACTAATAGTTAATACAAAAATCAGTCGTATCGCACTCACATGCCCTAGTCATACCGATTTTGTGGTAGTGCCGCATTTAACCTGTGGTAGTACCATTTTTCAGAGGGGAGAAAATCTCCTAAAAATATACCTTTATGCAAAATAGCTAGCACCAAGTAAAACACGATCATACCGCAGATGCGGTAGTACCGGACATAAAATGTGGTCATACCGTTGCGATAGTACCATTTCAATTAAAGTCCAAAACAGCGCCTCTATGGAAAAAACGTACCGATATGTAATACCCGGTTGTACTGATGCAGTGGTACTACTGAGGTTACAACAACGGCCATACCGGTTTTCAAAGAAAAGTTTAGAGATGTTTAACGCATTAAATTCCAAATGCACGCATGCACTAAAATTGATTAATGTGGCACAAGATTATCTTCAAACTACTAGCTATGACCCCTCTTAATACTATCACATTGGCCTTGTCTGGGTGATAATGAATCTCGACACTGTAATCCTTTATCAACTCCAACCATCTTCTTTGCCTTAAATTAATATCGTCTTGGGTAAAGATATATTTTAAGCTCTTATGATCTGTGTAGATCCCACAACGATTACCCATGATATACTGGTGCCAAATTTTCAAAACACAGACATCGACTGCTAACTCTAAATTATGCATAGGATAATTCTCTTCATGCGGCCTCAACTGACGTGAAGCATACACTACTACAGAAAGCCTAATACTAGACGCCAAATCACAGACGGTTTGACAAAACCGTCTGTGGCCGACACTAACACAGACGATTTTAATTTGGACACCGTTTGCGTTGATGGCGTCGGAGAAAACGAGTATCACAGACGGTTCTTACCGATGAATCGTCTGTGATATTTCAGTATCACAGACGGTTTTTATTAAAAACCATCTGTGATAATATAGAATTATCACAGACGGTTTTTTTTATTAAAAACCATATATGATAAGCTGATTATCACAGACGGTTTGTATTAAAAACCGTCTGTAATAATCTCAAAATTATCACAGACGGTTTTTAATAAAAAAATTGTCTGTGATAATGGCGATAGACATTTATTGTGCCACTCAGATTCGCATCTGTCTTCATTTCGATCTAGATCTAGCCGGTGCTGCACTCTTTCGCTCATGAGGCAAGCTAGATGATTTCAGGCCAATTAATTTGGTGGGAGGAGACAGAGATTGAGCTTTGAAGATTCATACGTTCCTGGTTGCTCTAGATATGGTAAGAGTATATATGGTATCAAGAATGAAGAAGATGAATATTGTAAAGAGAACCAAAATAAAATCATTGATGTAACCACGATGAGAGAAAAAAGATTTAATGAAACCAACCTCAAAAGAGTACAAGGTATTGTCGCTCACTCACAATCCTCCCAAATCTTTTAGGATCTTTGGATCCTTGCCTTATACAAAAATATAGTGCTACAGAATATCCTAGCCTCTAATTCTCTCATGTGCTCTTTACTTTAGATGAGTAGGCTTGTTTGCTTCGTTGCTTGGTTACTTCTCCATGGGCACCCACCATGGTTTATATCGTCGATCCTAACCCATCTTCAAAATGGAGAAGGAATTCTAATTCAAATAGAAGTAGGACTCTTAATCCTAATAGGATTCATCTAAGACTCTTACTGCTCATCAAATGTGCCAAAACTAGTAGTTAATATAAAAATCATTTTTATCGCACTCACATGCCCCAGTCATACCGATTTCGTGGTAGTACCGCATTTAAGTTGTGGTAGTACCATTTTTCAGAGGGGAGAAAATCTCCTAAAAATATACCTCTATGCAAAATAGCTACCGCCAAGTAAAATACAATCATACCGCAGATGCCATAGTACAGGACATAAAATGTGGTCATACTGTTGCGATAGTACCATTTCAATTAAAGTCCAAAACAGCACCTCTTTGGAAAAAAACGTACTGATATGTAATACCCGGTTGTACTGATGCAGTGGTACTACTGAGGTTACAACAGCGGCCATACCAGTTTTCAAAGAAAAGTTCAGAGATGTTTAACGCATTAAATCCAAATGCATGCATGCACTAAAATTGATTAATGTGGCACAAGATTTTCTTTAAACTACTAGTCATGACCCCTCTCAATACTACCACATTGGCCTTATCTGGGTGATAATGAATGCTAACACTGTAATCCTTTATCAACTCCAACCATCTTCTTTGTCTTAAATTAAGATCGTCTTAAGTAAAGATATATTTTAAGCTCTTATGATCTGTATAGATCTCACAACGATTATCCATAATATACTGGTGCCAAATTTTGAAAGCATAGACAGCGGCTGCTAACTCCAAATCATGCATAGGATAATTCTCTTCATGCGGCCTCAAATGATGTGGAGCATAGGCTACCACTTTTCTATCTTGCATCAATACACATCCTAAACCTTTGCAGAAAGCATCACAATAAATCTCAAAATTCTTGTTAATGTCTAGCAACACTAACACTGGTGTAGTGATCAAACACTCATTCAATTTCTAAAAACTGTTCTCACACCCTGGTGTCCAAACGAATTTGTTTTCCTTCTTCATTACTATTCCCAAAACACCTTATTCATTAAATACATGAAATAAGCTGGGACATTGGTTAAACCGAAAGACATCACTATGAACTCATACAACCCATAGCGAGTAGAGAACACTATTTTGGGAATATCCTCTTGACGGATTTTCAACTGATGATATCCTGATCTCAAGTCAATCTTGGAAAACACTCCAACTCTCTTCAGCTGATCAAACAAATCATCAATTATGGGTAAAAGATACTTATTCTTGATAGTAAACTCATTGAGTGCTCGGTAATTCACACACATACTCTGACTACCATCCCTTTTCTTGACAAACAACGCCGAGGCTCCCCATGGCGATGAACTAGGTATGATGTAACCTTTGTCTTGCAGCTTCTGGATATGTTTCTTCTATTCTGCCAACTCATTAGCAGGCATCTGATAGGGTCTCTTGGATATAGGACAGGTACCAAGTACTAACTCAATTAAAAACTCAACCTCTCCATACATATGGCCATTACTAATGACACTACCCATGTCATGGTACTCAAATTTTATAAGTATGGTTGTCCACCATGATTCAATATCTCACTAAGTTAAAATTAATTAATTAATTAATCCACATATGATAATAAACCCAACGTACTACAAGCATGGCTAAGTAAACTAAACGTACAACCCATGTGATAACTAGTATTGCATCACTAGGTAAACACCTATCCTGTGGTGATATTGGAATCATGGCTTTTGAATTATCAAGGTGGAATTAATCAAGTTGGACAACAACTATCAGATACAAAGGTTTGCAATAAAATAGCAATACATGATAAATTTAAAACAAAATAATAAATAATATATTTGAAAACTAGGTTCAACATGATCAAATAATATGACTTGCCTTGGCCTTACTCGGTTACCAACTCTTGATCTTCAGGTCCTACTTCTAGTCCTTCGAAGACGTTATCTAACGAGAGAGAAAGTGAATGAAACACAAATATATCCAAATAAAATCCAAAAACTAAAACTAGAACCAAAAGATATAGGTCAATTTTAGATGAATTTAGAAAAAACAAATCAGGTCAATCGGACCTTGAATGGATAAGAACATGCTCTTGGAATTTTTTTCAGAAAGTAAATTCCTAAAAAAATTAAGAAAAGCTATTGTGCTATAGATTGGGTCCATGGAATAGTACGGTTTACGGTGAACTCGGCTCATGGAACAGTGCACACGAACAGCTCAAATGACATGGCACTAGGGTTGACGTGGCATGACACGTGGCAAGACACGTGTGCGCTAGGGCTGACATGGCTATTGAGGTGGCATGATGGCATGGCTCACAGATCTACGGAATAGTGATATTGATTGGTAGGACCTATGTGTCATAGGCACGGTGCACAAGGACTTAGTTTACGAAGAATGTTACGAAGAATTAAAAAAGGCGACGAGTGTGCGATAATGTTAGGGATGACGTTGGCGGGAGCACGGACTGGAACGTCCCTTCGGTTGCCAAGTGGGTGTAGATGATGCGAGATGAGGCATCGAGGCATGCGAATAGGAGCAAGGTGGCGAGCGACCAGCGACGAAGGAATAGCTCGGTGGAACACTCATCGACAATGAGATCGACGACGATGGACGACGCCGGAGAAGACGAAGCGGCGGATGGCTTCGGCAAAGATGGCGATGAAAGCAACGACAAAGGCTTCGGGGGCTCGGGAACAATGGCACGAGAAGAGAGGATGACGGTGGCGCTTAGGATGGGAAAACGAGGGGCTCGGCCGGCTATTTATGCACAGAAGCTGAGGAATCTGGGGAGGACACGGAATGAGAGTCCATGGCGATGATGACACATATGCCGAGGCATCTCTGGCTCGAACTCGATGGAGACTCCATCGAAGATGATGAACAGTGCGGGGGGCTTCCGATGGGCGACACGTGTTAAGGCGTGGTGATCGGACGACGAGCGTGGATGACAACTCGGATGACCGACATGTGGACAATGCTGGTGAAGTGGGCTGGTGGGTTGGGCTGAGAAAAAGAATGGGCCAGGCCCTAGGGTTTCGGCCCAAGAGGCCTTTAAGATTTTCTAGGGATTTCTAAGTTTAGATATTGGATTAAATCTATTTGAGCTCTAGAAAATAGCAAATAAATCCAAAAAAAAGTCCAAAAAATTTCAAAAAAAAAATCCTTGAGGTTAATTCTTTGAAGTTTAATTTACTCACATTAAGCTTTAATTTCTAAAAATTCAAATTAAGCTTTAATCAATTCTAAAAAATCCAAATAGTGAATTTTATTTTAAAAACCTCAAAAAGACTCTGAAAAATAAGATGTCACACTCTCTAGGTGATAATCTCTAACAAAGAGAGATCAAACTTTAATACCACCTGTAGAATCAAGGATAACTGACTAGCGCGGGTGAATAGGAGGTTATTAAATTTTTTTGGCTAAATCATGATTTCTAGGCAAGTATGAGCTAAAATTCTTTTTTGCACAATTCAAACCCTAAAAGTTCTAAATCTCACTATGACACCAACAAGCTAAAGCTAGGCAAGATACAATTATAGCTAAACAAGTTAAGCAATTAATCACTGAAATGTAAATATAGAAAGTAAAGGGCAAGAGAAATAAATCGCACAAAGAACAAAAGAAATTTTTTCTGTGGTCTCAAAGACTTACTGATCTTCCCTAGTCCACGTTGAGATTGCTTGAACGAATCAAGTTGGCTCATTGCGCAACTTGAGCCTTTCCTCAATACACTAGGGTAGCTCTTTCCCGCTTTGGGAGTTGAGCTCCAACCCCACACCAGGTCTCTTCACAAGCTTCTTGAAGAGATCGCTGGGCTAACTCCTTCAAGCAGTCTAGGCTACAACAACCATCAAGCGTAACAAGTCAATGACGCTCGCATGAAAATCTTCAAGCGCCACAAAGATCAACCAAATGATGCAATGCACTTAAATACTTTGAACAACCTCTAAACATGAAACTAATGCACTATAGCTGAAGAGAGGGATGCACTGGCTCATGAATATTTAATTGGGGTCTAAGAGAGTACCCTTGCTACTAGTGGAGATGTATTTATAGTCTCCACCAACCAGAGTGACCGTTAGGGGTAAAATCCCTAAAAATCAGGTGGAGCGATACTACTGCCATGAGGTGGCCACTACTACTATACCCACTATTCAATAGTTATTTAGTGCTCATTAAATATGCCAAAACTAGCCATTAATACAAAAATTAGTCCTAACACACTCACATGGCTTGGTAATACTGATTTCGCAGTAGTACAATTTTCCAAAGGTGAGAAAATCTCCCAAAATGTACCTATTTGAAAAATAGCTACTGCCAACTAAAATGTGGTCATACCATAGATGCGGTAGTATCGAGCATAAAATGCGATGATACTATTATGATACTACCAGACAAAAACAGTAGTAGTATCGTTTAAGTTAAAGTCCAAAATAGCACTACTCTGGAAAAAGCTTACTGATAGGTAATACCCAATAGTACCAATGCAATGGTACTACCGCGGTTACAACGGTGGTCATACTGGTTTTCAAAGAAAAATTCAGAGCGGGTTAATAAATTAAATCCAAATGCATGCATGCACTAAAATTGATCAATGTGGCACAAAAGTATTTTCAAACTACTAGCCATAACCCTTCTTAATAGTACAACATCTAGCCTACCAATCCGGTCTTAATCTAACATACGCCAAGACTGATAAAATCTATAAAAGATGTCCTTAGGCCATTTTATACCTTTGCCTTGAGCCTTGCTTTGAGCCATGTCAATTCTTAGTCATCCTTATATGCTTTTTCTATGATATCCGCCAAATCGGGGACTAAATCTTTTAATTATCTTAACAAAACACATTAGCCTCTTAAATATAGTTGTCATTAATTACAAAAACTATTTTTAAGGACCTAGATGCTTCAATGCATCCTTCATTTGCTTCAAACTCGGACAGTCTTTTATTATGTGACCTTCATTGTCACATAGATAGCATACAAGTGTGCCGTTGGTCTTGCTCTTCTTCTTCCTATGACCTTTGCTTCTGACTACAACAGCTACTGCAACTAATGCTTGATCGCCCGAGGATGAAGATTACGATGAAATTTTCAAGAACTTCGCCTCCAATAGATATACAACTACCTCATTGAAGTTGAGAGTGACTTTTTCAACAAGAATATTCATCGCCAATTACTCATATGATAGTGGTAGAGATGATGCCAGTACGATGACTTTGTCGTTCTTCTCAATTTTCGTATTCATACTAGTTAGCTGTGTAATAAGTTTGTTGAAGACATTGAGATGATCAATGAACCGTGTACTTTCCTTCATGCACAACTGATAGTTGTCGCTTTAGCACCCACCAGTTTGTTAGTGACTTTGCCATATATGGTTCTTCTAAGTCACTCTATAATTTTTCGGTGAATTCTCCTTAATCACCAATTACTTTACCTTACTTGGAGAGACATAAACAGATTATACTGACAGATTTTTGCTCCATCACCTTCCAGTCTTCATCAGACGTTTTTTTCGGTTTGTCCCCTTTAAGAGCATCGATTCTGTTGGATAAGGACATTATTCACTACATATTGCCACACGCTGAAATTTCTTTTGCCATCAAATTCCTCTACTTAATTCCACATTGTCGACATCGATTTTGATTTTGTGGCACCTGATGCTTTACCGACCTTCACACAAATCAGATAAATCTGGCATTGGCTCTGATACTACTTGTTGCACTCTGATACCTTCTTATGCACAGCAACCCCTGGATCGAATCAGAGTTTGTGAGATACAACACGAGCGTGCACTGTATCAATAATGAAGAAGATTAATCTCATAGAGAAAACCAAAATGACGAAGTCGAAGCAATCACGATGAGAGAGAAAAAATTTTGGTGAAGCCGTCCTCAAATTCTTTTAGCACAACCTAAAAAAAGTACAAGAGATTGTCGCTCACTCACAACTCTCTCGAAACTTTTAGGACACTCAGATCCTTACTTTATACAAGAATTTAGTGCTAAAGAATATTCTAGCCTCTAATCCTTTTGTGTGCCCTCTGCTTTGGATGAGTAAGCTTGAATATTTCTTTGTTGCTTGGTTTCTTCTTCACGGTCACCCCTATGGTTTATATAGTTTCTTCTAGCCCTTCTCCAAAATAAAGTATGAATCCTAATCCAAATAAGATTAGAAGTTCTAATCCTTATAGAATTTATCTAAGACTCTTCGTATAACACATCTTTTTAAATCGTAAAAGATTAGAATATAAGTTAGAACTTAACACTATACATACATTGCTAGCTAGCGAAACCTTTCCAAGCACCGAGAAGCCAAATTATCATGAGGGAATAATACATGGAACAAGCGAATATGTACATTCTTTTCAATGTGTTTATGCTTTGCTGTGAGGTCAGAAAAAACCAATATATGCATGTGAGAAAATTGATGAAAATTGAAGTCTATAACAATTCAAAATTTAATGGGATTAACCTCACAGATTATGTAACCATGTGCTTGATACCAAAGGGTTGAAGCTTTGGCTCCGCTAACTAGCCACTCACCATAATGAAAATATCTTTTGTAGTATGTGCAAAAAAGAAAGACTATGCTTCATGACCTATAAACCTCTGGGCGCAACATCAGGAGATCAGTAAGTAGGGGTGGGAAACAATAACAGATAATCCGTTTTATCTGATATTTGTATACAAGAAAATGCGAATGTAATAAGCAAAATCTGTATTCGAAAATGTTCATATTTGTATTCAAGAATATTCGTATCTATATTTGAAAATATTCGTATTCACATTCGTATTCAAGAATATTCGTATTCGTATTTAAGACTATTCGATTTGTATTCAATCTATTTCCTATGCAATTCGGAATTTTGTGATTCGAAATTTGCATTTGGGCGGTTTAAAACCGGTAACCGTTTCGGTAACCGGTCAAAAACCGGTGAAAAACCGGCAAAACCATTAAGAATTTATTCTATCGAGATTTGTTACTGAAGTTATAAGAGAATATTTGTATTTGACCGAATTTAAGTATATATTTGATTCAAATTCCTATCTGTTATGATATTGATTCGTATTCGTATTCGAGAATATTTAAATTTATATTCATATTTATTTTAAAAATATAGATTCGTATTTAAAACTATTCGATCATATTTGATTTGTTTGCGCTCTATGCTGGTGTAAAGTTAATTAGCGATTCTTTTTGTTAATTCAGTTGGCCATAATTGCAGCGGTTAATAAAAATATTGCACCATTTTATAAGTGCACATTAACTAGTACTAGTCACATTGCTGGCTAGCTCACCCCTCGTTCGTTAATCTGAAATTTCTCCGATAGATTTTCTTCCCTGCCTTCTCTCCTTTTGCCTTTTAGCATGCGTCGCGCTGTAGGTAGTCCCACGTATGCGACATCTCCCGTTGAGATTTGTGCTGGACTGAGCTGGACCTGGCCGGGTTTGTGGTGGACTAGAGTGCAGTGTGCAGACATATAGAGTACGTACGTGGCTTGGTGTCTAACTAGCCTCATAGGCGCGGCGCCACGCCGCGCCAGCCACCGTGTGTACCGAAGTAAAAGAGGCGATAATCCGTGAGGAGTTTGTAAAAAAAATTTAAAAAAAATCGAGGGCGTATGCGTATTTTCGAAAAAGTCAAAGATCTTTTTCGTATAAAACCGAGGGCCTGTACATAATAGATGAGAAAGTCAAAGGCCTTTTTCGTAAAAAATCGAGGGCCTGTACGTAATAAACGAGGACCCGTACGTAATTTAGAAAACGCGGGGCGCTATCCTGCAAAGTAGAGGGGCCTAAAAAAACTGGCAAGGGCCTTTTCACGAGGAAAAAGGAAAGTCAAAGGCCTTTTTCGTAAAGAACCGAGGGCCTGTACGTAATAAACGAGGACCTGTACGTAATTTAGAAAACGCGGGGCGCTATCCTGCAAAGTGGAGGGGCCTAAAAAAACTGGCAGGGACCTTTTCGCGAGGAAAAAGGACCTTTACGTAATTTTTGGAAAATACAGGGTAAACACCTCCCCCGGCCGTACGTAAATCGCCCCGCCACGCGCCGGCCGGAGCGCGCGGGCGGGGTGACGTGGGCGCGCTCCCCTCGCGCGAAACCCGCGGGGCATAATAGCTCTGATTAGTACTCACTTCAGCGACAAGAGAATGTTACTTTAGGTAAGTATAGTCAAACTGTCTGAAATTTAGTTATGCGTATGTTTTTCTTAATATTTAGATTAAACACATAAACTTACACGTATAAATTTATCTAAAAACTTTTTAAAAATATAAATTTATTAGATTTTACAAATTTGTTAAAATAGAAATTATTAGTCAAAGTTGGTTTCTGAAAACATGTCAACCACTGGCGTGAGCGACGAAGAGGTGGACGCCGTGGAGCATTAGGGCATGTGCGTTGTGCTAATGAGCTAAGAAGGCCAACTCAACTGTATCAACTCGGCTTCGGCTTCTGGCTTATTTTTCACTATTCATAAGTTTCGTCTTTTTCTGAACTTTTGGCTTTTTGTTGAGCTTTTTTGCCGGTTCTTTTTTTCCCGTATTTGTTTGTATTATACGTAATGGGCTAACATATTTTTTTATTTTTAAATTTTTTAAATTTAATTATGCTAAATAAGCCTCTGTCAGCTACAGTGCTTTTTTCAGCCAGCTACAGTGTTTTCAGCCATAAGCCACGAGCTTTTCAGCCGAACCGATCACCACCTAAGTCGAAAACGTCTGCAGTGGTTAGCCTTTACGGTGGGACCCATCTAGATTAAAGAAATGAATTCCTACACAACTTTCCCCAACGGCTGCTAGCCTGCTACTCTTCCCGCGATCCCCAATTCACGCACGGTGTCTTCTCTCGAGCTCTCCTCGCACCCTCTGTCTCCCAAATCCGAGCGGTGCCTCTTCTGAAATCTGTGCGCCATGATTGCCTCCTCCGGCCACTGCAGATCTAGCTTCTTGCCTGTGCGGGTCGGCCTCCTCTGGCTGTGTGACCACCCAGATCCGGCTCCTCCTCCTTCGGTCGTTTTCCCGTATAGATCAGCCTCTCTTCCAACTCCAACTACGTCACCGCAGAGATCTAGCTCCCCTTCCTCCTCCGGCCGCGTCACCGCCGAGATCCAGCTCCTCCTCCTTCGGCCGTGTTCCCGTGTAGATCAACCTCTCCTCTAACTCCGGCTACGTCAACGCGGAGATCCAGCTCCTCCTCCGGCCTATCCCTGTGCAGATCCGGCCGTCATTCTCCTCTGACGTACGGCTCGGCCACATATATTGTATGAATACTATTTCCTATCCTGTTGATCTTCCTCAAATGCATTGGCTTCTTGTAGGCACATATGTTGCACGCTGATAATGTGGTCAAGGCCAACTATTGGAAATAAATTAGTTTTTTTATGTCTCTAGCGCCGGAGCAACTACTTTCTCCCATTCCAGCCATTTTTTCTTAGCATTCTGTGCTGCAATGGCTAGAACCGGTTCTAACAGGCAAAAGGTGCTGTTAACTCCTCTTGGCACATCAATGCACATGCCCTTACGCGCCGGCCAACGTACGCTGTAAGAACGAGCTGCGGCAAGGAGAAAAAGCTGAACAAGCTGACAAGAAGCACGGCGTTCGGAGTACGTAGTAGTCGCATAGCTACAAACTGCAGTACGTTGCGTCAATGACTGACAGATAGAAAAACTTGAAACAATAATGGCAAAATCGTTTGGACGCAATAGCTAGCTGGGAAACTCTCATCTCCTATCTGTAGGACAGCTGACTGCATGTAGCAAGTGTAGGCCCTCTTCATATTTGGGTTATGATCGTGTTTCTAGTTTTTTTCCAGTAAATTATTTTTCTATAGTATCTTATTTTTAAATAAAGTGTTCTTTAAGATAAAGTATACTAAGTCAATTGTATACACATAATCGTATATGAGTTTTTCTCTCCATATGACTTTCTATAAATTGTTACTATTTATAAACTAAAACTAAAATCCATCAGAAAAAGAGAATATAAATATGCCCTAAAAGTGTGACCACTGACCAGAGACCCAGTCCATGGCAGTGCTTACTCCTTAGCACACGGACACAAACATCACAAGCAGGTGTATTGACAATCCAATCCACTCATTGATCGTCGAAGGTCAACAAGAAGAGAAGGGGGTGTGCCTGGGTGGATCTAGTTCTATCACAGCTTAAGACTCTAGTTCGGGATATAGGATTTTTAACAATGTAAAGTTCAGATGAACCCTGAGCACAACCTTTCCCCAGCCTAAGAAGTAGTAATCTCCAGCCCTCTATAGCCCAAGGCGCGACGAAACTCTGGATATGTCATTAAGGTGTACAATATATTCAACAATTTAGGGGCCGTTCTAAATGGCTTTGACTTAAGACTTTTGGCTTTTAGAACAAAAGCCACTTGGAAGCATGAGCTTCTTATTTTGGTTTCTTTTCTTATTTCTTTGCAATGTTTGTAAATATATAACGGTGATTTTATATTTTTTATATTTTTAATATGAATGACTAAAAAAATACTAACAGCAACTACAATATAATTTTAGTCAAAAGTCAATAGCCGAAAATCAAAAGCTGTCAGTTGGAGCCCGAAGTACCGACCAATAATGGCCAGCTGAATTCCAGACGCACCCAATCAACTCCTGCTTTATTTGACAAGCACACACACAGAGCAAGGATGAGCATCAACTCAAAATTTTCAAAAGGGAAAAAAAAAAGAGAAAGTGATGGATCGCGTGGTAGGCCCATGCATGAAAGGTGTAGCCCAACCAACGGCGACTAACTAATTAAAATCACACTCACTCACTCTCACTACCAGTGCATGTCGTCCATGCATGCAATGCAAATCAAGATGACTTTGATGTGCAGTACGTTTTGGTGATTTGGTCACTTAGCTATTGGACGCACGCAAGAAAGGCAAGATGCGTTCCAGCTTGTGCATGTTAATTTGGCTCGCGCTATGCGCACGGCTATCTTCGAACGCAAGCGAGTGACCGGCCGGTGTGGTGTGGTGCCGAATACACACGTAGCTAGCTTAGCTAGGAGAGTATGCATGCATGCATAGGCGTTGTGGATGTGGTTTCAGTGCGGGCGTTAGGTTGGGTCGGAGTGGTGGTGGCACGTCAAGATAGCTAATGGCTACCGTGGTCGTCGTCGTGCTGCTGCATGTTCACGTACTGTTGCACGACGCCCTTTCCGCGGCGGTGCGCGCGACTTTTGGGATAAAGGGTCTTGTTCTAAAGTACCGTGCTTTTTAGATTTTAACTGAAATGATACCGTAGTGTGTTTTTTTGAATTTTAACTAAAATGATATTGTTGATATTGTAGTGGTGGTTAGTTTTTTGAAATATTAAAATAAAGGAAAATAAAAAATAAGAAAAATAAAAAACACACAGATAAAAAGAAAAATGAAAAATGAAAAAATATATTAAAAAGTCAATGTATTTTAAACGTCTTTTGGATCCTGGTTTCAACGGACCAAAACTGGATTGGATGGACCCGTCCTGACCTAACTCGACGGGGACGTGTGCGAGGCCCACGCCGACCGTTGCACAACTACATCAATGGATGGGCCGATGCTAGCACGAGTGGGCCGGAAAATGTTGTGCCGCGCCCAGCCCGTTTTCGTAGACGTGAAAGGGTGTAGCCTTGTCTGGGACGAGCACAAAGTAATGCTGTGGATCTTCGAAAAAAGAAGTAATGCTGTGGATTACTTGTAGTGTAGTCAAGCTAGACATATTGTCGATCCATATATATAGTGCATCTATTATATTATTAAAATATGTTAAACGAATCTTCCAAGTAGAGGCTATAAATTCACATATTGATCGGAGAATAATCTAACCTGTTTATCTTAGTGAGTATAGATTGTAACATTAATTAATCTATTCATATATGTTACATATTTTACAATTGTATAAGAAATACAACTATATTTTTGATCATAATCATTAGAGAATACAAACTTTATTATCAAATAAAAATGAGAAAATTAATTTTATGCCACCGAATAGCGTTCACTTCTACAAAATGCCACTGAAAAACACTCTCTCTATTATATGCCATTTAATTACACTGAAATTCAATTATATGCCATTGCTGTTAGTGCACCATTAGTGGAGGCCGTTATGTTATGAAAAAAGACCAAAATGTCCCTCCAAAAGATCGAAGACCCGATTTATTTAAAATAGCAAATAACCTCTAAAAATTATAAACATTCACAAGGGTGTTGTTCAACATATCAGTGAGATAGAAAAAATATTTCAAAGCACTGTTCAAAGAAAATGTTTAGATTTTTTAAATTTGAATGCTAATAAATACTATTATTTACAAACAAAGACTAAATGAGGTCTAAAAATTCTGAAAAAAATTCTCACATTCTCCTAAGATGTCACATAGCTCTCAAAAATTATTATTTTGCATTTTCTACAGTGAATTTGTCCCGGTTTACAAAATATCTCAAATAGGCTGATTTTAGATTTCAAAAATGGATTAAATGGAAGGGTTAGTTCATGAAATTTTATATTTGGGTTGTACACTACCCCAATGATCAACCCAAAAAATTCAGTATTTTCATCTAAGACAATTTGCCATATATTTAATTTTTATCATAGAAACAAATTTTGAACTAAGAGCAAAATCGTCTTTTTGTAGGACCAAATGGAGGCTAACTGATGACAATGTCATATAATTGAATTTTGGTGCAATTTGATGGTATATAATAAAAAGAGTGTTTTTTAGTGTCATTTTGTAGAAGTAGATGATATTTTGTAGCATAGAATCAATTTTCTCAGTAAAATATATGTACTATACCAGTACGTAGTATCAAATGGCACAATTGTGCGGAAAATTCAACTGGTTTATACCAATATGTTTTGTTATAAGAATTGATGGTCAAATCAAGTATTGAGTACCATAAAAAGTCAATAATCTCGTTGAACTCTCACTAAAATATGACATTTTTTTTTTGCTTCTTTCATTCTAGCATAGATTACAGGTAAAATTAACTAACGGTATGTAGCGATATTAAGCAAGATATGGACGACAGAGCCCGCCCCAATCCCGTACTCCGCCGCCGTCTTGACGTCGTTGTCGTCCTCGAGTGGCCTGCGATGAAAGAGCATTGTGTGCTGCATGGGAGGGAGACCCACCCTCTGCATCACGCGATCCTTGATCATCGGCATCGTGTCCGTGGGCTCGACCTCCAGCTGGCAGTCATACTGCCCGCTGAGACTCTTGAACTCGACCTTGATCATGCCGCCGGTGCCGCCGCAGAGGCGGAGGACAGGACGAGGTGCAACGTCGACTCCTAGACGTTGTAGTCGGCCAGCGTGCGGGCGTCCCCCAGCTGCTTGCCGGCGCCGGCGAAGACGAGGCGCTGCTGGTCCGACGGGACGCCCTCCTTACTCTGGATCTTGGCCTTGACGTTTTCCATTGTGTCGCTCACCTTCACCAATGGGGCTTGTTTAGGAGATTTATTTTCAACTGAGATCTATGTGGATAAGCCAAAAAATTTAGTTTAAAATTTTAACCCATCCATATAGATCTCAACCGAGAATAGGTCTCTCAAACAACCCCCAGCGTGATCATCTTCCCCGTCAGGGCCTTCACGAAATCCGGCCCATGCTAAGATTAGGGAAAACTTTCTCGCTAAATTTTTTCGTCACCCACTGATAGATCCAAACTTCAAAAATTTCAAAAAAAATTTAGAAAAAATCGTTCAAAAATTTTAAAGGGAAATGCAAAAACAAAAAATTAGTGTTGGTTTTGGGTTCAAACTCACATCATAATGCTTGCCAACGACAGTCCCTTACCATTAGGCTAGCTAAGTGCTTCTTACTTGGTATTGGTTATGAGTTTTTGTTAAACTCTAAATTTCGAACCGAAATACATCAATTTGAGTATTTTTGGGATCTATCAATAAAACCGAATTTCGGCTGAAAAGGTTTCGTGGCCAGGATCGAGCTCGTGTGCATAGATTGTACTACTGTTGGTCACAGGTACCGATGTACGTACGGAGCGTAATTGATTTTGCTGTCCGTGCGTGAGCTCTCGTAAGCCAAAAGTGAAGTTCAAGGAAACAAATTCTCATTATTATATCTCAATTAATCGAGATTTGAGAGTAACAAACTGAGAGATTACAACCGTAGTGGAGTACTACTTGTGTAGTCTAATGAATAAAGCCGAAAGCTTCATTCCACTTTATAACACCCACTATTATTGTTCTACAGAATAAGAGGCTATAATGTAGCACCAGATTGAACTACCATTCGGAGGCTTCACGACACGTCTATTGAGACGACAATCCTTAGCGGCTTCCGCCCTGACCAGAGCCGGACCCCAACGCGCCTCCGGAGCCACTAGCATACCCGCCATCACGGCCACCGCCTGCGCCGCCGCCACCTCCGCCACCATTGGCAGAGCTTCCACCATTCGAGCCAGCAACATTACCAGACCCCATACCCCTTCCTGACCCCGAACCAAAGCCACTACCGTTTTGGGGACCTCCTCCGGAGCCACCGCCACCACCACCTCCTCCGGCATTTGAATACCCTCCACCATAGAAGCCAATAGTGTCACTATTACCAGAACCAAACCCAGACCCAGCTCCACTACCTCCATTTTCTCCTCCACCGCCGCCGCCGCCGCCGCCCCTAACCCTTGAATTACCGGTCCCAATCCCATAAGGTGCACCAGGAGTATTACTAGCCCCAGCAGATCCATAACCGGAACCGGATCCTGAGCCATAGCCATTCACAGAACCCCCACCTGATCCTCCTCCCCCTCCTTGACCATTGGCGCCGGTCGTAGGGTGCTCCCAGTTAAACTCTCTTGCTTTGGATAAACCAATGCTCAAGAGGACGACAAGGCCAACAGCTAAGAGCTTATTGCTAGCCATTGTGACTTGTGTGTGAAAGATGAACTGAATGCTGGTTAGAGAGGACTTCGCAGGTATTTATAGTGGCGTCAAGGCCATGGAATTTTGTTGGTCTTGGACCTTTCTTTCAATAGCAAAGTTATAACGTGATGTTTCTAATTACTCCCGCAGTTGATTTCTATAAGGCACGGTTTGACTTGGTGCGGTCTCTAAAGTTGAACTTTGACCATTAATTTCTTTTACACTACTTTATTCATAGCTATAAAATCATAATCATAGGAAAGTACTTTCAAATTCGAATCAAACGGTATCACTATTGTGTCACAATATCTATATATTATTGGACTAATTGTTGATCAAATTTTATGAACTTTGAATCTTGAAATGGCGTAGGCGCCTTATAAAAATCTAACAGAGGGAGTAATAACTAATTAACTACAGATTGCTGGTGTTAGATCTGATCGATTCCAATCAATGCATCTCGGATTTGGTGCTATTTTGTGAGCAACATCATCAGTGATATTGATCCGAGCATGCATTTTGCTTGTGCCTACGAATATCTGGATTTGTGGGCAACCTCTTCAGTGAAATTAATTTTATTAAGTTTTTACAAATATGATCCATAAATATTACTGTTCAAAATTACGTTTTGAACATAGTATCAATGTCCAAAACATCACTCTTGTATGGATGCGGGGAGTAGTACTAATTATTAGTCTCTCCGACTATAAATGTAAGATGCTTAATACACAAAAGTATTTAATCACTAATATGTATAATATAATATTTTGTTACTAATCACAAAATATTACGAAAGTATTTTTATTATGCCAATTTAATGTGACTGTTCATATTACTTTTCTTTATATAGATTGATTATGAAACTTAAGTATATCTGAAAAAAAAGAAAGGATTATATAGAGAGCTACTTGTATCAATTTTACTATTAATCAAAGCTCTTCCATTTTGTCTCGTGAACAATGGAGCTAGCTCCTCCCTCCCCCCCCCCCCCCAACCCCCGGTTAGTATCACACTGTCGGTTACTGATTTTTTAATTGGCCGAAGTAATAATAGTGTATAATTGACGTTGATTCACCTTGTTTTCTTTAATTTTTCTAGACGGACACTCGTTGTGTTCAATTAATTAAGTATTAGTCGTGGTTTAGTACTTCTCTTCTATCGGAGTGATCCGTACGAGCAGTCAGCTTTCTCACTTCTACGGCAGTCATGGAAAAAGAAGCGAGCTTGTCGCAGCAGCGAACGACTCGCACTGAACCTTCTTCCATTTCCATGTAATACGACGTCAAACAACCCCACAATTTTTTCAAAATAAAAAATATTATATAGCTCCCAAAGTTAATTTATAGACATATATAAAACATTGAAGATTCCTGGACAATATACAGTTCTATATCAAAATATATAATTACTCTATTTAAAGTAGTATCTACGTACATCCACCACGGAGAAAACAAGCCAAAGGTAATTTGTCAGTCGCAAACAGTTCGATCCATTTTCACGTGGTTATATTATTATCTGTAATTCAAGCGGAAGCATGATCCTTTTTTGTCTCCCAGATAGTTGATTACCTGTGTGACTTATATAATAGTTATATATTGTGATCAGCGAAGATCCATGCATTTTGCCTCGTGGATATATCCAAATTACTCCTCGTAAGTCAGGAGCAATGTGAAGGTGATCTTTTCGTACAACTATCTTATAGTTTTAGTTATCACACTGTCGGTTAAGCGATTAATAAGTAGTCAATGATGAGCAGAAGAATCTCGAACTATTGAGCCAAGCCATGCATGCTGCATGCATGGTTTACTTCTGCTGTTATTGGAGTGAGATCCTCACAGTCTAGCGACTCGCGATACTGTCGGTTTTGATATCTTGCTTCTAGCGACGGCGAACACATGAATAGCACGTATTCGTAGCATTTTATATTTCATTTATCCTTACGTACATTTCGCGTGATTGCATATGCTTTAATATTATTTGCAAAAGTCATGGGATGGTGGAAGCTTCCCTTGCAGAAACGTTGTTGCAACAATTTTCTAATTTGTTGTAAAATGAGAGTAATATCACTGCCAATTGTCGCCATGAAAGATTCAGTAGTCAGGAGTGAAGCTAGAAAATTTGCATTACAGGGTTTAAATTATCACAGGGTTGTACAGACATTTGACGTGAAGCAAGGATGAATTTAAAGGAAAGGATAACATTTTGATCTGGGTGTTGGGTTTTATATATTATTATTGACGGCAAACTTGCTAACAAGTGTTTTTCCTCTAATATATACATTTACATTATATTAATTTTGCAGAGAAATGGTACCCGTGAGTGATTTTATTTTCTAATGAACAGTGGGGTTTGCTTAGGCTTTGTTCGGGAGATTCATGAGCTTTAAACTTCAGCTAGAAATTCCAAGAAGATTAACCATATTTTACAAGGCTTTTGCAAGGAGAGTACGTATTATTTACTTAACCTTCAGCATAGAACAGCTTGCTAGTGATTTAAGCTTGAGAGACCATGTACTAGTTCTAAGATATGTTTGTGATGAACAATTAGTACTTTGGTTAAGTTGAATTTGAATTTTCTAAAGTCTCACAAAATTCAGATTTTAGTATGTACTATCAGAGTTCAGAAGGTCTAACCACCACGGGGCTGGCGGTCTGACCGGCAGATGACCGGTGGTCTAACTTCCATGGAGCGAGCGGTTAGACTGGCCATGGGTATTTGGGAAATTAAACATCAAACACTTGTGTAGCCTTATTTGGGGGTGAGTTTTGCACATGTGGTGTCATTGAAATTGAAAAGTGGAGGTGAAACTAGATAGAGTTTAACTGAAACTCCAGAGGAGTTTTCTGGTGGAGTTAAGTAGTTAAATCGGCCAGTAGCTGGTGGTATGACAAGGACAATCTAACCAACACACTGCCGGTGGTCAGATCGGCCTCAACGATCTGATTGACCTGTTAATGGTGGTCAGACCGACTGTGGTCGAATTGGTTGTGTCAAGTTGGCATCAATAGTGATTGAGTGTACGCATGGCATGGGTGCCATGGGTTGGCTGTGTTGTATTGTATCTTGTATGGTTTTAACTAATATGAGTCAAGTGTTTAGAACTTATGTATGCTGATATGATTGTTTGGTCTTTAGATGTGCAAGTGGCTTGGAGAACATAGCGGTCAGCGGCAATAAACAGGGACTAGGCGGGGGATCTAAGGTTCAGAACGATTATGTAAGTCCGGGTAAGGCTACATGGTTCAAGTGGGAGCATAGTGAAGACAAGGATCGTGGAGAGATGAGTTAGTGCATGTGGTACGCCAAGTGACGAGATCGATGCATGTAGAGATGATTCGGAAGAGTTCGAATGCGTGAAGACGTGATGGCTAGTCATTAGACACAACGGACTGTGTATTAAAGCATGTGGAGATGCTTTGAGGTGAAGATGACGGCAAAGTTAAGGGAAGGTGCCTGAAAACTTTGTTGAGTGTATTTTGGTAGTTGGTCAAATACTGAGTTAGTGTCTTGATCAAAACCACGACACAATGAGGTGCAAAGGAGAGGTTGTTTACGTCAATGAGATCTAGATTTGTCAAGTGGATCAATGCTTAAAGAGTTGACAGGTTGAGCCTTATAAATACTTTGAGAAGCGTGCATGTTAGTGGGGTTGATGGGTTTCCCCGGTAAGCTTAATGAGTTAAACCCATTAAGGATTGTGCTCAATATTTAGAGGGGAGGAAAGGAGGTGGTAGTCTCAAAGATTCTAGGGTAAAGTTTTTGTTCTACTACCTTATCTCCTTCTATGGTTGTGAGAGAGGAATTTTTTGAGAGAAAAGGGTAGTACTTTTGGTGCACCTTCTAATCATCCATAAGTATGTGAATCTTATTCTCCACTGAAAATAGATTAAAGCTTTATCTTAATCATGTTTTTATTTGTGTTCTTGCTTAGTTTTGCTTGTTCTTTAGTTAGATTTGTGTTTTCGAATTTATGGGAGTTCTAGCCCAACCACTTGCTTAAATTACTTTGTTATGACGTGATGCGGGAAAACTCACGTATGCTGCTAATTATCACGGGGAAAATCTATTTTTTTTCCTGAGTTCTATACTACTTCGCATGCTGGCTCACACAGTCGTCTCACAGTAAACACAAGATTGACAAGACTAACATATTGCCATGATCCCTGTATGAAGTTTCAATTAGTCTCTTTGGAACTTCGTACATGGATCACAGGAAACAAGTTAAGCGGTTATGTTTCACTGCGAAGCATAAAAATCCATTCTTACACTAACTTATGCAGTCTTGGTAGAGCCCAAGCGACCCTAAATGGAACATATCTAAAAATATGATGAAATTAAAAAAGATACTTCAACTAACTCCCCAAGCACAATTTCTTGGCCACAATGAGTTTTTGACACAGATAAGAAAACGTACCCTTTTTCATTACTTCTTGACCAAAGCAACATTCCACCACGTGACCAATTGGCAGCTGGCTACAACCAATGCATACTTATACATCAGTTGCAAGCATCACGGTCACAATATTGTTACAACTCAAAAGGTAATTAGTAACTACTGCACACAGCTTATTCAAAGAAACATAGTGTGACGCTAGATGGAACGACCATATGTAGTGCCCCAACCCAAACCGAAATTATTTCATACAAAAGAAATTTAAGGGCTTGGTCCATCGTAACCGCCACCGTTGTACCCTGATGCTGCACCACCGCTATTCCCCGATCCACCTCCAGAACCACCACCAAACCCACCGTCATGGCCACCACCGCTTCCGCCGCCGCCTCCACCGCTATTCGCGTAGCTCGAACCATACGCCCCATAGTTGTCACCTACTCCCGACCCACTTCCGGAGCCAGAGCCAGAGCCACTGCCATTTCCAACGCTTCCCCCAGAGCCGCCACCACCCCCATTCCCACTTGCATTTGCAGACCCGTCGGTGTTCGAATTACCCGAATCACCGTGGCCTGAGCCGGACGCACCCCCTTCTCCATAACCAGACGCACCCTGGTCATACCCTTCCCAACCGCCGGCGCCGTCACCGCCTCCGCTGCCATATGCATAGCTGCTGGTAGGAGCCTGAGAACTGCTACCGTCGGAAGCCTCACCGGTCCCGAAACCGGAGCCGGAGCCGGAGCCATAGCTGGTTCCAGTCCCACCACCCCCTCCCCCTCCATTGCCTTGGCCATCAGCGGTCGCGTGGTTTACCACCCTTATGGCATTGGATAATCCTATGCTTAATAGGACGACAAGGCCGATAGATAAGAGTTTACTAGTAGCCATGGTGAGCTGATCAAGCTAGATTACTACACTGAAAGAAGATGAGTGAATGCTAAGCCGAAGGTTGTGTCGTTATTAATAGTGCTGAGGGCCATGCACGGATGCATTGTTTAATTGCCTTGCATGTTGACCATGTGATCGTCATTAACTTGTGGAGATTTTGGAAGATTTGGGTGATGGCCTCGTGAAGTAATTTCTTTTTGCATGCAAGTTCAACTTGACGAGAGACCATGAGCTTGCATACTTGCATGCATGCTTCTCGGGTGGTGGCAAATCCAGAATAAAATTAGAGGAGAGACTACTAAACTATTTTTAACAAAAAACTGAATAGTACTAAGCTAAATCAAGATAAACATAGTTTTATACAATCTAAATTAATATACAAATAAAAGAGAAACTAAGCTAAAAGAAAAAAGTATAATAAAGATACCTCGTATAGAGTTATCAGCGCGACAGAGGGTGAGCTCGAGCCCAACTAGTCGGATACTTCAGATCTCTATGGATCGTCTCGTCATTGGTTATGCTTTTGATTTTATCTATCTCTAAATATATTTTTGGTTCAAATTAGAGAATTTTTACAATAACATCATATTTCCTCTGTAATAAAATTACACGAAGTTATTCGTGCACGCAGGGTAGAAAACTAGTTAACTATATGTATACAACTTGCTTCTATAACTCTGTTGTTTCATCTTAGTAAAATATTTAATTACATGACAATCTGTATATGCTCGGAAATTATTACAGTCACAAAGTATAAATCTCAATAAAATCTATCATCTCATATATTATTACATACATGATGCTTGTTATATTAAAGAACCACTTTGCTGTAATTAACATCGATCGAAATGTTTCATTTGAAATAGTACAGTGAGGCCACCGACACCTATCTATATGCATCATGCAAACCTGAAGACATGTTAAAAAAAATGTCACCATTCACCGTGAACTCAGAAACGAGGGTGTCGGTCACAAGTTTGATGCTTGTGCTCACGTGTTTTCACGGCCTCTGCTAGTACTTCCGCGGGCTCATTTCCCAGCAGATACTTGCAAGGTACTACTCATATAGTGCACTCAAGTTATGGGGTTCCATGAAAGGTCTGTAGCTCCATACATATGTTTCCTAATAGAGAGTTAAGTATATGTTATTTGTATTTGAATTGATTGTTTTATTTTTTTTGGTGTGCAGGTATACTTTGATGATTGTTGCGGCCAGGGGTAAGACCGAGGCTATAGAAAGGGTCCTGAGGCTATGGCATTTCGCGTAAGTCCGAGTTGAGAAACATTTCAAGCTAAGAAGTATGGAAGAAAGACAAGAATTGTAAAGAGATAATGTGTGCATGTGGTGTGCCAATTAGACTTATGCGTTTCAAGTGGTGACGTTCCTCGAAGTAGGCATACGATCTTGGCGGTAAGACGTTGGGCATCACAGACTATAGTGTGATGTTGGTGTGCCATGAGATTTAGGCGTTTCAAGTGGTAACGGTCTCGGTGCAGGTGCATGATCTTGGTGATAAGTCATAGGCATCACATCATCGTGAAGACTACGTGTGGCAATAGAGAAAATTATCCGAAACTGAGTAGAGTGGCGGTTTTCAAAACCTCAGCGTTGACCTAAGTAGTTTAGGTCATGTTTTTATGGATGGAATATCGTATCGGGCTTGTGAAGCCTTTGAGAAGTCACGCTCTAAAAAGCGTGCAAGTGTGTGTAATGATAAAAACCCGTTTGTGTGTAGGTTACCGATTTTCTCAAAGTGTAATGGTGTGATCTACTAAGAAGTGACTGTTTAGTGAGAGGTAAGGAGCCTCTACTATATAAGTCTTGTGTTGTGTTGTGAGAGGTATGCATCTTATGACTTGAGTGATTAAGGTTAGGGTTTCCTTGTGTTAGAGGCTTATGTGTGCGTGCTCTGGGTCTAGAGCTCTGCTATCCTAAGGGATTTTCTATAAAATATTTCTCTCTAAGAGAAATGAATATTCAAAGTTTGCCTAAGTGGGCTGTGCGATGGATCCTTACTTGTGTTTTTGATTTTCTTAGCTTTGTTGTTTGGATTTCTCTCCTCTTGAGCTTTTCTAGTGCCAAGGATGTATAAGATGTGAAGAACTCTCTTGGAGACAAGATCCCATCCATCTAGGTTGTAGGTATGATCTAGGGGAAGTTCTTAAGTTTTCCCAGTTTTCCTTAAGAGAGAGGTGATTTTCGGGTTTTACTCTTGTTAGTGTTTTGGGTTGAATTCATGCTGTGTTCTAACTTCCTATGACATATGAAAACTCATCCCAGGTCACCTAGATCATCTAAAACTCACGAGCAAGAGCAGACTGAAATTTCCTTCTTTTGCTCGGTTTTGGCGCAACCTTCACTCAAATAGAAAAATATCATAACTTTAGCAATGATTCTCTCAAACGTTGATTGGAGTAGGTTTGTGACATCCTATAAAAGGTGCATGCCAAGTTTCACATTATTTGGATTATTAGATCAAAAGTTACAAGGATTTTAGATCTGAAGCAGTGCTAAAATTACTATTCATTTGCCTGTTTTTACTGTTATTCCTGTCTAACCACTATTCATTAGAGGTTTGGCCATTATTGAATTGGAGGTTAGACTAGTAGGGTTTTCCAATCTGACCGTTGGCCATTTCTGGTCTGACCTCTAGTAATTTGAGGTCTGACTAGTGAGGGTTTGGATTTCCATGTTTTTGCTTTCCTTGGCTAAGAGCTTTGATGAGGTTATGAATTTGGTTTTCCGCTGCATGTTGTTGTTGACGTTTTGGGACAGATTTTGAAAGGGCCATTCACTCGTCTCTAACTCACTACACTCGATCCTACAAGTGGTATTAGAGCCTGGGTTGGTCTTTTCTTACATCTTAACCAATCT
The DNA here is from genome assembly GCA_017311315.1 of Dendrocalamus latiflorus. NCBI lineage: Eukaryota > Viridiplantae > Streptophyta > Magnoliopsida > Poales > Poaceae > Dendrocalamus > Dendrocalamus latiflorus. The sequence goes on from CM029675.1 coordinate 16,664,578, forward strand.
TAAGCATGGCGAGTAGGATGAGGACTTATGAGCAGTTTTGGATTCTTGCCGAGATTCCCTTGTCGATGATGTTCACTATGATGAGAAGCTTGAGCTCAAGTTGAAGGTGAAGGCAATGAAGGAAAAAAATCTTTTGCAAAGCTTGTGGTACATTCTTTTCTTTCAATTGTCCTAGTTTCAAGGATAAGAAGCTTTTGAACCCTAAGGAGGAGAATGAGAGCGTTACAAATTGTGGATTCACAGTTGAGGATGACCATGAGGATCTTTCTATGGATGATCTCCTATACAAGTTATGCAAGGTAAGCAAGAACAAACTCATTGAGTGCTCATTGTCTGTGGCAACTAGAATGCATAAGTTTGAGGCGAAAGTAGAAAATCTAAAAAGGATAAATATAGATTTGTCTCATAAAATTGCTAGGTTGAAATCTCCTATGCCTTATGAATTTTGTGAGTCATTGCTCAAGGACTTGTGTAAAGTGAACAAATCTCTTGTATGCTTAAAAACTAAAAATAAATCATTAAAATTGAAGATTTCTATGCCTTGTGATTCTTGTATTGCCTTACTTCATAAGCTTGATAGTGCTAAGGTAAAAATAGACAATCTTAAGTCATTGACTAGCAATAAATGTGATTCTTGCAAAAGTATGCATGTTGAGAATGACAATGTGAAATTGGATCATTCTACTTGTGTGGAATAATTAGAAAATTCGAAAACTGAAAATGAAAACTTGAAATTGAGCCTTTCCACTCATCTTAAGCAATTAGAGAATGTTAGGACTTGATGGACCATGTGGAGGTGACCACGTGTTAATGATGAGTAATTGACATTGGTTTAGATAAGGCGAGTTTGGTTTGGGTGTTTCGGAGTCGAGTCGTTGCGTGGTGCAACGGGCTCGGTCGGACTGTGGTCAAACTTGGTCATATGGGGTTAGGACGCTGATTCTTTGATTTGATAGGTTTGGACTTCATCTGTGGTAAGTATGATGGTATTTATGCTTTCATGTATCGAGCGGTGCTATTTGACGTGTTTCTTGTCTGTGTGACTGCATGACATCGAGACGGAGTCGTGGTGAGACACAGAGGACTGGACTAGGCGCAGGTGGCGCTGAGGTCAGAACAGTCAGGAGGTGTCAAAGACGATGCGGACTCGAGGTGGTTGCGAGGCGTGCGAGGCAAGGAGCGCGGAAGCTTCCCGGAAGGTGCAGGAGGGGCGAAACGGGAATTTCGCAAGGCTGCACAAGCGGGAGCGGGCTCCGTTGGATTTAGCGGGCGTAACGGGGCGGAGACCCGTTAGCCAAGGCTATAAATATGATTGAGGGGCTGCATGCCCACTTGAACACTTGGAGAGAAAATTAGGGTTTGCTAGAGTCAAAAGAGGCTTTGATGGCTTGCTTTGGCTTTAGGCTTTAGTGGGTGAGAGTAGGTGTTGAATACAGAGTGTGCTCCCTGGGTGTTCCCCCTCTCTTCGTTGTTTTTCTCCCAAGAAACATGTGAGGTTCTTGGTGATCTTGAGGATTGAGAGGTAGAGATTGGAGAGATGAACGTGTAATCCTTCTTGCTCTAATGTCCATGCGTATCGGGACGTATCTGGATTCCTTTTAATTCAATGAATGAAAATCTGGAGTTTGGTTTTCTCTGTTCGTAGCCTCTGTTCTTTGTTTTCTATTTTGAGAGATTTCTTGACTTTCTTGATTTTGAGTTCTTGATTGCTGGAAAGTGCCAAAATGGGTTGCTCCATGATGGGTTAGCATTTCAAGATCTTTTGATCAAGATTCCCAAGAGTAAACCTTGAGTAATCTCAGATTCTCCCTTCTTAGCTCCTCTGTTCATGCATTTCCTTTCTAGGGTTTTGAGGTAAATCTTGATTCCTTTGGAGAAATGGCATGAAATTGGATCTGGATTATCCCATGGTTATTGCTAACATATCCTCAAAGTTTCATGGCCAAAGGATCAAAGGTTGGGGAGTAATTTGAGTTTTTGTGCCTCTCTCTGAAAAGTTTCAGTTTTGGGAATATTATGAAATTCTTGTTGTTTGGTTGAAATCTTTGCAATCCTTTTGTCCCAAGTCTATTTGGATCTTGATATTGAGCTTGTGTTTTGAGGAGATTAAAGTTCTAGCTTCAATTCGTTGATTTAAGTGGTCTTCTGGCAGCTGTAGTAGAAATTCTCTTTTCGGCTGTTCACTGTCTGCTGTTTTTCGGTTTACTGCAGAGGATACAATCAGTAGTAGCAGCAAAGACTGCTCTTAATTCCTTTCAGCTGCAGCCTTGTTCTTGGATAAAAGTTTAATTCTCTTTGCTGTGATTTGTCCAGCCGATTGTTCCTTCCTGTGATTTTCTCGGCAGCAGCATCAATCTGAAGTTAGCTTCTTTTGTCTCCTGTCGGTATGCAGTAGTATTTGGCTTTGATTTCCCCTTTTGTCCTGCTTTTGGCAATTGCATTCCCGCTTTAAAGTCTGAAGTCTATAGGCTCCTGTAGCTCCAAAATTCATTCCGATTGAAGCATCTAGTCTTCTTGTGTTGTATGGTTTTCTTTTCTTCTTTTTCAGGGTTCAACAATTTTGCATGCAGATCAAACAGCGATATTTTCAGTTGAAATTTTTACTGGCTGGTCTCTGATTTATGCTGAATTTTTCAGTGTCGCATGCGTTCCAAAATTCAGAGAAATTAATTTTAATTTTCTGTGAGGTGCTGTGTTTTGCATCTTTCTGAAAAATCAGTGTTTGATTTCTCGGGGGCGATTTTGAAGCGAGCGACATTCACCCCCCTCTGTCGCCATTTCGGTCCTACAGGACTGAAATTGTTGTGATTAGAGCTAGCCCTTGTAGCCCTTGTAGCAAGAATTGTGCTAGTTTACAAATTGAAATTGATGTTTTATATTGCAAGCTTGCAGAAAATGCGTCATTATTATCTTGCACTTTTGCATTTCTTTGAGAGAAAAATTCAGCCTTTGAAGAAAGTGTGCAATGATAAGAGCACCAAATCTTATGACTCTTTTAGTTCTCCGTGTGTTATCTAAAGGATTTTAAATGACAAGGGTGCTTCTTTCTTACAGGGTACTACATTTTGTAAGAAGTATTACTGCACCATTTGTAAGAAAGATGGACACATTTTTTAATTTTGCTTTCGCTGTGTCAAACACGTATGTCGAGCGCATTATCAAGATTCTAGGAACACACATCGCCCATTTCATGACATATATGCACCTAGTACCAACACAAGCACTAGAAGTGGTGGTGGCTCTTCTTGTTTACCCCAAAGGACTTCTACTTTGAAGGTGAGTGGTACTTCATCCTCCAAGACTGTATCTACCTCTAAACTCTTATACCATTGCTTATTTTCTGATAAGGATGGGCATCTTGTGGAGTTTTTCTTTAAGCGTGCCAAATACATGCGTCATTCTTGTGCTTCTAAGTCTCCAATGTTCACAGTCTTCCTCATGACATGAACATTGAAGGGTCTACCCTGAGGATTCACTTTGTTGATGGCTTCTTTGATCCACCTTATAGTGGCTTTGGATAATGTCGTTGACTTGTTTTTCATAGATTTGGTTTTGGTCCATGCGCTTCCCTGAGGAAGGATTTCCATTGTTTTCATACACAACATTGAGTTTTTAAGAATGGCATTCGTCACTTTTCTAAAGATGGTACTTGCTTTCTTCATTAAGTTGTCCCCTTGCGGCATACTGCCAAGTTTGTAGTTAGATCTTTGCGCTTGAACTTTCATGTGCATCATGCTAACCCTTATATTGGTTCTTTTGCATCTAGTGGCCATATGTCTTAGTACTGGATATCAAATCTTATTTCACTAACCTTAGTATCGAGGCACATGCTTCTTATGTCTCTTTGATGTAGGCTTTACCGTGGAGAGGAGATCATGTCAGTCTCTTTGAATCTCCTATCTTACTTTGGGCATCCAGTGATGGCTTTCGCTTTTCAGGATGTAGCTTGCTTAGCTTCGACTACATCGACTACATTACATTGCCAAGCAGTGTGACGCAGGTTCTTGCTTGATCTTTGTTAATTCCCTCCTTCTATATTTAGTATTGCATAGCTTTTGAGAGTGTAAGGGTTTTTAGGTCAGTTTAGAGTGTGTGAATCACACTTTTTGTTTTATGTATCTCTTAGGCACCTCTCTCCCCTACTAGGTTCTCTAGGATATCTTACCCTATCTAGGTTGAGTTTGCCTTTTCTTTTACTAGCTTGTAGTAGTGGGGTGGCTAGTGGTAGATTCACTCTTTAGCTGTGTGTGTTCCTTGGGCTATAGACTATATGGTAGAGAGGTTTTCCCTTCTTCCAAGAGTTTTTCTTTTCTTACTTTTAGCTCTTGTTTTTTATTTGCAAGTAGTTCTTATAGATAGGGGGAGTTTTAGTCTTACTTCCTTTTTGCATCATACATACATGGCATTGCATTATAAGATTTGCATTTTAGATATGAGATTTGACTATTACTTATGTGTGATGTAATCTTGACTTGATTTTACTCATTGTCATGTTATGCCTACTTAGCTAGCTTGGTCATGCTTTTGCATATATGATTAAATATTTGCCATGCAACCTTAACTTGTTAACCTGAACTTAATTTCACAAGTGGTATTAATTTTTGCAATAGGTATCTTTTAAGTTTGTAAGAATGGATTTTTTTGACTGGGGTTGATTTTCTGTTTCGAGAACATGTGAGCGGCCATACCACTCCTGGGCCTGGTCAAACCATAGGTCTGAAGCTGGTCAGACCGTCGGCTTACCTCTGGTCAGACCACAAGTTTCTCTCCAGTCAGACCAGCAAAGCGTTGCTTCTACGCTATTTGTTGTTTCAAGTTGTTACTTAGTTGTAGGTTGGGAAATATGTTTTTCTTAGCTCTCTAGCTTTGGAGTGAAAGATTTCTAGTATTTGGAGGAAATTTCAGAAAGCACCATTCATCTCCTCTGTTGTTATTGTTGGTTCTGCAAGTGGTATCAGAGAACGGTTAGCTCTTTGTAATAGTTCTTGACAAGGATATAATAATACTCTAATTATTATGTTATTATATTCTCTGAGTATACCCCTTATCGATAAGGAAGAGATTTTACAGGGTAGTCATAAGTCTTTCTACGACCACTTCTTAGTCGTAAGTCTTTCTTCGACTACATGGTCGTGATGCCTTCCATGACCACATGGTTGTAAAATTTTTATAACCATTCCTTAGTTGTAAGATTTTTTTACAACCACGTAGTCATGAGTTAGCCTGTGACCACCTTCTGGTCATAGGTCTTCCTGCGACCAGTTTGTCTCCAACTGGCTTGTCTACGATGACCTGCTACATCGTGCGCCTGTATGACAAAGTGGTTAGAATGTGTGCTTATTTTTAATGATTGCAAATGACACTCTTTGACAACAACTGTCGCACGACGTAGCCACACAATAGCCACACAGGACGTAGAGTTATTATTCTCCTAGGAGAAGGCCCAAACCTGTATAACAATTCTTGTGTCTCTACTTTGCATGTTTGTAGTCCAAGTTTTGCATGTTTGTAGTCCAAGTGTTCTAGAGTTTCTCTGAATCCAAACAAATAATATGTAAGATCGATATTAAGACATCGACAATTGGTGCCATCCGTGCAATTCTGCTTCCAAGACTCCGGTAATTTCCTTGTCGGCAAGTTTGTAAGTTCAAGTAACATTAAGTTGGTTTCGGTAATAATGACAAATCTAATTATGAGACTAACTTATTTATTGATTATGATATTACTTAGCCTCACTTGGATGAAAAGGTGAAAATCATAAGAGATATGCATTCGACATCATATTTCTTATATCTGAGTGCATTCTTCAGATCCAAAATATAGATTGAACTCAACCAATAATTTAACATGAATATTTGCATATGTTCTCACTACACATTCTTGTATGCACACATTTAGAGGGAGTTCACTCTATATTTTGAGATTTCATTAGTATTGATCTATGTTCCTGTTTTCTACATATTAAGGATCTTTACTTTGAAGCATATCACTTGAGTATATATTTCTTGTGTAGTTCATATATAATCATAATCGAGTTGTCATCTAGTTCCTCCATTATGTGTTAACGGTTGAATGATTCATTACAACCGAATGAGTAAGCTTTGTTTAAAAAGCTTATCTTAGAGTATACAATTGTTGTGTGCATGTTGTATACTCATAAATCAATTTCTATCTCATTATTTGTTGAGATTGTCAAGAATTACCAAAACGGAAAGATTGTTGAATTTAGTCCCTCCATTATGAATTAATGATGAAGTTTGATAATTAATGACAATTAGTTTGTGGACTAATATCTTTCATGAGTTGGATGAATAGGTTTGGTACCACAAATGAGGATGACTTCATGTGTTGAAGATCATCAAGTCAAGTAAAGGGTGCATTATATGTTGATGCATATCAAGATAATGACTCAAGGCAAAGGTATGACTAGTTAGGGCTAAGGATGTGTTCCTAGTTTTTTACTGGTCTTGGTATTTGCTTAGAAGACCAAATTACTAGTATAGGTTGTTGTACTATTAAGAGGGGTCATGTCTAGTAGCTTGAGTCTTATCATGTGTTGATAGCTCAACCTCACTTGCTATAGCTCTCCGTAGCATGATGCTTATATTTGCGAATGTGTTTTGTAAGTAGTTGTGGCTTATGTGTTGAATCCTTGTAACATGGGACTATACAATGCAAATGTATTTTCCAAGTGATTGAAGTTCATATTTCCTACTCCTTGTGGTATGAGGCTTATATTTGTAAATGTGTCTTGCAAATGGTTGAATATCATATTTAATCCTTGTGTCATGCTTGTAAAAGTGTGCGAATGTGTTTTGCAACGTGTTGGGAATAATCTTTGATCCTTGTGTGCATGATACTATAGTTTGCAAATGTGTTTTGCAAGATTTGCTGATGTATATACACTTGTTAGGATAATCAGAACTCCCAGCCTATGTGGCACGGTACTACCACCGAATGGAATTACCAGTCACGGAACTACCATGTTCGTTGGTGGTCAGAAGATCTATGTGGTCAAGAACCATCGTGGTTGAACCCATGTAGTCGATGACCTATGTAGTCGAAGATCAATGTGGTCGAGCCAACATGGTCGAATGCAGCGTGGTCGAGACCTATGTGATTGAAACTAGCATGGTCGAATCGACGTGGTCAAGATCTACGTGCTCGAAACCAGCGTGGCCAGAATCGATGTGGTCGAGATCTATGTGATCGAAACAGCGTGGTTGAACCGACGTGGTCAAGATCTACGTGCTCGAAACCAGCGTGGCCAGAATTGATGTGGTCGAGATCTGTGTGATTGAAACAGCATGGTCGAATCGACGTGGTCGAGATCTGTGTGATTGAAACCAGCATGGTTGAATTAGTGTGGTCAGAACTGACGTGGTCGAGATCTGTGTGATCAAAACCCGCGTGGTTGGAACCGATGTGGTCGAGATTTGTGTGATCGAAACTAAAGTGGTCGAACTGACGCGGTCGAGACATGTGTAGTCGAAACTGACATGGTCGAACTAACGTGACTGAAACAACGTGATCGAAGAACAACATGGTGGTCGGAGATCTATGTGATCGAAGATTGATGTGGTCGAATATTGACATGGTCGACGTGGTTGAGACCTGTGTGGTTGAAACTAACATGGTCGGAGACCTGTGTGATCGATCCACCATCGTGGTCAGAGACCTATGTGGTCGAATCGGATGACGCGGTCAGAGACCAACGTGGTCAGAGACCTGAGTAGTCGAACCATCTGACGTGGTCGATGACCAGTGTAGTCGATGATCGGAAGTTTCGACTCTGTGTGAGTATCCGATTAGTGAGTGGCACTACCGGCTGTGTGTGAGCGGCACTTCTGAGTTGTGGAATGATCAGCTTGTGTAGCAGTATGTTTTTTCCAGAGAGACACCTTCGTGGGAGTCTTCTCGACCCTGGCGAATTGGTAGTTCTGCTAGCGGTACTACCTCCAAGCGGTAGTACTGGATGATAGCCTTCGGAACTACCGAATTCACTGATAATGGGTAGTTTTTTATCGTTGCAAGGGGAGTGGAAGTACTGTTCTTAAGCCCACGGTACTTCGAAAATCCTATTTTCTCAGGGGTTTTGCTTCCATTTTTGTGATGTAGGTATAAATACCCCCTTATGGCCAGTTGGAGAAGAACCTTTGGCACTCCATTTCATTCCCTTGGGCTAGTGTGAGGTTACTCCATTTCATTCCCTTGGGCTAGTGTGAGGTCCTTCTCTCAATTGTGTATATGTTAAACCTTGTGAGCAAGGAGGAAGGCTCTAGATTGCATGTGTTGCATCTAGATATGGATTTAGTATCCACTTGAGCTTGTGGATTCGTTGCACGTGGTGAGAGTCAAGTAAGGGGCTTGACTTGTTACTCTTGGAATTTACCGACTCATAGATGGCGTTGGAGGCATCATACGTGGTGATCTTCTCAAAAAAGATTATGAGAAGACCCCAGCAAAGCATGAAGGTTGGAGCTCACCTACCCAGAGCGAAAAAGAGCTACCACTAGTGGATTTAAGGTGGAAGGCTTAATTTATGGAGACGATCTAATTCATTTGGGCATACCTCAACATGGACTATTGGAGATCGGCAAGTCTCCAACACCAAAGTAAAGAGGAACCGTGTAAATTGTGGTTTGTTTTTTGTGCTCAATTTATTTTCATGTAATTTATATTCATATAATTAAATTGATTGCTTGTCATCTTACGATTGCAAACCTTGACATAGCTTTAGGGTGTTGGTGCACTCAAGTGAACACAATTGTTTTAGGCTTTATTTTTGCTAAACCAAATTGAGTTAAGCTTTCACATTATATACTTGGTCTTAGCCAAATAGAAATTTATAAAAATCATAAGAGATTTTTTTAAGACCGCCTATTCAACCCTCTCTAGTCGGTCTCCTTGATCTTACAAGTGGTATCAGAGTTTGGTCTCTCATTTATTAGGCTTCACTGCCTAGAGAGTAAAGGATGGCGGCTAGCAATATAGTGCACCTAGATAAAGCACCTCTATTTAATGGCACCAATTATGATAATTTGAAATCTGCATGATATGTTATTTTAAGGCCATGAGCTCGAAAATATGGTAGATTGTAAATGTGGGCTTTTTTCTCTATTGGATCCTCTTGCTCTAACAATTGAGGAAGAGAAATACTCACATCTCGACGCTCAAGCAACTAACGCTTTATTTAGTGCCTTGAGTGTAGAGGTTTTCAATGCAATTTGTAATCTTGAGAGCACTCATGATATGTGGACACAAATTCAAGATAAATATGAAATTTCCACCTCAACCGATGAGGATTGTATACAAAAGTGGATGTTGGGAGAAGAATGCTCAACCTCTAGCTTTGACAATAAATAATTCACAATTCCCTTCACATCAACTCAATGCTTCATGGCAAAAGGTAATAAGAAGGTAGAAAGTGATAATGACAATGATGTATCTTCTTTTGATGAGTTGATGGATATGGTAGAAGAGCTTAATGAATTTCTTAGAAAGGAGAAAGCTAAATTTAAGATTTTGAAGAAAGAATATACCACTCTTCAAAACAATTATGATGTACTAAAATAAGAACATGAGTCTCTTCTTTTTAAGGAATATTCTAAGCCTAAGATGGATATAAGCATCACATGTAATTTAATAGATGATATGCCATGTATAGCTCTTAATCCTTGCATCTCATGTAAAGTTAGCATATCCACCTCAAGTGAGGATTTAATTGATATATCTTGTTGCTCTAAATTAGATGCTTCACTTCCTCTATGCATTGCGAGACTAACCATGTAGAGGAAAATAAAGAGCTTGAGGCCTAAGTCACAACTTTGAGAAATGACTTGGAGAAAAGTTACAGAGGGAAGGCTTTTCTTGACAAAATATTGGGAAGTTAAAGAAAGTCAAATGACAAGAGAGGTATTGGCTTCATCTCTAAGAAGAATAGCAAGACCCGGCACAATGGAAGAAACACAAAGAAACATGTCAAGTGCCATGGATTCAATATGGTCACTTTACCTCTAAATGCCCCAACAAAGTGGATGACAAAAAGAAGTCATCAATAAAGGAGAAAACCAGCAATAAGGAAGAAACAAAGACAAAGATTAGAACCAAATACCAAACTTACTACAAATGCTGGGAAAAGAGACAGTTTAGTAAGGATTGTCCCAAAGGTATCACTCTTAAGCCTATTATCTATAATGATCATTATTTGCTTAGGAATGCTAGAAATGGCAATATGTTTGCTAGAAATATTAGTTCACATAAATTCATTACTAGGGCCATTTGGTTGCCAAAATCTATTATGACTAACATTCATAAACCCAACTAAGTTTTGGGTATCAAAATGCGCTTAAATGCCTAATAGGTACTTGGAGAGGCATTGGAGGCTTGGCTTATTCATGAAGAGGTGAATTCCACCATAAGCAAAATGGGAGCCAAGTTTGAGGATGATCTTACCACATCATGAACCAATGCCATCTCTGTAACAAGTACTTACATTGAATTATTTTGCCGCTAGGCTTGTGTAGTTTGTATTACATGAAAATCTTTTAAAAAAAGGGTGCTCTTACTCTTGTTCTAAAAGTTCATTGTTGTAACCTTGAGCAAGACGTTAGTGGCACATTAAGGGGAGTGCTAAATCATATTCATGTATATCACATCCCTAAGTGTGCCCAAATTAATTAAGTGTTAGTATTGATATTCAAAATTGAGCCATTTAGTTAAAAGTCAAAATTTTAAAATTATTAGTATATCTTTGAAAAACTAGTTGAAAAATGTATACAAATGCATTTCAAAGGTTTTCCAAAGGTTTTGTCTTTAGAATAACTTATTTTAAGTAAAATTGAGTCTCTAACGCAAAACTAGCAATATAGTATCTTGCTTTGGCTTTAAACACAAAAATTGGCCAAATCAATTCTTAAAAAAAATTGAAAAATTGTTCAATGCCAAAAATATATAGTTGGATATTTCAAATATTTTTTTATTCAAATTTTTTTCCAAAAGGCCATCTAAACAAAAATTATTTGGATTTGAAACTCGTGCAAAATCGTAATTTAATCTAAGTGGTCACAATCTAGCACTTAAGTGAGTTTTGCCATATGAGCTAAAATTGTTGGTATATATTGGCTCACAAGGGTATTACAACTCATACATAAAATTGGATGCTTAAGATACCCTCTAATGCTTATTCTTGCAATTTTGAAGTCTTTATTGAAAATGAGTTTTTTTTAAAAAATAAAAGCTTAATTTGATAAAAATCTATATTGAAAAGAATTTTAATCTTCACATATAGTTGAAAATGCTCCACAAGTGGTTTGTGTTTCTTTGTGGAAACCTTTTGAGCAAGGTACACCATTGTATCTTTCCTCTTATATGAAATCCAATCCTTGGTATGCTTTCAATCGGAATCTGGTACTACCGCAGTGTGCACAGCAGTACTACCAAAAAAATGGTACGACCACACTTCCTTGGTGGTGCTTTCGATTTTTCTGAAAAATGGCTAATTTGAGTAAAAATTTGTTGATTTTCTTTTCTCTCAGCCATTATCTTTGCTCTTGTAAGTCAAGTTGATCTCTATTATCCTTATTAGCTACCCTCAAGCATTTCTTGACTTCACATGCCTTTTTAATCTTTGTTTGATACCTTTATCATGAAATGTCATTCTCTCTAAAGTGGTAGCCTCTTTGATCGTCTTGACCTCGGCATGAATTTCACTCTTATCTTTTCAAGAGATATCACCCTTTTCCTATCAATGTGGTATCCACTCCTTCAAGTGGTATCTCCCATTTGATATCTAAATGGTATCCTCTCAAATGATATCATCCTCTTCTCCCAAGTGATATTTCAAGTGATATCTTCCTACAAGTAGTATACCCCTCAACAATATCAAGTGGAAATTATTAAACATCTCTCAAGGTTATTTCAAGTAGGATACTAGTTGATCATACTAGTGGTATTAAGCCTTTTCAAGTGGAATCAATCACACTTGGTGTCATGTATGCTCACAAGTGATATCAAGTATCTACAAATGGATTTAATAATACTTGATGTCATTTAAGCTCATAAGTGGCATCAAATTTTTACAATTGGAATTAAGTGTACTTGGTATCATTTATGTTTACAAGTGGTATTTTTCACAAGTGGTATCTAATGTTATCATAAATGGTATAAAAGTCAAAGTGGTATATGCTTTCCATGGAAAAGACAAATGAATGAACAAAAGGTTAATAAGCACCTATTATGGATAAAAGGTTTACAAGTGGTATCATTGATTTTTGGTGCTAGATGGCATAAGGGGAAAAGTTCAAATAAAAAGGGAAAGATGTGAAAAGAGAATAATAAGAAGAGGAGAATCTTTTGTGTATCAAAGGAGAAGAGAAATGCCAAGAAAAACCTTTGTGCAAGGAGAAGTTTTTCTTTATGAAAAACTTATATAGTATTTTGGGCTTACTTAAACAAAAGGGGTAAAGTATTAATATTGACAAAACTATTTTACCTATTTGCCCAAAAATTTTCTATGGATCTTGTGAATGAATGCGTTTCATTCTCATTTACTTCACTTGGTATTCAAGGAGTGAAAATCTAGTGATATGCAAAATTAGCTTTTCAAAAGAGCCCTTTTGGACAAAAAATCAAATATATATTTAAAAATCTAAAGTTTATGGAAAACTAGATAAAATTACTCAAATATATATTTCAGGTGTTTTAAATCCTTTTGAGTTAAAAAACTTTCTATTTTAGAACCAAAAAGATGATTTGGCCCCAAAATGATCTTATATACTCTTGATTTTGGATTAAAAGACATATCTTCATAAATCAAAATCTTTTGAGTATTTAAGAAGTGGTAAATACAAAACTCAAAGAGTTGGTTATTTTAAATATTTCTCTAGTTCAACGTTTTTACAAAAGACCAACTGATGAAAAGCTATACTCATTTGAATCTCCTTCAAAAACTAGTCATGACCTAAAATGACATATTCTTGCATATAGTGAGTTTGGTTATTTGAGCTAGATTTATTTGTGTATCTTGGTTTGAAATAGTATTTCTAACTCACATAAAGCCTTGAAAGTGAGAAACTCCATGAAAATCAAATTGAATTGGTTTTTGAGTTCTAGTTCTTCCCTCTTGCAAACAAAGTGCATTTCGCCATGTCTTTTGAAAGAAATTGTTTTATCAATAATTATTTTTGAAAAATGATTTAATTATTCCAAAGTTAAAATCAAGAAAATTTCAAAAATCTTTGGACCTCATTTGAAAGGTTTTTGCATGTCTCCTCTCTTTACGCAGAAAGATGGCATAAAAGCAAATTTTGGCATAACTTTTGAATGGAGACTCTTTTTTTGAAAAATATTTTGATTAGAAAAGTTCCTTGGGAGTCCAAAGTTTATTTTTGCAAAAGTATTTCACATTGATTTGAAAAAGTTATGTACTTTTCTCACTTTGCCAAAATACTGAAAATAAAGAGCTTCGCATATTTTTGAGCAGATTTATGATTTTTGTATCCTTAAGTGTGCTCATAATCTAACGAAGGCATAATACAGAATTGTGATCCTCTATTATTGATCTATGTTGTCAAAGTTTATCAGATTTATTGGACTTGTGTAAGTTAGTTTTTCAGCTAGCTTTTGAAGCCCAATTGGAATTTTAAAGTCTGAAAATTTGCAATTTCAGTTGGAGTGTGGTTCAAATGCCAAAAGGGAGAGAACTTCAAACTTCATGCTCAATGTGAAACTTCAAAAGCCTTCAAGGAGGTCTTAAAAGTAAGGCTATTTGAATGTGTTTCAAATATCTTTTCCTTTAATTCCCTCAAATTCCCTCTATGGTCATATGTATTTACTTTCATACTCTTTATTACTAAAACTAAGTCGAATTATTTGGTATCAAGCTCCATGTATTGGAAATTTTCCATTGTTGGATTAATCTTTTTCTCTTACTTTATGGTCATAAATGCCAAAAGGGGGAGAAAAGTGATAATAGCATTGGAGGCGTCGTGCGCAATGATCTTCTCAAAGAAGGTTATGAGAAGACCCGACAAAGTGTGAAGGATGGAGCTCACCTACCTAGAGTGAGAAAGAGCTAGCACTAATGGGTTTGAGGTGGAAGGCTTAATTCGTGAAGCCGGTCCAATTCGTTTGGACTTACCACAATGTAGACTAGGGGAGACCGGCAAGTCTCCGAACACCATGGTAAAAAGAAACCGTGTCAATTGTGGTTTGTTTTCTTGTGCTCAATTTACCTTCAAGCAATTTACATTTATAGAAAGCCTTAGGGTGTTGGTGCACTTAGGTAAACACAATTGTTTTAGGCTTTATTTGTACTAAACCAAATTGAGTTAAGCTTTTTCATTATATACATGGTCTTAGCCAAATAGAAATTTATAAAAATCATAAGAGATTTTTTGAGACCGCCTATTCATACCCTCTCTAATCAGCCTCCTCGATCTTACAAAGTTCTCTTTCATCTGATGTCCTCATGGTAGAGGAATGGAACGAGGAGAATTGGTTCGACTTGGCCGATTATGCAGATCTCGATATGGATGCCTGCTATGACTATGATCAGACGATGCTTGCTTCCGATGATGAGGTTGTCCTTGGAGATCCATCCTGGGATCTCTAAGATCCCACTGTGGGAAAGGCTGAGGAGGGATCAATATCCCCGCAGCAATATGCCAGATGGAGGAACCAATTTCCCCAATGGCATGGGTCAATCCGACCATGAACATGACTCGCAACATGACGAGGGCCCCGCCCCCAAGTGTTTGAGTCCCCAAACGATCACTCCAGTAGTATCAGCGAGTCCTAGAGTTTGTCATTCCAGGAATTTGTCACCAACTGATGATCATAACTCTCCAGTTGTCCACGTAGAGAGAATGGGTGGGCTCCCTAAGAGTCCATCCACACTATTATCTGGTTCAACTCTAACAGAAGATAGTTATAACCCAGAATTCTCCTACCTAATGGGGTTTACTCCAGGCCATGATGCGCTCTCACTGAAACATTCTTCAAGCGAGGGGTTCTCCGTTGAAAGTGGAGATTCTAGACAAGAGGTCTTTGCCCTCCCCGCAGATGCTGATCACTCTCTGGGAAGAACACCTGAGGATGGTGGGCACAACTGGGATTCGTGTGGCGTGTTGGTGGGGCGCAAGGCCGGACCATGGTGGACGTGGATGATGGTGCAAGCAGCACATGGCTGGAAGAAAGGGGTGGTGCCGCGGCATGGCACGATGCATGGGTGGGCATGGTGAGGTGAAGGCGACGCGATAGGAGTGGTTGCCGCAGGGTATGGCGTGGAGTGCGTGGGCGACGTGCACATAGGGAGGAGCGTCAGTCAATCGGCTACATTGCAGAGCAGAGCAAGGAGTAGAAGAAAGATAAAGGGAGAAAGGAAGAGAGAAGAAAGAGGGGAGGTAGCCGGGCCCACATGCAAGAGAGAGGGGAGAGGAGAAAGAGAGAAGAAAGGGGAGCAAAAAATCAGGATTTTGATTTTTGCTTGAAATTTGGATTCAAATTTGGATTTTCAATTCAAATCTTAGTTCAATTATTTTGATATGAAATACCTTTTCCCTCTTTATTTGCTTTTATTTAGTTTGCCCTCATATTTTGATTTCCAATATTATTTGCATTCAAATTTCAAATTTTAGTTCAAATTCAAGGCTAGCTCTAGAATTGGTTTATAATTTATATTTATTACTTGATTAGGATAAATTTAAAACACACTTCCTAAATTAGCTTTCCGATTATACTCCTTCTTTCGATCCTTTTGTTAAGCTCAGGTTTTGAGCTAACAAATTAAATTTTAAATTTTAGGTTTTACTTTTTCTGACATAATCATAAATTTAAGCTTTTAGTTTTTTAATCCATAGATCATTGCTTCCATGTTTTCTGCCCTTTTTATTATTATGATTTTCATTTGCATGTGGGGATTATTCCTTGTAACTAGTTTGCATAGCATAAAGTTCAGAAAATCCCAATTAAATCTTTGGAAGAATTTTGAATGCTAGCAAAATACAATAAAAGTTTCAAATTCTTCGCAATTTTTAACATCCAAAATTTCCAGATGTTACAGCTTCAATCACTTGACTAGAGTTTGTTGCAAGGATCTTATTAATTAGAGGATTGCCTAGGCTTAAGAGTTATAAAGACCTAGTTTGCACACCCTGTAGACATAGTAAGATGGTTTCTACTTCCCATCCTCTTCTTATCTTAGTGATGACTAATAGACCTAGACAGCTCTTGCACTTAGACACAGTTGATCCTTCTAGAGTCCTATCTGTAGGAGGAAAGTGGTATGTGTTTGTCATTATATATGATTTTTCTAGGTATTCTTGAGTGTATTTTCTAATTTTTAAGAATGAGGTCTTTGGCTGCTTTAGAGAGTTGACCCTTATATTAGTAGTTGATCTCCTAGGAGCCTTAAGAGCTATTAGGAGTGACAATGACACAAAATTCAAAAACTCATCTTTTACCACTTTATACACTAAGAGAGGTTTAGAGCACAAGTTCTCCTCACCTAGAGTCCCCAGTAGAATGGGGCTATAGAGAGAAAGAATAGAACTCTTATACAGATGGCTAGGACCATGCTAAATGAGCATAGCGCACATAGGAGGTTTTTTCTATGGTGATTTCTACTGCTTGCTATGTATGCAATAGAGTTTTCTTGAGATCATCCATAGGCAAGACTTGCTTTGAGATGTAAGATATTTGGTCATAGGCCTAGTATCTCTCATTTCAAGATATTTGGTTGCAAGTGCTTCATTTTTAAACATGGCAACTTGGATAAATTTGAATGTACATGCTATGATGGCATTTTTATTGGATATCCTACTCATTTTCATGGCTTTTGTGTATTTAATTTAGATACTAATAAAATCATTAAGGTTTGTGAAGTTACTTTTGATGAGGTTAATCCTGGTACTAGACCTGATAGTGTAGGTACATGGTTATCAGAAAGCATCTTCATTGATGATGACCCTAACCTAGAGAATGAGGACCCAATCCTTCCTCTAGTCACTCGTGAGTAGAGAAGGGTGATGTTGTGTTTCACTTTGTAGAGTCAGAGCACCAGGTTGCAGACATTTTCATTAAGGTTCTTGATTCTTCTCGTTTTGCTTCTTTGCGGGGAGAGTTGGGGGCTATTAGTTCTTTTAGTCTGTTTTGAGAGGGAGTTTGACTCTTTTGCATCCATTGTATTACAATACATATCTAATTTTAGCAACTTGCATTGTATGATAATTACATGGAGCTTTGACTATTAACCTAGTATGACATGATATCTTGCTTTAAATCTTGCCACATCTTATGCTAGTTTTCTAGATTTATCATGTTGTTCTATGTATAGCTTAGTTTTTCCATGTTAGCTTTCTTAAATGTGAGAAACTTGTACTAAACCATGTCTTGTTGGATCTTGTGACTAGTTTTGCTTTAGTGATCCTCTTATGACTCATGCCATATCAAATAGGTTAAGTCTTGAACCTAATTTGGGTATTAGATAGAGCTATGCTAGTTCTTTTTTGAAGTATGAGTTTACTTCTCTTAAATTTTGCAGATCAGGTCAGGTATAGCTTACAAACTAAGGAATATCTCATTGTGCGAAATGAAATCTTTTTGTGCGAAAAAACGAATTTAACCAATTCCTTCACATGAAACAGCTTGCCATTGCATTAGAAATGAACTTAGGGAGAGTTTTGGATGACCAAGAGCACTCTTTTAATCTTCTTGCGTAGGATGGTCGTAGTACAGCTTGAGATCTAGCACATGGCTAAGAAAGGAAAAATATGAAAAATGGTTGACTCTATTGTCAAAGTGGTAAAAAGATTGGTATGTATATTTGGAGTTGATTTGGTGTTTTTGTTTAAATTCTTGCTAAGTTAGAGCTTTTATGTCTTGTTGTGATTCTCTTGAAACTTTTGATGTATTCTCCCATGACTGAGGTCAAAATGGAACAGTTGTTCTTTCATATGGATCTAGAGTGAGATTTCCTAATTCATTTGGTGGATCTGAAACTTTTTGTGGAAATCTTACCATTTTCAGTAGCTTCACTCTATTTCTGGTTCATGTGGTCATTTCCGATCTCTGCTTTGCTTGTGTGACCATTTTAAGCTTCTATTTGCAAAATTCCCTCTCTAAATTCTAAAACCACATCCCATTTGTATTTTTGAGAAATTGCTAATGGGTTCATTAAGAGAGAGATTGAAGGACCATGTGAGAAAGTCCAGTGTTATGTTGTGATGAAGGTCCAATGCTATGTTATGATGAACCATTATTATTTTTAAGGAATGAAAATTTAGAATTTATAAATTTACAGTTTTTATGGAATTCCTATAGATCTAGTGGTCTAACCGGCTAGATGAGGAATTTTGACCAGCCACTGGTCAGACCGGCCCCCTCTAGCAACTGACCGGCCAAGCATTATTGTTTCGGCTGGAAATTTGATTTTTAGGAATTTTGGTCATTGAGTGTTTTGGTTTAACCTAGGTCAATGTATATGTGTTGTGTGATGTATGTTTTAGCTAACGTGGGTCAACTTGTGAAGAACATGTACCTGAAAATAAATTCTTTGTCTTTGGATATATATAATGAGGCTTGGAGTCAAGCATGATCAACGAGGAGGATCGGCGCTATGCTCATAGAGGAGCTGAAGCCCAGAACGATCAAGGATATTGGATAAGATGGTTGAGCTCAAGCGTGGTATGAGAAAGGAGAAAAATGTTGAAAGAAAGTTCGAGCGATGGGTTGTATCATATGGCTTGGTTGGTCCAAATGAGGTGTGGTTCAGTGGAATCAGAAAGGGAGAGACTTACCAATACGTGACAAGCTAATGGTGCACCTACACATGGTAACCATGGTGATTGCTTGCAAGGGAAGATGAAGACCGAGTCAAGAAAGAGTATATTTGTAAGATCACCAAAATAATGGAATCCACATTGGATCAAAACTGTGTCACTTGGGAAAGTAGTTTAGGTTAAGGAGAAACTGAGAAGATCAAGTTGGATCAAAGGCTAAGAACTTAGTAGATTCGGGTTTACGTACTTTGAAAAGCATGCATAAGTGCAGGGGCGAAGCCCAATAGAGGCCTGTGGGTGCCCAGGCACCCCCCTCACTTCCAAAATTTCTTAAGGATTGGAAAAATTCGGCCCTATAGGCACCCCGCATGGCCCAAGACGAGGCACCCCCACCAGGCCGGCAGCCCAACAAGCCCACTGCGCCACCACGTTTCAGAATTCCGGCCAGCACTTCGTAGCACAGCGGCACAGGAAAAATTTGCGGCCTCGCGGTCGTCCTTCCGCCTTCCGCGACGCGACTGGGCCGCAGCACGCCGCACGCGACCCCTCGCCTTCTCGGCTCCTCGCCTCCTCGCCGTAGTCGCCGAAGTACGCGTACGCGGTACGCCGTCGCCGCTGGTCGCTCCGTGCTGCAGTGCTGCCGAGTGCCGACTGGCCGTCTGGCCGTCCGCCGCCCACCGCCCGTAATTCGGTCATTTGGTGATTCGGTGCGTACGCGGTCAGCTTGCTTGGCTTTCTTTTTTGTTGCTTGGTTCTTTCATCAGTTCATGTATTGATCTTTGATGCTTACTGGTAAATGGTAATTATCTTTTCTTACTGGCATTCTTTTATTTGCTGAAGTGCTGATGCCCTGCCGGTGAGTTGCTCAACTCAATTAAATTATTTATATGTTTTATTGTGATTTGTGAACTGCAATTTGATTATAGAAACAAATAAATTACAGGTAATCATGGAGAGGTATTACAAACGAAAAGCTCAAGACACGATCGATGGCAATAGAATTTCATGTCCAGAGGAAATTAATTGGGATGAGGAGATTAAATATGACCCCGGTTTGAGAAAAGAAATTGATGCTTATCATCCTAACCTAAGAGAAAAGGTGAGAAGAAAATACTTAGAGAATGGACCTTGTCAGCCTCGCACGTGTGATTTTCCTATTACACAAATTGGAGAAAAAGAGAAGCCAAGAAGATTTATTCCAGAATGGTTCCATGAGTTTGGTCCTTGGCTTGAGTATAGTGAGGCAAAGGATAGAGCATATTGCTTTTATTGTTTCTTGTTTAGAGAAAAGAAAGATTCAGGATATGATGCATTTGTGATTAATGGTTGGAATGGTTATCATAGGAAAGAAAGATTCACATGTTGCAATGCACCTACTTTCAATGGATAATTCTAGATTTTCTTTGCTAAATAATTGATCTATTTGTTCTCTTTTATTTAGGTGGGATCACATATTTTGCTATATGGGACATCTTTTGTTCATCATTTTGGAATTCTTTCAATCACTACACTAGAATGGTCAATGTCATCTTTATTTTGTTATAAATGGTGAGTGTTATTGCCCTTGTCCCTAATATTTTACTTATGTTTTGACCAAAATCATATTGCCATCACTGAAAGTTGAACTTTGATGTTAAAAATTGTGAGTTGGTCATGCTACTTGTTTGAATATCACATGAGTCACTATATTTATGATGAAGTTGTGCACCCCCCACCCATTTGCTCTAGCTTCGCCACTGCATAAGTGTAGTGTGTTAGTAAAACTCATGCTGTGTGGAGTTAATAGGTTTCCTCTATTTGTGGTAAGTGGATAGTATCTATTAGAGATAGATGGGGCTATTTGCCTTATCTATTTAATGGGATGGGATGAAGATTTGCTAGTTAACTATCTAACCATCATAGGTTTACTCATTGAAGCCAAGTGTTCTAGGGTTAGAGTTTGAGAAGTGTGAGTGTTGTGTGCTCTCTTGTCCTCTAGATTGAGTGACTATAAAACCTTCATCCTCAAGTAGCAATATATCAACTTTGTTAATCTCTCATTGATCCCTCCTATGTTGGTTGATTTGCTCTTGATCTGATTGGTTTTGATCTTATCTCTCCCCTTCTTGATCTTGCTAGATGTCAAGGACGAGTAAGTGATGAAGATGTCCCAAGAAAATCAATCCCCATCCATCTTGATATTAAGTTTGGCAAATTCTTGAAGTTGCCTGGTTTTTTGCTTGGATTTGACCTCTTCGAGTGTTTTCTTCATCCGAGTATTTTTACCTCGTATCTTTAAGAGTTCTAACTTGCTGTGACATGCGAGAATACATTTAGAACTATATTAGCTATTCTCCACCCACAAGCAAGTCATATTTCTTGTTTTCAATTTTTGCCTAGTTTTGATGCAATCTTGCTTGTCCTTGGGTGGAATAGGTTCCTGAGACCTTAAGAAATGTGTATGCAAAATTTCATATTATTTAAACTTATATTTTAGAGTTACACCAATAGTTGCATCGCCTCAGGCTAAAGGAACAGGAGAGGTTAGTCAAACTGTCCTCTTTCGGGTCATACCGCTAGGGCTGGCCAGACCGGTGCCTAGCTAGCGGTCAGACCGCTCTTGGCAGCCAGTTTGACTGCTTGAGCCCTAAATTTCTTGGGTTTTTCAGTTCTTGATTTGCTAGCTTTTGTATTGGCTTCCTATCCTAATCTTTATAGCTCTGTATCTATCGGAATAAAGGATCAGCGAACACTTGGTGGAAATTTTAAAGGCATCATTTATCTTTCTCTGGTGCCATACCGGTTCTACATATGCATATCGCATGAACAACTACGGTAGAAACTACTCTGCATGGTTGACAAGTTGCGTTGAGCTTGAGCCATCGACTATGTAATTAATATACAGCAAGATGTATCGTGGAGTATAACATTAATTACTAGCAGATGAAGTTCTAGATAGCATGGAAACTACCAGGGGAGAATCCGTTAGTGGGTTTCATCAGACTTTAGCGTATCCTATGCCGCCGCCATAACACCCCTTTCCCCCGGCGACGGCAGCGCCAAGGATGGATCATGGATGCTGAAGCTTGACCACTTGAGTGAGGATAATTTAATTATTTGCCACTCTTATGAGTAGGGTGGCAACAGATTTGCCACCCTGGCCCGTTGTCAGTGACTCAGACGGCCCCGTATGTAAGTGAGAGAGGTAATTGGCCAATCTTCAGAGTGGCAAAAAGTTGAATTCCCCCTTGAGTGAGGAAGAGATGAAGATGGACCGACCAGACAGTGGCGGATGCAGAAATTTTGGAATAGGTGTTCGAAGTTGTAAAAATATTTTTCAGTACAAAATATAAAGATCTGCAGTAATAATAGTTAACATACAATTGTTCGTACTAGGGATGATCAAAATTTAGTGGATTTTTATATTCCATGATCAAACCTTTTTTGGGCCCGAGCTCCTAGTGATAAAAGTAGAGTGTGTTCCATTGCTAAACGTTCAACCAGACAATGTATTGGATCCAATACCAGGGGTACCTTCAATTTACATTACGACAGGAAACAGACAGTTGTGTGTGCCTTTCACACCCTACCCTGCATGTACACTATCAAGGCAATTTTCAGACAAAATAAGAAACCCAGATATTGAGACTTTCTATTCCAGTCACAGTACATATCAGCACAATGTCAGACCGAACAGGTCCTAAATCCTCCTACAGATAGCTCATTTCAAATTTCGCTCTCGATTACACATAAAATTCATTCCATTTGCAACACAGCAAAAACAAAAAACCTGCAACTCGCAATTAATAGGCGACTCGTGTTAGAACTTGTATAGCCACGCTCCTAACTCCGAAATACTAGCAACCGATCACGGAGAGCCCTGAGAACAGAGAGGGAGAGAAATCGATGATCACACCAGAACTTGGGGAAGTCGGCGCGGCGGTCCTGCACGAGCACCGACAGCGGAGAAGCGGCCGTCGGGCATCCGCTGGAGCTGCACGGGCGCGCCAACGGTACCTACGAGGCGCACGGCGTTGGCCACGCGCGGCTGGAAAGGGATGGTGCCATGGAGGTAGGCCGGGGGAGCTCGGTCGGGAGCTGGTTTGCAAGAAATTAAGCAAAACTGAACTCCATGGAAGCAGGCCGGCGCAGAAGGACGGGGAGGCGGCGAACTGGTCCGGCTCCGGGAAGCAGGCCGGCACAAGCGAGGCGCCCAGATCTAGCCGGAGGGCTGGAGGGCGGAGGCGGCGAGGCGGAGCGGAGGCGGAGGGCGGAGGCGGCGAGGCGGTCGCCGGCGGAGCAGAGGGCGGAGGCGGCGTCGCGGCAAGGCGGAGGGCGGAGGCAGCGAGGCGGTCGCTGGCGGAGCGGAGGGCGTCGCGGCGAGGCGGAGGGCGGAGGCGGCGTCGCGGCAAGGCGGAGCGGAGGAGGCGAGGCTAGGGTTAGGGTCGCGGCTCCGCGCGGGGGAGGCTGGAAGGGGGGACCGGGACGGCGGGACCGGGGGCGGGTATAGGCCGGCCACGCGACAGAAGATGCCAAGATGGGCTAAGCTTCACGCGCGCGCGGTCACGGTTTGGCGGGGCTGCGTTTCTCTCGGCCTGTCGGGCCGAAATGTGAATATAAACAGCTGATTCAGCCCAACTATATATGTATACATGTATTATACCTCATATATACTAGGTTTTTTATCAAAAAATTTGGGTATTCAGCTGAACACCCATGAACCACAGTAGATCCGCCCCTGCGACCAGAGATGGTGAGGGGGCAGAGGGGGTCTAACCAACTGAGTCTTAAGTGCTGACTGCGGAGGCATAGAGGGTGGAGGTATTTATCATTTTATTGTAATTCTTTGGAGGTATTTATCAATATTTTATTGTAATTCTTTCTTGTTTATTCTTGTTGATGTTGTATTGGATATTTGCATAAAAAAATTAGACAGTAAAATCTAGGCTATCTAGTTATATCTTGTGTAGTAATGTATTTTACAATTTAGTTGTAGATTTGCAATAACAGAAAAATGAACTTTCGTAACTATTTCATAAGCTATTTAAGTAGTACTCCTTGATTTTCAGCGTAGATTTTCAATTTAGCTAAGTTTTTTGAGTTCACCCTCCATCTTTATCTAGGCTTTGCCACTGGAAACTACGGACCATGCGTGTCGGATTCCATGCACGTATGGCCGGCTGCGTTCGATGCTTTCCATTATATATACGTTGTCGAAAAGGGTACACGCCCTGTGAATTTGTCTTCTTTGCAGGCATTCCGGGGCAGGCAAAAGAAGCTCAGCTACGTTTCTGAACTTTGCTAAGCTGGCTTGCGCCAACCTGCATGCCCTTGGATATGTATACTGCTCTATGCAAGTCAAAAGCCTCATGCGCAGTGTACTACTGCTACCACCACCACTGTCATTGCATGTGATAACTGGCCAATGTAATGCTAGCCCGTGACATTAAGACGGCTAGTTAGACACTTGACTTCGAGTATGCAATATATGTACGCTTTAATTCGTCAGTACAACAGTAGGCAGGTAGGCATCAATCATGTACGTACATGTACCATACTCCATACAGTACTAATGTCAAACCAAACCTAGTTAGTTACGTAGTATCCATTACATAAATTAAAGAGACCACGTCGGCCACAACGTTTTTGGGCAAATACCAGATACTGATTCAAACAGATAACAACGTTTTTGCGTAAACGACCTAGGCACGTTTTGGGAAGCTAGATAGCCTAATGCATGTATGCATATCAGTGTATGTACAGATACTGGTTGTGTACAGTACAAGCGGCGCATTTCTCTCTACTACTTTGTGTTGATATATAGTACAGTGCACACAGAGCAAGCAAGGGCAGAACACGAAGGAATGGATCCTAGAAAGTTTCTGCCAAGGGCAGGCGGATCGAGATGCATGCATACTTTACGAATCGAGTAGGCCTGTCGTCGTTATGGGCCGAAATGGTATTCCCGGGTTACGAAGGCATTCGGCTTTGTGTTCGTGTGCTTTTCTGTCTTTTAGTTAATGTATATGTGGTCCTTTTCATTAGCATAGATTTCAGGTGAATTAATTGGTGCATATAATTCAATATGTAACGAGTGCTAAGAGGAATTGAGTTTAAGATTCGATTAACATAATTAAAACTAGTAATTGCAGTCCACTTCTATTCTACGTCTTAAGCGTGAGAAAGCTTACGTGTGAGGGAGAGTGTCGAACTATAAATGAATTGCACGTCTTTCTTTATCCGTTTAAATATTTGGTTGAACTGGTTGTTGCATGTAAGTCAATAGTTTTGTCTTTTGTTTCTCATCTAACCTACAGAGAATCAGAGATGCCCTCCAAGTCTCCAACTAAGAAATAGAGCCAATTAGCTAAAGAAAGAACGCAACCTCTGCTACAACTATTAGCAACAACAGCTAGAAGCGCTCATATTACTTTGAAAAAAGGTACTATCATCCACTAACAACGAACTGGCAATTAACAGATTGCAACAACAGATCATGCATACTCGTAGATAGCCATTACATCTTAGTTGCATGCTCGACTACCTACGTACTTCCATTGCAACACCATGAAGCCCATTATTAGATACTGCCTAAAACATAGTGAAAACCCTAGAAATGGAAAGAAACTTGTTGCGCGATAGCAAAATGAACGACTAAAAATGCATGTCGGGCTCCAGCTCTGGATTGTTCCCGCAAGGGAAAATTTAGTGGTATCCGCCGCTACCGGATCCAGATCCACCACCTCCACCGCTACCGGACCCGCCATTTGTGCCGCCACCTCCACCACCACCCTTGCCACCACCTATTCCTCTCGCGTAGCCTCCACCGTAAGAGCCGTCGCTACCAGCCTCTCCACCGCCAGAGCCAATGCCACCTCCACCTCCATAACTTGGAGCTCCGGCGACACCTCCAGCACCACCACCACCAGCGCCAGCGCCGCCACCACCAGCATCGGCGGCATACCCGCCACTGTATGGAGCCGGTGCCGTTGCTATGCCACTCTCACCGTAGCCTTTGCCAAGGCCAGCCCCGACTCCATAACCGCTAGCCCCATTTGCACCACCGCCTCCGCCACCGCCTCCGCCTTTACCATCAGCGTTGGCATACCCACCACTACTAGGGGCATTTGCTGAACCACTCTCACCATGGCCTATGCCATAGCCGGACCCAGAGCCAGACCCAGATCCACCATTTACTCCACCACCACCACCTCCTCCTCCTCCACCACCACCTCCCTTAGCAAAGTTCCAATCATTACCCCAATCTCCACCACTCTCACCGGATCCAAAGCCACCACCGCCTCCGAACCCTGAGCCCCAACCACTTCCACCCGATGCACCGCCGCCGCCTCCACCGCCTCCACCGCCACCGCCGGCACTCGAGCTAGAGAATCTAGCTACCCTTGCAGCATTGGTGAACCCAATGCTCAAGAGGACAGCGAAACCAAGAGCTACAAGCTTAGTGCCGGTAGCCATTGTGAGTGAGGTCGGTTGGACCGTGGGAGTAAGATGAGGTGAGTGATGAACAGCAGAGGATTGCATGGGTATTTATAGTGGTGGAGGCCGTGCATGGGTGGAATATTTTAGGACGGGCGCTGTGGGTTGTGAGTGAAACTGGTGGCCACTCAAGGAGATTCGATGTGAAGTTTTCTAATCAGTGGCACTGTTGACTGCATCGATCAAGCAGACAGTATTTCTTATAGAATCTCTTTGATATCTTTATTTATGTTGGTAATTAATTGATCCAGATCAACTGTAGAAGGCTCTGGAGTTTAGCTGTTTGCTTGGTTTCTTTCAAAGCCTAATTAGCTAGAGATTCCCATCTCTTGGCATAGACAGATTATATTTTCTCCTTAGCATGAAAGTACGTGTCTTGTCTGTTTTGATCGATGTTAGCAAGTGCATGATCGTACAGTGGCGCATGAACATGAATTCCTGAAACCCATGGACAATCACTCTCTCTAGGCTATGTGGATCACTTCATGTTTTGGTTCGTAACAGTACTAGTACTAGAGGCACTTGAACTTCGGCCATGAATGAGCTATGCTTCGTCGGTGTGATTTGAGCAAGGTCTAGCTAGTGCCCTTATTCAGCCCTTCACATGCAGCTGCTCGGCGAGTCGAATTATTAATCTTTTGATAGACGATGAAGTAGAGTGTTGACTTGGATTAATTGCGCTAGGGTGTGACCGTCGTGCTGCGATCTAGGATTCAACGCGTGGCCGACGCATGGTTTTCAAAATCGGTCAAAAATCAACCAAAAATTGAAAATATCAGGCCCCCAGTAAAATTTCGCATCAGTAAAAAAATCCGTTTTCTCATGAATTTTATCAAATAAAAAAACTTATAACCATTTCAAATCGCATACATGCGCATAATCTGATTGTAAGGTCATAGATAGGAGGGCGACACTGTAGTTTTCTTTATCTTTTTTTGGGAGGAGTACACTGTGGTTAGCTTGCCTAATTATGGCTACGCGAACATGGAGAGATCCATCATAAAAAATACAGTACTCGATTTGACCTAGGAGTTCACATTTCCGATTCTCCTGCTTACAAGGCCCCAAAAATATTAACAGAAACAAATGAAAGATACTAGCCATCTCAATCGATGAGATTCGACAGTTAATAATAGTACCAACAATGAAGTGGTAATAATAGTACTAATTGCAGCTAGGCTAGCTAGGGTAAGACTTCGATTTACGTGTGGGTAATTGATCGGGCGAGGCGACCCATAAACACAATGTTAGATAACGTAGTTCGACACAATGGATCCAATATTCCAATTCCGTTGGCATCCGGATTTCAGATAACTAGCATCATGTTTAGCAGTACTAGTACACTAGTACAATCACATATATCCGTACTACTTCTGAAATGAGTTTGGATTGAGTTGAGGTGCGAGTCACGGCGTGGGACTCCTCGGCGGCCGGAGTTGTAGGAGCTCGCCGGCGGAGAGGCGACAACGTCGGTAGGGAGCGCCGGTGCAGTCTCAGTCGCCAATCTGCGGCCGATGGCTGGCCTGGGGCAAATGCATCCGTAAGGTTAGTAACTATGTGCACCTCGGCCCAGCCCGTGAGAACACGCACCGTTAGATCATTCCGGTAATGCAAAATGGGTCGAGTCGTCCCAAACCAGGAGCCTGAGCCGTCAGATGCTACTCAAAAGTAAGCTTTCATCGGACGGGCCCATACTACGCAGTCGTGTTGCGGAGCCCAGGCCGACAACAAATGGGCCTAGCTTAAGAGAGTTGGGTCAAGAAGTACGAATCAAACATATCCGCCCAACGAAAACAATTTTGACAAGTGTAATGGGTTGGGTTGGGTTGGAGTGGGGTTCTAATATTTCAGTTTCAAAATGGGTTTAACCTATGCGTTGGGATAGGGTTTGCCTTGTGGGTTGTGGTTGCGAATGTGGAGTGGGTGATGGGCCACCTGTAAGTTTAACCTTCAATTAGATTGGTTTTGGTGATTAATACCAAATCTAAATATGAGCTTGACTCATTAATGACAAATCTAAATATGAGACTAATGCATTAACGATAAATCTAAATATGAGACTAACTCATTAACGACAAATCTAAATATGAGCTTAACTCATTGATGACAAATCTAAATACGAGACCAATGCATTAATGATAAATCTAAATGTGAGACTAACTTGTTTGCTGAGTATTTTATTGTTTAGTCTCATTTGGATGAAAGGTGAAAATCATGGAGGTATGCATTCGACGTCATACTCTTATATCTTGTTACATTTCTCGGATCTAAAATATAGGTTGAACTCCACCAAAAGTCTAAGTTGTATATATCCATATGTTTTTATTACACATTCTTGTATGTACACATTTAAGGGGAGTTTACTCTATGTTTTGTAGTTTTATAATATTAATCCATGTTTCTTTTTCCATATATATTGAGGATCTCTACTTTGAAATATATCCTTTATGTACATTAAACTTGTGTAGTTTATATATATATATTCATGTTGCTTTATATTTAATTATTGGTGTATGGGACTAACATGATTATCAAGTGTTTGAAAGGTTTAGTCCCAGATTTTACTTGACGAAATGGAGATGCATGCTAATATTAATAACACTACTACAAAAGAGGTTATACTGGACAGCTACATCATATACGGTTCATAGAGAACCGTCTGTGCTGTAATTATCATAGACAATTTTACAAGCGTGATCGTGTACCGTCTATGATACGTAACTGTGACAAACGGTTCATACGAATAACCATCTGTGATATTTTCACAGACGGTTATTAATACGAACTATCTGTGATAATGCAAAACATCATAGATGGTTTGTATTAATAACTGTCTATAATAACCGTCTGTGATATTGGCAAACATCACCGACAGTTCATATTAATAACCGTCTATGAAAGTTCACAGACAGTTATTAATATAAATCACCTGTGATCATTTCATATCACAAACAGTTTATGGTTGGAACCGTCTGGGATACACCACGTAATATAAATAGCCCCAGCGTGATCTCAACAGATCTATCTTCATTGCGCTGCATTGGAGGTGACCGGTTTTGGAGAGTTTGGTGAAAACATATCGCTTATAGACCTAGCTTGTAGATCGATTTGTTCTTAGTGATTAGAGGTTAGTATTGTTTCTAATAACATATATGACTTGTAATAGAGAGAGATGATAACTAGGTTTAGAGAGAGATGGTAGTTTGCTCCAATTTAAGAATAGGTCAGTACTCCTAGTTTATTTCAATATATTCTTGTTGATATATATACATACATACTTATTGCTTCATGAATACGTGGCTAGCTACTTAATTTAGATATGCACAATTTATTATTAGGTGAATGACAATTATATGTGTAAGTAGATAGGCTGGTTAATTAGCTATAGTAGCATTAATAATCCAATTTGACACTAATTTGTTACATGCATAGTGTAGATGGATTGAAGTTGGATGTACGTTGAGAACCGTGTGAGTGAAGAGTATATTAATGGCATGTCTGTTTTTAGAAGAGTGGCCAAGAAGGATAGTTGAAGAAGGGGATGGAATATATATACTGTCCATGCATTGATTGCGATAATATGAAGAAGTTTACCAACTCAGTGCAGATCGAAACTCACTTGATTCGAAGGGATTTCAAAAAGGGGTATACATGTTAGACCAGTCACGGTGAAGAGAAGATTATATAAGAAGGTAGTTATAACATCGTCGAGGGAGACAATGATATACCAGTTGTGGATTATGCTTTCAATGAGGATAGGTTGTATGATGAAAATCTAGATCAAATACTACGCGATGCAGAAAGAAACTATAGTGAGAGAGAGTTTGTTAAATTCGAGGGCTTGCTGGAGGACCTGGAGAAACATTTGTTCCCTGGCTGCAAGCCGTAATACACAAGGTTGTCAACTATTCTTGAATTGTTGAAATTGAAGGCAAGCAATTGTTGGTCTGACAAGAGTTTCACGGCATTATTAGGTCTCCTAATGAACATCCTTTCAAAGGGAAATCTGTTGCCGAGAACCACCTACCAAGCTAAGAAGGTTCTTTGTCCATTGGGAATGGATGTAGAAAGAATACATATATGTCTAAATGATTTATCCTCTACCGTAAAGAGTATGCAAAATTATATGTTTGTCCGGTGTGCAAAGCATCTCGATACAAACGTAAGAATGACTCCGATGACGGCGAGGGCATCAAGGTGAAGCAAGAACATCCTGCTAAGATGTTATAGTATCTGCCTATAAGTCCCCTTTGAAGCATTTATTTGCGAATCGAAAGGATGTAAGATTACTACGTTGGCACTCGGAGGAGCATAAAAAAGATGGAATGATAAGACACACTGATTCTGCCCAGTGGAGAAACATCGATAGGATGTTGATAGACGTCGGTGCAGAACCAAGGAATATAATGTTTGGGTTGAATACAAATGGAATGAATCCTTTTGGTAACATGAGTAGCCGACATAGCACCTGGCCTGTGAATGTATGCATGCACAAACTTCCTCCTTAGCTGTGTATGAAGTAAAAGTACATTTTGATGTAACTACTTATCTAAGGGCCGAAGCAACCTGGAAATGATATTGATGTGTACCTAGCACCATTGATAGAAGATCCTGTGACATTGTGGAACGATGGGTACAGGTATAGGATGCGGACAAACGAGAGAACTTCACTCTGTGCATCATGTTGTTCTGCATGATCAATGATTTTTCTGCCCTTGGTAACCTGTCAGGGTTAGTACGAAAGGAGCCAGAGCCTGTCTGCACTACTTAGATTATACCAAGAGTGTGTGGTTGAACAACTCAAGCAAAACTGTGTACATGCATCACCGTTGGTTCCTTCCACGGTATCACCCATATCGCAAGATGAAGAGATAATTTGATGAAAAAAAGAGGATGACTCAACATCAAAGCCTTTTAGTAGGAAAGAGGTCTATGATATGGTCAAGCATATCGATGTTGTGATTGAAAAGGGACGTAAGTTGAGGTCCCATCAAAAGAATATGTGGAAGAAGAGGTCAATATTTTGGGACTTGCCTTAGTGGGAACACTTAGAAATTCACAATTGCATTGATGTCATACATGTAGAGAAGAAGGTATGTGATAGTTTGATTGGTCTCTTAATGAATATTCATGATAAAACAAAGGATGGTGACATCACACGGTGTGACTTGGTCGCTATGAATATCAGGACCAAATTAGCACCGATAGAGACAGATAAAGGCCGGACGTACCTTCCCCCCAAGTTGCTACACTCTGTCTAAGTCCGAGAGAGCTGAATTGTGTCAGTGATTGCATGGTGTGAAAGTTCCATCTGGTCACTCCACCAGCATGAAGAAACTTATTTTCATGGAATATTTAAAATTAATTGGTATAAAGTCTCATAACTATCATATGCTAATGACATAATTGCTTCTTGTTGCAATTAAAAGTATTTTACCGAACAAGGTTCGGGTGACAATCATGAGGCTTTGTTATTTCTTTAATGCAATTGCTCAGAAGGTCATTGATACCAAAAGACTACATACTCTGCAGGCCGAGGTGGTGATGACTCTATGTCATCTCGAGATGTATTTTCCTCCATCATTTTTTGATATTATGGTCCATCTCATTGTCCACTTTGTGAAAGAAATGAAGATATGTGGCCCCATGTTTCTACATCATATATACCCATTCGAGAGGTTCATGAGAATTCTCAAGTCCTATGTACACAATCAATCTCGGCCGGAGGGCAGCATCATCAAGGTTATGCAACTGAAGAGGTCGAACCGATAGATGTGTCTGTATCTTGTCACAAGGGGAGGATAGATGGTATCGGGACCATCGGAAGGAAAGCAATAACTCCTGATTGGATATGTACACTCAAGCCCATTTCACGGTCTTGCAACACATGACTGAAGTGTCCCATATATTGAAGAGCACAGGGACATGCTACGCCAAGAGAATCCAGGCCAGTCGGAGGTTGGATCACGAGACAACACAACTGTCAGTTCAGCAAATGGTTGAGGGTGCGATTCAGTAGGAGGTCATCAAGTGAAACGCTGCAATGGCTGACAAAAGGGCCAAAATTTACAATTATGACATGGCAAGGATATGACATTAATGGGTACACATTTATACAACAGATTAGGATAGAAAAAATACAGTCCATAACTCAGGTTTCCGCACACATGCATTTCGTGATGAGTAGTTCAGTACAGCTGGCCCAAGCTCCTACTATGGGCCTGTAGAGGAAATTTGGGAGCTTGACTTTGTGATTTTCATGATCCCTCCATTTCGATGCCGTTGGGTCCAACTCTTACAGGGTGTAAAGTTTGACAAGTACGGCGTCACTACTGTAGACCTCGAACACGTAGAATACAAGCATGAACCATTCGTGCTTACGAGGCAAATTGTTCAAGTTTTTTATGTAACCGACCTGGCAAAAAAGAAGTTCCATGTAGTTCTTACTAGGAAAAGAAGGATTGTTGGAGTTGAGTATGTTGTGGATGAGGAAGAATACAATCAATTTGACGAGTTGCCTCCATTCGGAGATAGCATCAGGCTCGAGGAAGAATCAAGCAATGAAGCGAGCTATATGTGTGTTGACCATCGTGTAGGGCTTTATTTAAAAGGAAATAGCCAAGTGTAATGATCCCACATGGCGAACACCTATTTCAAAATTATTCTAATGTAATTATAGGAAACTCGGCATGTAATTAAAGAAATATTCCATTGTAATTGATTTAGTAATAAAGAAATAATTACATCTGTGATTGTATATGATGTTGGAACAAATTTTGACTATGCTAATTGCGTTGAGGCGTACGCGAAGCTACAGTCGAAGGTGTGGTCAAAGCTGTAGTTGAAGGCGTGGTCGAAATAGCAGTCGTGACTGTGGTCGAAATGGCCGCGTGTGTCATTATGCTTGAGCAGCTGCTTGATAGGGACCGGCTTCTTGTTTCTAACCTTGTGGCCCGGCGGCGTCTTCGATGCTGGTGGTGGGCCAAAGAATCGTTGGATTTCTGGGCGGCCCGGGCCTCCTCGAGTGGGACTTCAGCGCGGACACATGCTAAGGATGAGCCGGCCGAGTAGCGGCGCTGAGCACCTGAGGACGCTTGTACATTTGATTCTTGCTATACCCTCTTGTACGCAACCGCTGACTAATGCATGGAGGGCTTCGATTGAAGTATGTGTCTCCGTCATTTTACGTGACCGCATTGATCTCCAGTAGGCCTGTAGAGCCCTGTTTCGCCAACGCTTTTACGCTAGGTAGGCCGCTGTGTGCTCCATTCTCTTTCCCTCGAAGGGGCGGCAGCGGAACTGGCGCCTAGTTGAGGTAGACGTGCGAGCGCTCCGTCCCCTACCCTGCGAAGTGGTGTCAGCGGAGCTGGCGCCTAGCCGAGGTAGATGCGCGAGCGCTCTGTCCCCTACCCTTCGAAGTGGTGTAGACGCGTGAGCGCTCTGTCCCCTACACTTCGAAGTGGTGGCAGCGGAGCTGACGCCTAGTCGAGGTAGACGCGCGAGCGCTCCGTCCCCTACCCTTCGAAGTGGTGGCAGCGGAGCTGGTGCCTAGTCGAGGTAGACGGGCGAGCGCTACGTCCCCTACCCTTCGAAGTGGTGGCAGCGAAGCTGGTGCCTAGTCGAGGTAGACGGGCGAGCGCTACGTCCCCTACCCTTCGAAGTGGTGGCAGCGGAGCTGGCACCTAGTCAAGGTAGACGTGCGAGCGTTCCGTCCCCTACCCTTCGAAGTGGTGGCAGCGAAGCTGGCGCCTAGTCGAGGTAGACGCATGAGCGCTCCGTCCCCTACCCTTCGAAGTGGTGACAGCGAAGCTGGCGCCTAGTCGAGGTAGATGCTTTGCACAGGCGCTCTGTCATTTACGAAGGCTGAGCCACAGGTAGGGCTGCTTCTCGACGCTGATGGCTCCCATGCTTGCTATCAAGGGGGCGTGCGGGGACAACGGCCATGCATCCAAGTTGTGCCCCACGGGGTGCGCGTGAGGGCAAGCCTCTGCTGCACCCTATTGACGCCCCGTGGAGTGCGTGCGGAGGCAGGCCTCTTGTGCGTCTTTTGCGTACTCTGCGGGGTGCACGTGGAGGCAAGCCTCGCGTGCGTCTTGTTTATACTCC
This sequence comes from Dendrocalamus latiflorus, assembly GCA_017311315.1. Taxonomy (NCBI): domain Eukaryota; kingdom Viridiplantae; phylum Streptophyta; class Magnoliopsida; order Poales; family Poaceae; genus Dendrocalamus; species Dendrocalamus latiflorus. The sequence continues at coordinate 16,698,939 of CM029675.1, forward strand.
GTGGAGTGCGTGGGACCATCAACCACGTCTCATTTATACTCCAGAGAGTACACATAGGGATAACTCCTATGCGTGCGCAGGAACGTCCGCGTCTTGTTTATACTCAGTAGAGTGCGCAGGGACAACATCCGCGTCTTGCTTATACTCCGTGGAGTGTGTGGACCATCAGCCACATCTCATTTATACTCTGGAGAGTACACATAGGGATAACGCCTATGCGTGCGCAGGAACGTCCGCGTCTTGTTTATACTCAGTAGAGTGCGCAGGGACAACATCCGCGTCTTATTATACTCTGTAGAGTGTGCACAGAGGTATGCCTCGACGCTGCGTCTTATTTATACTCTGTAGAGTGCACACGGAGGTATGCCTCGACGCTGCGTCTTATTTATACTACGTAGAGCGTGTGCGGAGGCGGACCTCAACGCTACGTCTTATTTATACTCCGTAGAGTGCGCACAGAGGTATGCCTCAACGCTGCGTCTTATTTATACTCCGTAGAGTGCGTGCGAAGGCGTCCCCCCGCACGTCTTTGTTTATACTCACGGAGAGTGTGCGCGTGAACGCGTGTTTTTATTTATACTCACGGAGAGTGCGCGCGCGAACACGTGTCTTTATTTATACTCACAGAGAGTGCGCGCGGGAATGCGTGTCTTTGTTTATACTCACGAAGAGTGCGCGCGCGAACGCGTGTAGGAAGCCGTGGTGTGGCACTGCCCCAAAGGTGACGTCTTCGCTCCTCACGTTGTCGTCCCGGCCGAAGGAGACCTGCAGGAATATCTGGCCCAGCGCCCTCAGGGGCTGGCCTCTGAAGCCTTGTAACGGGACTCTCGAGGGGCCCAGGCGACTTATGGGGATCCCCATCTGGTCAAAGGCCGCTGCAAACAAAATGTTCGCGGAGCTTCCTCCATCGACTAGGGCACGCTTGACGTCGCATCCTGCGATGGTGACCTAGATGACCAGGGGATCTTGGTGGGGGAACTCCACGCCTTCGGCGTCGACAGGCTTGAAGGTAATTTCGTGTTGCGCCCAGTCCAGCGGTGCCTGTGCCGAGTATGCCGCCACGTGGTGTAATCTCTGTGCGTAGGCCATTTGTTGCCGCGCCGAAGCGAACTCCAACGAGAAGCCCCCGGAGATGACATTTATGACTCTGCGCTAGCCTCCCTCCGCGGCTTGGATCCGCAGGGGGCCCTCCTGGGGTTGCTGAACGTGGGCTTGGATCCCGGAGTAACGACTCCTGGATCCTCTGTGTAAATCGCACTAGTCCAGGATCAACTAGTGCACACAGTACAACAAAGATAAATACCAAGCACAAATGATTTCATATATTAAATAAAGGGTACGGCCTTATGGCCAAGTCTTACATCAACGCCCATTGGCAAAGATAAATAAAGGAAATAACTGCGGAAGCAAACTGATAAATAGCGAAGCCCAAGCCTGCCCACAGGCAAACGACAGTAAGACGCGGCCTATTTGTCCAGATCTTCACCGTAGTTGACGTCTTTCTTCTCTGTGTGGAAAAAGCAAGGTGAGTACAAACTTGTACTCTGCAAGTCACACGGAAAATGCACCATAATGATAAAGGCTTCAATGGAAGACTTATAGGGTTAGTTTGCATAAAATGGCATTTAAGAAATACAATAAGTAGATTGAAATTGCTGAATTTAATACAGTAAGTAAAAACAATACTTGTAGTAGAAAGTAATACCGTCAGTGCCGGCTCCGACCAAACACCAACCTATCCACGGGCATCCCACCCGGACCATCTTTTTCAAAAGCTCACGTATGGATTCCATCCATTCACACACTTTCACTGCGCAACTCTGATGAATTCCATCCATTCACCAGATTTCAATCTCTCACGGATTCCATCCATCCGCAAGGTTTTCATCTCTCGTGGTTTCCATCCATCCACAAGGTTTTCAAAAACATTTTTGAAAAACAAAGTCTAATCCATGAAAAACTTTTACTCAGCATGCCCATGACCGTGGGCACGGCTATCCAGGATAGATTATACACTCTACAGAGGTTGTACAGCTTTACCCACAAGTCACGATCATCCCATATTGCCACCGGGTTACACACTTCCTTAGGTGTGCGGCGAGGAGTCGTGACAAGGCCTTTACAATGCAAAGCCTTCAACCTGGTCGAGCCAACTTTAAGGTTTCACCCCAGTAAGGAATCCACCAGATCGGGACCCCCTCTTGAGCCTAGACGAGACTTCTCATGGCTTAACCACGCTTGCCCAAGTGAGACTTCACATGGCACCAACCACGCTCACTTTCAACCTACAACTCGACTCAGGTTGGGACTTCGCAAATTATTCAGCCAGGGCTGTCCCATACCAGCCATGTGGTAGTACGATTAGGGCTTTGCAATTGTAGATCACAGATCGGTCCTTAATTTGACTTAGGCCCAACCACATACCCCCGTGCACGACAATCAACCACTGCGGCTCCAACCAACAGGGCATGCCTGCACCCACCAATCTAACCAATTGCCTAAGTCTAAACCAGTTTTATATTTTGTTTTCAAAATATTTCATAAACCTCCTTGACTCACCAAAGTCAAGAGTACATAACATTTTATGTAAAAAGGGTTATCATTTTATGTGAAAGATATCCCAAAACAAAATTATATGACTATGCAGGGCTAAGCATTTGATTAAACTCTCTAGCCAACACTAACGTATTAACTAGAGTTTGATTCTAGGGTGACAAGGTATTGAGGAATTCAAATTCAATGGAGGGATTAACAAGTAGGCAATAACTAAATTTAAAACTGAATTGAAATACGTTCAATAAAAATATGCATGCAATATAATTTAAATCAACATAATTTTATTTTAAAAACTGGGATCAACATGATCAAGGAGTGTGACTTGCCTTGCCCTTGAATTTGGTTTGAATCTTCGTCGAAGAATTCTCCCGAATCGTCGAAGTCTAAACGTGAAAATAACCCACTAAATTCAAATTAAATTCAAATTGACTTCAAAAATTTGAATTGAGGCTATAAATGGATAGAGGGGAATTTTTGATGAATTTAGAAATTTGAATGGGCAAAAACGGAGTTAAGACAAAGGAGAACGGGCTCCGGGAAATTTAAATTCAGAGAAAATGGAAAAAGAGAATTTCTGGAATTATTTTTCTAAAGGAAAAGAGGTTTATGGCGTCAGCATTGCGTCAGCCCTGGAATTTTTGAATTTCGGCCGATTTATTTTTCAATTGAAAAGTCGGCTGAGAGGCTGACAGTGGGCCCGGGTCCATGTGGACCAAGTCCACGGGAGAGGGGAGTGGCCGACGTGGCACGGGGCTGACGGGGCAGAGGGAGGCCGAGGTGGCCGACGCGTGGCACCGCGTCACTGTCCACGCTGGCACGGGCGAGCCGACGTGGCAGGGTGGCCAGGGTGGCGCACGGGGGTGGCGGCGACGGCGGTGCTCCGGCGGGCGGCGGCCAGCGACGAGGGTGGCAATGGAGAGAGGGGACCGAGGGGAAGTCAGGGGTAGGGGCTGCGGTTACCGAGGGCGGCTGGGAGGTGGTCGGCGACGAGGGAAGGCGGCGGCGGCTCGGGGGCTCCGACGGCGAGGAGGTGCGGACGAGGGGCGGGGGAGCTTTGCGGCGAGGTGAGGAAGCCGGGGGAGGAGACGGCGAGGCGCGAGGAGGGGCGAAGCGGCTGCAATTGCTCGCCGACGTTGGCGACGGTGGCGGGGGCAAATGCGCACGGCGTGGGGGCGAAGGAGAGCTCGGGCAGGGGGGGGAGAGGCGGAGTGAGGTGGAGTGAGGGACGAGGAACCTCGGGGCGGGTTTAAATAGGCGCGGCAAGGGGCGGAGCGAGAGGAATTTCTCGCCGGACAAGTCGGGGGTGGGCGGCGGTTGCGGGAGATGGGGAGTGGGGAGGTGGGCGGCGGTTAGCTGCGGATAGAGTCTAGGCGGGTGGGGGAAGTGGGCGTCGTGCGCGGAAAACGGGGGAGAGGTGGGCGCGGGCTTGCGGCGCACGAAGGGAGGGGCGTCGTGCAGGCGAAGAAAAGGGGGAGGGCTGGTTAGGGCGGAGCCGGCCAACGGCCATGGCGGCGGCGCAAGGTAGGGGACGGGCCTGACGGGTGGGGTTGGCCCATCAGCGAGAGGGAGAGGGGAAGAGTGAGGGGCGCGAACGGGTGAGATCACGGGGCGGATGATCGGACAGCGGTGGATGGGCGCGGGGGTTTAAGTGGAAGGGAGCGGCCGAGATGCGGTCGGCGGGATCGGATGGCGGAGGAGGAAGGGGGAAGCGGGCGGGTTGGATGGATTGGGGGCGACGTGGCAGCTATCCGGAGGGGGTAGGCGGGGTGGAGCGGGGGCGACGTGGCCGGAAATCTGGCCGTCCACGTGGCGGCCAGAGGGGGAGGTTGAGGATTTTAGTTTTTGGAAATTGATTTTCTTTTTCAGAAAACCCGAATAAACTCAATAAAGCTCAGAAAATTATGAAAATATTTCCAAAAATTCCAGAAAAATTCGTAGAATCTCCTGGACACATTTTGGACTTAAACAAAATATTTCCAACTAATGTTGCTTTTTAATTTTCATACTTTAAAATACTTTTTAATTTCAAAAATACATTTTCAAACTCAGAAAAATCCAGGAAACCAAATAAAAACCAAATAACTCCAAATAATTAATTTGACATAAGATTTTTACAGAAAATCAAAATATCATTTTATTTAATAATATTTTTAGATTTTCCTGAAAATGCTTTTCAAATCCAGCTTTTTCAAAAACAGAAATTCAAGGTAAATCCAACTTTGAACTTTAGGCACAAAAATACTTATTTTAAATTAAATTTTATTTTATTCCATTTTTATTATTTATTTATTTATTTTTATTTTACTAAAAATCTGGGCTGTTACATCGCACCACAAGCCATGATGCTGGTCGTCGTATTCTGCGTGAGTCCTGTCGTCGCGACCTCGACCACGCCCCCGACCCCGTCCTCGGCGAGCTCTACCGCCTTGGCTGGCGGGGGTGTTGTCTTTAGGGCCACCCTCGATGTCAAAGACATAGCAGGCTCTCCGAGACTTTTGTTGGCCTCGCTTGGGCTTTTCGCCCGACGAGTCCTTGTGCTGGGCATCCCTGCGCTCGGAGGTGTCCTTCGCTGGCTCCTGCTTGCGCTTGCCCTTCGAGGAGCCTTCTTTCGGCGGATCTTCATTCTTCGTCACGCCTTCCACTTGATTGGTGTTAGAGTCGTCACCTTGGCGCCGCCGCACGTCTTCTTCCGCTTTGGCGTACTCTTCCATCTTGTCAAAGAGCTTCGCTACCGTCTTGATTGGCTTTCGCATGTTGTATTCGGCCAGCGGCCCCGGGCAAAGGCCCTGTACCACTGTGTTGATGATGGTTGTCTCGTTGATGTCCTTGACCTGGCAACGGACCTTCGCGAAGCACTTGAAGTACTCTCAGAGCTTCTCCGAGGATTTCTGCTTGACCACGAAGAGCTGGTCCGCGTCGACGCGCTTGACATAGTTCCCCTGGAAGTTGTTGTAGAGTCGGTCACAGATCTGCTCCCATGCGTAGATGGAGTTTGGCTCGATGGTGAAAAACCAAGAGAGCGCCACTCCTTGTAACGCGAGGGGGAGTCCCTTCGCCTTCGTGGTGTCGTCTCCGCCGGCGGCTTCGATGGCGGTCTCATACACATGCACGAACTCCCGAGGATCCGTGTCGCCCTTGTACGGCTCGATGGCGCTGGGGAACTTGAAGTCCTCCGGCCATGCCGACTGCTGCAGACCTGCAGAGAGTGGGAACTCCGGGTCCACACGTCGCTGGACATGGGGGCGTCGCGGCTATCCACCCGTTCTGGCGTGGGCTCCGGCGTGGCCACCGGCGGGGTTTGCTGGCTCCGAGACTCTTGCATATCCCGCACGGCTCCCCGGAGATCCGCTAACTCCCGATGGAGCATGCCGATGGCCGTCAGCAGGACGCTTTCCACTGTCGGCATAGCCGGGGCAATCGGCACACCCGGTTGTACTGCCGGGACAGTGGCGACCACGGCCTACGCTCCCGGGTTGCCTGACGCACCAGTGTGGTAGGCTTCGGAGTTGGTGGCGAGGCCCGCGTTGCTGCCGAAACCACTCGCCACCCCCGCACCTGGTGTAGGGACAGCGATCGGGCCAGCTTGGGCATTGACGTCGCCGCTCCCGACAACCCGGTCGACGCTGCCGGTGTCGATTGTCGTGCTGGTGGTGGCGAGGTCGACTGTCGCACGTGGGACGGTGTCGGCCGTCGTGACAGTGGTGGCGAGGTCGATCGTTGCGCGCGGGGCGATGTCAGCCGTCACGGTGGTGGTGGTGGGGTTGATCGTCGCGCGTGGGGCGGTGTCAACCGTCACGGTGGCGGTGGTGGGGTTGATCTTCGCTCCATGTGCATCGACGTTCGTGGCTGCCGCGCCCGCGTCACCGTCCACGCCCGCGGCTGCTGACGCCGAGGCCCTGGTGTTGACGCGGGACTCTGTCGTGCTCCCCTTCTTCTTCTTCACTGCCGACGATGAAGTTTTCTTCGGTGCCATCCTTCTTCGTATCTTGAGGCTTGCTCTTGTCCCTCCACACGGACGGCGCCAACTATTGTGGCTATAGATCAAACACACACACACACAGAGAGAGAGTATGGTAGTGGAGAGTCAGGTGAGCAATGCTTAGGGTTTTCCCCCTGGTCTGGATGGTGTATATATATATAGCTCCATGGGGAGCATTTTACATCTTTACCCTTACACTCACGTATCCCCCTTAGGGGCATTTATGTCATCACACATATCCCATTTTGGGCCTTACAGCCTTCTAACAGGCCTGCTGGGCTTAGGTGGGGGCCACCCCTACAACAAGGACATCAAAAAGAAGAGAACTTGCCGACAGGGAATTACCGGAGTTTTGCAAAGAAGTTCCCCACGGATGGCGCCAACTGTTGATACTTTAGTATCGATCTTACGTATGATTTGTTGGGTTTTGGGGAGCACTTAGAGACCTGTCTACGATCGCGTAGAGAAAAGACATAGGGATTTTTATATAGGTTCAGGCCTTCTACTACAACAATAACAACCCTACTTCCTATGTGGATATTGCTTAATGAACCGATTACATTGGAGCTGATTATAATGGAGAAAGTAATGCGAAATGTCCTGCTCTACTGCTACTCTCCCTTGGGTCTAGCTCGACCATCCTTCTCTCTAATGTCCACCTTTATATAGCTTGCAAGGCGGTAGTAGTTTTTTCATGCCAAGACACGACTTAATGTTTCGACTAATAATTGTTCGACAGGAGTTATTAGAGACATGGTATCTCACTCATCACGAAGTAGTTTCTGCCAGGGTGAAGTAATGTGTACTAATTCGAGAGAATAAATGCATGTGCTAACCGCCTCATCAGATAGGCCCACTATGCAATGGGTTGCCATAGATAGGTTAGTCGAAGTTTAGCTTAGTCGCAGGAGGATCTACGATAACAAGGTGGTCACAGAATAACTTACGACTATATCATGGTCGTAGGAGAACTTATTACTATGAGGTGGACATAGGAAAGGTTTACAACCAAAGAGTGGTTGTTGTGGAAGAGCTTACAATTAAGGAGTTGTTGTAAAAGAGCTTACAACTAAGGAGTTGTCGTAGAAAAGCTTTATGACTATGGAGTTGTCGTAAAAGAGCTTTATGACAATAGAGTTGTCATAGAAGAGCTTATGACTAAGGAGTTATCATAGAAAAGCTTACGACTAAGGGATTGTCATAGAAGATCTTGTGACTAATGGGTTATCATAGAAGAGCTTACGACTACCTTGTGAAATCTCTCTCTTGTAGATAAGGGGTATACTCAAAGAGTATAATGGCATAACAATATCATTTTCTACGTCGTTCGAACCTCCCCTTCAACATTTTCTATGTTCCTTGTGCCATGCTTGAAATCTGCCATTTCACCCAGCATTCTTGATTGTTGTGGGTCTTAGCTCCTCCATGAGCGTAGCCCCAATGCTCGTTGTTGACCATGGTTGACTCTAAGCTTCCCTGCACATCTAAAACAAAGAAATCATTTTCGAGCATTAGTTCTTCATAACTTGATCCACATTAGCCAAAATATGCTTATGCAATATAAATGCACTGACCAAATATATATCAAATCATTCCAAAATCAAATTCTCAAAATATGAGAAATGACCCTTAAGGCCGGTTGATCAGACCGGTAGAGCATAGTGCAAGTAGCCCTCTTTGGAATATTGCATCCACCAACTAAACACCAATCATACCGCTCACTCCTACGGCCATACCGCCCACTAGTCTGACCAGCAACAACCAAGCAATTAGATCGCCAGTAGTTAGATCAATTTTTCTGACAAAACAACATCTAAAAAAATGTAAACTGAGCAAAATTCAAATTCCAACTCCACAAACTTGACAATGATTCATCACATAAGACACTAGTCCTTCCCACAAGATCTCACAAAAATCGATCATGCGGATGTGTCCGAGCCACAAGATAATGTTGTGCTTCAAAATTATTCATAACATGGTGCAATTCCTGGCATGTACATTAATCAATACATGCATTACAAGGTTGTTGATTCAAAAACATAGACTATTTGATACTCTAGGATTAAGATTGAACATGTCCGTCAACTGAATTAACAATGCATGTTCCACTGTGGACCAAAAAAGGCCCAGTTATTGACTTATGGATTAGAGTATGTGTGGAAGTTGAGTTTGGTTTTTGAGGAGTTTGCAAAAGATTGCTTCTTGGTCTGTCGACTTCGTTGTCTTTGAGTTCAGCTATCTGTGAGTACTGGAGCTTTTGCTATTTACGATTTGGTGGTCGGCTGGTTCGATTAGCAGAATGACCATAGGGTGGTCAAAAACGTCAGTTCCTGAACAACCATGTGTGATCAATAGTCATAGCTTGTGATGTATGGTCATAGCTCTGCTTGGTCATGATCGGTAGTTGTAGCCTACGTGAGTGGTGATCGAAATGATCGGTTATGATAGTCGTAAGCCGTAGCGATCGGTTGTGCAAGTCGTAGCTTGTGTCCTCATTCATCGTAGTGGTCTGTTTGATGGTCATAGGCTACTAGTAGGGCCTCGTGGGCTACGAGTATCTCTTTCCTTGAGCACCTGAGTACTCATAAGTTGTATCAGACCAGTCGGTGGGCTGAGGTTGTTCTATGAACTTTTGGGGTTTCGGCCAGGGACCAGGATGTTCTTGCGAGTGTGAACGTGTGGTTATTGCTTGGTTCTAGGATTAGAATCAGTAATATGGGTGCATACATTTTGATTATGAAATTTGATGATCTTTATGTATCGTGCGGTGCTACGTGATGGTTTGCTTGTTGATGTTGGTTGTAGGACTTTGGAGCTAAGTCATGGTGAGGCATGGAAGGACCGGGACTAGGCACAGGAGGTGTTGAGGTCCAGAACAATCATGGAGATGCCAAAGATAATTGAGGCTTGCCAGGATGATGAGAAACCGAAGCAGGAGCTATTAGTGGTGGACATGACGAGCAACGGCAAGGTGGACCAGGACTAGGTTCAGGGAGGAGCCAAGGTCCTGTGTAGTCGAGGATGTTGGGTGCCATCATGCGCGAGAAGAAGCATGTGATGCGCCAAGTGACTTGGATCGTTTGCAAGCGAGGACAGTTCGGTGGGATATGGACACGTGAGAGGCTTGACGACATGTCATTGGGGCCACATGGAAGATGGAGAAGCATGGGTGATGCTTCGTGGCAAAGGAAGCGGGATGCTTTGAGTAAGGCAGTAGATGAGCATTTTGGTAAATTACCCAATACCAGGAAAAGTAGCGGTGTGTGAAACTGCAGCGTTGGCCTAAGTGGTTTAGGTCTTGTATGTGCTGAAAATGTGAAGTGGATCAAGTGTTGGTTCTCTAATGGGTTAATGGTGTAAGCAGCTTTGAGAAGCGTGCGTGAGCAAAATCCGGTGTTAGATGGGGTTAGCGAGTTATCCCTGGTTTGGCCTAATGGGAGGATTCATTAGGTTTTGGGTTCATTGGTGAGCCTATAAAAAGGGGAGGGGAGACAAGAGCTAATGTTTGAGAAATTTGGCTAAGCCTTTTGGTGGCTAGCTCCTCCTTCCTCCCATGGGAGTTAGGTTAGAGAGTGGGTGTGAGTTCTAGGCATAGAGCTTTGTCCTCCCAAAGGGAGTGGCCGTAAAACCAATCATCTCAAGTGAGCAATACATCAATATTTGATCTACCTTTTGTGTATCTTTTGTTTGATTAAGTTTGCTCTGTGTTGATTTGGTTCTTCCTCTGTGTTCATCGGCTCTATTCTTCGATTTTGTTCCTTAACTTCATGATTTGGAGGGTTCTGGCTTGATCTCGTTGATGCTCTAACTTGCTGTGATAGGTGGGAATATAACCAAATCCCTCTTGGCTATCTTTGACCCATGAACAGTGATGTGGCCAAGAGTGTGAATACTACATTGATTTGTGCTTCACCCATGCAATCTGAAGTTACAAGGCCTGGTAGCTTTGAATTGCGTAAGAAGAAAGAAGCAATCAGTTCTGGGAGAATGAAGAATATCCTAATTCGTGCGGATGCTTATGTGATTCCTCCTTTGCGTAATGTAAACAAGCCAAAAATGCATGGAATTAGAGGTGTGGATGGTAAAGAAAGAAAGCTAGTTTTGGTAAAGAGGAAGACACAAGATCAATCAAGTTCTCGTGATTGCAGTTTTATCCACAATGTTCACGAAGATTGCAATGTCAATTCTAAGGTTTCTAATGCACACAAAACACATATTTGGAAAGCTAATGAAGACTACTTTCCAATGAATCAAACAACGCATGATTGGAGCTTCCTACACAAAGTTATGGCAACTTCATTGATTGCTACACGAGCTGTCCGGAGAGACGCGCGAGACTTGCCAAACATAAAGAGTCCGAGTATTGTAATACAAGTAAGAGTAAAATCCGACCATACCATGGCTTTTCAAAGGATGAGAAGGACTCCTTTTCAGGTTCCAAACGGATTTGGAAGCCCCTTGAACAAGAAAAGGAATCCTATAAAGATTTGAATTCAGTTCGGTTGAGACAGGAAGTCCAACATTAAAACGCCCATAACTTTCACAAACAGATTCTGATTTAGGCGTTCTTGGACTCGTTGGAAATCTATTTCAAAGCCCCATACAATGGATAAGGTGCCAGCCATGGAATCCTCATGGTTACATCACAAATTGAGAGAGAATCCGGTTGTAGCAGTTTATATATTTCATTTTTAGTTCGTATTGGAGTTTGTTTCGGCCTTAGGCCAGGTTGTGCGTGAGTTTTAGTTAAGGCTGTGTATTATGCACCAATATAAGGCCAGGGCCTTAGCCCTATTGTAACTTAGGCTATGATATGATAAGTTTTTATGCTTGTGAAATAAAGGAGAAAATCGCCATGATGGTTATTGGCGACCAGATTACGTGATTACAAGGTTTTCTCGTTTGGAGTTTGCTGAGTTGGTGCAAGGCAAGAATAGGAGATTCTTGAGATTACCCATCGAATCTACAAGATTCATCCCTTCTAATTCGTGTCTTCTTGCTGAATTCACGGTTTGGGGAGTTCGGTGGACTGCTTCTAGTGTGCACCTTGCATACTAGTGCAAATTGCCCTTATCAAGATTGTTGGCTACGTCAAGACAAGGAGAAGGAATCTCGCTGAACATACCAGGAAAGATCAGGCCATCCCTACGTATCAACTAATCCTTAGTTGGTCCGTATCAAACAGTCTGATCAATGACTTTAGTTCTAGAACACAATTCATGTGCGCTTACTCAAATCGCAAAAAGGTCTCATTTTAGTCATGGAGTTTTCAGTCCAATATTGGATTAGCTTTGTGAGACCTTGAGTAACTTATGTACAAATTTTCATGGCCATCAGATCTCTTGATCAAAAGATTTGAGGTTTTTAGATCTGGTGGTTGTGTACCTCTGATACTTCTAGTCGTTCATGATCTCATCTGATTTCTATCGCTCTTTGGTCCTAAGTCATGTGGTTATGCACCTCCTCTGATACATCTTGTCGTTTACAACCACATCTGCTTTTCGAGTAGCTCACGACCGCATTTGGTTACGAGCGCTCGATGGTCTTCGACCACATCATATGATTGCTCTATTTTGAATTTGTTCTTTTCTCTCTAAATCTTTTCTTAATCCAAGAGTTTTGATTTGACTTCTTCGATATTCTTTCTTGTTGTGACATGTCGGATTGTGCTCAAAGCCTTCTTAGATACTCTCTACCCAGGAGCAAGATCTGCTCATCATTTTTAGATCTCAGTTGTGTACGTTGCTTTAATTTGCAAAAGGTCTCAAATTTGTCATGGATTTTTTGATCCAGGAAATAACTTCCTAAGACTCCTAAGACCTTAAGAAACATGCGTACACTGGTTGCGTGAATTTTGGATCTTGCAGTCAGGTTGAAAAATCATGTTTCCATGTTCTTCCTTTGGAAATAGTAGAACCACAAGCCTCGTAGCGGTAGTACTGTAGTTCTCGTTCTTCGACCACTTTAGTTTTGACCGTTCACTGGTCTTCGACCTCACTGATTGAAGTTCAGCTCGGTTCGACCACCTTGGTTTCGATCACTCAATGGTCATAGATCACTTTGGTCACATTTTGAACTGCTAAGTCCACACTGGTTTTCGACCACATTGTTTTCTGACCGCACTCTGGGCATCGACTATGGAGGTGTAGACCATTCATTGGCCTTTGACAACGTCATTTATGATCATATCGGTCTTTGACTGCGCTGGTTTCCGACCACTCATTAGTCCTGAACTACGCTGGCCTTTCGACCACGCACTGGACATTGACAATGTTGGTTTTGACCACAGTGGTTTCGACCACGTTAGTTACAACCATGTTGGTTATGACCACATTGGTTACAACCACGCTAGTTTTGACCACGTTGGTTTTGACACGTTGGTTACGACCACGTTGGTTATGACCACGTTGGTTTCGACCACAGTGGCTTTGACTATGTTGTCTATCTTTCGACCATGTTGATTTCTGTCTAGTGGTCTAATTCGACCACAAGGTGCTCTGATCTGGTCGTGGTCAACTCTGTGTTTCTTTGGTTTTTCATGTAAACTTCACTTTCTAATCTTCATAACTTTGTAGCTATTGGAGTAAAAGATTTGGGAATATTTGGGAGAATTTTAAAGACACCATTCACCCCCTTTGTTGCCTGTTCGATCCTATAGATTTTTATTGTACGCAAAAGATATGGCATGGAAGCTGTATGATCTTGGATTTACTATTTCTTGCTTTCTTGCTATAGTTCGTCAATCTCACTGTTTCCAATCTCTGCATGCATCGTATTTTTCTAATTTTAATAGTCTCTATCTACTACAGACAATTAGGTTGCCCCTGCAATGCATGCCAACTTGGTTTGTAATACGTCTGGGATCTTTGTTTACTAGACTTCTGTAGCACCTCACATTATATTATGAGGTACTACTATGGAATGTCATTGCTGAAGTGAGAATAAATAAAAGCAATAATAAAAATCGAGGAAAAATTAAACTTTAAAAGTATTTTTATTAAAGAACCAACGGAAACTGAAGTAAATGTTTGAAACATGGGACCGGTCCACTTCTAACCAAATGAAGAATAAGTCAAATGACATAAATAGTGGCAAGCCGCAGTGCTGAAAACTCGAATGCTCCCACCCATACATGTTGCTATCACTCCACTAGCCTTTTACCTAAGAATGGAAAGAGCAAGCATAAGATTTGAAAATCTCAGCAAGTACCCAATAACAGTCGCAACACGGTGAGTAAAGGACAGGTAATGCAAGCAAGATATGTAAAGGACAAGCAATGTAAGCAAGATGTGAAAGGGGTAAGCACCGTAAGTAAGTAATTGACAGTATTTAAATGCAATGAACCTAAGTTACCAGAACACTGATATAGATTGGAGATATAGATCGTAGAAACAGTCTAATTAAAATAATTGTTATTTAGCAAGTTATGGCAATAGCACTAGCGATTACTCCCACATACCCGGTTATATGAGAATAGCCACGCAAACGGGGAAACGGGGTGTAATACCTTGATTAACGAGAGTGTACATCTCCCCGTATGTTACCAGGTGGGTGGCAATCTTCCCTATATGTGGTTAACCCGAGGCCAGGTAACTATTATATTATTAACATGTTATATGGTATAAATTTAAGGGACTGAGAGAAGGCTAAGATAATGTTATGAGAAGTGATAAGATTTGCTAAGGTTAGGAATGAAACGACCTAATATCCAATAGGGGCGATGTGAAATGATAAAGTGGTGATAAGGTAACTATTACATCATTGGCAGGTTATGTAGTATGAATTTAAGACAACTAAGAGATAGTAGAGATAAAACTATGATATGGAAGGATTCGCTAATGGTTGGAAATGGAGAAGCACTAGATCCTGATAGATGGCGATGTGAGATGATAGCATGGCGATAACGGCCTAGGAATTATTTTAAAAGAGATATTATGACCTACCTCACACAAGGGTTGACAATTAACTAAGTTTTTTACATGATAAGTGATTTTTAGTCAAATTAACAATTATTAACATATACATCCTTCATAGTTTACATACCACCTCATACACTTAATGGATCATGATATTAGGAAACTAAAACATAACAGCCTTAATGTCCCTAATGTTGAAAGAGTACTAATAATTTAACCTAAGTTAAAACATGCTCATATGCTACCCCCCATTAATAATTTAAGCATGAATTCTAAAACACTAATTAAAAGCATGAATTCTAAAACATTATTAACTGAGCATCCTAATAAACATAAAAGCATGTGAAACAAGATAACTTAGAACATCGCGGTATAAAACAGTATTAAAAGTCTATAACCAGGCAAACATGAGTGATATGATAATAACCAGATAGGCTTAGTAATACGATAATGACCAGACGAGCTTAAGTGTTATGATAACAGCCAGGTAGCTTTAGTGATATGATATTAGACAGTTAACTTTAATGATATAGTATTAGTCAAGCAAGCATGAGTGACATGATAATTCTACTCAACGACAAGGTGACAAGTAAACTGGCAACATGTGATATGTGAAACGGAAAGGTCATGATCACGAGGTACTTGTCTTAAGCACGTTCGGCGGGCACACTGCATAAGAGATCCAAGATGCGCAACTGCCCGAAGGCCACGTGCGAACCTGTGAGGAGAAGGTGGATGCGAATCAGGCGAAGGTTAAGATAACTATGGAAGGACAGAAAAGAGATCGTTCAGCTGGAAGGAAATGCATTTGCTAGAATTTCACTGTGCGAATCGATGTTGGGTCGAGCGAACAACGTTCGTCCATATGAATGGCGTCACACTGCGCGAACCCCATGAAGCACCGGACGAACACATGGTTCGGCCGCACCCCCGGCCAACCGCAATGCGAGAATGTGAAAGTCAGCCGCCGGCCACTCTGTTCACCGCCGCTGCCGTCGGCCACCGCCTCCAAGCGCGCCACGCCGCCCCAAGCCACATGGCCGTGTGTGCCCTGTGGTTGTGCCTCCTGCTGGTTGCCCTTGGCCACGCAGCAGCGCCGCCTCCGACGGCCGCCACCAACCCTGCCGTTGCTGACCACCGTCGCCGCCGCCAACCGGCCCGTGCCCCTGCCACACGACGCCGCACCTCCACCGCCGCCACGCGTGCCTCCACTGTCGGCCGCCGCAGCCGCTGCCTTGTTGTGTCTGCCCGCCGCGCAGCCCCGGGCCGCTCACCCCGCGCCGCTCAACGTTTCTCGTCTGTCGTGGCTGTGCGCTGCCTCTGGTCGCGCCGCTTGTGCGCTGTTACTTGGTCGGCCGCAGCCTCCGACCGCTTCACCTGTGCGCCGCTGCCAATCAGCATCACCATTGCCGCCTACCGCCGACGTCTCCTAGCCTACGTGCCGCCGTAGCCCACCGAGCCGCCTTCGGCCTCCACGGCCACATAGGAGAGAGAAAAAATCAGTAGAGATTGGAGAGAGAGAAAGGGGATGGGAGAGAAAGATATAAAAGATAGGAGAGAGATAGAGGTAGATCCTATTTTTCGGGGTGCTACAACTTCACTGTTACGACGCGTTGAACAGGTAACTACTAATTAACTGGAGAACCTTTCGGAAATCGTTTCGTTAACTAGCCCATGATGTTGCAGTCAAATTAATGTACACTGCCACAAACAACTCGATCCTTCGTGGAAGTTCCAAGTAAAAGATCTCCGCACATGATCCATTAATTAATGTCAGGCCCCACAGCATCGTTACATGTAACAAGAGATTATATATATAAACTCACACCCCCGAACACCCCCTGTTATTTAGTAATCGCAATAGTTGCGATTAATCCCGACACTTAGCCAAAGCACAGCTCGAAATACTATCGCTATAGTGTACGGCATACCTATGGATCGCGAGATGTTACGTCCTTTTTTTTATTTTTTTTTCAGAGTTTATATGCAATATTGCTGATAAAAAGATGAGTTTGCTCGTCGTGAACTGGAGATAGAACTATAGAAGTATTTTCCAACTTGAGTATATTAATTATGGGATAGACTATTGCACAGGCGACTGAAATTTTTTTATCTTTCAGTCATCTAAAGTTGCATTTTGAATCACCTGAAATTGCACATGTTTTTTTGGAGGGGGCTGCAATTTTAGTTGATTGAGGTGCAATTTCAGGTCACCTGAAGTTGCACTTTGAATCACCTAAAGTTGCAGCTGTTTTTTTAGAGGGGGGCTGCAATTTTAGTTCATTGAGAGTGCAATTTTAGGTGACTGAAACATAAAAAAATTTCAGTCGCCTGTGCAATAGCAAAACTAATTAATTATACGGTGTATGAGCTATGCATGGGATTGAATGCTTGCTGAGCTACGTAGCCCTTGAAGGGAGCAAAGGGACAGTTACGTAGAGCATTCTTTGAAGACTTCTTAGGGAATCTTCTATGAAGATTAACCAAATGTAATCTTCTCTATGTGGAAGTCGTCACCTGATGCAGTCAAACAAGCTCCGGTCCGCTTGATTAAAAAAGCATGCCAGTAAAGATATGTAAGTCGATCGATCGTCATCTACACACCACCTCCTGCGTGCATGCCATTAAGATACGCAACCATTGCATGCCCACCAGCACTATAAAAACCCATGCAGTCCTTGCTTAGCATCCATCCCATCTAGCACTTTGCTAAGCTCACTATGGCAGGCACTAGGCTTGTAGCGCTTAGCTTCGTTGTCCTCCTGAGTATAGGATTAGCCAATGCCGCAAGGGTGGCTAGATACTCCAATGCTCAGGGAACGGGCACTGGAGGGGGAAATGGCGGTGGGTCTGTGAACGGCGGCGGTGCAGGATCCGGGAGTGGCTATGGATCCGGTGAGAGTGGAAGTGGTGCCCATGCAAGTGGTGGAGGTGGGGGTGGTGGCGGCGGCGCATCACAGTATGGTGGTTCTGGATTTGGTGGTGGATCTGGCATAGGCTCTGGCTCTAGCCAGATGAGCCAAGGATCTGATTATGGTTATGGTGGGTATTCTAGCGCTGGTGGTGCCGGTGGCGGCGGCGGGGGTGGACAAGCTGGAGGCAGTTATGGCTCCGATGGTTATGGGACTGGTGGTGGCACCGGATCTGGCTCCAGTGAGGCAACTAATGGCTACTACTCACCATATGCAAATGCAAATGCTGATGGCAATGGTGGTGGCACGGGAGGTGGTCAAAGTGGTGGGAACGGTGGTGGTGGAGGCGGTGGGTCTGGTTACGGTGATGCACAACCTTAAAGTTTCTTTTATGACATTAATCGAAAGCTGGAGTCCAACCTATCTTTTTTTCACCATGATGTCGTATGATTTGTTTACTTTTATTTGACCCTTTCATGTATTAGGGAACAACTAATAAAGGGCTCCATTATTTAGTGGATGTGGTATTGTAGCTTCCAACAAATTTGGAGACTATGTCACTGTTTAGGGCATGTACAACCCACAGATGGGGGGTCGTCTGCAAGAGCCTCGAATCTGGCATACAGATAGCTAAAAAGACAGATCATACAATGGACTGTCTGTTTCACTGTCTGCAAGCTATTTAATGTGTTACATGTAGCCAAGATCAATCATGAATATCATTTTGTATACCATTGTGTTGCTATTTGATAGGAAACGGATCAAGCATAAATAAGATGAACATGATTACAATATTTGTTTAAAAACCATCAATATAAATCATATATTGTATATAACTGCAACATTTTTTTTGTCTAAGTTTCTTTGCTTCCATAGCGCTGCCATATGTGCTCGATTAGATCCTTCTTGAGTTGCCTATGCGTTGGCCGAGCTTTGATAGCGGAATTCCTCCGAAGCACCTCTGCGAAGCATGGATTTGGATTGTGGCTTGTACACACTTCAAGCTTCTGGTCAACATCACCACCAAGTAATTTGACATAACCACCACCACAATCAAGCTTCTGCTCATGCTTTACAGAGAACTGCAGCACCAGGGTCTTGTACTTGTTGCTGAACTTAGGGTACTCCGCCGAAATGGCGTAGAACCTGTAGTCCTTGGAGGTTTGGATACCTGCAACAAGAAACATGGTTCGGTAAATGATAACAGAAAATCACCAAGTTTCTGAATGAGGTGTATGTAGGGTTTTTCAATTCACCTTTGTCCTCAGGATCTCCATTCCATTTTCCAGATGTGTGGTTCCATTCACCAGCCAACACTACTACAGAAAGGCTAATAGTAGACGCCAAATCACAGACGGTTTTGTGAAACCGTCTGTAATGTACACTATTACAGACGTTTTAATTTGAAGGTCGTCTGTGGTATTTGTGGCGGGAAAAAGGAGTATCACAGACGGTTCTTACTGCTGAACCGTCTGTGATACTGGAATATCACAGACGGTTTTTATTAAAAACCGTCTGTGTCGTGTCGACTATCACAGCCGGTTGTTGTTAAGAACCGTCTGGGAATGTTCACAGACGGTTTTTCACAAGAACCGGCTGTGATGTCCCTTTGTCTGAGCAAATTTATTAATTTCAATTAGAGGCAAATTTATTACAAAAGTCGCACAGGTAAAGAGTTTCCCAGATTGTATTCTTTTGGGTTCTTCTTCAACTTGGGGACTTGGAGGATCAGCCGCTAAATTCTCGAACGCCGTTAAGATTGCCCTTGTCCTCAGCACTTCCTCCTGCAGCCTGGGCAAATGATCAGCAGCATCCATAATGTCGTAGAGGATAGCATGAAAAGATTCCTCAGAATCTGCCGTTTCTGCTTGATCAACAAGGCTATCCATCAGTCTCTGCAATGCGTGTAGAGCTTCTTCCGCATTGCGCACATTGTGGAGAAGAACCAGGGTGAGGGTTGTTTCCCTTTCTTGAGCGGCAGCAAGACGCCTCCGTCGACGGCGGAGGATCAGGTCAAGCTGACGGATGCAAGAAAGTCGGGGAAGGAGAGCAGGGCGGGTGCGGAGAAGCTGCTCCAGATGCAAATTGCTTGCCGCCTGTGTAAGGTTCCGGCCGAACAATTCGTGATGAACAGATGAGAGGAAGGAGATGATAACAAGAACAGTAGTAGAAGCCATGTTGTATTGTATATTGTATTGTACGTACGTAGAAGAGACCTGGATTAGGAGCGCATATTTAACCTTTAGCACAAACGGTTCGTATACCCAAACATTAATGATATAGACGCTTCGTATAACGATCGAGAGACGTTAATTAGACGATCGAAACACGAAGCGTTCTGGCATCGAAACACGCGCGAAGCGTTCTGGTATGAAGCTTATCACATACGGTTTTTTTTATAAAAAACCGTCTGTGATAAAATTATCACAGACAGTTTTTAGTTAAAAAATCACAGACGGTTTTTTATTAAAAACCGTCTGTGATAAAATTATCACAGACAGTTTTTAGTTAAAAACTGTCTGTGATAATGACTAAGGCATTTATTGCGCTGCTCAGACCGTATATATCTTCATTTCGATTTAGATCTAGCCACTGCTGCGCACTTTTTCACTCGGGAGGAAGCTAGGCGATTTCAGGCCAGTTAATTTGGTGGGAAGAGGCAGAGATTGAGCTTTGAATTAAGATTCAGACTTTCCTGGTTGCTGTAGATATGGTTAGTAATGAAATTTATTTATTTTTAATTGCATTACAATTTAGGTGTAAGTAATCTATGAGTGGTTATTCAAGATGGTTAATTTGCAAAATTGTTGGTTATATAATAGCTATTGTGTTTGTAATATGAATTGAGCTAGGAAATGAAGTCTCAATATAATAAATGTGGCCGGTATATATGTAGTTATAATTAGTTATTCTAGATTTTAATATAAGTTGTTATATATGTACGTAACGTAGGACCGAAGCTGGATGTATGCCGTCAGCCGTGTGAGTGAAGAGTACATTAATGGCGTTTCTGCTTTTATAAGAGCCGCCGAGGAGGATATGTTGAATAAGGGGGTGGAATATATGTGTTGTCCATGCACTGACTGCGAGAATTTGAAGATGTTTAAGAACCGAGGGCAAATTGAAGCGCACTTGATTCGGAGGGGTTTCAAAAAGGATTATACGTGTTGGACCAGTCATGGCGAAGTGAATGATCATATGCCGCCGGATGACATCGCCGGTGAAGTGAATGATATGCCCCCGGATGACATCGCAGGTGAAGTGAATGACATGCCGCCGGCTGATGTCGATTGTGGCTCGGATTCGGATAGGTTGCACGATGATAATCTGGATCAGATGCTTCGCGATGTAGAAGAGAACTATGATGAGAGAGAGTATGTTAAATTCCGTGGCTTGATGGAGGACTCAGAGAAACCTTTGTACACGGGCTGCAAGTACACGAGGTTGTCGGCCGTGCTTGAACTGTTGAAATTGAAGGCAAGCAACGGTTGGTCCGGCAAGAGTTTCACGGCGCTGCTAGGTCTTTTAGCGGATATGCTTCCGGAGGGAAATGAGTTGCCTAAAACCACGTATAAAGCCAAGAAGGTTCTTTGTCCGTTGGGAATGGAAGTAGAAAGAATACATGCATGCCCGAATGACTGTATCCTCTACCGTAAAGAGTATGCAAACATGCATGTATGTCCGGTGTGCAACACATCCCGATACAAACGTAACAATCAATCAGATGATGGCGAGGGAACAGAGGCGAAGAAAGGACCTCCTGCTAAGGTGGCATGGTATTTTCCTATAATTCCCCGTTTGAAAAGGTTTTATGCAAATCCAAAGGAGGCAAAACTGCTGCGTTGGCACTCGGAGGAGCGCAAGAAGGATGGAATGCTAAGACACCTGGCTGATTCCGCGCAGTGGAGAAACATCGATAGGAGTTTTGCAGAGTTCGGTGCAGAACCAAGGAATATAAGGTTTGGACTGAGTACAGATGGAATGAATCCTTTCAGTAGCATGAGCAGCCGACATAGCACATGGCCCGTGACTCTCTGCATCTATAACCTTCCTCCTTAGTTGTGTATGAAGCGAAAGTACATTTTACTGTCGATACTTATCCAAGGGCCAAAACAACCTGGGAATGATATCGATGTATTCCTAGCACCGTTGGTGGAAGATCTAAAAGTACTGTGGAACGAAGGGGTACAGGTATGGGATGCATACAAACGAGAGAACTTCACTCTGTGCTCCTTATTGTTCTGCACCATAAATGATTATCCTGCCCTTGGTAACCTATCGGGCCATAGTATAAAAGGTGCCACAGCTTGTACTCACTGTTTAGATGGTACCGAGAGTGTGTGCCTGAGACACTCACGCAAAACCGTCTACATGCGTCACCGCCGGTTCCTTCGGAGGGCTCACCCATACCGCAAGATGAAGAAACAATTTGACGGAGAGAAGGAAGACGGTTCAGCTCCAAGGCATTTAAGGGGACACAAGGTTTATGATATGGTTAAGGATTTAGATGTTGTCCTCGGAAAGGGACGTAAATTAGGGCTCATGAGAAGAACACCTGGAAGAAGTGATCAATATTTTGGGACTTACCTTATTGGGAGTACCTAGATGTTCGGCACTGCATCGACGTCATGCATGTAGAAAAGAATGTGTGCGACAGCTTGATTGGTCTCTTACTGAACATCCGTGATAAAACAAAGGACGGTGTCAACGCACGGCTTGACTTGGCTGACATGGACATCAGGCTTGAGTTAGCACCGACAAGCACTGATAATGGACGAACGTACCTTCCCCTTGCATGTTACACTCTGTCCAAGGCTGAGAAAACAGAACTGTGCCAGTGCTTGCATGGTGTCAAAGTTCCGTCTGGTTACTCCGGCAACGTGAAGAAACTTGTTTCGATGCAAGATTTGAAGTTAAATGGCATGAAGTCTCATGATTGTCATGTGCTGATGACACAGATGCTCCCTATTGCAATTAGAAATATTTTGCCGATCAAAGTCCGAGAGACAATCATGAGGCTATGTTATTTCTTTAACACAATTGCTCAGAAGGTCATCGATCCCGAAGGACTAGATGCTCTGCAGGACGAGGTGGTGATGACTCTATGTCACCTTGAAATGTATTTCCCTCCTTCGTTTTTCGATATCATGGTCCATCTTATTGTTCACGTTGTGTGGGAGATAAAAATGTGCGGGCCCGTATTCCTACGTAGCATGTACCCATTTGAGAGGTTCATGGGAATTCTCAAGTCCTACGTACGGAATCGTTCTCGGCCGGAGGGCAGCATCGTCGAAGGTTATGCAAGCGAAGAGGTCATTGAGTTTTGTGTCGATTATATGGCTCAGATTCAACCGATAGGTGTCCCTCAATCTCGTCATGAGGGGAGGCTGAAGGGTCTCGGAACTATCGGAAGGAAAGCAATCACTCCAGATATGGACATGTATACTCAAGCCCATTTCACGGTGTTGCAACACATGACTGAAGTGGCGCCTTATGTGGACCAGCACAAGGGTGTGCTTCGGCAACAGAATCCGGAGCGGCCGGATGTTTGGATCATGAGGCAACACAACCGTCGGTTCAACCAATGGTTGAAGGAGCAAATCGCTAGGAGCTCGCCGAGTGAGACGCTGACATGGTTGGCAAAAGGGCCGACATTTACAGTTGTGACATGGCAAGGATATGACATAAATGGGTACACATTCTATACGTAGTCTCAGGATGTCAAGAGCACTAACCAGAACAGCGGTGTCCGCATAGATGCATTCAGTACCGATGGGTCGAGAAACTCGTACTATGGCTTCATAGAAGAGATTTGGGAGCTCGACTATGTGGTTTTCAAGATCCCCTTATTTCGCTGCCATTGGGTGCATCTCCCACAGGTGAAGGTTGACAAGTACGGTGTCACGACCGTGGACCTCCAACGTGTCGGGTACAAAGACGAACCATTCGTACTTGCCAATCAAGTTGTTCAAGTTTTCTATGTAACCGACCCGACAAATAAGAAACGCCATGTAGTTCTTCATGGAAAAAGGAGAATTGTCGGAGTGGAGAATGTAGTGGACGAGGAGGAATACAATCAATTTGACGAGTTACCTCCTTTTGGAAATGGCATAAGGGTCGACGATGAACAACGTGACGAAACTAGTTACGTACGCATTGATCATGATGAAGGGCTAATTTTTAAAGGAAATAAGCAAGTACAATAAGAATGTATATGTGAAAATGTGTGACAATTTTGAGATGTATATGTGAAAATTTGTGATGTAGTCAATTTTGAGATGTATATGTGAAAATGTGTGATGTAGTCAATTTTGAGATGTATATGTGTGATGTATTTGAGAATGACAAAATGTATTGGCATTTATGTATGTGTGATGTATATGTGTGATGTATTTGAGAATGACAAAATGTATCAAGAAATACACTGTGTGAATGCAGCTGGTTGGTGTTGTATATGAATGCAGTTGTTTGGTGGTTGATATGAATGCAGCTGTGTAGTTATTGGTGTTGTCTTAATTGCAACAGCCGGCAAAGGCTTATCATAGACGGTTCTAAACTTACAACCGTCTGTGATAACATATCACAGACGGTTCTAAGTTTAGAACCGTCTGTGATAATCTCCCTACATATACCCTCTCGCTAGGGTTTTCCGTGTGCGCTGCAGTTATTCGATTAGATCTAAATCCCGAGCCCGTCGTCGCCGCCGCCTCCCCGAGCCCTCGCCGGCCGCCTCCCCCAGCCCTCGCCGGCCGCCTCCCCGAGCCCGTCGCCTCCTCCTCCTCCTCCGTCGCCGCCGCCTCCCCGAACGAAGACGTCGCCGCAGCCTCCTCCTCCGTCGCCGCCTCCCCGAGCCCGTCGCCTCCTCCTCCGTCGTCGTCGCCGCCTCCTCCTCCATTGCCGCCGCCTCCTCCTCCTGTGTCCCTAAGGTCACCAAAACCCTAAGGTCATCAAATCCCTCCCCAAGCTTCATGCTTACTTTTAGTGTTTAGGGTTGATGCTTGATGCTTCATACTGTTATGGTTAGTTGCTTAGTACATATTTAGGATTGATGCTTCATGCTTACTGTTAGTGTTTAGGGTTGATGCTTGATGCTTCATACTGTTATGGTTAGTTGCTTAGTACATATTTAGGGTTGATGCTTCATGCTTACTGTTAGTGTTTAGGGTTGATGCTTGATGCTTCATACTGTTATGGTTAGTTGCTTAGTACATATTTAGGGTTGATGCTTCATGCTTACTGTTAGTGTTTAGGGTTGATGCTTGGTACATATTACATTGGTACATTGTTTACTGCAGTAGCTTAATTAGTTTGCTATTTGGTACATATTACATTGGTACATTGTTTACTGCAGTAGCTTAATTAGTTTGCTATTTGGTACATACTACATTGGTACATTGTTTACTGCAATTGCTTAGTTTACATTGGTACATATAACATTGCTTGTTGTGTTAGTATATAGTATAGACACATAACCCCTCTCTGTCCACATCACCCCCTCCCTTCTCCCCCTTCCCTCTACTCCTCTCCTCTCTTCCTAACATTGAGCATCATGTATCACTTTTCTTGCTTCCTCATCTTATCATGTGCAACCCTACAATTTGAGAGCACAAATTAACCAATCAAGGAAGAGTATATGATCAAAGGGCATGAAGCAAGTAACACATTCTAGTGTATCCGGATAAAGAAATCTTGCGATTATTGCAAAAGATACATTGACCATTTGGGTGGAAAGAAATACATTGTGTCGTCAGGCTCATGACTGCCAATTTGAAGCATAGCATAGCATCCGAGGCACATCCGAGGCCTGCAGCTGTGTCTTGAAGATTCCACCTTTGGTATATGGAACAGTCCAATAAGCCAGAGGCAGAACGGCGCTCAGGTATCACTGTCAAATTCAAGCTGGAACATTTCTTGCACGAAGCTCATGACTGTGTCTTCGCGGTGACCTTTGACGATATATTTGAACTTTTCACGCTCAACGCTCTCGACACCTCACTCGTTCGATGCTGGACGCTGTAAGTCTGTACAATCACAGTCTCTGTTCACGTAATACCGATATATGTCACAATTTGTTGCTTTCCTGTGTTATATATAGATTCATGCTGACCGAAGCTAGATCATCGAAATCACGAATTGGTTTCCTGGACCCACGCTTGGTCGCCATTGATACCATCATCGAGAATGCATCCTTCGTCGAGGACTATATTACAAAAGCACTGCTGGCTCACCAAGATAAGGAATTTGTTCTTATGCCATACAATGAGAAATTCCATTGGATTTTAATTGTAATTATACCAAAATGGAATAAGGCTATATACCTTGATTCTCTAAGTAAGAACAAATCCAAGTACACAGCTATCGCCCAAATACTCGATAGGTACGTACATTGTACATTGTACTCTTTCTTTCCTTCCGAATAACTAATCTAACTTTTTCGAATAACGAAGGTCGTTCGCCACATACGTTCAACAAACACGTGACTCGACGACAGGGGCCAAGGCCTTGAAACATGATCGCAAGTTTCGGGTATTCGCTAGCTACACATTAATTAATCATATACAACACATAGTAGTAATGCCACTTGATTTAACACATTATATTTTTTGCAGTGCCACCAGCAGCAGCCGGGCAACATGTGTGGATACTACGTGTGCCACCATATGAGACTACTCCTCGATTTCACCAAGATCACTAATTCTAAGGTTTGTCAATCTTCCCACATTTATTTCATACATGTCAAGTTTTATATATGCGCGCGTTCATATTCCTATCGATAGGCTGCGTTCATCTCTACATCTGCATTGAAACAGCCAAATTTTGCAAAAATTCGAGGAGAGCTCATTTGGTTTTTGTGGACAAAAGTCGTAAGATCAGATGGAGAGTTCCACTGCCCAGAATGATTTTTTATTGTAATTCTAAGTGCAAATACAGTGTAGATCTTTTACAATTGTGTATTTGTTAATGGATATTTTATTTCAATTCAATGAATTGATTTGCGAAATGGATGCTTTATGTTTGTGAAATGAAGTGCGTTGTCAATTGGATGTTTTATGTCTGTGAAATGAATTGAGATGTGAAATGTATCTGAAATGAAATGAGATGTGTGAATTGTATATGTTTTATGTCTGTGATTATCTGCTTGTTTCAGAGGGCATGGCTAGCATTTCCTGAGGCTAGCCAATAAACAGAAATATATTTAGGGGTTGAAGGGAATATCACAGACGGTTTTGACTTAAAAACCGTCTGTGATAGCTGATAATCACAGATGGTTTTGAGTTAAAAACCGTCTGTGATAGCTGATAATCACAGACGGTTTGGAGTTAAAAACCGTCTGTGATAGCTGATAATCACAGACGGTTTTTGAGTTAAAAACCGTCTGTGATTATCAGCTATCACAGACGGTTTTTAACTCCAAACCGTCTGTGATTATCAGCTATCATAGACGGTTTTTAACTCAAAACCGTCTGTGATTATCAGCTATCACAGACGGTTTTTAAGTCAAAACCGTCTGTGATAGCTGATAATCACAGACGGTTCAAAAACCGTCTGTGATGACCTTCGATTATCACTGACCCATAAATACAGACGGTTCACAAAACCGTCTGTGATGATGATTTCGAACCGTCTGTGATGACCTTTTCTGTAGTAGTGCAAGTTCTCGTCCTTCTTCCAATCGGATTTGACCCATCGACTGTCCCAACCATCTGAGCACATAACAAAATCCATTTAAATAACGAAAAAAATCCATGTACAGTATATCTTATTCAGAACTAGTAAGATCAAAAGACAAGCAAATGCTTAAACTGTTACGAGATACAATTCAACATTTTGTAGCATTGACAAATTTTGACAGGGAGCAATGCAGGTTGTAATCTGTCCTAATGATGGATATATGGCCGTATATTTCTGAATGTTGCTTCTATCTTTAAATGTGTAAGTTCACTTTTTGTTGGATCAATGCCGGTGGAGGTAGTAACTCTTCGTGCGTGCCACAAGTCGCATACCTATAATTATAACAGAAAATTGAAAAAAAAAATGAAGTGCATGGCATTTGTTACTAATTGCTCAACTATGGTTTTACTACCCGTCTATATATCCATTAAAGTTCCAGATTATGAAACTAATAAGCAGATTCAACATTTAGGTACGTATATGCCAATTGACTCATGGCTTGGGTGTGTATTGTGTGTGAGGAAAATTTCCTTCAAAATAGGAGATTAATAAATGTGACTTAAATCTCAACCGTGCGATCAGTACGAGAATCGATCGTGTACCAGATTCGCCGTTGGTAGCTTCCCACAGGTGCTTGACAAAGTTAACTTCCCATGATCGAATGGCCAAAAAAATTTCATCACATATGATCAGGCAAATAAGATCACGAGTACCCTGTAGGTTTCAAGCCCGATCCTCTCTCAAAATCAAAGATATACAGTTCCTCCTGTGTTTCTCGTTTGGGGTCACTGCCTGAATACTCCCTTGTCAAAATGGTACAGTGGGAGTAAGGTTAATTATGGGCATGGCATCAGTTGAGCGTACGTGGCTTGTACCGCCATATATGCATTGGCTTCAACAAACAAGAAGAGGTAAGATTTGAGAACACGAGTGCATGCATACTTGCAGATAATTTTCTTAGACGGATTATACATGCATGTACTAGTAGCTTTCTTTCAAAGATCAACTCAGCGAGTTTTTAGCGGATTTGGTGTTATTTGCAATGGTATTTACAAAACTAGCCGTATACACAGCGTATTTTCAGAAATGGTGTTTTTGTCGTCCGGTAGGTAGGCGGTAGCGCGCGGGAGAGACGCGTGGCACCTGCCGCCCCATGAGCAGACGGCAAGCGCCTACCGCCCGCCCACGGGACGGCAGGTGATTAAACCGGCTAATTACTGTATAAATTCATAATTTTACATCATTTTTGTTCAAATTTTGAAATATAGCAAATGAGGTCAAAAATTATGAAATGTTATGCACAGACTCCTAACACATGTACTTTATTGTGTAATTTTTTTACAATTACAGAGGTCACACATTTCGAAAGATGCCTAAGCATCGCAAATCGCTAATTATGATTAAATTATCATGAATTAACATGGAAAATTCAAAGCACATAAAATTCTCAAAAAAATACAATTAGGTCGACTATGTTGGGAGGCTCTACATAAAATTTTATAATTTTTGGAGCTCGTTTGCTATATGTAAAATTCCTAGAAGTATCAACATTGTATGAATTTTCGAGCAATATTCAAAGGGGATAAAATTGTAAACAAATTACACAATGAAGTAGGTTTGTGTCAGAAGAATGTGCATAAAATTTCATAATTTTGCAACCACATTTGCTATATTTAAAAATTCAAATAAATATAATATAAAATTACGAATTTAGGCAGTGATTAGGCCGGTACCTGCCATCCCGTGGGCGGGCGGCTGGTGCTTGCCGTCTGCTCATGGGGCAGCAGATGCCATGTGTCGTATCTCCCGTGCTGCCGCCCGCCCACCAGATGGCAAAACGTTATTTCTATAAATACGCTGTGCATATGGCTAGTTTTATAAATAACGTCGCAAAACGCGCCAAATCCGCTAAAAACACCAACTTAGCTGAATACGCTTGCTTGGGCCGGTACAATTAATGGACCAAACTACTTCTCAATTAGGGAGTTATCTTGTCCACGTAATCTTAAGCACTATGTTTTATCAACATGCAAGTTTTCTTCGAGAAAGTGGAGCTAGCTGTAGATGAAATTTAGAAGGTCTATTATCTGTAATGCATTATGCATGCTGATTGCTTTGCACTGATAGAGCACGGGCTATATGTCAGTCACGCACGTACGTACGTACACAGGACAGCTAAACTCATCCTTGATCTGCTGCACCAACCTATTCATATTGTCTACAACGTTATAGTTTTTAGCTCTAGCATCCATCTACTCCAGGAAAAGAAGGGACGACATTTGAGATAGTTACTTGCCAACGCATGAAAGCATGCAACCATGGGCAATGGCATCTATGGAACGATCGAATCTCGCGCAGGCGATGTAATTCACACGAATATTATTGAACCACCCGGCCTGCTGTCATCTAAGCTAGCAGTGTGACTATGATTTCTTCTACTATTATTATTTACTACTCGAAACTTCTGCACTCCATTTGTAATTAAAGAGTAGTAACATAGACGAAACTACGAAAATAATTAAACACTGGACGAATCGATCCAATGTGATCTCTTGTTTACTGAAACGCATTCTTGAATTGGCGTGACATTAATTGCAGTGTCGAGGTGTACTCTCTTGGCCTAACGATTCGTCCAATTAATCAACAACCGCCGCTACTTGCATATCTGAAGATTAATCTGTTGAGATTTAGGCTTATCTAGATGACTGCGTAGCTCGATCAGCAATAGGCAGCATCTAGACCTGCAGCTCTTGACCGTGAATAGGATAACCAAGCTAGCCTTCGCATGCACTCTGCTTCGCTTGCTATGAGTAGGTTCTTTTCGGTTCTGGTTTGGCTTTTGGAGACAGACAGTTGTGTGTAATCTTGGCAGGTATAGCTGCAGTCGGTACTATATAATGTCTACTGCAATCGATTAGTAGACCTTATCTTAAAAAGATATTTCGTTTAAAAATTAATTACTATAGTATAGAGCATAAACTAGAAGCTGAAAAAAATGAGGCCTATATATGCAAGATCTCATCGACACTCGGCATCACATCTGAAAATATTTTGTGCAGTCCTGGAATAGTATTATTTTGCATGGACTTTTTAAATTCTACGGTCAATGATGTGCACTTCTACATGTGATTTTATGTGAAGTATTCCCTTCAACCTTAAAACAAAGTCGTTTTGGGTAATGCATAGTCAAACATTGTAAACTTGGTCTATTAATATCTTAAATACTTATATTGGACACAAGAAAATGATATGTGTAAATTTATCTCAAAAAGTACGCACTTTTATAATATTATAACTTTATTAGATTTTATAAATATATTATAATAAAAATAAGTAGTCAAAATTGTATTTTAAAATCATGTCAATCAATATTCAAAACACTTTCTTTCCTGTCTAGATGGGGGCACTATACTGGTTTTGTGGACCTATTTTGTATTGTCTCGCTTCTTCCAATCTCCGCATCGGGGTTCTTGCTTAATGCGTCAGCTGCAAACTTCGAGGTCGCCGCTGCGATGTCAACTGGAGTACTCCCTACATTAATGTGTGCAAACTCTTTCGCGGAAGCTGCAATAGAGCAAGTATAATAAGAGGCTGTTAGTAGGCTGTATGCTGAGGTGGAGGAGAGAGAGGAGGAGAGAGAAGAGAGGTGGGCTGTAAGTTTACAGCTAGCTGAAGCACAAGAACCAAGAAACTTTGTGAGAGAAAGTGGTGGATCATACAGCCTTCAGCTGGCTGTAAACTACTATATGAATGGGCTGATAAGTGGGCTGTAAGTGTCCATACAGCCAGCTGAAGACTGGGCATCTCCAATGGTCTGAGTCAGCTAGCTATATGCATGTACACATCAGCATATATCCTATGTGGAGGAAAGAGAGTATGCAAAAAAAATCGAGCCAGCTCTTCTTTAAGCACTAGTCTATAACGCCAAACAAGGCAGCCTCTATAAATTCTGTGTGTGCATGTAAGCATCAAATAGCTATCCTTATAGATAGTTTTTAGAATGCTAGCTTTAGTATGTACTATATAGATGATGTGGAAGTCTTATAGTTAGTTGCTAACTATAACCATTGGAGATGCCCTAAGGCCAGTCTCAGTGGAGGTTTCATATCCCAGTTTCCAACACACCCATATTTTAGAAACAGTGCAGAAGAGTTTCATCCCCATGAAACTCTCTCTACTCCTATGAAACTTTTATCATCTCTCTCTTCATCAATACAGTGTCATGTCAGCGTATTTAATGCCCATGAAACTCTATGAAACCCTATTGAGATTGGCCTAAGTACTCCTGTTTACCTGATATATATCTTGGAGTAATAGTAAGTAAAATTTCTTTAATTAGTCACGATGACTGGATTCTTACTCTATTAGTACTAGTAAACATTGTTAGGGCGATCCATGCTTTGTGCATGGCTTTAATTAGCATGTTAAGAGTACTGATGACATGACACCGAAAACTTCGAGAGGCTGGTATCGCGTGCAATTACTGCATGCATGTGCGTTTATCTGTGGGAGATCCAAAATTTCATACTAACGTGGGGTGTAACTACACATTAATGTGGATCAATCGATCGAGTTTACTCAGGCTTCAGAATTAGAGAATGGGCAATGGATCGGACGTCGTACGTACGTACGTCTATGCTCTGAATGCTTGTTGTACCATTTCACATACGTACGAAATGTTATAGAGTAGCTAATTATGGCATGCAGATGATGTGTTGTGGTTTTTGTGCATGTAACCAATTAGTATCTACTATCTAGTACTGCACTAGCTATTCATAAGTTTTTGTGTGTTTATGTTGTTGAACTTCTTTCACCAGTTCCATACATGCATGATTCGGCATTGGTGTTGAAAGCCATCAGTTGATCAAACAAGCTCTGGTTGTGTGATATCCTAAATTTGGCCTAAATTAAAATTTTATGAATTTCAAAAAAATTTGTTGCATTTCGAGAATTTCCGAAAGCTTACCTTGAATTTAATTTTTTTAAAATAAAATCACTTAGCTGAAATATTATATTTCAGAAAGCTTACTTTTGTGATATTATATTGTTTTAGGTTTTACAAATATATATAATATAAATTGGTAGTTAAAGTTGTATTTTAGAGATGTACCGAAATGTCCAAAACACAACATTCCTGTGACTGGAATAAGATATTGCATGAATTACGGACATGATGTCCTAATTAAAATGCAATGTGATTCCTTGATTAATGAACCAGTCTTTTAATTAGTTTGACATTACTGTAGACAGACCAAGTCTGGATTTTAATCTAATGAATTGTTGTATATGCAAATTAATCAGCTTCTTAGTCGGCATACAGCAGTGAGATTGCATGCGCTGGCATGCTAATGTTGGAGTTTTTACTCATTTAGGCCCAGCCCAAATAGGAATTATGAAAAAAAACCCAAAGGCTCGTCCATTGCATAGTAGAAGATGCGAAGTCCAGTGCCACATTGCTATTTGAGACGAAAGAACACCAATTTATAAGTGAGTGTTGCCTAGGTGAAACAAGCAAAAGAAACACGCACACACATACGCTAGCTTGCCTTGCCATCACCTACACATGACGTCACTACTAAAAAAATCATTACAGACGGTTCGAAATTGTCACTTAATCCTGCGAACCCAACTCTTAAACATAGCAAGAATACATCTTCTAATCCTACGAACCCATGGCAAAAACATAGAAGAAGGAGAGATCCTAGCAGCGCACGAGCTAGATATCCTTGACGCTGACTTGAGCACCGTCTTGGTAGCCAGCTGCTTCCACGGTGCCTTACAATGAAGGAGAGGCAGCGGTAGTGTCACCTTTGTGTCATGACGGTGACATTGGACAAGACACTCTTATGACACTTATGACAAGAGTGTCTTGTGCAGTGAACCATGGTATCACAATGGAGGTGCTAGCTCACGGTGGTAGTCGGCGTTATCGAGAAACAAGCTAGGAGTGGATGAACTAGGAGTAGCCAGTAGAACTCATACATCTTGGAGTGAAATTGGGGAAAAGGAAGAGGGGAAGTAATTAATAAGGGGCGAGGCGGTGCCTGCCGTTCAATGCGGAGAGAATGGATGGGTGAGATCAGAATCCCAGGGGAGATGCCACGGATCAGTGTCGTGGCATTATCAGAGACGGTTTGTTATACGAACCGTCTGTGATAATGCATATATCAGAGACGGTTTGTTTTATGAATCATCTGTGACAATGCACATATCAAAGACAGCTTTTATACGAACTGTCTGTGATAATGCAATCAGTGATGGTTTGGAATATGAACCATCTGTGATAACACTTAAAAATGTGCACCCTACTCCCACCTATTAATATTCTGATGCAAGAGACCCTTAAAATTCCACATGGTTGGTTTTATGTGTAGCGCGGTGTACAATTCCTTGATACCACAAACTCAATCTCTTATAAACTTTCCTCTCCCTCATCTTCACCAGATTTCTCAATAATGGCATCTAGTATTCTTTTGATCTTCTTTCTCTCATCTATCCATCATGAGTTGTTCAGCCACAACCTTACACAGGCAGCCAACAACTTACATCTAGAGCAGCTCCTCCGCTCACGCCCTACTCTCCTTCCTCGAGTCTCTTCCACCCGTCAACTAGACCTCATCATCTGCCGTTGACGGAGGTGTCTCCTTGCCGCTCAGGAAAGGAAAATTGCCCTCATTGCACAAAGCAAAAGAAGCTCTTGCGGCAGTGGAGAGACACATGGATAACCTTACTGATCAAGCAGAAGCGGCTGATTATGAGGAAACTTATCATGTCATCCTCTTTGAGATTATGGGCCATGCTAATGATTTGCCCAGGCTAGAGGAGGAAGTGGAGAGGGCAAGGACAATCTTCACGATATTCGAGAACTCAACCGCTGATCGTCCAATTCCAAAATTAGAAGAGGAAGCATATGAAGCCCAGAAGACAAAGATCTGGCAATCTCCTTTTTTTGGACTTTTGTAATAAATTTAACTTGAATTTGTCTCTAATTCTAAGGATGCACGATGTGGCCTCCTACATAATGACACACAATGAGCTAAGGTATCCACCAGGTCTATCTATGTATTATTCTAGATATGTACATTACCTGGATGTCGTCGATAGGTAAGTGGGCGTCACTATGTTCAGAAAGTGGCGCAGATACGCAACTACTCCGACGTTGAGGGGGACTGGGTACTGTAATAACGGGGGTGATTTGTGACTGGTTGCGGACTTCTCTTAGTTTGTTCCTCAATGCATCTATCTCTCCTCAAAGTCGGGTAGTTATGTTCTTAAGTTTTGCATCAAAGTCCCGTTTCATACATTCCTCACGCTCGACCTTGGATCTCTTCCTACTCCTATACACCTTGAAGTCGTTTGAAAATCCGTGCCTCCAAGATACGTAAACCACTAGGCCTCATGTGTGACCTGGTTGCTCCTTGTTTTCTAGTGCGATGGATAGTATATCCCTCTCCCTGACTGCTTGGATGGAGCCTTCGGAAGATTCGGTAGTCAATGTTTGCTGCAAGAGGCAATCATGTTATTTTAGACCCTATAAAGTTTTGGACCTATTAACATCTAGGTAGTTTAACATATCTTACCAGGCGTTGGGACACTATCTCATCTGCGGGGTTTCTGAAAGAGGCGATGCCCGAAGACGTGGTTGATGACCTCGCTCTTAACTAGTTTTGGGCGTGCTCATTTGTGATCCCAGCAAATGGTGGGGAGGCCTCTAATCAGATTGCAACCTCATTCTCCATCCTTCATTGCGGGATTGTACCTATGTACCCAGTGGTGCTGAGTCTGTAGGGGTGA
This sequence comes from Dendrocalamus latiflorus, assembly GCA_017311315.1. NCBI lineage: Eukaryota > Viridiplantae > Streptophyta > Magnoliopsida > Poales > Poaceae > Dendrocalamus > Dendrocalamus latiflorus. Next base: position 16,733,768 of record CM029675.1, read on the forward strand.
GTGTTTCATGCCAAGAGAGCCTTGTGCGCTGCACTTTCCTATTGAAATTCAGTCGTCATGTTCATCCACACAATGGCCTCCCATGTTTCAGGTGACACAAAAGGATACCTTGTAAAGGGCATACGATCCTTCGTCATGTATTGCAGGACTAGTATGCTTTTGAAGGTCTTCCATGCTTTTCCTATCGCGAGGAGCGCATATTGTTGCACGAGTTCCTGGAGTTCTACTAGGATCTTGAACGAGTTTGAAATTTCCATCCATAATACTTTTCTCTCGTCTTCTGTCAAACCTTTCCAGTTTGCTATGGTGATGGGGACCCGTTGCCTTCTGATTATCCCGCAGGTGATTTAAAATGCTACAGTTGCTTTCTTTGGTTGCAGAGGGACCCCATTCGGAGAGACCTCCGTGATGGTCATTCGGTCTGCTGTCCTTTTAGATACTTCTCTGCCATGCTTAGTTACCCCAGTCTTTGAAGCGTCGGACCCATTTGGCAATAATAACAATGGCGACATCTCTCTTACAAGAAAAAACTAATTACAGTGAACTGTGAAAGTAAACATTGGCATAAGGTTGATCTTACAAGAAATAAGAACATCCGACGACATACATTATTGCTACTAGGTCTCTTTGCAATACTAACATCCCAAATCATACAACCTAGTGTCTTAGGTTCTACAAAGTAAGTTGTGGCTGGAGTCTCTTCCTCCTCATCATTCTGTGTGTTGGGCTTGGTTGTTGTCTTAGGTTCCACAAATGAAGGGCGTGATAGCCCAAAGGTTCTTTTATACCTAAGACAGCAACCAAACCTAACACACAGCATGATGAGGAGAAAGAAGCAACAGCTATAACTTACTATATAGAACCTGACACACTGAAATGTGTGATTTGCCATTCCAAATAGATCTTATGGCAATAACAAAGTGAATCACAGAGGACACTAGAGTGTGTGATTTGCTTCATGCCCTTTGAAGGTGATAGGAACGGGGTCCCGATCTTCCAACAGGTTCTGGGTAAATTCGATTTGGTGGAGGCGCGACACAAATCGATCCGGCTTACGAACGACACGTTCCGAACCCCGCAATCGCAGCACCACGTCTCCTCAGGTTATCAACCGTGCGCAGCCCGGTTGACCTCGCCAAGAAGGCTAATCCTCGCCTGCGAATCGAAGAACACAAGCAAGAACAAGGAAGAACACAACTGAATTGCTGATGGATAGATTTAGCACTCGAAAGTTGGGGTCTCACAAACCGATGAACGGCGAATTGTTCAAAGACAAATCAATCTAAGCAAAACCCGAACCCTAATGGTGGGGGTGGCGGCTGGATATATAGGAGTTAGGGGCATGCAAAACCCCTGGACGCGCCCCTAATGGGCTCCAACACGATACAAAGCCGAACGGCCCAAAAGACGGTGGCGCAGCACCCTGATAGATTCTGAACACCCAATTGTTTCTACGATTCCCGTTTACTCAGAAGTAATTTTGACATGGGACCAGAGCCATTGGAAAGGTAGTCTTCTCATATTTCCATACATATGTGGAACGTCCAAAACGGAGTCCGGATGCGATCTGGGCGTCCGTTTTAGTGCGGCCTGGTCCTGGACTCCGAATTGGATTCGAAGTCGGCTTGAGTCCACTTGTTTCGACGATTCCCGTTGACTCAGAAGGAATTTTGATATGGGACTAGATCCATTAGAAAGGTAGTCTTCTCAGCTTTCTATACATATGTGGAACGTCCAAAACGGAGTCCGGATACGATCTGGGCATCCGTTTTAGTGCGGCCTGGTCCTGGACTCCAAATTGGATTCGAAGTGGGCTTGAGTTGGACCTCCAACATGATTCGACCACCCTTGCTGGACTTGTGCGCCTCGTAGCCCATCTCCAAGTACTTCTAGGTCCTCTCCATGGTTCCTAATCATAATTAAATCATTAGGTAGCAATCGATTCTCAAATGAACAAAAAGAAGTACTTAGGAACGAGCTCACCTGTAAATTCAATTGTCGGGCGCGAGCTCTAGTGATTGGTCCTTGAATGTCAAGTGGAGGAGTGTTGTGTGTATCCGAAGAAGTGATGTCCTCATCATCCTCCCCCTCTTGAAGCGGAGTTGTCCTCAACTCGGTCTCATCTTCCTCTCCCAAGTATGGCTTCAAATCTGAAATGTTAAAGGTGTATGCATGGTATATGTATATGTCATCCGTTTTAACCGTTCTTCGTTGTTGCACAATTAATGCTATAAAACAGCAATGATCATAAAAACTCGTTGTATTATTAACCCAAGAGTAATCATATTTGTTAATGAGCAATTCAAAATTTCTCACACAGTAATTATTGCAACTTGTTTTACAAATGTAAGTGAAGCATTTATGCAATTCAAATCTTTGAATTTGAAAACTTGTAGTGGTGGCACACATGGGCAAAACTACAACTTTTGGAATCAAGCAAAGTTCATCTATATAATCATACCTCAATCGAACAATAGCAAATTCATCTAGTAAGAGTGAAGAGCTTTGTATGTTCTGACATAATTCATCATCTTTATTCAGATTGTCTATACTAGATGGTGAAAAAGAGATGAACACATAGGCATTGAATGAGTACTAAATTTTACTTCCCTCTCACATTCAACATGATTCAGCATACAAGAATTGTTGTCCCAAACAACAAGTTTCAATTCATCCATGTGATCGCAAGTTATGCATATTCGATATACAAGAAATTGATTTTCCACACCATAATCTCCAATCAAATTAAACTTATATCCAGTGGTGTAGGTACTAAATAAGAATTTCGAACATGCAAGTTCAGAAACTTTCTCCATAGCATGTGACAATTTCATAGGTAGATCCAACATGATGTAACACAATGAATTAGCAGGAGAAATTCTAGTCAAAACTTCTTTATGTGTTATTAATTTAATATGTGCAAAATTATGAGAATTTAGATCAGCACATGGTTTATTTAAGTCAACACAAGGAATATCAAAAGATTGCACTACAGCAGGTATATACTCACAAGGTTGCTCTATGTCTTGTTGTGGCACCAAATCAATACCGTGAGCGATGATAGTACCATGTTCTTTACCTTTTTGGCTCTCCTCAGATGATGTAAGTGCATCCATCTCCTTATCTTCATTCTCAACCAATGGGGTCAGTGATTCAATCAGCTCATGCTCTTCTTTGGCATGGTTCTCAACTACCTGCAAGTTGTTAGTCACAGAAAATGGCACAAACACAGGTTTGTTCTCATGATCATCACCATTACCTGCAAGGTTAGCTGCAAGAGCATATTCATCCTCAACATCACTAGCACTTACATAACCACCATCTTCTGTCGCAATGTACGCCCGCTGACTTGTGCAATCTCTCATGACGTGGCCCATCCCTTTACAACGGTGGCACACAATGCCCGTTGTACGGCCCGTGGAAGCAACCGATGAAGAGCTCTGTGCTGGTGCTTGCACACTAGTAGATTTGCTCGTCTCGGGTGCGCGTGATGGTGGCGGCAGTGCTGCTGAACGCGCCCTACTCACAGAGGGGGCAGCAGCTCGACAAATAGGAGGTGGGGCTATCTTGGCTTTCCCAGGCGTTGATCTCGATGTAGACGTACCTCCAAAGTTGCTCCTTGTCCTTTGTTGCCTACCCTGCAATTCTTTTTCTGCAAGCATAGCAAGCTGGAACAACTAGTTGACAGTAGTAAAATCTTTATAATAAACAATGTCCTGAATTTCACGCCGTATCCCCCCGTAAAAACGACAAATCTTATCCTCCTCATCTTCTACAACATTACAACGCAACATGCCTATTTGTAGTTCTTGATAATATTCCTCGACAGATTTATTACCTTGGTCTAAGCACTGCAATTTCTTATGCATTTCATGTTTAAAAGCAGGAGGAACAAATCTAGCACGCATAGCTTCTTTTAACCGCTTCCATGTATCAGGTTGTAAGCGCATGGTACCCATATCATTCCACCATATAATAGCAAAGTCCTTAAACTCACTAGTAGCTTGTCTAACTCTATGTTGTTCAGGAACCAAGTGAGAATTAAACTTCTGCTCTACTGTCATCTCCCAATCAAGATATATATCAGCATCATAAAGACCAGCAAAAGATGGAATGGTAAACTTGACTTTAGCAAAAGGGTCGTCGTTACCATGACGGTTCTGGTTATTACCTCCCATAACCTGTCGGTTTTGCTGAAGACACCGACGTAGTCGTGCATCTTGTGTCGCCCGCTGATCAATGTTGCCATCCGCATCATACACTGTGTCATCATCACGACGATGGCCGTCATTGACAGGTGGCAGGTGTGCCTCCAATGTGTCCATCCGACCAGTGAGGTCAGCCAAACGCCGCTCCACCCGCTCAATGCCTTCCGTGGTGTTCAACTTGGCAATGGCGGCGACGATGGTGTCCATTCTCGCGCCGAGTGCAGCATTTTGTTTGTCGAGCGCAGCTTGTAGCTGGCCGCGACTAACACACTTGTTGAAATCGACCGGTGTCTCATCCCCTTCGTCTCCTGCCATGGTTAGTAGAAACACAGGGAAAACAAAAGGATTATCCCTATCAACTAGAAAGGAAGGCAGTGGAAATCCGGAAAGGAAGTGTCTTACCAAGCTCTTACAAGTGTTCTTACCAAAGCAGCAGGTGGTACAACCGGTGGCTGGTTCGTGAAACCATGTCGAGCGTGGGTACGATTGCAAGGGTCAAAACTGTGCTGATCAAGAGTAGGTGTAGCTTGGAAGACACAATATGGTAGCAATGAAGAACAATCAATTAATTTCAGAATTGCATAGAATTGAATTATAGTCCGTATCTAGCACTTAGCCTATGTTGCTGATCAACCAAGAATGGAATAAGGCTAAAATCAAATGTATGGCAATGTGTAGGAGTGGTAAATACAAGATAATTCAATCCAATGCAATTTGGAATTGAAGAACACAAGGATTGACTCAAAACTGAAAACTGAAGATTTCTGTCCACTGGACAGCACGTCGGTATTTTGACTGTAACTTTTTGTCAGATGCCTTTTTTTCACTGATTCTTTTTTTTATGTTTTCTGACGGCTTTTTCTACATATTTTCTTTTGGGGACAACTTCTGAATCCCGACACAGAAATTCGCACAAAAATCACAACTGCTGACTGTTGCAGATTCAAAACAGATAATTGGGTCAACTTTCACCGCACATATCTCTTAACTGCCTTGCTGGAATGACGTGAAATTTTACAGATAGAAGGATAAGAAATTTTTCAATCTAATGGCGGTGGTCTCACTCAAAAATAATCTCGGAATTAAAAGATATGACATTTTTGGTGGCGGCTGCAGAGAAAGGAGAAATCAGCCGAAATTGGAAATTAGGGTTTGGGGTGGGGAATTTTTCTTTTGTTTGGATTTTTAATGGAACAAGGATGTGACCAGCAACTAGACAACGCTAATATGAACACAAATTCAATTTAGCAAACCAAAACTAACAGATTGAAAGGCACAACGGCGTTTGGACAGCGGAATTAATTCTTTTTGTGGGGCTTTTTCGTGGACTCTAGGATGAAAACGAAACAACAAAGGTAGGGTAAACTCGAACCTGAAGGAACACCTGAAGCTCTGATTACCACTTGATAGGAACGGGGTCCCGATCTTCCAACAGGTTCTGGGTAAATTCGATTTGGTGGAGGCGCGACACAAATCGATCCGGCTTCCGAACGACACGTTCCGAACCCCGCAATCGCAGCACCACGTCTCCTTAGGTTATCAACCGTGCGCAGCCCGGTTGACCTCGCCAAGAAGGCTAATCCTCGCCTGCGAATCAAAGAACACAAGCAAGAACAAGGAAGAACACAACTGAATTGCAGATGGATAGATTTAGCACTCGAAAGTTGGGGTCTCACAAACCGATGAACGGCGAATTGTTCAAAGACAAATCAATCTAAGCAAAACCCGAACCCTAATGGTGGGGGTGGCGGCTGGATATATAGGAGTTAGGGGCGTGCAAAACCCCTAGACGCGCCCCTAATGGGCTCCAACACGATACAAAGCCGAACGGCCCAAAAGACGGTGGCGCAGCACCCTGACAGATTCTGAACACCCAATTGTTTCTACGATTCCCGTTTACTCAGAAGTAATTTTGACATGGGACCAGAGCCATTGAAAAGCTATACCAACTGATGTGACGATGGCCCGATCTTCCGAGAGGTACTGATAAGTCGATTGTGGAGATCTCGACGTTGATGATCCAAAGGCTCCGACCAAAACAGATCGAACCCCTCGCAATCACTACACCACTGCTCCGTTGGTTATCAACCGTGCCGAACACAATTGACCTCGCCAAGAAGGCTATCTCCTGTAAGCGAATCGAGAACACAAGCAAGAGAGTACAAGATGCAATCTGAAATTGCGAATAAATATTAAGTTCACAAGTTGGGGTCTCACAAACCGATGAACGGCGAAACTGTTGAAAGACAGATTAATCTAAGCAAAACCCAAGGAAAACTGTGTGGTACTATTCCTAGTTACTGTTCACGTGCATGGTACTGTTCACGTGAACAGTACCGGCCCAAATAGCCCAAGTTACAAGGCCCTCGGCCCACTTTGAGTCGGACTGGAAAAGTGACGTGGCTTGTTTCACAGTTTCTGATCTGTTCGAGTGGATTTTAGAGGTGAAACTAGATCCATCTGAAAGTAGACTCCAAGATCTTTCCAACGAGTACTCACGGGCCCCGAGAAGCCTTCTGGATCAAAAGTTATGGCCGTTTGAAGTTGGCTTGTCAAGCTGAATCCGAATTGATCTGGAGGCCAAATTGGATTCCAAAACCTGTCCAAGTTGAACCCTTGCTTCAATTCGTTCCAAAGTGATGTGGTGCTACAAATATATATATATTCATCATTAGGTAGCATCATATTCTCATTTAAAATATGTTGAAGTTGAAGAAACGAATTCACCTTTAGTTCATTCTTGATATTGGCCGCTATGGTGGTACGTGTTGGTGGCGTGGTCACATCATCCTCCCCTTCTTGATGGAAAACTGTCCTCGGTTTTAACATATGTGTAGTGTCATGTATTGCATGATCTTGATCATAAATCTTGGTGTATGATAACAAACGCAACAAACTCTCATTATGTAATATCATAAGTTCTTTATCAAATAAAGTAAAATCTCTTTGAAACGAGCTCACCTCATAATCTAAGTGATGCGTAGGAGCTCTTGTAATTGTAACAACAAGTAGAGCAAATATGGTTGTATCCATAGGGTTCATGTTCTTATCATCCTCCCCTTCTTGCAAACAAAGCCGTCCTCGGCTCTTGATAAGCTGAAAATATGATAACAAAGAAGCCAAGGTGTATGTAACACCCTAAATTTTGAAGTTTGAAACTTATGTAAGATTTGAACTTGTTGGAACATATTGGCTTTGGTGTTTGTACTCTGTTGGAGTTTTTCTTGGGAATTTGGATTTTATGGTGTTTACCTGAATTGGTTGAGCTTCCAAAAATTAAAGAGATTCATAGAAGACAAAGACAAACATTAGTAATACCAAAAAGGGGATACGCAAATAATAGAAAACTAAAATTTTAAATACGAATATGAAAAGATGATCCAGTATGAGGAGGGAGAAACCTAAATTTAAAATGCAAAATCTTGCTGTGGAAATAACGGCATGACTGGTAATATAGGGAATAAAAGTATTAAAGATTTTAGAGAGCAAGCAAAATAAGCAAACAATAAAAATATATATAAATGCAACCTTGTATAATAAAGAAAAAAAAGAAGAGCCAGGGGCCGGTCCCGCCAGCCAGCCAGCTAGCCAGCCGGCCGCCCCGCACCCGTCTTCCTCCCCTCTGCGCGTGCCTTCGGACCAGGGGCCGAAGACCCCTCCCTCGCGACGCCCTGCGGACAGCAGCGCCTCGGCGACACGCCGCGCGCGTCATCAGGGGCCCCACCGCCATCCCGTCGCCAAGACGGCGCTGCGTCATCCCCTGCCTCACCAGCTCCCGTCCACTCCCCCTCTTCCCGCGCGGTCTCCGCCGAGGAAGCCGTGATGTGCATTCCCTGCTGTACGACTCCCCGTCCTCGGTTATCGTCATCTACAGCTGCTCTCTGCAAGCATTAAACGGGGGAGACCGGTTGGGCAGAGCTTCTGTAGCCACGCCGAAGCTGGCGTTGCCGCCATGTCCGGCCAACTGCCCTCCTCGGCGCCCGCGCAAATCACTGGCTATAAAGCCCGCCCGACGCCCCCAAGCGCCTCCCCGCACTCCCCTTTCACTCCTCCCGAGAGCAATCGGACCCTCTTGCCGTCTACCTCGCCGGCGCCACCTTTTTCCCCACCGCCGGCCGCCGAGCCAATTCCCCTCACCAAGCCACCAAAGTTCAATTCCCCTCGCCCAAAGCATCCTCGGAGCTCGGTGAAGTCCACAGGGTGATCGGCCGAGCCTTCCCGGATCTGTAGCTCGCCGGCACCGATCTCCTCCCTGGACCGCCGCCCCCGCACGCCGCCGACCCTACTCCGGTGGCCCCCGTCCACCGCCGACCACACCACCGGGTTCCTTGACGTGCGGGCATTCCATTTCGCCCGCCACCTGAGTCTCCCCGGCCCCTCCCCGCCGACAAGCCGCCGCCCGTTCTGGCCCGAGTTCCTCTACCCCGGCCTCTGCTACCGCTTACCTTAAGAAAATAAAGCGCCCCTTATTGGTAAGCAACATCGGAGAGAACTCCTGGCTAGCAGCGCTAGCGTTCACTGCGCCGGTCCGGGTTCGATCCCTCCGGGTCGCGCGGAAATAAGTAGGTTTTTAGATTAAATTTTTGCCATGCGTTTTATCAAATAAAAATCCAGAAAAATTAGGAAATAATCCATAAGTGATGCAAGGATTTAATTAGGGAATTAGTGAGTTCTTAGAGCAGTTGACCATGGTTAATTACCATATGTTAGTGAGTAATATGACATGAAAAATTTCCTTACATCCTTAGCAAATAAAAGTTTAATGAGTGATTGAATATAAGTTAGCATAGCACATGTGATAACGAATACACCATGTAGCTTTATCAAATGAGAGGGTTTAGTGATAATATGATCAGGGTAAGCATTCGCATGAAATGATGGCCAGATGGAAAATAAAGATTTACTCAACAAACACATCTCTAAATTCACCCAACAGCTCGAAGCCTACTTAATGAAATTAGAATACGACATTTGGGGTTATTTGGATTTTCTCGCAAATGTTTATTTGGTTTGCTGATTTTTATCCAAATTTTCGCGCACGTTAAAAATAGCGTACGAGGCACAGGAGGAGGAAGCCGAGGCAGCAGCACTAGAAGCTTCCGACAACCTAGACCCATCCTACTGTGACCAAGGCGAGTCAATACTTTGATCATGTTGAACCTACATTTTCTGCAAATTATTTTGTGTTAAATTATCAAATTGCATGCTGTTAATTTATATGCAAATACATGTTAATTTAGAAATTTAGTTAAATGCCTACTATCTAACTTGGTTAATATTGCCCCTCCTTTGGAATATTTGAACATGAGAACCTTGTAGCCCTAGCAAAAAAAATTATAATAGTAACCTGTTGAAAATAAGTCCGTAATTATATGCCATGCTTAGTATTGTTTAGATACTCATGGGCGCGAGAGCGCCCAAGCATCACTTTTAATCATGAGAAAAGTTGGTTGGGCAGTCATGGTGGTAATGACTGGTGTATGTTGGATATGGTTATTTTATACTCCCAAAAATCTCAAATTGCTTATTTGTCTGGGCGGATGGTTCGGGGGTATGGTGCAGGTGTGCACGAGAGTGTGGTTTGTGGTAGAACCGCCCGGATACCCTAAGGACTGAATCTTGTCATGACATCCTTTGTAAAACAAGTGCAACCACAAGTCTGTAAAGTACAACTTGGCCTAGTAAATTTACCGGACCCTGAAAGTCATCATCATCAGTGGAGTGAAGTGGTGCAAGCGGCTGTCTGTGTGGCGGGCTTGAATGGGACATCCGCGGAGGGTGAGGTTCTGCTGTGGCGTGCTAGCAGTGTGGTAGTCATCTGCTAGGCGTTCAGAAGGAGAACATCCCGCACAACGTATGGGACCCACCGCAAGTGGGAACGACCCATAGGGTGAGATGATGGAAGGGGCGAGGTACTTTGAATGGTTACTGTGATGGTTTGCTCAACCGCACGGCTAAGGAATCGTGTGGGGCAACGAGTGAACTGTCTCTTGTGGGTAAAGTGTGCAAACTCTGCAGAGTCAAAACTATTCGAATAGCCGTGCCCACGGTCAAGGGCAGACATGGGAACTTAACTAGATATAGTTCTATTTCAAAAATCTTGGCAAATGAAATGTTAAAGGGAGGGCAGTGGGAAGCCCAGTGGTAAATGTTAAGTGGTGTTGTCCTGGGTGTCGTCCCAGTGGTAATGTAAGCGGTTATAACGCTGAAAGTGTAGCATATGGTTTGGAGGCCATGTAATGGTGGATGGTCTCTAGATCACTGGTATTATAGCATTCCGATACACACATACTATTTGGTACAAACATTGCTAGGTCATAGGGATTTTTAAGTAATTGTATTCAAAAGCACTCTTTGCAAAATAAAATAAACCGAGCCTTTCCTTTGATAAACCATGCATACTATCTACTTGCATTCTGTGTATTGGCTCGCGGAGCACGGGGTCGGAGTGCTCACGCTCGCATTACCAAACCAGATTCTGGAGCCCCTGACCACTACGCCTATGAAGATGTCCCTGCTGCAGAGGAAGGGAACAACGTGGAGAATTAGGGCGTCTTTTACGCTTTTTGAGTCCTAGGTGGTTAGACTAACAATAGTGTGCCTGTAATTATTGCCTTCACTTAGGTAATAATCATACGGCACATATTTACCCCCAGTCGCTGCTTGTGGAATTATTGGCCCTACTTGACTTTTGCTTCCGCTGGCTTACTTTTGTAATGTAAACATTTGGCCTGGTCGGTCCTTCTGTAAACTCATTGCCCGACGTGGTATAATTCAAACCTCTGTTATGTAATATTTGTTGGAAATATGCCCTAGAGGCAATCATAGAGATGATGATATTTCGTTGTATCCATGATTTAATAAATGTTCCATGAATATTGCCTTTGTATTGATTAACAAGTATGTGACTTGTTTGTGAAACTCTTTACTTGTATGGTTATTCTAAAGTTGTCCCTAGTCGAAGTTCATATGTGGTCACACGTGAATAATGGATTAGCACATGTATCGGTTGATGACCATGTTTCACAGGTCATAGACATGGAGATGTCAAACCAATAATGTGGACACATGTTTAGAACATGGGGTTGGACCGACCCAACATGAGACATAACAATTATACTTATGGTTCTCTCTCTACACAATGTGTACGCCTTGTCCTTAGACCTGAGATTGTCGCATGTACTTGAGATGTGAATCGACCTACTTAGGGGCTATCAAACGCTGCTCCGTAACTGGGTAGTTATAAAGGTAGCTTTCGGGTTTGTCATGAAGCATGCTGCGAGGCATGGTCAGTCGAGATGGGATTTGCCCCTCTCTACCTGAGAGAGATATCTCTGGGCCCCTCGAGTGATCGGATCCAGAAATGCATGGCCATGCTACTTAAGGTTAAGAGTTAACCTAGTAAGGGATTCCGGATCACAGGATCGAGAAAGAGTGGTCAGCTTGGAGCTCGACCAAATATCGTGAGGCAAAGGGATTGGCATGTACATAAAGTTGTGATGGTTCGTTCGATATGATCTTTATGTATGTTTAGGAGTTGGCACGTCTTGCTAGAGGCCGCTACCAACTATTGACCGAGTAGGTAAACTCGTGTCATGTCTAAACATACGTGAACCCATAGGGTCACACACTTAAGGGCTGAAGCCTAATTCGGATTGGATCCGGGTTGGACTGGGTATTGAGTCCTAATGGGCCTCCATTCGCTGAAGCCCATTATAAGGACGTCTATAAAAGGAGGGCTAGGGCGCACAGGGTTGAGAGGATTTTTTTCGTGACCTCCTCAAACCCTGGCCGCCACCCCTCCCACGCCCTGGGCGCTCGCTCGGATCTAGTAATCCGGCGTGCGTCGCTTCCTCCCGTACGTGTGGATACCTTTTGGCGGCGCTGCATCTGTAGCGTTTGGACGAACCGCAAGAGAGGAGTTGTACGTTGGACGCCGCGACGAGGACGAGGAAGTAGTACGACTACTCTGCCCCGACGTGCTGCATCGACGTAGTACGACTACTCTGCCCCGACGTGCTGCATCAATTCCGCACCTGCGCGTCTAGTGGTAATTCCGTGATCTATAACTGCAGTGATCTTGGTTTACGGGCATAATTTTTATTAATTTGCGCTAGCGTAGCCTACCCGTAGTCCTTCAATATTGGTATATGTTGTGATTGTCCATGCGATGTATGAAATGATGCAGCAATGTACCTGTGAGCACTATCTACTGATCCAGGGAATAGTGCAGTGTTTTCACAGGAGATTCTGGATTGAAAAATCCGGGTCTGACAGCGCTGGTATCAGAGCATACGACTGTAGGGTAAAAGCCTTAGAATGGTCGTTAGAAGGAACTTAAGGATTGTGATTTTAAAAATCTATAAAAAGAACTCCTCAAAATATAGCGTATTATCTCTGCTCGTATCCTTCCTAGATCTGTTCTGCTCTACTTTTCAGTTGTTATTTTCTTAAAAAGTTACTAACGTTAAGTATTGTAAACTGCAGATGGCCAGTCACCGTGTCACTCGTGCCCAAGCCAGTGCCGACCCGGATGTGCAGGCGAGGTTGATGCTAACCAAGAGGAGCAAGCTATTAGAAGGGGAAGAGGCCCAGGCCAAGGGGTGAATCTCCCACCTGCGCCAGCCAACCCGACTATGGCCCAAGTAATGGCCCAACAGACGCAACTGCTTCAAGCTATCTACGCAGGCCAGCAGCCTGGCGCCCACGCCCACGGCTCAGACCTTGGTGATTTTATACGAACCCGCCCCCTGATATTTGCGGGTGCAGATGAGCCCTTGGAGGCAGAAGACTGGCTGAGAGACACTGAAAGAAAGCTTCGCTTGGCCAAGATTGCAGACAATGATCAAGTCATCTTCGCTACCCACCAGCTGCAAGGAGCTGCAGCTGCATGGTGGGAGAATTATCTGGCAGCTAAGGGTAATGAGGACACCCCTGCCGGAGCAAACCCAGAAGTTATTCCATGGGCTGAGTTTAAGGCGGCTTTCAAGGCCAATTTCGTTCCAGCAGGAGTTATGAGAATGAAGAAAAATGAGTTTCGTACTTTGAAGCAAGGAAACATGTCAGTCGGCGAGTACCTCACCAAGTTCAATCAGCTAGCCCGCTACGCCCCAAAGGACGTGGCAGATGAAGAAGAGAAAATCGACCGATTCTTTGTGGGGATGAACGAGGAGCTGCGAGTGCAGCTAATTACCCAAGACTTCACTAGCTTTCATCAGCTGGTAAACAAGACCCTGATCCTGGAAAACGAGAGGAGAACCCTGGAAGCAAGCCGCAAGCGCAAGCAAGTGGCACAACGCCCCCAGGGGAGGTTTGTTCAAAGGCTCATCGACAACTCCTCCTTCTCAGGATCAGCCCAATTTACGAAACCTGCTTCTACCCCCCGTCCAAGTGGCAATTCATTCCAGACACCGCGCCCAGTGGGCCAGTTTTCTAGGGCAAACCCCATCTCGGGCAGAAGCTGTTTTGGATGTGGTGAAGTGGGCCACTTTGTCAGCTAGTGGCCGCAGCGGCAGAATTCTCCAGTAAAGTTCAATTTAGGGGCCACTCCTGTCCGCGGCCAGGCATCAGCGCCAAGTAAAGGACACCAGACTCCCCAAGCCAACAAGACTACCTCAACCCCCGACCGCGGGCGAGTCAATCATATCGCTGTGGAAGAGGCAAAAGAGGCTGTCGGAGTTCTAATGGGTACGTTCTCTGTCAACTCCATGCCAGCACAAGTTCTTTTCGATTCTGGGGCTTCGCACTCATTTATAGCAAGGAGATTTGTGGATAAGCTAGGGCTGCCCACTTACCCTTTAAAGAAACCGTTAGCACTTAGCTCCCCTGCGGGAATTATTAATGCCACCTTTGTATGCCCTGGGATAGCGGTTACCATGGAAGGATGGGACTTCCCAGCAGATTTAATAGTTTTGCCCTCCCAGACACTGGACATCATACTAGGGATGGATTGGCTCGCGAGATATGATGGGATCATAAGCTGTGCCACTAGGAAAGTCAAGCTAACCAAGTGTCCTGGGTTAACCATAGAAGTGAAGGTGGACCGCCCGTACCGATGGGGTCGGGCAATCTATTATTGTGAAGATGTACCGTTGGAAGGAATGATAGTGGTACAAGATTACCCCGAAGTATTTCCCGAAGAACTTCCGGGTATGCCACCCGACAGAGATTTGGAATTTGTCATCAACCTAAAGCCCGGTGCAGCCCCTATTTCCAAGAGGCCCTATAGAATGACTGTGGATGAGTTGGAAGAGTTGAAGAAGCAATTGCATGAGCTGCAAGACAAAGGATTTATCAGGCCGAGTTCCTCTCCTTGGGGATCCCCGGTTATTTTTGTGAAAAAGAAAGATGGTACCGCCCGGATGTGTGTAGACTATCGGGCCTTAAATGAAGTAACCATCAAAAATAAGTACCCTCTACCTAGAATTGATGACTTATTTGACCAACTTGGAGGAGCCACGGTATTCTCCAAAATCGACTTGAGGTCGGGGTACCATCAGTTGAAGATCAGGCCCGAAGATATTCCAAAGACTGCCTTCACCACTAGGTATGGGCTGTATGAGTTTACAGTCATGTCTTTTGGATTAACAAATGCCCCAGCCTACTTCATGAATCTTATGAATAAGGTCTTCATGGAATACCTAGATAAGTTTGTGGTGGTATTCATTGATGATATTCTCATCTACTCCAAGACCGCAGAAGAGCATGCTGAGCATTTGCGCTTAGTATTGGAGAAGTTGAAGGAGCACCAGCTTTATGCCAAGTTCAGCAAGTGCGAGTTTTGGTTGTCAGATATCAGCTTTCTAGGCCATATAGTGTCCGCTGGGGGAGTATCAGTAGACCCAGCTAAGATTGCAGCTGTAATGGAATGGCAACAGCCCACCAGTGTCACGGAAGTGCGCAGTTTCCTTGGGTTGGCAGGATACTACCGGAGATTCATTGAGGGGTTTTCTCGAGTTGCCAGGCCCTTGACCCAGCTACTCAAGAAGGAGCAAAAATTTGAGTGGGCCAAGGCTTGCGAAGGAAGTTTTCAAGAACTAAAGAAGAGGTTAACCTCCACCCCTGTGTTGGTTCTGCCAGATGTACGCAAGGATTTTGAGGTATATTGTGATGCCTCACATCAAGGCCTTGGATGTGTACTCATGCAAGGGGGCAAGGTGGTAGCTTATGCATCAAGGCAGCTACGGCCTCATGAAATCAATTACCCAACTCATGATTTGGAACTGGCATCCGTAGTGCATGCCTTAAAGATTTGGAGACACTACTTGATCGGAAACCATTGTGATATATACACAGACCACAAGAGCCTCAAGTATTTCTTCACGCAATCTCATCTCAACCTAAGGCAAAGAAGATGGCTAGAGCTAATCAAGGACTACGACTTAAGTGTTCACTACCACCCTGGCAAGGCTAACGTGGTAGCTGACGCCTTGAGTCGTAAGGCGTATTGCAACAACCTCATGGTTTTGGAGCAGCAACCAGAGTTGTACAAAGAAATATTGGCGCTCAATTTGGAGATCGTGGATCAGGGCACTCTGGCGGCCATGGAAATTAAATCAAGCATAGAAGAGATGATTATGACTGCGCAGCAAGAGGATCCAACTATTTTGAGAATAAAAAGATTGATGGAAGCAGGGAAGGCTCCCAAGATGACAATTGATGATGAAGGAGCTCTGCGGTACGGGACACGCATCGTGGTGCCCCATCAAAAGGATCTTAAGGACCTGATACTGAGAGAAGCTCATAGCTCTGCATACTCCCTCCACCCCGGGAGTACCAAGATGTACCAAGGCATGAAGCAGTTCTGCTGGTGGCCCCGCATGAAACGAGACATCGCTGAACATGTAGCCTGCTGTGATGTGTGTCAGAGAGTGAAGGCAGAACATCAGAGGCCCGCAGGACTACTACAACCATTGCAAATACCCCAATGGAAGTGGGAAGAAGTCGGAATGGACTTTATCACTGGACTTCCCCGAACCAAATCTGGGTATGATTCCATATGGGTGGTGATAGACAGATTGACCAAGGTTGCTCATTTCATCCCTGTTAAGACCACCTACAAGGGAGACAAGCTGGCCGAACTATACATGTCTCGCATCGTGAGTTTGCACGGTGTGCCCAAAAGGATAGTCTCCGATCGAGGTTCTCAGTTCACCTCGCACTTTTGGGCTAGTCTCCATGAAGCACTTGGCACCCACCTTGATTTCAGCACTGCTTATCACCCACAGACAGACGGTCAAACAGAAAGAGTGAACCAAATACTAGAAGACATGCTTCGAGCTTGTGTCCTAGATTTCTCCAAGGACTGGGATAAAAGTTTGCCATATGCTGAATTTGCTTACAACAACAGCTACCAAGCCATCCTGCAAATGTCACCGTTTGAAGCTCTATATGGGAGGAAATGTCGGACTCCTCTCCACTGGTCAGAGGTAGGAGAAGGCTATGTCTTTGGGCCAGATACTCTCAAACAGGCTGAAGAAAAAGTTCGACTAATTAGAGACAGATTGCAAGCAGCTCAGTCAAGACAGAAGAGTTACGCCGACAAGAGACGGAGACCGCTAAGTTTTGAAGTTGGGGATCATGTCTATTTGAAGGTGTCACCCCTGCGGGGAGTCAGAAGATTTAAAGTCAAAGGCAAGCTCGCACCACGATATGTTGGGCCATTCCCAATTGTGGCCAAGAAAGGAGAAGTAGCCTACCAACTAGAGTTGCCCGCGAGTTTAGCAGATGTACACAATGTTTTCCATGTATCCCAACTTAAGAAATGCCTCCGGGTACCAGAAGATCAAACCCCGATGGAAGCAATTGAGCTCGAGAATGACCTGACCTATAAGGAGCGGCCTATCAAGATTTTAGATACTGTGGAAAAGAGGACCAGGAATCAGACTATCCGCTTGTGCCGTGTTCAGTGGAGCCATCACACTAAGAAAGAGGCCACCTGGGAACGTGAAGACAAGCTGAAGAGGGATTACCCACACTTGTTCACAACCTAGGCTGAATCTCGGGGTCGAGATTCTTTTTAAGGGGGGTAGGTTTGTAACACCCTAAATTTTGAAGTTTGAAACTTATGTAAGATTTGAACTTGTTGGAACATATTGGCTTTGGTGTTTGTACTCTGTTGGAGTTTTTCTTGGGAATTTGGATTTTATGGTGTTTACCTGAATTGGTTGAGCTTCCAAAAATTAAAGAGATTCATAGAAGACAAAGACAAACATTAGTAATACCAAAAAGGGGATATGCAAATAATAGAAAACTAAAATTTTAAATACGAATCTGAAAAGATGATCCAGTATGAGGAGGGAGAAACCTAAATTTAAAATGCAAAATCTTGCTGTGGAAATAACGACATGACTGGTAATATAGGGAATAAAAGTATTAAAGATTTTAGAGAGCAAGCAAAATAAGCAAACAATAAAAATATATATAAATGCAACCTTGTATAATAAAGAAAAAAAAGAAGAGCCAGGGGCCGGTCCCGCCAGCCAGCCAGCTAGCCAGCCGGCCGCCCCGCACCCGTCTTCCTCCCCTCTGCGCGTGCCTTCGGACCAGGGGCCGAAGACCCCTCCCTCGCGACGCCCTGCGGACAGCAGCGCCTCGGCGACACGCCGCGCGCGTCATCAGGGGCCCCACCGCCATCCCGTCGCCAAGACGGCGCTGCGTCATCCCCTGCCTCACCAGCTCCCGTCCACTCCCCCTCTTCCCGCGCGGTCTCCGCCGAGGAAGCCGTGATGTGCATTCCCTGCTGTACGACTCCCCGTCCTCGGTTATCGTCATCTACAGCTGCTCTCTGCAAGCATTAAACGGGGGAGACCGGTTGGGCAGAGCTTCTGTAGCCACGCCGAAGCTGGCGTTGCCGCCATGTCCGACCAACTGCCCTCCTCGGCGCCCGCGCAAATCACTGGCTATAAAGCCCGCCCGACGCCCCCAAG
Organism: Dendrocalamus latiflorus; assembly: GCA_017311315.1. Classification (NCBI taxonomy): domain Eukaryota; kingdom Viridiplantae; phylum Streptophyta; class Magnoliopsida; order Poales; family Poaceae; genus Dendrocalamus; species Dendrocalamus latiflorus. The sequence goes on from CM029675.1 coordinate 16,751,904, forward strand.
CGCCTCCCCGCACTCCCCTTTCACTCCTCCCGAGAGCAATCGGACCCTCTTGCCGTCTACCTCGCCGGCGCCACCTTTTTCCCCACCGCCGGCCGCCGAGCCAATTCCCCTCACCAAGCCACCAAAGTTCAATTCCCCTCGCCCAAAGCATCCTCGGAGCTCGGTGAAGTCCACAGGGTGATCGGCCGAGCCTTCCCGGACCTGTAGCTCGCCGGCACCGATCTCCTCCCTGGACCGCCGCCCCCGCACGCCGCCGACCCTACTCCGGTGGCCCCCGTCCACCGCCGACCACACCACCGGGTTCCTTGACGTGCGGGCATTCCATTTCGCCCGCCACCCGAGTCTCCCCGGCCCCTCCCCGCCGACAAGCCGCCGCCCGTTCTGGCCCCGAGTTCCTCTACCCCGGCCTCTGCTACCGCTTACCTTAAGAAAATAAAGCGCCCCTTATTGGTAAGCAACATCGGAGAGAACTCCTGGCTAGCAGCGCTAGCGTTCACTGCGCCGGTCCGGGTTCGATCCCTCCGGGTCGCGCGGAAATAAGTAGGTTTTTAGATTAAATTTTTGCCATGCGTTTTACCAAATAAAAATCCAGAAAAATTAGGAAATAATCCATAAGTGATGCAAGGATTTAATTAGGGAATTAGTGAGTTCTTAGAGCAGTTGACCATGGTTAATTACCATATGTTAGTGAGTAATATGACATGAAAAATTTCCTTACATCCTTAGCAAATAAAAGTTTAATGAGTGATTGAATATAAGTTAGCATAGCACATGTGATAACGAATACACCATGTAGCTTTATCAAATGAGAGGGTTTAGTGATAATATGATCAGGGTAAGCATTCGCATGAAATGATGGCCAGATGGAAAATAAAGATTTACTCAACAAACACATCTCTAAATTCACCCAACAGCTCGAAGCCTACTTAATGAAATTAGAATACGACATTTGGGGTTATTTGGATTTTCTCGCAAATGTTTATTTGGTTTGCTGATTTTTATCCAAATTTTCGCGCACGTTAAAAATAGCGTACGAGGCACAGGAGGAGGAAGCCGAGGCAGCAGCACTAGAAGCTTCCGACAACCCAGACCCATCCTACTGTGACCAAGGCGAGTCAATACTTTGATCATGTTGAACCTACATTTTCTGCAAATTATTTTGTGTTAAATTATCAAATTGCATGCTGTTAATTTATATGCAAATACATGTTAATTTAGAAATTTAGTTAAATGCCTACTATCTAACTTGGTTAATATTGCCCCTCCTTTGGAATATTTGAACATGAGAACCTTGTAGCCCTAGCAAAAAAAATTATAATAGTAACCTGTTGAAAATAAGTCCGTAATTATATGCCATGCTTAGTATTGTTTAGATACTCATGGGCGCGAGAGCGCCCAAGCATCACTTTTAATCATGAGAAAAGTTGGTTGGGCAGTCATGGTGGTAATGACTGGTGTATGTTGGATATGGTTATTTTATACTCCCAAAAATCTCAAATTGCTTATTTGTCTGGGCGGATGGTTCGGGGGTATGGTGCAGGTGTGCACGAGAGTGTGGTTTGTGGTAGAACCGCCCGGATACCCTAAGGACTGAATCTTGTCATGACATCCTTTGTAAAACAAGTGCAACCACAAGTCTGTAAAGTACAACTTGGCCTAGTAAATTTACCGGACCTTGAAAGTCATCATCATCAGTGGAGGAGTGAAGTGGTGCAAGCGGCTGTCTGTGTGGCGGGCTTGAATGGGACATCCGCGGAGGGTGAGGTTCTGCTGTGGCGTGCTAGCAGTGTGGTAGTCATCTGCTAGGCGTTCAGAAGGAGAACATCCCGCACAACGTATGGGACCCACCGCAAGTGGGAACGACCCATAGGGTGAGATGATGGAAGGGGCGAGGTACTTTGAACGGTTACTGTGATGGTTTGCTCAACCGCACGGCTAAAGAATCGTGTGGGGCAACGAGTGAACTGTCTCTTGTGGGTAAAGTGTGCAAACTCTGCAGAGTCAAAACTATTCGAATAGCCGTGCCCACGGTCAAGGGCAGACATGGGAACTTAACTAGATATAGTTCTATTTCAAAAATCTTGGCAAATGAAATGTTAAAGGGAGGGCAGTGGGAAGCCCAGTGGTAAATGTTAAATGGTGTTGTCCTGGGTGTCGTCCCAGTGGTAATGTAAGCGGTTATAACGCTGAAAGTGTAGCATATGGTTTGGAGGCCATGTAATGGTGGATGGTCTCTAGATCACTGGTATTATAGCATTCCGATACACACATACTATTTGGTACAAACATTGCTAGGTCATAGGGATTTTTAAGTAATTGTATTCAAAAGCACTCTTTGCAAAATAAAATAAACCGAGCCTTTCCTTTGATAAACCATGCATACTATCTACTTGCATTCTGTGTATTGGCTCGCGGAGCACGGGGTCGGAGTGCTCACGCTCGCATTACCAAACCAGATTCTGGAGCCCCTGACCACTACGCCTATGAAGATGTCCCTGCTGCAGAGGAAGGGAACAACGTGGAGAATTAGGGCGTCTTTTACGCTTTTTGAGTCCTAGGTGGTTAGACTAAGGTATAGTGTGCCTGTAATTATTGCCTTCACTTAGGTAATAATCATACGGCACATATTTACCCCCAGTCGCTGCTTGTGGAATTATTGACCCTACTTGACTTTTGCTTCCGCTGGCTTACTTTTGTAATGTAAACATTTGGCCTGGTCGGTCCTTCTGTAAACTCATTGCCCGACGTGGTATAATTCAAACCTCTGTTATGTAATATTGGTATATGTTGTGATTGTCCATGCGATGTATGAAATGATGCAGCAATGTACCTGTGAGCACTATCTACTGATCCAGGGAATAGTGCAGTGTTTTCACAGGAGATTCTGGATTGAAAAATCCGGGTCTGACAGCGCATGCATGGTATATGTATATGTCATCCATTTTAATAGTTTTTCGTTGTTGCACAATTAAGGTTACAAAACAGCAGCAATCATAAAAGCTAATTGTATTATTAACCCAAGAGTAATCATATAAGTTAATGAGCAATTCAAAATTTGTCACACAGTAATTGTTGCAACTTGTTTTGCAAATGTAAGTGAGGAACAATCCAGCTATATAATCATATCTCAATCGAACAATAGCAAATTCATCTAGCCAGGGTGAAAAGATTTGTATGTTCTGCCATAATTCATCATCTTTATTCAGATTGTCTATACTAGATGGTGTAAAAAGAGTTGAATACATAGGCATTGGATGAGTACTAAATTTTACTTCCCTCTCACTTTGAACATGATTCAGCATACAAGAATTGTTGTTCCAAATAGCAAGTTTCAATTCATCCATGTGATCGCAAGTTATGCATATTCGATATACAAGAAATTGAGTTCCCACATCATAATCTCCAATCAAATTAAACTTATATCTAGGGGTATAGGCACTTAACAAGAATTTCGAACATGCAAGTTCAGAAACTTTCTCCATAGCATGTGACAATTTCATAGGTAGATCCAACATGATGTAACACAATGAATTAGCAGGAGAAATTCTAGTCAAAACTTCTTTATGTGTTATTAATTTAATATGTGCAAAATTATGAGAATTTAGATCAGCACATGGTTTATTTAAGTCAACACAAGGAATATCAAAAGATTGCACTACAGCAGGTATATACTCACAAGGTTGCTCTATGTCTTGTTGTAGCACCAAATCAGTACCGTGAGCGATGATAGCTCCATGTTCTTTACCTTTTTGGCTCTCCTCAGATGATGTAAGGGCATCCATCTCCTTATCTTCATTCTCAACCAATGGGGTCAATGATTCCATCAGCTCATGCTCCTCTTCGGCATGGTTCTCAACTACCTGCAAGTTGTTAGTCACAGAAAAGGGCACAAATACAGGTTTGTTCTCATGATCATGACCATTACCTACAAGGTTAGCTGCAAGAGCATATTCATCCTCAACATCACTAGCACTTACATAACCACCATCTTCTGTCGCAATATACGCCCGCTGACTTGTGCAATCTCTCATGACGTGGCCCATCCCTTTACAACGGTGACACACAATGCCCGTCGTACGGCCCGTGGAAGCAACCAATGAAGAGCTATGTGCTAGTGTTTGCACACTAGTAGATTTGCTCGTCTCGGGTGCGCATGATGGTGGCGGCGGTGCTGCTGAATGCGCCCTACTCACAGAGGGGGCAGCAGCTCGACAAATAGAAGGTGGGGCTATCTTGGCTTGCCCAAGCGTTGATCTCGATGTAGACGTACCTCCAAAGTTGTTCCTCGTCCTTTGTTGCCCACCCTGCAATTCTTTTTCTGCCAAACAAGCAAGCTGGAACAACTTGTTGACAGTAGTAAAATCTTTATAATAAACAATGTCCTGAATTTCACGCCGTAACCCCCCATAGAAACGACAAATCTTATCCTCCTCATCTTCTACAACATTACAACGCAACATGCCTATTTGTAGTTCTTGATAATATTCCTCGACAGATTTATTACCTTGGTCTAAGCACTGCAATTTCTTATGCATTTCATGTTTAAAAGCAGGAGGAACAAATCTAGCACGCATAGCTTCTTTTAACCACTTCCATGTATCAGGTTGTAAGCGCATGGTACCCATATCATTCCACCAGATAATAGCAAAGTCCTTAAACTCACTAGTAGCTTGTCTAACTCTATGTTGCTCAGGAACCAAGTGAGAATTAAACTTCTGCTCTACCGTCATCTCCCAATCAAGATATATTTCAGCATCATAAAGACCAGAAAAAGATGGAATGGTAAACTTGACTTTAGCAAATGAGTCATGATTAGAACGATCATTGTGGTGCTGAAAATTATTACCTCCCATACCGTGACGGTTTTGATGTGGGCGGTGTCGTGGGCGTGCATCTTGGGCAGCAAATGAAGCACTGGCGTCGCGGTTTTGTCTCTCATTATCATCTCCCTCCTCACGATCGTGGTCCGCATCGTGATCATACTCGCGTCCAATGTTTGGTGGCCGATTCAGCATTCTTTCAAGGCGTGCAATACTCTCATTGATGGTGCGCTGCAATGTATCTGTCGTAGCTTGAAACTTCCTGTCGAAGTCCTCAATAATGGTAGTGCGTTGTTCATCGAAGAGCGTCATGAGCTCTCCCTTTAAAACACACTCTTAATCATCAGACGACTCACCTGTCATGGTTAGTAGAAAACAAAAGACAACACAAATGTATTATCCCTATCAACTACTAGGTGGAGGAAGGTGGAATCACACATTCTCAAGCATCTTACTACACTCTTACAAGTGTTTTACCAATGCAGCAGGTGGTACAACCGGTGGCTGGTTCGTGATACCGTGTCGAGCGTGGGTACGATTGCAAGAGGGAACCTGTTCTGATCAAGAGTAGGTGTAGCTTGGAAGGCACAATATGGTAGCAATGGAGAACAATCAGTTAATTTCAGAATTGCATAGAATTGAATTATAGTCCGTATCTAGCACTTAGCCTATGTTGCTGATCAACCAAGAATGGAAGAAGGCTAAAAACAAGTGTATGGCAATGTATTTGAGTGGTAAATACAAGATAATTCAATCCAATGCAATCTGGAATTGAAGAACACAAGGATTGACCCAAAACTGAAAACTGAAGATTTCTGTCCACTGGACAGTACGTCGGTATTGTGGCCGTAACTTTTTGTCAGATACCTTTTTTCCACTGATTCTTTTTTTCTCTGTTTTCTGATGGCTTTTTCTACAGATTTTCTTTTGGGGACAACTTCTGAATCCCGACACAGAAATTCGCACAAAAATCACAACTGCTGACTGTTGCAGATTCAAAACAGATAATTGGGTCAACTTTCACCGCACATATCTCTTAACTGCCTTGCTGGAATGATGTGAAATTTTACAGATAGAAGGATAAGAAATTTTTGAATCTAATGGCGGTGGTCTCACTCAAAAATAATCTCGGAATCAAAAGATATGACATTTTTGGTGGCGGCTGCAGAGAAAGGAGAAATCAGCCGAAATTGGAAATTAGGGTTGGGGTGGAGAATTTTTCTTTTGTTTGGATTTTTAATGGAACAAGGATGTGACCAGCAACTAGACAGCGCTAATATGAACACAAATTTAATTTAGCAAACCAAAACTAACAGATTGAAAGGCACAACGGGGTTTGGATAGCGGAATTAATTCTTTTTGTGGGGCTTTTTCGTGGACTCTAGGATGAAAACGAAACAACAAAGGTAGGGTAAACTCGAACCTGAAGGAACACCTGAAGCTCTGATACCACTTGATAGGAACGGGGTCCCGATCTTCCAACAGGTTCTGGGTAAATTCGATTTGGTGGAGGCGCGACACAAATCGATCCGGCTTCCGAACGACACGTTCCGAACCCCGCAATCGCAGCACCACGTCTCCTCAGGTTATCAACCGTGCGCAGCCCGGTTGACCTCGCCAAGAAGGCTAATCCTCGCCTGCGAATCGAAGAACACAAGCAAGAACAAGGAAGAACACAACTGAATTGCAGATGGATAGATTTAGCACTCGAAAGTTGGGGTCTCACAAACCGATGAACGACGAATTGTTTAAAGACAAATCAATCTAAGCAAAACCTGAACCCTAATGGTGGGGGTGGCAGCTGGATATATAGGAGTTAGGGGCGTGCAAAACCCCTGGACGCGCCCCTAATGGGCTCCAACACGATAGAAAGCCGAACGGCCCAAAAGACGGTGGCGCAGCACCCTGACAGATTCTGAACACCCAATTGTTTCTACGATTCCCGTTTACTCAGAAGTAATTTTGACATGGGACCAGATCCATTGGAAAGGTAGTCTTCTCAGCTTTCCATACATATGTGGAACGTCCAAAACGGAGTCCGGATGCAATCTGGGCGTCCGTTTTAGTGCGGCCTGGTCCTGGACTCCGAATTGGATTCGAAGTCGGCTTGAGTCCACTTGTTTCGACGATTCCCGTTGACTCAGAAGGAATTTTGATATGGGACTAGAGCCATTAGAAAGGTAGTCTTCTCAGCTTTCTATACGTATGTGGAACGTCCAAAACGGAGTCCGGATACGATCTGGGCATCCGTTTTAGTGCGGTCTGGTCCTGGACTCCGAATTGGATTCGAAGTCGGCTTGAGTTGGACCTCCAACATGATTCGACCACCCTTGCTGGACTTGTGCGCCTCGTAGCCCATCTCCAAGTACTTCTAGGTCCTCTCCATGGTTCGTAATCATAATTAAATCATTAGGTAGCAATCGATTCTCAAATGAACAAAAAGAAGTACTTAGGAACGAGCTCACCTGTAAATTCAATTGTCGGGCGCGAGCTCTAGTGATTGGTCCTTGAATGTCAAGTGGAGGAGTGTTGTGTGTATCCGAAGAAGTGATGTCCTCATCAGAAGGTCTCTTTGGCATATATTATTGTCACAGGGTCTTTTTGGAACACATTAATATGTCATTCTAAATAGATCTTGTAATAATAACACGACCCTCCAACTCACTTAGAAACAATAGCTCCAACAATTTATCTCTAAATTTATTCCCTAGCTATATTATCTGTAGCTATTCCCTAGCTACAACTAGTACTCCGATTTGGAGGAAGGGACATGTAAGAACATTCGGCGATGTATATTATTGCTACAAGACAATATAAACAATAGCTCCAATAATTTATCTCTAATTCATTCCCTAGCTATTTCATTTCTTGGCGTGTATTTCTAACAAAAAATGTTATACTTAACAGAAAAAACACTGTCTAGATAGATCTAACAAAATATGTTCTACTTAACAGAAAAAACACTGTCTCAAATTATTTCTAGAAGCATTGCTAGTGCGATAGAAAAGACGATGAAGCAAAAAGATGAAGCAAATCCATACCTTCAGCTGGAGCTAAGGCGATAGGGAGAAGAGGCGGTCGAACCAAGTGGGTGCAACAGCGGATCCGGCTGGGGCAATAGCGAAACTGATGGGGGCAACGATGGATTCGACTAGGGGTGATGGCAATGTTGTCGATCCGGCTGGGGGTGACAGCGAGCTAAGGCGATAGGGAGGAGAGGTGAGGAGACGAAAGGATGTGGGTGAGTAAGTGAATAAGGGTGCAAACTCTAGCAGGGCACTACTTATAGGAGGAATTATCATAGACGACTCTTTAAAAGAATCATTTGTGATATTAGTATCACATACAATTCTCTTATAAAACCATCTATGATATAAACCACATCACAGACGGTTCCATAATAGAACCGTCTATGATGTTGTAGAATCACAGACAGTTATATTATGGAACCATCTGTGATAGTCCTATTTTTGTCAGGATGTGCTACCCATGCCTTATAAAAAAGCAAGCTTCAACCACTTACAAATTAACTCTTACGACCATGGCCACTTTGATCATGATCACGACTGATGTTTCAACCACACCTTCGACTGTGACTTCGATCACACCTTTGACTGCAGCTTTGACCATGCCTCAACGCAATTAGCATAGTCAAGATTAGTTCCAACTGCATATACAATCACAGATATAATTATTTCTTAATTACTAAATCAATTATAATGGAATAATTCCTTAATTACATGCCAAGTTTCTTATAATTATATTGGAATAATTTTGAAATAGGTGTTTACCGTGTGGGATCATTACACTTGGCTATTTCATCCTTTAATTAAAACCCTTCACGATGGTTGACATGCATATAGCTTGCTTCGTTGTTTGGTTCTTTCTCGAGCCTGATGCTGTGTCCGAATGGAGGCAACTTGTCAAATTGATTGTACTCTTCCTCATCCATGACATTCTTAACTCTGACAATCCTTCTTTTCCCATTAAGAACTATGTGGCACTTCTTTTTTGTCGGGTCAGTTACATAAAAACTTGAACAACTTGATTCACGAGTATGAATGGTTCATCTTTGTATCCTATACATTCGAGGTCCATAGTAGTAATGCCATACTTATCGACTTTTACACCTTGCGGGAGTTAGACCCAACGGCACCAAAATAGACAGATCTTGAAAATCACATAGTCGAGCTCCCAAATCTTCTTTACAAGCCCGTAGTAGGAGCTTGGGCCAGCTGTACTAAACTGCTCATCACAAAATGCATCTATGCGGACACCTGAGTTTTGGACTGTACTCTTTCTATCCTAATCTATTGTATAAAATGTATACCCATTAATATCGTATCCTTGCCATATTGCAATTATAAATTTTGACCCTTTTGCCAGCCATTGCAACATTTCACTTGACGACCTCCTAGTGAATCACACCCTCAACTATTCGTTGAATCAACGGTTGTGCTGTCTCATGATCCAAACCTCCGACTGGCCTAAGTTCTCTTGGCGTAGCATGTCCTTGTGCTCTTCAATATACGGGGATACTTCAGTCATGTGTTGCAAGACCGTAAAATGGGCTTGAGTGTATAAATCCAGATCGGGAGTTATTGCTTTCCTTCCGATGGCCCTGGTAACCTCTAGCCACCGCTCGTGATAAGATACAAGCACACCTATCAGTTTGACCTGAGCTATGTAATCGATGCAAAACTCAATGACCTCTTGGGTTACATAACCTTCAATGATGCTACCCTCTACCCGAGATCGATTGTGTACATAGAACTTGAGAATTCTATGTACCTCTCGAAAGGGTACATATGACATAGAAACATGAGGCCGCATATCTTTATCTCTTTCACAAGGTGGACAATGAGAAGGACAATGATGTCAAAAAATAACGAAGGGAAATACATCTCAAATGACATATAGTCATCACCACCTCGCTCTGTAGAGCATCTAGTCCATCAGGATCGATGACCTTCTGAGCAATTGCATTAAAGAAATAACACAGCCTCATGATTATCACCGAACCTTGTTTAGTAAAATACTTCTAATTGCAATAGGAAGCAATTGTGTCATTAGCCTATGACAGTCAGGAGATTTCATGCCAATTAATTTTAAAACATCCATGGAAACAAGTTTCTTCATACTGGTGGAGTGGCTGGATGGAATTTTCACACCATACAAGCACTGACACAATCTAGTTTCTCGGATATAGATACAGTGTAGCAAATTGGGGGAAGGTACGTCCATCCTTTATCGGTCTCTATCGATGCTAATTCAGTCCTGATGTTTATAGCTACCAAGTCACGTCGTGAGTTGACACCATCCTTTGTTTTGTCAGGCATATTTAATAAGAGACCAATTAAGCTATTACATATATTCTTCTCTACATGCATGACATCGATGTAATTATGAACTTCTAAGTGCTTCCAGTAAGGAAAGCCTCAAAATACTGACCTCTTCTTCCACATGTTTTTTTGACGAGTCCTCAACTTACGTCCCTTTCCAAGTGCAACATCGATATCCTTGACTATATCATAGACCTCTTTCCTACCAAAAGGCATTGGTGCCGAGTCATCGTCTTTCTTTCTGTCAAATTGTTTTTTCATCTTGCAGTATAGGTGATACCGTGGAAGGAACCTACAGTGATGCATACATACAGTTTTGCACGAGTTGTTCAACCACACACTCTCGGTATAATTTAAGTAGTGCGGATAGGCTTTGGCTCCTTTTGTACTCAACTCCGACAAGTTACCAAGGGTAAGAAAATCATTGATGATGCAGAACAACATAGCATGCAAAGTGAAGTTTTCTTGTTTGTCCACATCCCATACCTATACCCCTTTGTTCCACGGTGTCACAAGATCTTCCATTAATGGTGCTAGGTATATATCAATATTGTTCTTAGATTACTTCGGCCCTTGGATAAGTAGTGACATCAAAATATACTTCCACTTCATACACAGCCAAGGAGGAAGGTTGTACATATATACATTCATGGGCCAGGTGCTACGTCGGCTTCTCATATTACCGAAAGGATTCATTCCATCTGTACTCAACCCAAACCTTATCATTCCATCTTTCCTACGCTCCTCCAAGTGCCAACGCAACAATCTTGCATTCTTTTGGTTCGCAAATAAGAATTTCAAATGGAGAATTATAAGCAGATATGACAACATCTTAGCAGGAGGTCCTTGCTTCACTTCGATGCCCTCGCCGTCATCGGAGTCATTCTTACACTTGTATTGGGACGCTTTGACACCGGACAAACATGTAATTTTGCATACTCTTTACAGTAGAGGATATAATCATTCGGACATGCATGTATTCTATCTACTTCTATTCCCAATTGACAAAGAACCTTCTTGGTTTGGTTTAGGTGGTTCTCAGCAACACATTTTTGTTTGGAAGGATGTTCGCTAGGAGGCCTAATAACACCGTGAAACTCTTGTCAGACCAACCGTTGCTTGCGTTGAATTTCAGTAGTTCAAGAATAGATGACAACCTTGTGTATTGTGGCTTGTAGTCAGGGAACAAAGGTTTCTCTAGGTCCTCTAACAAGCCATCGAATTTACCAAACTCTCTCACTATAGTTTCTTCTGCATTGCGTAGCATCTAATCCAGATTGTCATCATATGACCTATCATCATCGAAAGCACAACCCACAACTGGTATATCATTGTCTCTTCACCGTGACTGGTCTAACATGTATACCCCTTTTCGAAACCCCTTTGAATCAAGTGAGCTTCGATCTGCACTGAGTTGGTAAACATCTTCAGATTATCGCAATCAATGCATGGACAGTATATATACAGTTCTCAACGTACATCCAGCTTCGGTCCATCTGCACTACGCTTGTAACAAATTAGTGTCAAATTGGATTATTAATGCTACTATAGCTAATTAACCAACCTAGCTACTTACATACATAATTGTCATTCACCTAATAATAAATTGTCCATATCTAAATTAAGTAGCTAGCCACGTATTCATGAAGCAATATGCATATATGTATATATATGTCAAGCAAGAATATATTGAAGTAAACTAGTAGTACTAACCTATTCTTAAATTGGAGTAAACTACCATCTCTCTAAACCTAGCTATTATCTCTCTCTATTACAAGGCATATAAGTTATTAAAAGCAAATATTAACCTCAAATCATCAAGAACAAATCGATCTAAAGCTAGATCTACAAGCGATATGTTTTCATCAAACTCCCTAAAGCTGGCTGCCTACTTCAATGCAATGCAATGAAGATAGATCTGTCGAGACCACACTGGGGCTATTTATATTACGTGGCGTATCCTAGACGGTTCCAACCATAAATCATCTGTGATATGAAATGATCATAGATGGTTTGTATTAATAACCGTCTGTGAACTTTCACAGACGGCTATTAATACGAACCGTCGGAGATGTCTGCCATTATCACAGACGGTCTGTGATAATTCAAAATGGTTACTGATACAAACTATCTGTGATGTTTTGCATTATCATAGACGGTTCGTATTAATGTGAAAATGTCACAAACAGTTATTTGTAAGAACTATCTATCATAGTTGTGTATCATAGATGGTACATGGTCACACTTGTAAAATCATTTATGATAATTACAGTACAGAAGGTTCTTTATGAACTGTCTATGATGTAGCCATCCAGTATAACCTCTTTTGTAGTAGTGCTACCTTCCAACTGTGCTCGAGGAATCTGCTCGATCTTGGTTGCTGAATCAATCACTAGAGTCGATCCATTCATGGCAACATCTCTGCGATCTTCTTCTAGCCAATTTCTAGGGCACATACGATCGCCATAGGAAGGAAGGTGACCTGCACTAGATGAGATAGAGCAACAACGAAACCCTATGACAATTCATCAGGCATTTCAGTCAGGTTCGTAATTCCATTCCAAAAGTTTCTGATGCTTCTATTATTAGAGCATTTAAGCAAGGAGTCTCACTACAACAAAACATCCGTGGGGAGACATCATATTTGTAGGTTAGAGACGTTCTGTTTCGTCTCCCACAGACAACTGAGGCGCTTTTATAAAGCGTCATAGAAACGTCTCTACATGAACCGTCTCAAAAATATAGAGACGCTCTCTAAGGCGTGCCTATATTATTTGAGACGTTCATTAGAGACATCTGCACTGTATCCCTATAAAGTTAGAGACGCTTTTATAAAAACGGCTGCACCACGTCTCAATTAACATAGGCACGTGCCTTGAGACGTTATGTGCCGTCTCAAGATGTCCTATGTAGTATGTATTTTTATTTTGATTGGTATATATTTTCTTCTATACACACAAATACGTATCCGTATGAGAATATAGTATTCCATATATTTATTATATACATGTATATATAATAATTTTATAGGCAGCACCATAATATTGAGTACATATTTTTATAAAATATAAGGAATGGGCGCAGCACAACAGATATACTGTTATAAGAAAAAACAAACCAACTACAACTGGAACCAAGCCACATTCCGAGCAAACCATTGGCAATTGACAAATTCGTCACCATTGCACCCTCCAAACCCCAAAGAAGTTTACATAAGAGAGGTTTACAAATAATTATAGCATCCATTTAAATCGACAGAGTTCACAACTAAATAAAAATCTAATATGCGATAAACACATGTCGGTAAAACATCCTTCAATTTGACACACATCTTTTTTTAAACTGCTATAATAAATCATCAGGTCTATTTCTTCAGTCAGAAAATTGTGCATGAGGTCTTCCACTCTGCATTTCTTTTCATAGTCCTCCATATCCTGCAAACATAGCAATATTAACAACAAAATATCAGATATGAGCAATCATGAAAAATCTTACAGTACAAGTTCAGTTAATTAAACTAGAAGTGGCATACCTAGCGAGTAGAACGTTTATTGCTTAAACCGTATCCTAACCCACATTTTTTCTCCGGATTCGGAGTCAAATACGGTAAGACCGGATACGAATACGAATTCGGAATATTCGGAGTTTCGAATATGGTACCGTCGGGACGGACATGCGGATTCGGCTCGAAAACGGATAATATAGGCGGATAGTACGGATGATTACAGCTCCAAAAGCTTACAAAGTTACAATGGCCTCTCGGTTTTATATAAAATGTGAAACCAATACTCATCAAGAAACTTTGTAAGCTAATTATAGGAACAATAGGAACACAAAGGTTTAGCAAAACGAAGAATAAAAGAAAGCAGTGAGAACAATAGAAACACAAATTAATAAGTTACCTTCCTTGTGCATTTGTATTTCTACATCAGAATATTTTGGATCAATTCTAATAATGAATCCAGTATTAGTTTAGCCACTTGACAATATTGTTCCACTGATCTAATCTAGCAGTGTATCAATAAGTTAGCTTCTCCTTGTGCATTTGTATTTCTACATCAGAATATTTTGGGTCAATTCTAATAATGAATCCAGTATTAGTTTAGCCACTTGACAATATTGTTCCACTAACCTCAAATCAAGATATCTAGCATGAAGAAAACTCAAGGATCCTCGGCATTTTGGAGAAGATTATAGTAAATGACATTATGACAATGCTCACTACAAATTCAATTAATTCCAAGGCTAGTGCAATTAGAGCATATCAAGACCATAAAGTTGTCCGCATACGTGTGCAAACTGGTTGCTTGCATTCTTTGTCCTATCCATCTACAAGCATCATAATATTTGTCTATTTGAACAGCAACAGCGTGGCATACATCTTACCCCTGTTCTCTGTTGATTGAGGCCTCCACTTGTAACAATCATCAAATAACGGTCTGGTTGTGTAATAACACTTGAATCTGCACAATTTGAAACATTCACTACTTCAGGTACAAAGATAACTAATCTAGCACAAGGTTATCAACCAATCAAGTTTTATTATGTGATAAGTGATTATTAGTCGGATTAACAGATTTAATACATACATCATTCATGACTCAAATACAGCATCAGCAATTACCGAGACATAATATGCGAAACTAAAACATAGCAGCCCTAATATCAAAAGAGTATCAACAATGTAATCCTAAGTTAAATCATGTTCATAAGCTACCCCCATTAACGATTTAAGCATAGATTCTAAAACACTCATTTAAAGTATGAATTCTAGAACATTATTAATCGAGCATTCTAATAAACCTAAAAGCATGTGAACAAGCTAGCCTATAACATCGTTGCAAGAATACAATATTAAGAGTCTAAAACCTAAGCAAGTATGAACGATATGATAATAACCAGACAAGCATTAGTGATACGTTAATAACCAGATAACTTTAGTGATATGATGCTAGCCAGATACTTTGGTGATATGATAATGGCCAGGTAACTTTAGCAATTAGCCAGGTGACTTAGCGATATGGCAATTATTAGGTAACTAATAGCAAGGTGACATGTATTCTGGAAACACATGGTATGCGAAACGTAAAGGTTATGACCGCGAGGTACTTGCCTTAAATACGTTCGGTGGATTCGCTGCATGAAGGATCTGGGGTGCGCAACCATCCGAACGTTCCCTCGAAGACCAAATGTGACCCGGCTGCTCTGGCCCAAGTCCTTTTCTCTTCCCCGTGCTTAGAAACCATCTTGGCTTTCCACCGACCGTGCTCCAGGAAAAGTCCCCATCTTTGGACCTCACCACATGGCAACGACCAAGGCCACCAACCCACCACGGAGCAATGGCTACGGTACCACTAGTACCACTGCAGCTCACGGCACGCACAGCCAATTGCAGACCCGAAACAACCGAGGCAGCCGAAGACGCCCTGTCGCTCAGGCATTCCGTCGAACACCTCGCGTGCACTACCGAGAGACCCGCCGACTCGCTCCAGCATTTCGCCGAACACCGCGCGACGCCGCTGCCCGCATGCTGCCGCCGTCGCCATGGCTACGCTCGCGCGCGCGACTGCGCTGCTCCGCCTCGGCCGCGTCGCGCCCGCCACGCCGCCTCGGGCCGCGCCGCTCTGCCTCTGTTGCGTCGCGCCCGTGCCGCTCCGCTTGTGCCGGCGCGGCCCGCGCCGTCATGCGCCTCGCGCCACGCCGCCTCGTGTCGCGCCACCGCTGCGTGCCTCGCACCGTGCGTTGCACCGCCGCCTCGCGCCCATGGCGCTGCGTGCCGCACCGCCGCATGCCGCCATGCACCGAGCCGCCACACGCCCGTGCTGCTGCGCACTGAGCCGCTGCCGCACGCCGGCGCCAGGGAGACGTCGCTCGGGGAGAAGAGAGCGAGATTGGTGACGCACGGGAGAGAGAGAATGCGATTGATAAAAGGAGAGTTCGTTTTGGGAAAGAGATTGGAACGGATGGAAAGAGTGATAACAGGAGAGAGAGTCACGAGGAGAGATAGAGAGATTATGGTTAGTGTTTACGGGAGAGAGAGGTTAGTGGAGAGAGGTTAGGGATAGATGGAGGGAGGAGGGAGAGTTGGTTAGAGATATTTTTGAGGGTGCTACACAAATGATAAATAAGACATCTAAAATTTCGTCTCTATACATGAGACGTACTCCAAAATGTCTCAGCAGCCGTTTTAATAGAATTTAATAGTGTGCAACCCTTTAGAGCGCCTCAAACTGCGTCTCTATTTCAATTGTGGTTCTAAAAAGAGAGGCATGATTCAAAGCGTCTTAAACAAAACGTCTTAATATGTTCATTTTGTTGTAGTGTCTGCAATAGAAGATTCACAAAAGATATCGCTTTGAATCCTCCAACTACTATCGCCAAGCTCTTCGAGTGGCTAATCATTATGCGACTGCCTCTGAAGCAGTCGAGTGGAGCAAGACCATCGGCCATGCCGATCGAGGTACCAAAGAGGTAGGCAAAGGTAGCAAAGGGAAGGGGAAGGTCAAGAAATCCAAGAATAAGGCAAAAGATCAAAAGCCTCAAGCTAAAAGTTCTAAATAGGTCTTGGCCATGGGCGATAAGGAGCCACGAAATCGTAGGCAGTACTCTGATCGGGGCAACGGCAAAATCCCTACTCGGAAGGATAAAAAACCAAGGTGGTACCCTCTCCACAAAAGAAAGGATACGATCTTCGCAATTGCCAAGTTTTTCAACGAAAGCTCAAGGATTACTACTCTGGCAAAGGACCATTTCCCACACTCGATGAAGTGGGACAAGTGAGTGGTCAAAAGCGATTAGACAAGGACAAGGAGATGTTGTATCAAGATCCACAGCACACCGTCAAGCACATCTACAGAGGATCTTTGGCATACGAGTCAAAGCGATAGTATAAAGTTATCGAACATGAGGTAAACTCCACTGACCCTTCCCTTGTCAATTATCTTCTAAAGTGGTCGGAAGTCACTATCTCATTCAAGAAAAGTGACTGTTCGATCCCTTCAACTCGACCAGGTCAGTTTCTGATCATGGTCGAGCCCACTATCAATAACTGTCGAGTGAATCGAGTGTTGATTGATGGTGGTAGTTCTTTAAATATTATATTTGTAGATGCTCTGGATGAGATGCAAGTTCCTTGGACCAGAATAAAGGTTGTACGATGCTCATTCTATGGGATCATACTAGCATTTTCGGCCAAACCAATTGGCCAAATTTCTCTGCTTGTTACGTTTGGTTCTCTAAGCAATTTTAGGACAGAGAAAATCTCCTTTGATGTGGTCAATTTTGACATAGCGTATAACGCCATACTCGGATAACCAACTCTGGCACGCTTCTTGATAGTTGTTCACTATGCATATCAATGTCTTAAAATGCTAGGTCCCAAAGGAGTGATCAAAGTCTGTTGTGATAAAAAGATGGCGCTTACATGCGACCGCAAATCCCTTGAGATGGTAGGCTAGTTACCAACTCGAGAAGCAAGTAAGGAGCAGCCTTCAACCAAACACTCGAAGCCTAAAGCTACCCCAAAGCCAAACGAGCAAGTCATGGAAGTTTCGTTGGATCCAGCAGAGCCTTCAAAGATCGTTCACATCGGGGTTACCTCCGACCCTACGTAGGAAGATGCCCTCATCACCTTCCTCTTAGCAAACACAGATGTATTCATGTGGCAAGCATCCAACATGCCCGGGGTCCCAGGGAGGTGATTGAGCACATGCTACCTCCACTGTCTGACAAGAAACCCATAAACCAAAAGTTATGGAGATTTGCACCTAATCGACCAGAGGCTATTAGATCAAAATTGGATAAGCTACTGAAAGCAAGCTTTATAAGGGAGGTCAATCACCCAAAGTGGTTGGCTAATGGTTAGTGGCGTATGTGTATAGACTATACTGATCTTAATAAAGTTTGTCCAAAAGATGATTTCTCTCTTCCCCACATCGATCAGTGGGTTGACCCTACTACTAGTTGTGAAACATTAAGTTTTACTCTACTGCTGGTTGTGAAACATTAAGTTTTCTAGATGCATACTCTGGTTATCATCAGATTAATATGTCTCTAAAGGATGAAGAGAAGACTGCATTTATTACACCATTTGGAATATTGTGCTATGTCAACATGCCATTTGGGTTGAAAAATGTTGGTCCAACTTTTCAACGTTTGATGGAATTAATTTTTTTCCTTTAACTAGGCCAAAATTTGAAAACATATGTTGATGATCTAGTCATAAAGAGCATCAAATGACTTAATCACATTTTAGACCTATAGGAAACATTCGACAACCTCAGAAAATAGCACTTGAAACTCAATCTTGAGAAGTGTGTGTTCAGAGTTTCTTTGGGAAAGTTTCTTGGATTCCTTGTTTTTGCAAGAGGTATCAAGCAAATCCATTGAGCAAATGTGCCCTTTGTCCACTAAGAAAGAAGTCAAGAAACTCATAGGGTGCATGGTGGCTTTAAGTCATTTCATCGCACGACTAGGGAAAAAAGATTTCCTTTATTCAAACTTCTAAGGAAGCACGTGGGGTTTGAGTGGTCAAAAGAGGCTAACAATGCATTTGAGGATGCCAGGAGATATCTTATGAGTGCTCTGGTTCTGGTTTCGCCAAAACTAGAAGAGATGCTCTTAATATATCTAGCTGCCACACCACAGGTAGTAAGCGCAGTACTGGTCATAGAGCGCGAAAGCGTCCAACGACCGGTCTACTATGTAAGTGAAGTCTTACACGGGCCTAAGGGGCAGCTAACCTTAGGTTCAAAAATTCTTATGTGCCCTCCTCATGTTTTCAAGAAAATTGAGGCATTATTTTCAGGAGCACAAAATTATTATGCTATCTCAGTTTCCCCTAGGAGAGGTCCTCCAGAATAGGGAAACAGTGGGACACATGGCAAAATGGTCGATTGAACTTAGGGCGTTTGACCTCCATTTTGTGTCCTGAATGGTCATTAAATCCTAGATCTTAGCAGACTTTGTCACCGAATGGATAAATCTTGAACCTGTTCAGGATCCCTAGTACACTCACCATGACCAGTAGATGATTTACTTTGATGGGTCACTTATACGTAGTGGCTCGGGGGCTGGGGTGGTCCTATAATCTCCTATGGGAGAGACTTTAAAGTATGTCGTTCAATTAAACTTTCTAGCCACTAATAATGTGTTCGAATATGAAGGTTTGTTGGCTGGCATATGAGCCACGAAAGCGCTCAGGATTCGTTGACTACTTATGAGAGGAGACTCTCAACTAGTTGTAAATCAGGTCAAAAAAGAGTACCAATGCTCTAGTATGACCATGTCGTAGTACTTATCGGAAGTTAGAAAGCTTGAAAAGTATTTTTTTTCGATTTTGAGATACAATATATCCCTCAAAAGGGTAATTTTCTCGCTGACCAATTAGCTTGAATGGCTTCTTCCCGATCATAAGTACCAACAAAAGTCTTCTTAGAGCAACTCCAGAAGCCGTCTCTAGTCAAAACATCAGAAACAACTCCTAATAAGATAGCCTCTCTTGAGTACGGGGATACCTAGATGGGGCCCATCTAAGAGTATCTTCAGAAGTGTTCAGTACCTGATGAGATCTCGAGGTAGATCATTAATTCCGCAAGGCCAAAATGTATACTTTGGTCGATGGGGTACTCTATAAAAGGAGTACTCAAGGGGTTCTCATGCGATGCATATCACAGAAAGAAGGATTACAACTCTTTCACGACATTCATAGGGGCATCTGTGGAGCACACACTTCTTATAGAATGCTGGTTGGAAAAGTCTTTCAATAAGGTTTTTACTAGCCAATAACCCTCAATGATGCGAAAGAGCTGGTTAAAAGGTGTGTACAATGCCAGTTTCATAACAAGCAGATACACCAACGGCTCAGGTTCTACAGATTATTCCTTTATCTTGGCCTTCTGCAACCTAGGGTCTTGACATCCTAGGACCATTCCCAAAGGCAACAGGAGGCTTCGAATTCCTTTTTGTGGATATTGATATGTTCATAAAATGGATTGAGGCCAAACCTATGACTGGGATAACAATGGAAGCTGCTAAAAGGTTCATGATGAAGAGCATGATTACTCGATTTAGAGTCCCAAATCGAATAATTACAGATAATGGTTAGCAATTTTCTCTAAGATCTCTAAGTGTTTGTCCTATTCTCATTAATGACTTTGATTTGATTAACCTGGTCAAATAAATAACACCTAGTCAACATCTCTCATCTCTTCACGTAATCCTACCCACTAGAAGGAGCTTCCTAGCATCGACTTGTTCCTAACTTTTGCTATAAGAACATGATAATCAAAATTGACAACAATAGTCGGATGAACTACTCTGATCTCTACATACCGTTCTCTGAGTGTTTATCCTATTTTTGCTTATGCCTTCGATTTGATAAACCTAGTCGAAGAAAGGTAATATCACCTAGTCGAAGTCTTTCCTCTTTGTACATGGTCCTGCCCACTAGAAGGAGCTTCGTAGCACCGTCTCATTCCTAACTTCTGCTACCAGAACATGATAATTGAAGTCCATAATGATAGTTGGATGAACTATTCTGATCTTTACATGCCCTATATGGTACTATTTGTTTAGTTTATTCATATAAACTAAGTAAATAGTTGGGGGCAAGTATAGAGTTATCAATATAACTTTAATTCTTAGTCGTACTTTCATTTTCTCTTATTTATTTTTTGTCTTACGAGTACTAACTACTCAACAAGATGAATTACAGGAAAAGGAAGATGAATTTCATTAACAAAAGACCTATTTTTACAAAGTTCCCTATTACAAACTACTCTGGCGAAGGAGATCCAACTTGCATCTCCTTCGTGACATTCCTACCAGCTGGTTCCATCTCTTCGATTAGATGGGTTGCTTCTGCTTTAGAGTAGTCAAAGTCATGCTTGATCGTTCAAAGATTGAGGCCTTGGTCGCATGCCTTGAGTTTTGCCAAGGCATAGCTTACTGCACCTTTAACTGCCTCTCAAAGTGAATTAGTCTGGTTGTGTCTTTAGAGTAGATATAATCTTCTCTAAGGCTCTGACTTGTCACTAGGGGTGGAAAAATAGCTTGAGGCTCTTGGCTCGGCTCGAGCTCATTAAATTTCGAGCCGAGCCAAGCCTCCTTTCTAGCTTGTGAAAAAAACGAGCTGAGCTCGAGCCGATCACGAGCCAGCTCACGAGCTATTTGGCTCGCGTCTCCCGTCCGTCTCCCCACTCCTGCGGTCCTGCCTGCTGCCTCCCCCCAGTCCCCACTTCATGAATCCCCAGATTCCCCACTTCCTTCGCCGGGAATCTCACCGCCCCGTCTCCCCATTGTCCATCGCTTAAACCCCACCTCCCCTCCCATCTCCAATTCCCTCTCCCCATCCCCCTCCGCCGCCGCCATGACCCCCACCTCCAGCGCCGCGGCCTCCCCGCTCACCTCCACCAGCTCGGCCTCGGCCTCCTCCCCCACCTCCCCTCCCTCTCCCTCTCCCTTCGCCGCCGCTCCACGGCTGCCTCCCTCTCATCCAAACCAATCTCCCGCTCCCACTCCCACCCCAAACCCCTAACCCTAGCCCCCACCGCCACCACTCGTCGCCTCCTCCCGCCCGTCTCCGCAGCGGCGGCATCTTCCCCCGCGCCAGCGTAACCGCCACCGAAGCCGGCGCTATAGGGCGCTGCCATCAAGCCTCTGCTGGCCTCCATCGCCACGGGGGTGCTCATCTGGCTCATCCCTTCCCCCGCCGGCATGGCGCGCAATGCATGGCAGCTCCTCGCCATGTTCCTTGCTGTGAATGCTCTCTGTGAAAGTGTGAATGCTATCTGTGAATGGCTGAATGCTCCCTGTGAAGTGTGAATGCTCTGTTTGCGACTGCGAGCTGTTCTGGCTCGTTTAGGCTCGCGAGCTGGCTCGAGCCGCATGTCGAGCCGAGCCAAGCCTGTCTCCCAGCTCGTTTCGAAAACGAGCCGAGCCGAGCCTACTGTTCACCCGAGCCGACACGAGCTTGGCTCGAGCTAGCTCGGCTCGGCTCGTTTCCATCCCTACTTGTCACTCAATTGTACTTGCCTGAGTGGTCATGGTGTCCTCAGAAGGATTAATCTTATTAGCACAAAGTCCTCTGAGTAGATCGTTCAGGAGAGAAATGTTGTCTTGAAGAACTATTTTCATCGACTGTGTCTCCTCCTAGCTACGAGTCAACGCCTCTACGAGTTGCTTTATTTCGACTACAGCCTCTACAAAGTAGAATGAAACTTAGACAAAAAAGATTTCATAAAAAGACTAGTTATTAAGTTGAAGGTAAAGTTTTTCTTACGTGCTAGTCGAGACTCGAGTTTCTCGACTTCATCCTTATGCTGGCCTTCTAGCAACTTGATCATCTGACTTTTCTCTTTCTTGATACGAGTAAACTCACTGATCACTTTGGTCTTTTCATTGACCTTAGTGTGATGCTTACCCATTTCGACCTCTTTGTCTGTAAAAAGAAAAGAGTTAGAGAAAAGACAAGAAAGACATCCGAATAAATAGTCGTAAGTTCAGAACTTACTGTTTATTTTATCTTGCAACTTGTTAGTTGTAGACTTTGTCTTCAAAGGCTCGATCATAAGATCGACGTTCTCTGTCCTTAACTTCTTTGTCTCATGGTCGAGTGCATTAGATAAGGTCTTTTCGTCACTTAGACCTATAAAGGTTAAAGATAGACATGAAGAACTAGACTAGTAGTAGAAATAGGAAAACATTAAGTATGCCAGTGGCTTACCATTTCTTTTTCCTGTTCTCAAAGTTCAGCATTCTCTTGCCTTAAGAGCAGAGTTGTTTGTGATATTCAACCTTTCAGAGCTCTCTGCATGATGGAAGATAATGAGAAGCGAGAAAAGCCAATTATAAAAACTAAGCACTAGATGCTTATGTTCATGGTCGTATGAGCAAATTTGGTGAGTACTCGCTGGGAATTCTCTAGTCGATCGAGCACTTTGACCTTGTTCCACCTTACATTCTTAAGGCGCTCATCATCGAAGACATTCCCCTTGTTGGGAATATCTTTGGGATGAGGAATTTGGTCGTAAGATTGATATGAAGAAGATCCTACTACAAAAGCAGGATTAAAAAATTAAGATAAGAAGTTGGGCTCTTCTTCTTTAGCTCTACCTTCTTTGAGAAGAAGAATAGCCTTTGCTTCTATTTTGACAACCTTGATGGTTGTAGCCGCTTCCGCTTCAGTAGAAATCTCCACCGTAATCATAGTGGTCGATTCTTTGACCATCTTCTCTGTTGTTTCTTCTACTGCGGGGAGAATGGCAAGGGGCTTCTCGATTGAAGCAGCCCCAGACAATGGAAGAGTTAGGCTAAAGACACAAGAACAAAAGTGAATTGGTATTTTAAAAGACAAAAAGGGTAAAATGTTAATTTTATGTTTTTTTCATGCTTTCTTAGCCTTTATTTTAAATTTAAAAGGAATCTTCCCTAAGAAAGGTTTCTTCGACTTCTTTTCCACGACCATGTCTAGTCGTTGAATGGCGGGGTCACCTCTGACCATGTCTAGTCGTAGACCCTCAGCACGTGTTATTACCCCTCCTTCCTCCTACCCTTCTTGATGGTCAAGACTAGTTTCGACCACCTGAAGAGCAATCTTTTTTCGATCATAGGTTCTGCTGCCACAATAGTCTCATTCATAAAAGATACAAAACTCTTTCAGTTTTCCTTTTTGATTCACTTAATAAAGCCTTGAGAAGCACCAACTCAGAAAGTTTCGTCACTGTAATAGAAAGGTACCTTGATTTTAGGAGCCGGTTGCTCTAGTATAGCCGTCCCAATTTCCTGTGCAGCAACTATGTCTGCATACAACTACTCAATGGGGGTAGATGGAGGACGAGAGGACGTAGTAGTGCTTGAACTTCCACCTTACTTGTCAACAGCCTTGGTTAGTCGATGCTTCTTGGTTGGAGGAGGTCTAACCTCGTCCATCTCTTTTTCGGTTACCATTAATTTGACCTCTTGGTAGTTTTGACGGTTTTCCATGCCAACTTTCTATAGTAGGAAAGAATGTTAAGTACTCATAGTTTACGACTACGAAGGCCTAAGGAAGAAGTCGAACTTCGATTACCTTTAGGCATTAATTTTTCCTCGGTGGATACATCTACCAAAATGCGAGGAGCCTCCACATCGAGCGTTGGAGCTTTCTCACAAATTTCTTTGACTTGAGAATCAATCTCTCCCAAAGCAAATCTGCATAGACAGATAAAAGTGGCCAGTAACTAGAACTCAAAATTCATAGAGTGAGTTTGATCATTACTTACCATTCTTGTAGTCCATAATCATATCCTTGGCCCCCCGAGTACATCCATATTGGGTGCGCTCGTTTCTTTAGAGGGCTGATGCGATGAGTAATGAAGTCTTTCACTACATGCCAGTTGGTAAGCCACTTTTCCCTTAATTCTTTAATGGCTTGGATGTAGGGCCTATCCAGGTTAAGTATTTAGGGACTGAGTTATAGGAAGAGATCTTCTCAGCACCCATTCCTGTGAAGGAAAGGCTGTCTTCACTGGTCGTCTCCTAGTAGGACCATTTCTTCTTCTAGTTCGGCCATGACGACCGAGTAAACATTTGGATGTATCATTCTGTCTTGCCGTCATGGAGTTTCAGACCACCACTTCCGGCAATTCTGGTTTGTTTGCTCATCTTGTAATAATACCCAAAGAGCTCTAGGTCTGGAGGAATTCCCAGATAGGCTTTGCATTGGTACACAAACACACTTAACATGGTGATCGAATTGGGAACCAAGTTCACCAATTCTACCCTAAAGTACTCGAGTACATACAAACCATCTGTAATACTCTCTATCATAGACAATTGATAGCTAGAACCATCTATGATGAATAAATATCACAGACGGTTCTATATACCAACCGTTTGTGAATTAGAGCACAAAGTTTGATATACCGGTGCAATATAAACAACTAGTCTCAAAAGATAAACTTGCAAAGTTTTATATGGCTTATATATACTCATTTGAAAGGTTTCGATGAGATCTACAACTTTTCAGTTGAAGCAAAATCCAAATTCCGAAGGGAAGACCAAGAAAAAGGGCAACAAATAGAAACCAAAAACTTGTAACGCAAATTTGGGGCTAAAGATGGATGATTTTGAGGCTCTTATAGGGCCATTGGTGCAAGCGGGTCATTATTTTGGATTGGGCTCGTCGTTAGCTTTCGAACGAGTACAAGAACGTCGAAAATGGATACTGTATGCAAAAGTTATGCCCGTTTTACTAAAGATGTCTCAGAACAGAATCCTACTCGGAATCAGGCGGGAGATTATGAAATTTTGGAGGATTGTGAGGCGGGAAACATATCATAGACGGTTTTTAATACAAGCCATCTATTATAACTTTATTATCACAGATGGTTTTTAATCCAAACCGCCTGTGAAGTATCACAAACGGTTCTTGATAAGAACTGTCTTTGATGTCTACCATTACCACAGACGGTTCATATCTAGAACCGTCTGTGATACTTCACAAACGGTTTGTATTAAAAATCGTCTGTGATAATAAAGTTATCATAGATGGTATGTATTAAAAACCATCTGTGATAATACCACAGACGGTTATTCATATGAACCATTTGTGATACTTGCAGCACAGACGATTCCTAGGAACTTTTTGTGATTTAAGCGTCCAGTTTAGCCTTTTTTTGTAGTAGTGGAACTGATTTGTTTTCCTTTGTTTGAGGCTACCTTTTTAACCAAGCTTGTTTTTGGTCAAATTAGATTAAAAAGACTATGCTTTTCATATTCGTTCGTCTATGACCACTCTTTCTCAAGTAAGTTATTTTTACTTGAAGTTGAGGGCTAGAGATGAGGATATAATAATCCTCAAATTATTATTTATCCGTAAATGATATTATTACGTCATTATACTCCTTGAGCACACCTCTTATCTATAAGGGAGAGATTTCACAAGGTAGTCGTAAGCTCTTCTATGATAACCACTTAGTCGTAAGCTCTTCTGTGATAATCCCTTAGTCGTAAGCTTTTCTAAAACAACCCCTTAGTCGTAAGTTCTTCTACGACAACTCTATAGTCGTAAAACTCTTCTACGGTAACTCCTTAGTTATAAACTCTTCTACGACAACACCACGGTCATAAAGCTCTTCCACAACAACTTTTTAGTTATAAGCTCTTCTACAACAACTCCATAATCATAAAGCTCTTCTATGATAATTTCTTAATTGTAAGCTCTTCTATGACAACTCCTTAGTCATAAGCTCTTCTATGACAACCACTCCTTAGTCGTAAGCATTTCTTATGACCACCTCATAGTCGTAAGTTCTCCTACAACCATGATATAGTCGTAAGTTATCTTGCGACCATCTTGTGATCGTAGATCCTTCTGCGAATAAGCCAAACTTCAACTAACTTGTCTACGACAACCTATTGCATAGTGGGCCTATTTGACGAGGCGGTTAGTATATGCATTTATTACCTAGAATAAGTACACATTACTTCACCCTGGCAAAATCCGCCGCATGATGAGTGAGATATCACGCCTCGAATAACTCCCATCGAATGGTTATCATTAGAAACGTTAATGCATCTCTTGGCATGAAAAAACTACCGCCACCTTACAAGATATATAAAGGTGAACATCAGGGAGAAGGATGACCAGGCCAGACCCAAGGGAGAGTAGCAATAGAGCAGGACTTTTCGCATTACTTTCTCCATTGTAATCAATTTATTGAGCAATATCCACACAGGTAGTAGGGTTGTTATTCTCGCAGCAGAAAGCCCGAACCTGTATGAAAATCCCTTTGTCTTTTCTCTACGTGATCTTAGCTATGTCTCTAAGAGTTCCCTAGAACCCAAACAAATCATATGTAAGATCAATACTAAAACATCGACAAATAGCTTTCTGAAACTCTAAGTAAGCTGCATGCAAAGTTTTATATCTTTTGGTTAACGATTTTGGGAGCTAGTGGCACCATTCTTGGTCTTGATTCGGACTAATTTATTGTTATGGAAATGGCAAAGGGATCAGACCGTCCCTAGGCTCGACTAATCCACCATGATGTCGCCAGTCAGACTGGGCGACTGTCAGACCATCGGTGACTTGCCGGTCAGATCGCACTCTCAGTGACGGTCGGACTGATGAGGAGCTGAATTCTTCACCTCTTTGATTTTTGAGTTTGTTGCTTTGCTCTTGGCTTTCAATTTTGATGTTCACTACTCTGTAGCTACTGGAGTGAAGTATTGATGAATACTTAGAAGAAAATTTCTGAGGCACTATTTATTCCCTCTGTTGCTATACCGATTCTGCAGTATTCATTTGAGGCATCTCACTGATCTTGTTGTGGCGCACACACCTAACAAGTTACCATAGTACTGATCAAATTAAAGAAAGCATACACATAGTGAGCAAAAGAAGTATCATGTATGCTGGACTATAGCGACACAGTAATCTCATTGATCAGTTACCTGCTACAGCAATTGAAATAATGGAGCCCTTTATTAGTTGGTACATTCTTGCTACGTAATACATAGAAGGGTACACATAAAAAGAAAACAAAAGTCTGCGACATCAACACGAATCATTTGACTCCATCTTCAGATTGATCACACAAAGGAACTTTTACGGTTGGGCATCACCGTATCCAGATCCACTACCTTGACCGCCACCGTTCCCACCATTTTGGCCTCCACCAGTGCCTCCGCCATTGCCATCGCCGTTTGCTCTTGCATCAGCCATTCCCCAAATCTTATGTGAAGCAGAACTACTAGAGCCAGATCCAGCGCCTCCACCAGTCCCAAAACCACTAGATCCATAATTACCTCCAGCTTGACCACCGCCGCCGCCGCCACCGTTACCACCAGCATCAGACGTAGATCCACCGTAGCGATCTGCATCGGCATAGCTAGAGCCCTCGCCCGAGCCAGATCCAGCACCATACCCAGTCCCACCATATTGGCTGACACCACCACCTCCACCTCCACCTCCAGCACTTGCGTGGGCACTTTTGGTACCGCTCACTCCGGACCCGCCGCCGCTCCCAGACCCTGAGCCACCACCATTCACAAAGCCCCCTCCCCCTCCCCCTCCCCCTCCCATACCCGAACCAGCAGAGCTACCATATCTAGCAACCCTTGCAGCATTGGCTAGTCCAATGCTCAAGAGGACAACGAAGCCAAGAGCTACGAGCTTAGTGCCAGCCATTTTTGAGTAACGTAAGATGAGATGAATGCCAAAGCAAGGATTGCACGCCTATTTATAGTGCTGAGGCCATGGAATGGTTCTTCTTTATCTTTCTAGCACAGTGGTGGTGTGGATCAGGTTGGTGACCACCATTCGAGATCAAGTGGAGACTTTAAAAACAGAACTAACAAGCTGAGCTTGTTGACTTGACTACATCATCCGGTTAGTAATTAAGGAAGAGATCACCGATTGAGTCGAATTTCTCTTTTCCTCCATCTTTAGATCTTCTAGCTGGTTAGTACTAGTAATTTCCCTAGAAGGCTCGATGTGGAGTTGATTATATCTGCTCATATGTCCATTACTTTCTTTGAATGCCTACGTGTACGTACCCCCTGCCGTCAAATGTGCATGAGATATTGAGATTAGCACCATAACGATGGAGTATAGCTAGGTTATGACTTTCGAGTTTGGATTGATCTTTCGTTATAGCAGAGGATAATTAAAGTGCCGTGTGAGTTAATCGCGTATTGTGTGAATTTTAGCTTCCGCGAAAAATCAGTTCGATACAGTCGTAATGCGTTAAGTATTTGACCATTCATATGCAGGGTTTTCAACAACTGGGCAGGCGACACTACTACAGAAATCCACATTACAGACGGTTCAGAAACGTCATCACAGACGGTTTTCTGAACCGTCTGAAATTATGGGTCAGTGATAATCCAAGTTATCACAGACGGTTTATGAACCGTCTGTGATTATGCGATATCACAGACGGTTTTTCAGTAAAAACCGTCTGTGATTATCCGATATCACAGACGGACCGTCTGTGATATCGGATAATCACAGACGGTTTTTAGTACAAAACCGTCTGTGATATCGGATAATCACAGACGGTTTTTACTGAAAAACCGTCTGTGATATCGCATAATCACAGACGGTTTTTACTGAAAAACCGTCTGTGATACTCCTCCCCCCCAGCAGAATATATTTCTGTTTATAGCTAGCCTCAGGAAATGCTAGCCATGCCCTCTGAAACAAGCAGATAATCACAGACATAAACATATACAACTCACACATCTCATTTCATTTCAGATACATTTCACATCTCAATTCATTTCACAGACATAAAACATCCAATTGACAACGCACTTCATTTCACAAACATAAAGCATCCATTTCGCAAATCAATTCATTGAGTTGAAATAAAATATCCATTAACAAATACACAATTGTAAAAGATCTACACTGTATTTGCACTTAGAATTACAATAAAAAATCATTCTGGGCAGTGGAACTCTCCATCTGATCTTACGACTTTTGACCACAAAAACCAAATGAGCTCTCCTCGAATTTTTGCAAAATCCGGCTGTGTCAATGCAGATGTAGAGATGGACGCAGCCTGTCGATAGGAATATCAACGCGCGCATATATAAAACTGACATGTATGAAATAAATGTGGGAAGATTGACAAACCTTAGAATTAGTGATCTTGGTGGAATCGAGGAGTAGTCTCATATGGTGGCACATGTAGTATCCACATGTGTTGCCCGGCTCCTGCTGGTGGCACTGCAAAAAATATAATGTGTTAAATCAAGTGGCATTACTACTATGTGTTGTATATGATTAATTAATGTGTAGCTAGCGAATACCCGAAACTTGCGATCATGTTTCAAGGCCTTGGCCCCTGTCGTCCAGTCACGTGTTTGTTGAACGTATGTGGCGAACGACCTTCGTTATTCGAAAAAGTTAGATTAGTTATTCGGAAGGAAAGAAAGAGTACAATGTACAATGTACGTACCTATCGAGTATTCGGGCGATAGCTGTGTACTTGGATTTGTTCTTACTTAGAGAATCAAGGTATATAGACTTGTTCCATTTTGGTATAATTACAATTAAAATCCAATGGAACTGCTCATTGTATGGCATAAGAACAAATTCCTTATCTTGGTGAGCCAGCAGTGATTTTGTAATATAGTCCTCGACGAAGGATGCATTCTCGATGATGGTATCAATGGCGACCAAGCGTGGGTCCAGGAAACCAATTTGTGATTTCGATGATCTAGCTTCGATCAGCATGAATCTATATATAACATAGGAAAGCAACAAATTGTGACATATATCGGTATTACGTGAACAGAGACTGTGATTGTGCAGACTTACAGCGTCCAGCATCGAACGAGTGAGGCGTCGAGAGCATTGAGCGTGAAAAGGTCAAATATATCGTCAAAGGTCACCGCGAAGACACATTCCTGAACTTCGTGCAAGAAATGTTCCGGCTTGAATTTGACAGTTATACCTGAGCGCCGTTCTGCCGCTGGCTTATTGGACTCTTCCATATACCAAAGGTGGAATCTTTGGCAACCAAGTCCTAGTTTTTGGAGCTCTTCCTGGACTACCATCGGCTGAGCTAGCACGAATTTGCGGGCCAATGGCATGGACGGGAAATCGTCACCATCCTTCGTCTTTGATTTGCCCTGGCCACTGCCTCGAGTGTGGGTCGACTTTATGCTAGTCGACTGTAATGGTATAGACGGTGCAAGTTGCTCTGGCGAGAATAGCACCCGTGGAGATAGCACCGGTGCAGGTAGCTGTGGTTCGCACTGCCCGTGTGGAGATGGCACCAGTGCAAGTTGCTGTGGTTCGCACTGCACTTCTGGTCCTGCCACCGGTGAAGAAGCCTCCAGGGAGATGTCGGTTTTGGGCCACTGGATGAATGTTCCAATGGCCTGTCCTAGATTCACGATCTCGTCGTTGGGGGGCTTCGGTAGCGGGACCACCTCAAAATTGGCATACACACCATCCACATTAACTTTTGCGAAGCCTGGCGCTAAAGCTTGACCGTGCACCATGGCCCCGATACCAGACGAATATGCCTGGCCCCAAGCAGCGTACAAGGGAATGGAGCCATATCTCACTTGGAGCCTGCATGTCGTAGGCTCCTACATAACGATACAAAATTAGCTACTCGAATAGGCCTACCAATGGAGCAAGCATTCGAGAGGTAATAATTATTACCAGGATGTCGTCCATAGGAAATTTGGACTGGGTTTGCGTCGGATTGGACGCGCAGCTACTCGGATGGTTGTGCGGGCTAGCTAGCACAGGAGCGGCGGTGGCGGCCTGCTGACTTTCTGTCTGTTTTCGCACCTCATCTCTGATTATATCAGCCATCGAACCCAGTATCTCCTCTTTAAGAGATGCCTTGAGCTCTTCTCGTAGCTGTGCGTCACGCTCGGCTTTGTTTCTCTTCCTGCGCCGATACATGTCGGAGTCATCTTGGAAACCATGTTTCCAAGGAACGTAAAGCCCAAGGCCTCTCGTACGGCCCGGGTGCTTCTTGTTTCCCAGGGCCACGGGGAGCATATCATTCTCCCTTGTTCCCTGGAATGATCCCAGGGTAGATTGAAAACTCAGCTCTTCCTGCAAGAGCACGACATGTCATTTCAATTCGTACGAAGTTGTGGAGTAATTACAAGCTACGTAGTTCGATCGATATCTTACCAGGCGCTCGGTCACTTGCTGGTCTGAAGGGTTTCGAAAGGTGATGTCCCCTGATGTCGTTGTAGATGACCTTGCTCTAATCCAATTTCGAGCGCGGTCGTCCGGGATATTGGAAAACGGCGGGGCGATGTCCTGTGCAGCTGCCAGCTCATCCTCCTTCATCCACTGCGCGATTTTACCCGCATACCTAGCTGTGCCAAGTCTGTGAGGGTGTGTATTTTTTGCCTGGAGGGCCTTGTGCGCCACACTTGTACTTTTGAAATCTTCGGTCGTTTTCATCGCCTTGAACTCTTCCCATTGTGGTTCCAGGAATGGGTATGTATGAACAGGCGTTTCGTCCGTCTCCACGTATTTCTTGACAAGCGTGCTCTTGAAGTTCTTCCATGCTTTGCACGCCGCTTTGTAGGTTTGTTGTTGCACAGCGTCCAGGTGTTCTTCTGGGAACTCGAACGATGCCAAAATTTCGGTCCACAGCTCACGTTTCCGAGTGTCAGGCACGTTCTTCCACGAATTGTATGTGATCTCAATTCGTTCTCGTGCAACTACTCCGACCATGGTTCGGAATGCGTTTACTGCTTTTTGAGGAAGGATAGGGACCCTAGATGCATCCACCGTTGTGATGATTTGTCGGCCCTCAGGCTTCTTTGATAGCCCTCTTCCTTGGCGTCTTGATGTTGGAGCGGACGCCTCCGGCGATGATGTTGAAGAATGCGCGGGTGACATGTTGCTCATTTTGTGGGTCTATTAAGATAAGATGAGAAAGTAATCATATTGAATTGCAAGACAAGAGAGGAGTAGAGAGGGGGTGATGTGCCTATCTTACCAATGTACCAATGTATCAAGTCCTTCTTTTTCCCGCAAAATTCAAGTCAATTTTATTACAAAAGTGCAAAAAAAGACATTCCAAATTCTTCGGTGATCAGCCGACATAGCCGACTTCTTCGGTGAGCGACTATGCATCTGCTTCTTCCCACTCCTTCTCTTCATCTCTGGTCTCCGGATCACGTACGCCAGTAGCGATGATTCATCTAACTGAATCATCGCTACTGGCGTACGTGATCCAGAGATCAGAGATGAAGAGAAGGAGTGGGAAGAAGCAGATGCATAGTCGCTCACCGAAGAAGTCGGCTATATCGGCTGCTCACCGAAGAATCTGGGAATTTATTTTTTTTTTTGAACTTCTGTACTAAAATTTCCTTGAATTTTGTAATACTATTACTACAAGGTCTCTAAACAAAGTGCCTATCCTAGCACCTACTTTAGTTGCTAAAACTATAAACCAAATAGCAAAGTCCCTAAACAAAGGTGTATGAAGCAAATGACACAAACTAGTGTATCCGGTTCATTGAACGGGAACACTATAGTATGTCACTTGCTTCATTTGCTGTTTTTTGTCTAGATACATGGAGCATTTGGGTGGAAAGATCAACTGTTTCGTCAGGCGCATGACTGCCAATTCGAAGCATAGCATAGCATCCGAGGCACATCCGAGGCCTGCTGCTGTGTCTTGAGAAATGCCAAGAGCTGGTATTCAGATGTGTTATGAGAATAAGATTCATAATTTATAGTTTGAGGAATGCCACATCTGAAGACCAGCTCTTGGGATTCCTCAAGACACAGCTGCAGGCCTTGGATGTGCCTCGGATGCTACGCTATGCTTCAAATTGGCAGTCATGAGCCTGACGACACAATGTATTTCTTTCCACCCAAATGGTCAATGTATCTTTTGCAATAATCGCAAGATTTCTTTATCCAGATACACTAGAAAGAGATCA
Source organism: Dendrocalamus latiflorus (assembly GCA_017311315.1). NCBI lineage: Eukaryota > Viridiplantae > Streptophyta > Magnoliopsida > Poales > Poaceae > Dendrocalamus > Dendrocalamus latiflorus. Next base: position 16,785,493 of record CM029675.1, read on the forward strand.
GGAGAGGAGTAGAGGGAAGGGGGAGAAGGGAGGAGAGGAGTAGAGGGAAGGGGGACCCAAATGATTTCAAACTATATACTATGTACTATATACTATATACTATATACTAACACAACAATCAATATGTACCAATGTAAACTAAGCAACTGCAGTAAACAATGTACCAATGTAGTATGTACCAAATAGCAAACTAATTAAGCTACTGCAGTAAACAATGTAACAATGTAATATGTACCAAATAGCAAACTAATTAAGCTACTGCAGTAAACAATGTACCAATGTAATATGTACCAAGCATCAACCCTAAACACTAACAGTAAGCATGAAGCATCAACCCTAAATACTAACAGTAAGCATGAAGCATCAACCCTAAATATGTACTAAGCAACTAACCATAACAGTATGAAGCATCAAGCATCAACCCTAAACACTAACAGTAAGCATGAAGCTCGGGGAGGGATTTGATGACCTTACGGTTTTGGTGACCTTAGGGACGCAGGAGGAGGAGGCGGCGGCGACGGAGGAGGAGGCGGCGACGACGACGGAGGAGGAGGAGGCGACGGGCTCGGGGAGGCGACGGAGGAGGAGGAGGTGGCGACGCAGCAGGAGGCGGCGGCGACGGAGGAGGAGGAGGCGACGGAGGAGGAGGCGATGGGCTCGGGGAGGCGGCGACGGAGGAGGAGGAGGCTGCGGCGACGTCTTCGTCCGGGGAGGCTGCCGGCGAGGGCTGGGGGAGGCAGCCGGCGAGGGCTCGGGGAGGCGGCGGCGACGACGGGCTCGAGATTTAGATCTAATCGAATAACTGCAGCGCGCACGGAAAACCCTAGCGAGAGGGTATATGTAGGAAGATTATCACAGACGGTTCTAAACTTAGAACCGTCTGTGATAATCTTCACAGACGTTTTTGAGTTAAAAACCGTCTGTGATAGTTTACTATCACAGACGGTTCTAAACTTAAAACCGTCTGTGATAGTTTACTATCACAGACGGTTCTAAACTTAGAACCGTCTGTGATATGTTATCACAGACGGTTCTAAATTTAGAACCGTCTGTGATAAGCCTTTGCCGGCTGTTGCAATTAAGACCACCAATAACTACACAGCTGCATTCATATCAACTACCAAACAGCTGCATTCATATACAACACCAACCAGCTGCATTCACACAGTGTATTTCTTGATACATTTTGTCATTCTCAAATACATCACACATTTTCACATATACATCTCAAAATTGACTACATCACACATTTTCACATATACATCTCAAAATTGACTACATCACACATTTTCACATATACATCTCAAAATTGACTACATCACATATTTTCACATATACATCTCAAAATTGACTACATCACACATTTTCACATATACATCTCAAAATTGACGACATCACACATTTTCACATATACATCTCAAAATTGACCACATCACACATTTTCACATATACATCTCAAAATTGACCACATCACACATTTTCACATATACATCTCAAAATTGACCACATCACACATTTTCACATATACATCTCAAAATTAACTACATCACACATTTTCACATATACATCTCAAAATTGACTACATCACACATTTTCACATATACATCTCAAAATTGACTAAATCACACATTTTCACATATACATCTCAAAATTGACTACATCACACATTTTCACATATACATCTCAAAATTGACTACATCACACATTTTCACATATACATCTCAAAATTGACCACATCACACATTTTCACATATACATCTCAAAATTGACCACATCACACATTTTCACATATACATCTCAAAATTGACTACATCACACATTTTCACATATACATGTCAAAATTGACCACATCACACATTTTCACATATACATCTCAAAATTAACTACATCACACATTTTCACATAACATCTCAAAATTGACTACATCACACATTTTCACATATACATCTCAAAATTGACTAAATCACACATTTTCACATATACATCTCAAAATTGACTACATCACACATTTTCACATATACATCTCAAAATTGTCACACATTTTCACATATACATTCTTATTGTACTTGCTTATTTCCTTTAAAAATTAGCCCTTCATCATGATCAATGCGTACGTAACTAGTTTCGTCACGTTGTTCATCGTCGACCCTTATGCCATTTCCAAAAGGAGGTAACTCGTCAAATTGATTGTATTCCTCCTCGTCCACTACATTCTCCACTCCGACAATTCTCCTTTTTCCATGAAGAACTACATGGCGTTTCTTATTTGCCGGGTCAGTTACATAGAAAACTTGAACAACTTGATTGGCGAGTACGAATGGTTCATCTTTGTACCCGACACGTTGGAGGTCCACGGTTGTGACACCGTACTTGTCAACCTTCACCTGTGGGAGATGCACCCAACGGCAGCGAAATAAGGGGATCTTGAAAACCACATAGTCGAGCTCCCAAATCTCTTCTATGAAGCCATAGTACGAGTTTCTCGACCCATCGGTACTGAATGCATCTATGCGGATACCGCTGTTCTGGTTAGTGCTCTTGACATCCTGAGACTGCGTATAGAATGTGTACCCATTTATGTCATATCCTTGCCGTGTCACAACTGTAAATGTCGGCCCTTTTGCCAACCATGTCAGCGTCTCACTCGGCGAGCTCCTAGCGATTTGCTCCTTCAACCATTGGTTGAACCGACGGTTGTGTTGCCTCATGATCCAAACATCCGGCCGCTCCGGATTCTGTTGCCGAAGCACACCCTTGTGCTGGTCCATATAAGGCGCCACTTCAGTCATGTGTTGCAACACCGTGAAATGGGCTTGAGTATACATGTCCATATCTGGAGTGATTGCTTTCCTTCCGATAGTTCCGAGACCCTTCAGCCTCCCCTCATGACGAGATTGAGGGACACCTATCGGCTGAATCTGAGCCATATAATCGACACAAAACTCAATGACCTCTTCGCTTGCATAACCTTCGACGATGCTGCCCTCCGGCCGAGAACGATTCCGTACGTAGGACTTGAGAATTCCCATGAACCTCTCAAATGGGTACATGCTACGTAGGAATACGGGCCCGCACATTTTTATCTCCCACACAACGTGAACAATGAGATGGACCATGATATCGAAAAACGAAGGAGGGAAATACATTTCAAGGTGACAAAGAGTCATCACCACCTCGTCCTGCAAAGCATCTAGTCCTTCGGGATCGATGACCTTCTGAGCAATTGTGTTAAAGAAATAACATAGCCTCATGATTGTCTCTCGGACTTTGATCGGCAAAATATTTCTAATTGCAATAGGGAGCATCTGTGTCATCAGCACATGACAATCATGAGACTTCATGCCATTTAACTTCAAATCTTGCATCGAAACAAGTTTCTTCACGTTGCCCGAGTAACCAGACGGAACTTTGACACCATGCAAGCACTGGCACAATTCTGTTTTCTCAGCCTTGGACAGAGTGTAACACGCAGGGGGAAGGTACGTTCGTGCATTATCAGTGCATGTCGGTGCTAACTCAGGCCTGATGTGCATATCAGCCAAGTCAAGCCGTGCGTTGACGCCGTCCTTTGTTTTATCACGGATGTTCAGTAAGAGACCAATCAAGCTGTCGCACACATTCTTTTCTACGTGCATGACGTCGATGCAGTGCCGCACATCTAGGTACTCCCAATAAGGTAAGTCCCAAAATATTGATCTCTTTTTCCAGGTGTTCTTTTCATGAGCCCTCAATTTACGTCCCTTTCCGAGGACAACATTTAAATCCTTAACCATATCATAAACCTCGCGTCCCCTTAAATGCTTTGGAGTTGAACCGTCTTCCTTCTCTCCGTCAAATTGTTTCTTCATCTTGCGGTATGGGTGAGCCCTCCGAAGGAACCGGCGGTGACGCATATAGACGGTTTTGCGTGAGTGTCTCAGCCACACACTCTCGGTACCATCTAAACAGTGAGTACAAGCTTTGGCACCTTTTATACTATGGCCCGATAGGTTACCAAGGGCAGGATAATCATTTATGGTGCAGAACAATAACGAGCGCAGAGTGAAGTTCTCTCGTTTGTATGCATCCCATACCTGTACCCCTTCGTTCCACAGTACTTTTAGATCTTCCACCAACGGTGCTAGGAACACATCGATATCATTCCTAGGTTGTTTTGGCCCTTGGATAAGTATCGACAGCAAAATGTACTTTCGCTTCATACACAACCAAGGAGGAAGGTTATAGATGCAGATAGTCACGGGCCATGTGCTATGTCGGCTGCTCATGCTACTGAATGGATTCATTCCATCTGTACTCAGTCCAAACCTTATATTCCTTGGTTCTGCACCGAACTCTGCAAAACTCCTATCGATGTTTCTCCACTGCGCGGAATCAGCAAGGTGTCTTAGCATTCCATCCTTCTTGCGCTCCTCCGAGTGCCAACGCAGTAGTTTTGCCTCCTTTGGATTTGCATAAAACCTTTTCAAACGGGGAATTATAGGAAAATACCATGCCACCTTAGCAGGAGGTCCTTTCTTCGCCTCTGTTCCCTCGCCATCATCTGATTGATTGTTACGTTTGTATCGGGATGTGTTGCACACCGGACATACATGCATGTTTGCATACTCTTTACGGTAGAGGATACAGTCGTTCGGGCATGCATGTATTCTTTCTACTTCCATTCCCAACGGACAAAGAACCTTCTTGGCTTTATACGTGGTTTTAGGCAACTCATTTCCCTCCGGAAGCATGTCCGCTAAAAGACCTAGCAGCGCCGTGAAACTCTTGTCGGACCAACCGTTGCTTGCCTTCAATTTCAACAGTTCAAGCACGCCCGACAACCTCGTGTACTTGCAGCCCGTGTACAAAGGTTTCTCTGAGTCCTCCATCAAGCCACGGAATTTAACATACTCTCTCTCATCATAGTTCTCTTCTACATCGCGAAGCATCTGATCCAGATTATCATCGTGCAACCTATCCGAATCCGAGCCACAATCGACATCAGCCGGCGGCATGTCATTCACTTCACCGGCGATGTCATCCGGCGGCATATGATCATTCACTTCGCCATGAGTGGTCCAACACGTATAATCCTTTTTGAAACCCCTCCGAATCAAGTGCGCTTCAATTTGCCCTCGGTTCTTAAACATCTTCAAATTCTCGCAGTCAGTGCATGGACAGCACATATATTCCACCCCCTTATTCAACATATCCTCCTCGGCGGCTCTTATAAAAGCAGAAACACCATTAATGTACTCTTCACTCACACGGCTCGCGGCATACATCCAACTTCGGTCCTACATTACGTACATATATAACAACTTAGTATTAAAATCTAGAATAACTAATTATAACTACATATATACCGGCCACATTTATTATATTGAGACTTAATTTCCTAGCTCAATTCATATTACAAACACAATAGCTATTATATAACCAACAATTTTGCAAATTAATTAACCATCTTCAATAACCACTCATGGATTACTTACACCTAAATTGTAATGCAATTAAAAATAAATAAATTTCATTACTAACCATATCTACAGCAACCACAGGAAAGTCTGAATCTTAATTCAAAGCTCAATCTCTGCCTCTTCCCACCAAATTAACTGGCCTGAAATCGCTCTAGCTTCCTCTCGAGTGAAAAAGTGCGCAGCAGTGGCTAGATCTGGATCGAAATGAAGACGATGTGGTCTGAGCAGCGCAATAAATGCCGTAGTCATTATCACAGACGGTTTTTAACAAAAAACCGTCTGTGATAAGCTTCATACCAGAACGCTTCGCGCGTGTTCGATGCCAGAACGCTTCGTGTTTCGATCGTCTAATTAACGTCTCTCGATCGTTATACGAAGCGTCTATATCATTCATGTTTGGGTATACGAACCGTTTGTGCTAAAGGTTAAATATGCGCTCCTAATCCAGGTCTCTTCTACGTACGTACAATACAATATACAATACAACATGGCTTCTACTACTGTTCTTGTGATCATCTCCTTCCTCTCATCTGTTCATCACGAATTGTTCGGCCGGAACCTTACACAGGCGGCCAGCAATTTGCATCTGGAGCATCTTCTCCGCACCCGCCCTGCTCTCCTTCCCCGACTTTCTTGCATCCGTCAGCTTGACCTAATCCTCCGCCGTCGACGGAGGCGTCTCGCTGCCGCTCAAGAAAGGGAAACAGCCCTCACCCTGATTCTTCTCCACAATGTGCGCAATGCGGAAGAAGCTCTACACGCATTGCAGAGACTGATGGATAGCCTTGCCGATCAAGCAGAAACGGCAGATTCTGAGGAATCTTTTCATGCTATCCTCTACGACAGTATGGATGCTGCTGATCATTTGCCCAGGCTGCAGGAGGAAGTGCTGAGGACAAGGGCAATCTTAACGGCGTTCGAGAATTTAGCGGCTGATCCTTCAAGTCCCCAAGTTGAAGAAGAAGCTTACGAAGCCCAAAAGAATACAATCTGGGAAACTCTTTACCTGTGCGACTTTTGTAATAAATTTGCCTCTAATTGAAATTAATAAATTTGCCTTTAATTTGTGATCTCTTGTCTCAGTAGTTCTGTAGTTAAGTTATTAGAAGCAATGTGTACTTATATATTAACCTCTGATCTAGAATATGACAGACAAAGGGACATCACAGCCGGTTCTTGTGAAAAACCGTCTGTGAACATTCCCAGACGGTTCTTAACAACAACCGGCTGTGATAGTCGACACAACACAGACGGTTTTTAATAAAAAACCGTCTGTGATATTCCCAGATTATCACAGACGGTTTTTAATAAAAACCGTCTGTGATATTCTAGTATCACAGACGGTTCAGCAGTAAGAACCGTCTGTGATACTCCTTTTTCCCGCCTCAAATACCACAGACGGCCTTCAAATTAAAACCGTCTGTAATAGTGTACATTACAGACGGTTTCACAAAACCGTCTGTGATTTGGCGTCTACTATTAGCCTTTCTGTAGTAGTGCGACAAGCGAAAGACTTGACACTGGAAACTAATGATATATCATGCTCGATAACACTAGCGTACTAGATCGACCGAGAGTTAATGACGATCCCGATTAACTCCAAATTGCACGTTTAGAAATCGACAAATTAATGCGAGCATCGACCAAGCGATAGAACAAGCTAGCTAAGCTACCTCCAGTTGACATTGCATCCGATCTAGCGGCGACCTCTAAGTTTGTTGACTCAACACATGCATATATGGCCCTGGCAGCAACTGTGGATGCAAGTATGAACTGCGGCCCGCCGACGCATGTGGAGATTTGGATAAGCGAGACAGCTAACAAGATCAAACAAATTGTAGTACTACAGGTATCAAAGTATCCAAGGAAGGCACTATTTATATAGTAATAGGCAATGCATCAATCCCTGTGCAAATCGAACTGTCACAAACATTGATTTAGAATTAAGAGATCACCAGGCAACTAGCAAGTAAACAAAAAAGAAAATTGACTAAGTCGCACGATATATATGCGGACAAAATTTTCATGCCAAGGCAAGCTCAATGTAAGTGCAGCATATCAGGCAACGTTTGTGCGAAGGTTAAGCCAATTTGGTTGTAGTTTTCGCCCTGTATGCTATGGAGAAGTATACTTTATTTCATTATATTATATACTTTGTCAAGATCAACCGCAGCCACAGGTACTACTCTAGCTAGTACTACGACAAAACTGAGTAGCTACTGCTTGCACTGCATGTGTCTGTCTATGGCCCTCTGCATGATTTGTGTCTCCCTAGATCGCCTGCTACACGCAGTAATGACGAACTAATAAACATTGGATTAATTAAGCGCGATCACGTTCTTGTAGGCTAGCTTACCTATAGGCCACTGGCCACACAGTCCTACGGCTTACGTAGGGGCTAAAACGGAGACGGACGTCGGCTATCCATGTGAAACCGAAAACTACATCAAACAATCGTCCGCGTAGGGAGAATAATCCATTTTATTCCATATTTGTATATGAGAAAATGTAAATATGGTAAGTAAAATCAATATTCGAGAATATTTGTATTTGTATTTGAGAATGTTCGTATCCGTATTTGAGAATATTTGTATTCATATTCGAGAATGTTTGTATTCATATTCGAGATTATTTGATTTGTATTCGATCCACTTTCATCCCTTGCGACCTTGCTAGGGATGATTGTAGGAAGTAATTTTCTGATGAACCAAGATTCACATGTAAGGGCATGTCCAATGGTGATTTATGAGCTAGCTCTAAACATATTATTTCATATTTTAATAGAAGAGAGAGAAAAGCTAGCTCTTGATCAAGAGCTAGTCTCATACACACATTCCAAGATTATATGAGGATGTCATGTGGGACTATTCATGTTATGAGCTATGTGCTAAAAGTTAATATCATTGGAGAAGTTATCTTAGAGCTAGTAACTAGCTCATACCATTGTACATGCCCTAAGAAGTGAAAATTACTTTGCATGATTTTTAACTCTATGCGCTACACTGCTAACTCGTGTAGACATGTAAGCATATTATATAAATTTGTTGTACCGAGATTTTTTACAAAAGTTTTAGGATATTCGCATTCGACCAAAGTAAGTACATATTCGATTCGGATTCATATTCGTTACGACACTCGGTTCGTATTCGTGTTCGAGAATATTCGAATTCGTATTCATATTCGTTTTAAAAATATGAATTCATACTCACACCCGCATTTGTTTTGAAAATATGAATTCATATTCGTATTTAGGATTATTCGATTTATATTAGATTCGTTTCTATCCCCACGCCCGCCGATATATTGATTCCCTTTTCGAGGGAAAAAAAAAATCAAAACCGATATATGCACACCTGCATGCACTATCATAGAGCGTCTATATGTGTTCTGAGGTTCGTGCGAGGGAGAGCAGAGATGTTAAACTCTCATGCTGCGTGTAATCCAGCCCTTGTTTCTGCCATGTCATATATGTTGTGCAGGGATCGATCGAATAGAGAGCATTCACGCGAATAGCATACCATGCGTCGAGAACTAGATATTTTCATGCGCGTAACGAGCTCACCCAAAAATTCAAGGCGTTGGCTAGGCACCAGACCTAGTATATTAACAGTTTTGATACTATATTAAATTATATGTACCAATAAAGTTACTTAAAAGATTAAATAGATAAGAAAATATAACAATATACTTCAACGAATGTACGTGTCCGACGTGCACACGCGTATGTGCGCCAAGACCATGAAGAGGTACGTGTTCCTCAATGACTGGATTGTTTCCGTGTCCTACATGTACAACGCTGTGCAACGCAACGCGACCGGGCGGGCTGCGGTTGTGAGCAGGGCACAGTAAAACAACAAGCAAGCCCCGCTTATTCTAGACACGGTTTGAGCTTATCTCATGTTTTAAACGAGTTGATCTCAGACTTGATTTTAAGCTTATGAGCTTCAACAAGTTGAGCTTAAATAACTCATGAAGGCTCAGTAAATTTCCCAGCCCGCTTACACCTCTGAGTGCTTCTCTTTCATATTTATTCCTATTAAGACATGCTAGATACTCTATTATAAATTGTGATAATTTTTTTACTCACTTGTTGAATATTGCTACGCGTTAATTCTTATCTACTTCACTTAAGGCAAGCTTAAGTTTGAGCATTTCTTATTGTTAAAAATTGATGCATATTAAATTATTAATTATTAACGAGTTTATTTAAGAGCAGTCCCAGTGCATAGTTTCTTGAATAGTTTCTAGAGGAGAGAGAGAGCAATAACTATACATATAGACACTACCTCTCCAATGCTTAGTTTCTACAATAGTTTCTATCCAGAAAAAACATTAATGACTATTTGCAAGTAGTAATGATCATAGAATGTTCAGCCGTGACCACCTCATGTGTGGCCAAATTGTGGCCACTTGCTACTGCCGTGTAATAATTTGCTCCACACATGCTCAATACAAACAAAACTGATATCATCTATGTGGTTTTGCCATACATTCCAAAGGCTCCGATGCATATATATATAGCATAAAGTAAAGTCATACCATTCATAGTGATTACTTGACAGCCACAGTGATAAAAAAGTTCCAAAGCATTACAATATTAGGTAATATTTAGGTAATCATGAACTTCTTGCCATACATTCCAAAGGCTCCGAATGCATATATTTAGGTTCCGAAGCATTACAATAACCATAATAATAAAGGTAGGCACGCCACTAATATTAGGTAATATTTAGGTAATCATGAACTTCTTGTTTATCCAGCTCCACTCCAACTCCGCATCAACTCCCAATATAAGTGATGAAATCTGATAAGCAATAAGCTGCAAAAAAAAACAATAGACATAGTCAAAATTAGTATATACATAAACCCACACATTTGTATATACATAAACAATAGACATAGTTAAAAATTATCACTTATAGACAATAAGGTTAGTATATAAATAAACCCACACATTTGTACCTAATTAATTTGAGTTCCCAAACTTGTGCCAAATATGTTCAATTAAATCTGATTGAAGTTGTTTGTAAGTGTCACGATCATGAATAATGGCATTTCTTTGTAGCACTTCTTCCATCTCCGGGTTTTGTCCATGAGTGATTGTAGGTGCTTCAACAGTTGACGTGCTTGCTTCCTCGTTCAAATCAAGAGGAACTTGCTCTATATCCTTCTCATCTTCAATTATCATGTTGTGGAGGATTATACAGGCAAGCATGATATTCCCAAGATCCCCTTGCTCGTATAGACGTGCTGGTCGACGCAAAATAGAAAAGCGAGATTGCAAAATACCAAAGGCAAGATCTACTCAAAGAGTTTAGCAAATACCTTAATTAACAGCAAGTAGTTTAGCAAGTTTAGCAAATACCTTAATACAAAAGTACAGAACCTTTTGACAAGATGCTACAGAACTGAGTAATGGAGTACAGAAGCATGGAGTATCTTGCATTTTCTCTCTAAAGAGTAAAAATCAGCAAAACTGAGACAACTCAGATCTACTCAAAGACAAGGATAATGGTTCAGAACTAATTGTCAATACACTCATCGATGCAGCCATGCTTGCATTGTGCCTCACAGCCTCAGTAAGGAGAATAATGCTCTCGGAACATATGTAGAACAGTACTCTATCCCAGCCTGATAGGATGATTATTCTACACCATATTGGTCTTTTTTTTCTCATTTTAATACAAGATAGGGCTTTTGTTGAACAATTGTTAGTAGAAAAAAGGTAATTTGCTAGCCAGTAAACTATGGTCCAAACATCAAGTTCTTTACATGGGCCATCAAAGAATTACTGAACATTTCTTCTTATGGAGAACATTGCTATGATTACTTTGCTTTAAGCGGGAACTGTAAATACCTTAATTAGAACTTTAAGCAGTTTCACATGATCTAGAACTGAATTATAAAAAACAGCATGCAGTTTAGCAAATACCTTAATTATCTTTAGCAAATAAGGCCAACCTCATACTCTCCAGTGCTTTCTCCCTCTCAGCCAAAGCATGTGCACTCAGACTGCTTGCAGGTGCTAACAGTAACTCTTTATAAGTGTCTAGCATTTTACACTTGAGTTGTTCTTGTGCTGCCTTATGAGTAAGCTTGGTGGCTTCAACCTTACTATTTGCCAAATTTTGTTGCACCTCTGACATCTTCTCACGGTCCTTCCTAGCCATTGTGCTTACTTCAATGAACTTGTCTAACTTCTCACTAATAGCTGAATAAGCCTCCGGTGCCTTCCTTTTCCCATAGCGCTCATCCTTGGCCCTCTTATGCCCCATAGGACGAATGTTAGGATTATCTTCCAAATTCACCACTTGAGCTGGCTTAGTAGTTGCACCCTTGTCCTTGTCCTTGTCCATTTTGTTGACATATGCAGACCACTTCCTTTCATCTCGTACAACCTTCCATATATGCTTCAGCATGAAATCTTTACCACTATGTTCAGAGGCATACATCTTGTCAGCAAGATCCATCAATTGGTCATCACTCATCCCACTTCTGTACACTCTAGTGGTTTTTACCCAACAACCATGGAACTCACTGACTAGTTTCTTAACACGATCCCAACGGATTTTCAGTTGGTTCCGGTTTCTCCTGCGGCAACTCTCTGTGGTTTTGTTATATTCTTCAGTAACATCCGCCCAATATTGATCTGACTTCCTGTCATTTCCATCAACCGGGTCCTTTGAGTTATGCAACCAAGCAGCGGCCTACATTTAGAAAACAGCAGCTCAATGTTTACAACCAAGCAGATTTTTTCCTATAGTCCAGGCTCAAAGTTTACAAAGTAAGAAAGGTGGCTTACCAATCTAGCGTCTTCAGCTTTCGTCCAGGTCAATCGCTTGTCGGTCCTAGCATATTGGAGGGTTTCATCCGCATCAACATCGATTGTTTCTTTGTCTTCTGCATTTACATCATGCACTGAATTGCTTCCACCTGACGGGGTTCCTTTAGGACTTGGACTATTATTTTCATTAGGATGGTTAGCAAATTGGTTTGACTGCAGAAAATTGGTAAACCCACCTGGTGGGTACATCCTGAAAATAGGAAAAAAAGATGTTCAGTGCAAATATTGTGCTACAGTTATGTGGAGCTAGCAAAAAAATGACAGCTCTGTGCTAAACCATAAGGTACTTGTTGAATATCGATTACAAGACCAAACTAGTAGGCAATTTTTCTTCAATCAGAACCGGTAGACCATTCTTTTCAGACTGTTGTTTTCAGAACCAATTGACAGACTAGTACACTAAACTAGTAGACTATTATTTACTAGTGCGATTATTTTCAGAACCAATTCACAGAGATAACTTGTTAGGCAATACGAAAATCTGAAGATTACAAGACCATACCCTTCAGTAGGAGATGATGCTGTCCACCATGCAGGAAAACCGGCGACTTGAACACTAGTTGCAGCATCACCGGCGGCCGGAGCAGAGGTTGCAGCACCATGGGCGGCAGGAGAACCGGTGCCTCGCCTGGAACCGGTGACTCGATCCATTCTCTGAGAGATTGGGGATGGATTTTGGTTCATGAGTGTTGGGGTGGAAATCGATTAGAGGAGGGGCCGTTGCGCTGCAGATTAGGGAGGGGATTTGGATGAGGGCGCGAGAGAGGGAGATGAGGGTGCCGGTGATGTCTTTGGTGTCGCGGCAGAGGGGGCACCAGAGAGGAGGGAGGCAGGACGGCGTGAGAGGGGCGCGGCCGCGAGAGGGGCGCGGGAGCGCTCGCGGGAGGAGCCAAGCAGGAGCGCGCGCGGGAGGGGAGGAACCAGGGCACCAGAGGAGGGAGGCGGGACGGCGCGAGAGGGGCGCGGGCGCGGGCGCTAGAGGGGCGCGGGAGGGGAGGATCCAGGGCACCAGAGGGGAGGGAGGCGGGACGGCGCGAGAGGGGCGCGGGCGCCAGAGGGGCGCGGGAGCGCGCGCGGGAGAAGCGAAGCAGGAGCGCGCGCGGGAGGGGAGGAAGCGGAGCGCGCGAGGAGGAAAACTTGGCAGCGGCGCAAGGGATCCGGGGGAGCGAAGGAAGAAACGAGGTGAGTCTCCCCAATGCCAGTTCGGGGGTTTCTTAGCGCATCGGTACAGGAGAAGACTTCGTTTCCTCCTCAAGAAACGGTTTCTCTCTTTTTTCTTCTCACTCCACAATAAATCTACTGCCACATCATCAAATTGCTTAGTTGGCAAGGTAATTAATATATATAGAAACTACAATAAATATACCATTGGGACTGCTCTAAGTTAAACTTGAGCCTAAGCTCAGACTTATCAACTAAGGTTTGGTCAAGCTGATCATACTCCCTTAAGCTTGACTGGCCCTAGTTGTGAGCACCGCTGAGCTGACTCCACAGCCGTCTACGTCAGGGCCGTGCATGCGCTGTGCAAGCGCAACCGGCCGGGCTCCCCCGGTGCCGGCCTCCGCGCGTCTCCCTCTCCGCCTCCATCTAGGTCTGGGCAAAATACCCGCTACCCGTTACCCGTACCCGAATTACCCGGATCCAAACCCGAGGTACCCGATCCCAAATTCGGATAGCGATTCTGATTACCCGAAATTAGTTTGGGTAGTTCGGGTAATATCCCCCGGTACCCGAACTACCCGAATTACCCGAATTGTCTGTAAATTACCCAAATTGTCGGGAAATTGTCTGTAAATTACCCGAATTGTCTGTAAATTACCCGAATTGTCGGGAAATTAGCTAGTTTTCTGTAAATTCGGGTATATCGGGTATACCCGAACCCGAACCCGAATTATCGGGTACCCGAAATTGCGGGTAGTGTTTTTTTGGGCTAATATCGGGTAGCAGTTTTCATTACCCGAATTTCAAATTATCCAAACTACCCGACCCGAAAAATTCGGGTAACCCGAACGCCCAGGCCTACCTCCATCCATCCGCGCCCGTGCGGCCTGACGCTCGTGTAGATAATAAACGTCGGCCTACCTCGGCCGAGGAGAAACCGTTGGTTCCCCCTGGGCCGCGCCGCTTAATTCGTACCTCTGCCAATCCGGCACGCGGCAAGCTGCGCTCGCCATCCCTGCAGTTTCTCGGCTGCGTTGGTTTCCCGGCTTTCTAGCTACAGCTTGTAGTGACGGGTGGGCCGCACAGATGAAAGTTACATCTGCCTCAGCACGTCACACTGCAGGTCTGTGTTGAGCGAAAGTTGGACCCAATTTTGTGATGATAACTAAAACAGTAGTCACCAGTGGAGGCGTGGAGCAGTAGGTGTCCTATTATCCTGTTTGAAACACAAGAATTACATAAAAACAGTTCAATTTCTACACAAATGTAGATAAAATCCTGCGATCCAAACATGGCCTATTTGGTTTCAAGAAAACTAGATTAGTGGGAATCTTACGATTCCTGGTCCTAACAGTAGAATGACATAGCAGGGAATATGACATTCCTATGTTTGGTACAGATGGTTAAGATAACAGAGCATTCCTAGGAATATTGGATTAAGTTGTTTCGGGGTGTAACATCAGAATCTATTGTTGAGAGAAAACTTTCAACGTAAATGCATATTGCGCACGATGCTTCGCATGCTCGCCACCGGCGATAGATGCGTCGCATGCCTGGCAATACATGTAGTACATTATTCTGCCATGCATAGATATAGATTGGACTGAAATAACGTTCAGAAAGCAACAAGCTGGAGATTGCATTAAAATAACGTTAATAAGACTTCCAAGAAATAAATTTTAATAAGAACAAATTCATGAAACAAAAACTTGAAGTTTGTCCATGGCCACTCAAGGCTTTTCAGCAGTACAATAAATAAATAAAAATTCTAAGGGATAGACTATTGCACAGGCGACTAAAATTTTTTTATCTTTCATCACCTAAAGTTGCACTTTCAATCACCTGAAGTTGCACATATATTTTTTGGAGGGGGGCTGCAATTTTAGTTGATTGAGAGTGCAATTTCAGGTCACCTGAAGTTGCACTCTGAATCACCTAAAGTTGCAGCTGTTTTTTTAGGGGGGCTGCAATTTTAGTTCATTGAGAGTGCAATTTCAGGTGACTGAAACATAAAAAAATTTCAGTCGCCTGTGCAATAGCAAAACTGAAATTCTAAATAGTTCCTCAAGTTTAAACATCAATTGGATTATTGTACATCCAATATTTATTAAATATAGCCAATCCTCTAATTATAGTTTATTCAAAAATATAAAGAATAACTAACTGTCACTACTATAGAGATGGTCATATTAGACATATCATCACAGACGGTTCCCCGAATCCATCAGTGTTGCAATTATCACAGACGATTTTACATGTGTGACCGTCTATGTTAGTAGCGATAGATAGAACTGTCTGTGATATATAATTATCACAGACGGTTCGTATTAAGAACCATCTGTGAATTATCATAAACGGTTCTAATAAAGAACCATCCATGAAATCTACTATTATCACAAACGGTTTGTGGTTGGAAGTGTCTGTGATATGTCATATTATTAAATATCTTGCAAGACCAGTCTTGACATATCTGTCTGCTCTACATTGCACTGCTTTGAAGGAGGCGGACGGTTTTGGAGAGTTTGATGAGAGCATACCGTAGATTTGCATGTGTGCTTGTAGATCGATTTGATATATATATATATATATATATATATATATATATATATATATATATATATATATATATATATATATATATAGCTTTATGAATAGTGCATAGCTAGCTACATTAGATGGACAATTTAAGGTGAATGACAATTATGTGTAAATATTAAGCTAGCTAGCTATAGGAGTATTAATCTAATTTGATACTAATTTGTTACATGCGTAGTGTAGATGGCCCGAAACTGGATGTACATTGAGAACTACGTAAATAAAGAATACATTGATGACGTGTTTGCTTTTAGAAGAGCGGCCGAGTATGATATGTTGAAGAAGATGATGGAATATATATAGTATCTATGAATTGATTGCGATAATCTGAAAATGTTTACTTACTTAGTGCAGATCAAAACTTATTTGATTTGAAGGGGTTTCAAAATAGGGTATACATATTGGACTAGTCACGGTGAATAGAAAGCTATACAGGAAGATAGTTATAATATCATCGAGGGAGACAACGATATACTATATGTGAACTGTGTTTTCGATGAGGATGGGTCATACAATGATAATCTAGATCAGATGTTACGTGATGCATAAGGAAACTATAGCGAGAGAAAGTTTAGTAAATCAAGGGCTTGATGGATGACTCAGAGAAACCTTTATTCCTAGACTGTAAGCTGCAATACATAAGGTTGTCATCTGTTCTTGAACTGCTAAAATTGAAGGCAAGAAATGGTTTGTCCGATAAGAGTTTCACGGCGTTGTTGGGTCTCCTAGCGAACATCCTTCCAGAGTAAAACGTGTTACTGAGAACTACCTGCAAAGCCAAGAAGATTTTTTGTCCTTGGGAATGGAAGTAGAAAGAATATATGCATGTCTGAATGATTGTATCCTCTACCGTAATGAGTATGCAGACTTACATGTTTGTCCGATGTGCAAAGCATCCCGATACAAGCGTAAGAATGACTCCGATGATGGTGAGGGCATCGAGGTGAAGCAAGGGCCTCCTGTTAAGGTGTCGTGGTATCTGTCTGTAATTCCCCGTTTGAAGTGTAGAGGAATATCGATAAGATATTCATAGACTTTGGTGCAAAACTGAGGAATATAAGATTTGTGTTGAGTACGGATGGAATGAATCATTTCGGTAATATGAGCAGCCGATATATCACATGGCCCGTGAATATATGCATGTACAACCTTCCTCCTTGGTTGTGTATGAAGTAGAAGTACATTTTCATGTCACTACTTATCCAAGGGCCGAAGCAACCTAGGAATGATATTGATGTGTATCTAGCACTATTACTAACAGATCTTGTGGCACTGTAAAACGAAGGGGTACAGGTATGGAATATGGACAAACAAGAGAGCTTGACTCTGTGCGCTATGTTGTTCTGCACCACCAGTGATTTTTCTGTCCTTAATAACCTATCAGGGTTGAGTACAAAAGGAGCCAAAGCCTATCTGCACTACTTGAATTATACCAAGAGTGTGTGGTTAAACAACTCATGTCAAACTATATACATATGTCACCGTAGGTTCCTCCCAAGGTATCACCCGTATCGCAAGATGAAGAAACAATTTGATAAAAAAAGAGAATTGCTGAGCTCCAAGGCCTTTTAAGCTGGAAAAAGGTCTACGATATGGTTCAGGATATTGATGTTGTACTTGAAAAGGGATGTAAGTTGAGGACCCATTAGAAGAATATGTGGAAGAAGAGATTAATACTTTAGGACTTGCCTTATTGGGAGCACTTTGAAGTTCGCAGTTGCATCGACATTAAGCATATGGAGAAGAATATATGTGATAGCTTGATTGGTCTCTTACTAAACATTCATGACAAAACAAAGGATGTGTCACACATGGCGTGACATGTTGCTGTGAACATCAAGACTGAATTAGCACCGATAGAGACCAATAAAGGCAAGACATACCTTGCCCCAACTTGCTACACTTTGTCTGAGGTCGAAAGAATTGAACTATGCTAGTGCTTGTATGGTATGAAAGTTACGTCTGGTTACTCTACCAGCTTGAAGAAATCTGTTTACATGGAAGATTTAAAATTAATTATCATGAAGTCTCATAATTGTTATGTACTAATGACATAGTTGCTTCTTGTTGCAATTAGAAGTGTTTTACTAAACAAAGTTTGAGTGACAAGAATGAGGCTATATTATTTTTTTTAACAAAAAGGCATCCTACATCAAAAAGTATATAATGAAGAGATTACTTGCTCAGAGCAACAAGGACTATATTATGGCACCTAACATGAATTTAGGTTTAATGCCTATGGTGATATACATGAGTAGGTTGTACTAGATTCTGATTGTGATTGTACCAAAGTGGAGAAAGATAATATACCTTGATTCCCTACTCGAGAAAGACCACGACTTCACCCGTGCACAATAAATAATTGACAGGTAAACTCATTTCCTCCATACATAACTCTATTTTAGTCTTCCCTTCATTTGCAATGGTTAAGGCTAACTTTTTGGAATCATATGGGTCATTCAGCATTTACGTTGCAAAGGGAGAGAGACACAAGGAATCCAGCACCACACTGTGATATAGGACATGATTTTTGGTACCCGCTATAACACAACAATCCTATATTATATTTTGTAATAATGCCTCTAGAATTGACTGTACCTATATTTGTGATTCTATTTTTGCAGTACCACCAGTAGCTATAGGGAAACGTATGTGCATTCTACGTTTGCCACCATATCCAGGAGATCATGAGCACTAAAGTTGAATGATCCAGAGGTTTGCCAATCTGGCAATAATTATTTTGTGATTATATATATATATATATATATATATATGTGTGTGTGTGTGTGTGTGTCTATGCTTATGATTTACTCCTCTCCTAGCGATAGGGATGAGAATTGACTCAAGTATATTCGATCTTAATGAACTCTCCAAAGTTCGAGGACAGCTCTCCACCTTCTTGATGGTAGAGGTCATTCACCTGAAGGGAGAGTTCAACCTCGGTGACAACAATTAATGGATATTCAAACATTTTATTCAATTGTAATTCATTCAATTATACTTCGTCAAACAATTTATTCAATTGTAAATAATTCATTCAATTGTACTTCATTCAACTATAATTCATTTGCGTGATCTGTGTAATGATTATCGTGTGCTATAAGATATGCAATTACCTGTGATTTGCTTGCTTGTTTTCAGAGGACATGGCTAGCATTTCTTAATGCTAGCTGAAAAATAGAAAATATTTTAGCTATTCAAAGAGCTATCACAAATGGTTATGATTAAGAACCGTCTATGATATCTGACATATCATAGATGGTTATTTTAAAAAATTGTCTATGTTGTGACTTATCACGGATGGTTTAAGAGACATTTGTGATAACCACCTATTATCACAGACACAATAAATCAGATGGTTTGGAAACCGTTTTTGATGAGGGTTTAGAACTATCTGTGATGACCTTTTGTGTGGTAATGTGTTCAACTTGGACTCAAACCATATGATACCATCGATGGCCATCTGAATATAAAACTATCTGTACTCCTCCCGAAGAGAGAACAAGTAACTTGTCTTGTTGGTCTCAGCACAAATAACGACACCAACCCTCATGCGATCCTCAAATGGAATGGACTCAAATTTGTGCAATTCTTTGAATAACTTTTTCTTTTTGGCTACATCATCTTGGATGAATTGAAAACAACTAGCTAACTTGGCAACATTATCATTAGCACTGGCTAACATTGCCTGCATAGAAAGCATACATGGACTGACTGAGTCTATAGGATAGTAGTACTAGTTCTTCTTCTCTTGGACCCTCGAGGATCATCTGCTCCCTCATTTCTTGGTTGGGATTATGGTATAGTTCGCATATTCTGTTGGCTCTTAGTTGAACTATTGCCAGGGCTCTGTTCATCCATAACAGTGTTCATGTCTTCAGGATTATCATCATTTGCATTTATTTACTCCTCTATAATTCTTTTGACCGCATCTGCTAGAGATTTAGAATCTTCTCCAACATATTCTTTCCCAAAAACAACTAAGACTTCTTCTAAAAATAGAAAAGGTTTGTTCCATAAGCCTTTTGAAGTTAGATGGCTCTACATATTAATTTTGAAATAATCAATCACAAATGTAGTACCTCTTATAAGCAAAAATTGTTTATGTTTTCATACCTTCATCCAATTATCATATATATCTTTCTCACACACAACATATTTATTCTTTTCCTTCCAACCAAAACTACTAGCACTAGGTCCAACATCTCAGTAATTGCATGAAACTAATGCTTTAGTGCATTTAATCTTCATTCAATATGTGGATTTCCTTTGAGCTCACAGTTTAGAATTCTTTTGTGTAACCATTTTTCTAACTAAGCAAGATATCCAGTATGAAAGCCATTTTCAACCTTCCAACTCCCCTCTTGGACCAACCGTAGCAAGCAATGCACTAAATGTTCATCTTCTTCATTACTCCATTAATGCTTTGGGTTTTTGTTCATTCATAGAGCTTGTGTGCCAATGGATCTCCCATCTATGTTATGCCATTGTATAGTAAATATAAAACAGAGTAATGTCAGATCCCGGAGCAAAAACTCCGAAACTCTCTGTGTTAATCGCACTAGTCTAGGATCAGCTAGTACACATAGTAATAACGGGGATACATATCAAGCACAATGACAAACTTTATTTAACTGAATATGAGCCTGATGGCTAGAGTTTATATCAATGGTCTATAAACCAAAATTAGATATAAGCAGCAAAAGATAAAACTGAAGCGGAAGAAGCCCACTAAGCCTGCCCACAGGCAAACGATAGTAAGACGCGACCTACTCATCCTGATCCTCACCGAAGTTGAAGACATCCTCTGGAAAAGGTGAATTGAGCAACATGAGCACATAAAGTACTCCACAAGTTACACCAGGAGGTTTAACAGAGTTAATGCATGCATAAGGATTGACAAAGGAAGGCATAGTACAGTTAATTGAGCATAAAAAGAAATTTGAAGTAAATACTGTAAGTGGATTCAAAAGCTAAATTTGATACAATAGATAGAAACAAGATTTTAACAAAATAATATCATTAGTGCAGGCTCTGACCAAACACCAACCAATCCATGGGCATCCCACCCGGACCATCTTTCCTCAAACTGATCTCATATGGATTCCATCCATCCATAAACATTTTGTAAAACCATTTTGAAAACAAAGTCTAATCCATGAAAAACTTTACTTAGCTTGCCCATGACCATGGACACGGCTATCCAAGTTAGATTATACACTTTGTAGAGATTGTACAGCTTTACCCACAAGACGTGATCATCCCATATTGCTACCAGATAAACACACTTCCTTTGGTGTGTAGCGAGGAGATCATGACAAGGCTTTTACAATGCAAAGCCTTCAACCTGGCCAAGGCAACACTGAGGTTGCACCACAACTTGAATCCACAAGTTGGAGGCCCCTCTTGAGTCGAGTGAGACTTCTCATGGCCTACACCACGCTCACTTTCAACCTACAGTGAGACTCAGGTTGGGACCAGCAAATTAGTCAGCCAGGATTGTCCCATACCAGCCTTGTGGTAGTACAAAAAGGGCTTTATAGCAGTAGCTCATAGACCGGTCCTTAACTGACTTAGGCACCAGCCACATATCTCTTGTGCCTGGCAATCAGCATTGTGTCACCAAACAACAATGCATGCCTCCCACCACCTAACCATTTGCCTAAGTCTAAACCAAGTTTTTATATTTTGTTTTGAAATAACTCATAGACTTACTTGACTCACCAAAATCAAGAGTACATTTCAAAAGCTTATCATTTTATGTGGAAAAGGTTATCCTAAAATAAAAATTATGTCTAAGCAGGTCTAAGCATTTGATACAAAATTCCTCTAGTCCATACTAGTGTATTAACTAGAGTTTTATCTAGGATTGACGTTGTTGACATGGTCGAACCAACATGGTCGACACCTATGTGGTTGAGGATCTGTGTGGTCGAGGATCTACATGGTTGAAACAACATGGTCAAACCAGCGTGGTCGACGACCTGTGTGGTCGAGGATCTACATGGTCAAAACATCATGGTTGAACCAACGAGGTCGAACCGACGTGGTCGAACAAGCATGGTCAAAGATCTGTGTTGTCGAGAATCTACGTGGTCGAAGTCTAACATGGTCAGAGACCTGTGTGATCAAAAACAGCGTGGTCGGAGACCTATGTAGTCGAATACCAGTGTAGTCAACGATCGGTAGTACCGACTCTGTATGAGCTGTTTGACCTGCTTGTGGTACTATGGACTCTGTGTGAGCGGTACAACCAGAGTTACGGTATGACCGCTTGTGTAGAGGTATGTTTTCCAGAGAGACACTTCGTAGGAATCTTCTCCCCGGTGAGAATGGTAGTGCCGAGGTTTGGAGCGATACTACCGCTGAGCGGTAGTACCGGCTAGTGGTCAGCGGTACTACCGATTTCATTCTGTAACGGCTAGTTTTTCAACTATTATAAAAGGGAGTGATAGTACCGGCCATATAACGGCGGTACTATAGGTTTTGCTGATTTCTGTCCCCAACGGCTAGTTTTCGTGGTGTGGGCTATAAATACCCTCTTGGTTGGGTGACAAACTTTTGGTACTCCATTTCATTCTCTTAAGCTAGTGTGTGCTTTTTCTTTTAATTGTGCATATGTTGCATCTTATGAGCAAGGAAAAAAGACTCTAGATTGCATTTGTTGCATCTAGAGGTGGATTTCTTATCCACTTGACCTTGTGCATTCGTTGCACGTGATGAGAGTCAAGCAAAGTGCTTGACTTATTACTCTTGGAGGTTGTTGATTTCTAAATGGTTTTGGAGGCGTTGTGTGCAGTGATCTTCTCAAAGAAAGTTGTAAGGAGACCCAGCAAGTTGTGAAGGTTAGAGCTCATCAACCCGGAGCGGGAAAGAGCTACCACTAGTGGACAGAGGTATTTGGCTTAATTCCTAGAGCCAGTCTAATCAGTTTGGGCTTACCTCAAATGGAGTAGGGGAGACCGGCAAGTATTCAAACACCACGGTAAAAAGAAACTATGTCATTATGGTTTAATTTCGTGTGCTCAATTTACATTCAAGTAATTTATATTCATATAATTAAATTGATTGCTCTTGTCATAGACTTAGGCTGTTGGTGCGATTAGTTAAACCTAGTTGATTTAGGATAATTGATTTTCGCTTTCGTATTATGAACTTGATTTTAACCAAATAAATTAGAAAAATTTTAAACCATGTATTTACCCTGGCCTCCTCGATCTTACACCATGTTCTTTTTAGGATTCCAGAACATCTTTCGATGACATTACGTGTAGAAGAGTCCTTGTAATTAATAACCTCTTGGGGTGTTTCTGGATGACGTCCAGATCTCCACTCACTAAGATGGTAACATTGGCCTCTATAAGGTGTAAGAAGTCCCTCTCCATTTGGATATCCCGTGTCACAAAGATAATAGTATCCTATAAGTTCTGAATACCGTAGAACTAACCTTTAATATTAAAAAATATCAATAAGTTTTCCATACCAATGTCATAACTCAAGGTAGAGGTAGATCCACTGCTTGGCGACCTTCGTATACCATTACCGTTGCCTGAGATGATTCCAACCAGCAATTCCTAGGCAAGCCGCATTGTGTGCTATGCTTCGTCTTCGATGGGCCAAGCCCTTGCGTCTAGGCCTTGATGGCCCGCCTTGTATCACCCAGCCGGCTAGACCATCTGCTTAGGCTCCTAAGATTTGCTGGCTCCGCTACTATCTCAAGGGATCCTTACTCATTCTTTCTAGATATAGCATCAAGTACTCTAGAATTTGTCATTGAACTCTCCCATCCTGGAAGGATGTAAATGAATGGGCTATCCTGTGAACTAACTCCTAGCACATTTGTAGACATATTGTCTTTCCATGTGTGATATCTAGACTTATCAATATCATGAACGTAAACATCTATATACATTCCATCAACAGCACGAAGATAGTTCTGTTATCAAGATAATATTTTCAAAATTAGACACATCGGGAGATTGAGGATTATTCATTTTACAATGTGTATTATCGATAGTTTTACCTCAAACCATTTCTATTTTTGGTCGGATGAGTTTGCAGGAACTGGTTCGGGTTTCTTCAACACAACTTCATGACGACGCAAATGGCAGCCAAGACTATGCCAAAGTTTCTACTAATTGTCTCTCCAGATCTAGCAAGCTACCTATTTATGACTGTTTTTTTACATTATATGCTATAATATGCAAAAAAAAAAAAACTTGCTACCATATCCTCTACCAATGAATTCTTTGTTCCTTCTAGGCTACCAGTTGTAGATAGAAACACTACTACAGAAAGCCTAATAGTAGACGGCCAATCACAGACGGTTTGACAAAACCGTCTGTGACTAACACTAACACAGACGGTTTTAATTTGGACACCGTCTGCGTTGGTGGCGTCGGAGAAAACGAGTATCACAGACGGTTCTTAACTATGAACCGTCTGTGATAATTTAGTATCACAGACAGTCTGTATTAAAAACCGTCTGTGATGATCCCAGATTATCACAGATGGTTTTTAATTAAAAACCGTCTATGATAAGCTGGTTATCACAGACAAACGGTATTTAATAAAAAAACCGTCTGTGATAATGGCAGTAGGCATTTATTGCGCTGCTCAAACCGCATCTGTCTTCATTTCGATCCAGATCTAGCTGGTGCTTTACTCTTTCGCGCAGGAGGCAAGCTTGGCGATTTCAGGCCACTTAATTTGGTGGGAGGAGGCAGATATTGAGCTTTAAAGATTTTATACTTTCCTGGTTGCTCTAGATATGGTTAGTAATGAATTTTATTTTTTCCTTGCATGCATTACAATTTAGATATAAGTAAGTGGTGAGTGTTATTAATTGAAGATGGTTTGCAAAATTGTTGGTTATATAATAGCTGTTGTGTTTATAATATGAATTGAGCTAGCAAATTAAGCCTCAATATAATACATGTGGCCGGTATACATGTAGTAATAATTAGTTAATTTAATTTTTAATACTAAGTTGTTATATATGTACGTAACGTAGGACCGAAGTTGGATGTATGCCACGAGCCGTGTGAGTGAAGAGTACATTAATGGCGTGTCTGCTTTTAGAAGAGCTACCGAGGAGGATATGTTGAATAAGGGGGTGGAATATATGTACTGTCCATGCACTGACTGCGAGAATTTAAAGATGTTTAAGAACCGAGGGCAAATTGAAGCGCACTTGATTCGGAGGGGTTTCAAAAAGGGTTATATGTGTTGGACCAGTCATGGTGAAGTGAATGATCAAATGCCGTCGGATGACATTGCCGGTGAAGTGAATGATATGCCGCCGGATGACATCGCCGATAAGTGAATGACATGCCGCCGGCTGATGTCGATTGTGGTTCGGATTCGGATAGGTTGCACGATGATAATCTGGATCAGATGCTTCGCGATGTAGAAGAGAACTATGATGAGAGAGAGTATGTTAAATTCCGAGGCTTGATGGAGGACTCGGAGAAACCTTTGTACACGTGCTGCAAGTACACGAGGTTGTCGGCTGTGCTTGAACTCTTGAAATTGAAGGCAAACAATGGCTGGTCCGACAAAAGTTTCACGGCGCTGCTAGGTCTTTTAGCGGGCATGCTTCCCGAGGGAAATGAGTTGCCTAAAACCACGTATAAAGCCAAGAAGGTTCTTTGTCCGCTGGGAATGGAAGTAGAAACAATACATGCATGTCCGAACGACTGTATCCTCTACCGTAAAGAGTATGCAAACATGCATGTATGTCCGGTGTGCAACGCACCCCGATACAAACGTAACAATCAATCAGATGATGGCGAGGGAATAGAGGCGAAGAAAGGACCTCCTGCTAAGGTGGCATGGTATTTTCCTATAATTCCCCGTTTGAAAAGGTTTTTTTGCAAATCCAAAGGAGGCAAAAATGCTGCGTTGGAACTCAGAGGAGCGCAAAAAGGATGGAATGCTAAGACACCTTGCTGATTCCGCGCAGTGGAGAAACATCGATAGGAGTTTTGCAGAGTTCGGTGCAGAACCAAGGAATATAAGGTTTGGACTGAGTACAGATGGAATGAATCCTTTCAGTAGCATGAGCAGCCGACATAGCACATGGCCCGTGACTCTCTGCATCTATAACCTTCCTCCTTGGTTGTGTATGAAGCGAAAGTACATTTTGCTATCGATACTTATCCAAGGGCCAAAACAACCTGGGAATGATATCGATGTGTTCCTAGCACCGTTGGTGGAAGATCTAAAAGTATTGTGGAACGAAGGGGTACAAGTATGAGATGCATACAAACGAGAGAACTTCACTCTGCGCTCCTTATTGTTCTGCACCATAAATGATTATCCTGCCCTTGGTAACCTATCGGGCCATAGTACAAAAGGTGCCAAAGCTTGTACTCTCTGTTTAGATAGTACCGAGAGTGTGTGGTTGAGACACTCACGCAAAACCGTCTACATGCATCACCGCCGGTTCCTTCGGAGGGCTCACCCATACCGCAAGATGAAGAAACAATTTGACGGAGAGAAGGAAGACGGTTCAGCTCCAAGGCATTTAAGGGGACACGAGGTTTATGATATGGTTAAGGATTTAGATGTTGTCCTCGGAAAGGGACGTAAATTGAGGGCTCATGAGAAGAACACCTGGAAGAAGAGATCAATATTTTGGGACTTACCTTATTGGGAGTACCTAGATGTTCGACACTGCATCGACGTCATGCACGTAGAAAAGAATGTGTGCGACAGCTTGATTGGTCTCTTGCTGAACATTCGTGATAAAACAAAGGACGACGTCAACGCACGGCTTGACTTGGCTGATATGGATATTAGGCTTGAGTTAGCACCGACATGCACTGATAATGGACGAACGTACCTTCCCCTGCGTGTTACACTCTGTCCAAGGCTGAGAAAACAGAACTGTGCCAGTGCTTGCATGGTGTCAAAGTTCCGTCTGGTTACTCCGGCAACGTGAAGAAACTTGTTTCGACGCAAGATTTGAAGTTAAATGGCATGAAGTATCATGATTGTCATGTGCTGATGACATAGATGCTCCCTATTGCAATTAGAAATATTTTGCCGATCAAAGTCCGAGAGACAATCACGAGGCTATGTTATTTCTTTAACACGATTGCTCAGAAGGTCATCGATCCCGAAGGACTAGATGCTCTACAGGACGAGGTGGTGATGACTCTATGTCATCTTGAAATGTATTTCCCTCCTTTGTTTTTCGATATCATGGTCCATCTCATTGTTCACGTTGTGTGGGAGATAAAAATGTGCGGGCCCGTATTCCTACGTAGCATGTACCCATTTGAGAGGTTCATGGGAATTCTCAAGTCCTACGTACGGAATCGATCTCAGCCGGAGGGCAGCATCGTCGAAGGTTATGCAAGCGAAGAGGTCATTGAGTTTTGTGTCGATTATATGGCTCAGACTCAACCGATAGGTGTGCCTCAATCTCGTCATGAAGGGAGGCTGAAGGGTATTGGAACTATCTGAAGGAAAGCAATCACTGCAGATATTGACACGTATACTCAAGCCCATTTCACGGTCTTGCAACACATGACTGAAGTGCTGCCTTATGTCGACCAGCACACGGATATGCTTCGGCAACAGAATCCGGAGCAGCCGCATGTTTGGATCATGAGGCAACACAACAGTCGGTTCAACCAATGGTTGAAGGAGCAAATCGCTAGGAGCTCGCCAAGTGAGATGCTGACATGGTTGGCAAAAGGGCCAACATTTACAGTTGTGACATGGCAAGGATATGACATAAATGGTACACATTCTATACGCAGTCTCAGGATGTAAAGAGCACTAACCAGAACAGCTGTGTCCGCATAGATGCGTTCAGTACCGATGGGTCGAGAAACTCATACTATGGGTTCATAGAAGAGATTTGGGAGCTCGACTACGTGCATTTCAAGATCCCCTTATTTCGCTGCCGTTGGGTGCATCTCCCACAGGTGTAGGTTGACAAGTACGGTGTCACTACCGTGGACCTCCAACGTGTCGGGTACAAAGACGAACCATTCGTACTCGCCAACCAAGTTGTTCAAGTTTTCTATGTAACCGACCCGGCAAATAAGAAACGCCATGTAGTTCTTCATGGAAAAAGGAGAATTGTTGGAGTAGAGAATGTAGTGGACGAGGAAGAATACAATCAATTTGATGAGTTACCTCCTTTTGGAAAAGGCATAAGGGTCGACGACGTCGAACAACGTGACAAAACTAGTTATGTACGCATTGATCATCATGAAGGGCTAATTTTTAAGGGAAATAAGCAAGTAGAATGAGAATGTGCGACATATATGTATATAACAATATGCATGTGTGTGATGTATTTCTGAATTTACATTTATGTATACAACAATATGCATGTGTGTGATGTATTTCCGAATTTACATTTATGTATATGTGAAAATGTGTGAAGAAATACATTGTGTATATGTGAATTTGCATTTATGCTGGTTGGTGTTGTATATGAATGCAGCTGGTTAATTTGTATTGTGTATATGAATGCGCAGCAGCTGGTTGGTGTTGTCTTAATTACTACAGTCAGGGGAGGCTTATCACAGACGGTTCTAAAGTAAGAACCGTCTGTGATATCAATATCACAGACGGTTCTTACTTTAGAACCGTCTGTAATAAACCTCCTACATATACCCCCTGGCTAGGGTTTTCCACGTATCCTGCAGTTACTAAATCTCGCCGCCTCCTCGCTCCTCCGTCGCCTCCCCCGAGCCCGTCGCCTCCCCGAGCCCGTCGCCGCCTCCCCGACTGCGTCATCGCCTCCTCGAGCCCGTCGCCGCCTCCCCGAGCCCGTCGCCTCCCCCGAGCGTGTCGCCGCCTCCCCGAGCTGCCTCCCCCGAGCCCGTCGCCTCCCGTTGATGACGGGAAAATGGGCGTGAACCCGCGTCCGCGTCATTAGAGACAAGTTGATTAAATTTAATTGAACATGAGACAAAGGAATCAGGTATTGCAGGTCCATTACTTCCAGAATTAATACATTTACATAAAAATTCTGTTAATTACATCTCTTTGCGAGAAAACCCCTGATTAAGAATTCCAACATAAACATTACAACAAATTACAACATATGACTATTACAAAAATATAAAAGAAAAGGTCTTCAATCTTGGCGTCGCTGATGGATGCTTGCGCGAGGGTATTTTAGCTGCATTTATATTGTTTTGCTAACATGGCATATGATTTTATTTTTTAGTGAACCTATGCATGTAGCATAATTATTTCAGTTTTATTATTATTATTTTGCTTCATCTTGTAACATTGCATAGCGCTTGCAAATATCGCGCGCTCGCATGTAGCATAACTGAAGCGAAGGTTATTTTTTAATATTTCTATTATTACTAGCATGACACGGATTTTAGGCATGTAGTATAATAGAAGTATTTTATTATTTTATTTTTCATTGTTTCACTCACTTGTATTACTACTAGCATTGCAAAACGCTTGGAATATTGAGCGCTTGCATGTAGCATAACCGAGGTGAAGGTTGTTTCTTAATATTTTTATCACTACTAGCATGACACGGATTTTATGCATGTAGTATAATTTAGGCGAAGGTTATTTTTAATATTTCTATTACTACTAGCATGACACGGATTTTATGCATGTAGTGTAATAGAAATATTTCATTATTTTATTTTTTTCATTGTTTTACTCGCTTGTATTACTACTAGCATTACATAACGCTTGCGAATATTAAGCACTTGCATGTAGTGTAACCGAAGCGAAGGTTGTTTCTTAATATTTTTATTACTACTAGTGTGCCATGGATTTTATGCACGTAGTATATGAAAGTTTAGAACTAATTATTTTATTGTTTTGCCCCGCCTTGTATTACTACTAGCATTGCATAACGCTTACGAATATTGAGCGCTTGCATGTAGCGTAACCGAGGCGAAGGTTGTTTTTTTAATATTTTTATTACTACTAGTGCGCCATGGATTTTATGCACGTAGTGTATGAAAATTCAGAATTAATTATTTTATTGTTTTGCCCCGCCTTGTATTACTACTAGCATTGCATAGCGCTTGCGAATGTCGAGCGCTTGCATGTAGCGTAACCAAGATGAAGTTTGTTGTTTTAATATTTATATTACTCCTAACATACCATAGATTCTAAGTATGTCGTGTAATAGAAATTAAGTGTTTTGCTCCACCTTGTATTACCACTAGCATGTAGCGTAACCGAGGCGAAGGTTGTTTTTTTTAACATTTGTTCATGCATTTTTATTATTTTTTGCAGCATGCAACCACCCCTAATTCGTGTCTGTTGTGGCTACTGACCAAACAGAGAGAGATGGTAGTGGAGAGGTCGGAGTGTTCTGCCTCACCCTCCCCCTCATCCTGATATATATATATTCACATGGAGTATGCTTTTACAGTTATGCCCTTACATCCGTACATCCCCATCAGGGGCACTTATGTCATTACACATGTTACTCTGGTTCTTATAACCTCCTAACAGGCCTGCTGGGCTTAGGTGGGGGCCACCCCTACAACAGGAGCCTCTCATGGTGAAGGGCTTCACAGGGCCGAAGCCATGTCGCCGAGTCCTTTGGCCCCCTCCGTCCCCTGCGGCCTGTGAATTTCTCCAAGCTTGCGGTTGGGGAGCTCGAGGTGTGGGATGGAAGGTGATGTCGAAGTACAGCGGAGCTGGCGCCTTATCGGAAGCCGATGCGCGCGCGCTCCGTCCCCTACCCTTCGAACGGGTGGCATCAGAGGCTGGCGCCTAAGTCAAAGTCGAGGCGCGTGCGCTCCGTCCCCTACCCTTCGACCGGGTGGCAGCGGAGGCTGGCTCCTAGCTCGAAGCCGAGGCACGCGCGCTCCGTCCCCTACCCTTCGAACGGGTGGCAGCGGAGGCTGGCGCCTAGTCGAAGGCAAGGCGCACGCGCTCCGTCCCCTACCCTTCGAACGGGTGGCGGCGGAGGCTGGCGCCTAGTCGAAGTAGACGCGCGCGCGCTCCGTCCCCTACCCCTCGAACGGGTGGCAGCGGAGGCTGGTGCCTAAGTCGAAGTAGACGCGCGCGCGTTCCGTCCCCTACCCTTCGAATGGGTGGCGGCGGAGGCTGGCGCCTAGCTCGAAGCCGGGGCGTGCGCGCTCCGTCCCCTACCCTTCGAATGGGTGGCAGCGGAGGCTGGCGCCTAGTCTAAGTAGACGCACGCGCGCTCCGTCCCCTACCCTTCGAACGGGTGGCGGTGGAGGCTGGCGCCTAGTCGAAGTAGACGCACGCGCGCTCCGTCCCCTACCCTTCGACCGGGTGGCAGTGGAGGCTGGCGCCTAGTCGAAGTAGACGCGCGCGCTCCGTCCCCTACCCTTCGAACGGGTGGCAGCGGAGGCTGGCGCCTAGTCGAAGTAGACGCGCGCGCGCTCCGTCCCCTACCCTTCGAACGGGTGGCAGTGGAGGCTGGCGCCTAGCTAGAAGCCGGGGCGCGCGCTCTCTGTCCCCTACCCTTCGAATGGGTGGCAGCGGAGGCTGGCGCCTAGTCGAAGTAGACGCGCGCGCGCTCCATCCCCTACCCTTCGAACGGGTGGCGGCGAAGGCTGGCGCCTAGCTCGAAGCCGGGGCGCGCGCGCTCCGTCCCCTACCCTTCGAACGGGTGGCAGCGGAGGCTGGCGCCTAGTCGAAGTAGATGCGCGCGCGCTCCGTCCCCTACCCTTCGAACGGGTGGCGGCGGAGGCTGGCGCCTAGTCGAAGTAGACGCGCGCGCGCTCCGTCCCCTACCCTTCGACCGGGTGGCCGCGGAGGCTGGCGCCTAGTCCAAGTAGACGCGCGCGCGCTCCGTCCCCTACCCTTCGACCGGGTGGCCGCGGAGGCTGGCGCCTAGTCAAAGTAGACGCGCGCGCGCTCCGTCCCCTACCCTTCGACCGGGTGGCAGCGGAGGCTGGCGCCTAGTCGAAGTAGACGCGCACGCTCCGTCCCCTACCCTTCGAACGGGTGGCAGCGGAGGCTGGCGCCTAGTCAAAGTAGACGCGCGCGCGCTCCGTCCCCTACCCCTCGAACGGGTGGCAGCGGAGGCTGGCGCCTAGTCGAAGCCGAGGCGCGCGCGCTCCGTCCCCTACCCTTCGAACGGGTGGCAGCGGAGGCTGGAGCCTAGTCAAAGGAGATGCGCGCGCGCTCCGTCCCCTACCCCTCGAACGGGTGGCAGCGGAGGCTGGCGCCTAGTCGAAGCCGAGGCGCGCGCGCTCCGTCCCCTACCCTTCGAACGGGTGGCAGCGGAGGCTGGCGCCTAGTCGAAGCCGAGGCGTGCGCGCTCCGTCCCCTACCCTTCGAACGGGTGGCGGTGGAGGCGGAATTGGAGTTTGTCCTTTTCGGTCCGGTAGAGCGCCTTTAATGGCAGCTGGGACCGTACCGACGCCTAGCCTGCCAAAAGGCGGGTTGCTGCATCGTGCCGTGTCCGTTCACGTGGTTAGGGCACGCGGCGGCTTGTAACTGGAGCGTCGCGGTGCGTCAGGGATTGCGTGATCGTGACCGCTTGCGTTGACGGTCCTTGGTTCTGCGGTCGCGTGTGGCGTGTATTGCCATGACGCCTTGTCTTTGGTTATGGGGAATCGTGCGGGACGGACCTTTGCACCGCTGCGGTTGCATCTGGCACGCGGATCGTTGCGACACTTCGGTAGCGACGGCATGGGCGAGGTGGCTTGAAATAGCCCCCCCCCGTAACAGCATCCCCGCACCTTTATGCCCTCTTTCCTGTCTGCTCCGCCCTCTACATTTTCGCGATATTTTCACCGCTTCAATCTCTTCATGGGAAGCGATGGCCTCCGGAAGTAAGCGCGGCCAGGCGGTTGGCGGCTCTGGCGTTCGCCGGCGACCGTCGCCGCTGGTGGTGAAGTATTCGCTGAGCGAGCGCGAGCCGGCGGCGGCAGACAAGTGGTGGCTGGCGACGGAGAAGGAAGGCTCGTTCTCCGGCGAGTTGGGCCCTTTGCTTGTGACCGAGAAGGCTATCCAGCGACTGCTGCGCGAGGGGAAGCTTTCCGATCGCCAGGCGGTACGACTGCCCGCCCCCGACGAGACCGAGCCGCACCCCGAGCCGTCCGAGGCGATTGTTTTCGTCGCCTTCTTGGATGCAGGGCTCCGCATCCCGGCGGCGGCTATTGTGGGCGACGTGCTACGGACCTTCGGGCTGGAACTGGCGCAGCTGACTCCAAACGTCGTAGCCCGGCTTGCCGTATACAGTTGGGCTTTGCGTTCGGGAGCGTGCTGGCCCAGCTCTTCTTTGTTTGCCCATCTGCACGAGGCACGGTGCCAGCCCAAAGATCGGAAGGGCGGGACACTGTCGAACTTTGGCAGTGTTAGCTTCCTTCTCCGGCCGTCCTGCACCAAGCTTTTCCCCGCGAATTCGACTCGCGGGAAGTGGGAGTCCCAGTGGATGAAGCGGTGGTTCTACCACCATGTAGAGAGCGGGAGCGGCCTCGAGTGTACGGGGCGGCCGATCGCGTTCAAGACTTCGCCCGGCCGGACACTGGACGACGAAGACAGGCGACTGGCCCGACGACTCGTGGGCTTGGCGGCCTGCTTCAATATGCGCGACCTCGCCGAAGAGTTCGTGATGTACGGCGTGGCGCCGCTTGCGAGCGGCTGGCGCCTTGCCATTGAGAGTCATCGAGATGACAACGTTGAGCCGTCGGTCTGCGTACTGCCGGTGCCCCCCAACCCTCGTAAGTGCCGACCGCCTCGCTCCTGTTGTCCGCGCGTAGCGTGTTACATATTCACCCCCCTTTTTCTTCTACTTTAATTTAGAGATTAGCCTCGATGACGCGGAGTGACTCGTGCGCGTGTTCCTCGGGCCGTATACCGGTAGGGAACACGAGCAGCGCTCGTCCGCAACTGCGTCGGCGGGGCTGGGGCGGATAAATCGTGTGTGCGAGGCCTTGCCGTGCCGGACCGCCCTTGTCCGTCTTCGCAACCTCAAGACGCCGGTGCTGCGAAGACGAAGGCGCCTTCTCGCAAAAGGGGTCGAGGCGGAGCGTCTGTCGTTCTTGGCATCGCAGCCGCGCCTGCTGCTGCCCCCGGCGCGGCCGACGCGGAGTCGGATTCGGCGAGATATGCCGACTCAGGCTTGGAGGCTGGGGACACCGGGGGCGAAGTGTCCTCCGGGGGCGTCCCGGACGACGGGCTCACGACAGCCCGCCAGAGGGAGGAAGTCTCGCATCCCCTTGCAGTCGTCGAGACGGGACGCGAGCCGGCCGACAGTGTTGAAGTGGGGCGCCCGGTTGTGGCGGCTACGACGTCGGAGGCGCAACCTTCGGTGACGACCATCTCAACGCCGGAGACGCAGCCTTCGGCCATGGCCGCCGCGATGCCGGAGAAGCAATCTTCGGTCGTGGCCACCGCGATGCCGGAGAGGCAATCTTCGGTCGTGGTCGCCGCGACGCCGGAGAGGCAATCTTCGGTCGTGGTCGCCACGACGCCGGAGGCGCAGCCTCCGGCCTCCTCTTTGGGGGCGTGTGAGGCTGGGCTTCTGCCTATGGTGGCGGCCGGAGCTGAGCCGTCGCCCGCAGAGGTTGCCGCCGAGGGGCTTTTGCCCCCGGGTGTTGTAGCCGTGGGGCCTGTTCCCCCAGTGGTTGCTGAGACGGGGGCGCTGCCCCCCATTCTGGCCAAACGGCCATGCCTGCGGCCGTGGCTCCACCAAACGTCGAGGGGGTTCACTGTGGCGACGGGCGTCGGGAGTTTGTGGGACTCCGACACCCCTGCCGAGGTCCCTACGGCGCGTGTTCCTCCTACGCCTCGGACCACGCCGTCCACCCTGCCGGAGCGATCTGCGGCGACGGTAAACGCGGAAGCCTCCGTTCCTTGCGGAACCGTACCTCCGAAAGGGGCTTGCGCCACTGTTCCCGTTCCTGGGACTAGGGGGAAGTCTCCCAAACTCCGCCGGCTGCCACCGAGGGTAAATTGGCATGGGTTATCCTGGAACCTTTTTGTTGCTCCTTGTGGTGTGCTCACACGCACTTTTGCCTGCAGCATCGCTTATCCCGGAGGAGGAGCCTTTGCTGGAACGCGAGGGTTCCGGCGCTGTTGGCACGAGCGTTCCGCGCTCCGGCCCTGCGGACTTCGTCCCCCCTCCGGAGACACTGAGGGCATGGCATGGCATTGTGGAAGACGTGGCCGCCAGCGTCAGGCAGCAGGCGCTACCCACGTACGGGGTGGACCGTCTGAGGGACGGCTTCGAAGTGTCGGGGGTGCGGGTAAGTACGTAGTTATATGATAACACCCTGACCATGTTGCGCTTGCTGAATCGCTTTTTGCCCTACAGACCCTGGTGCTGGGGCAGGCCCTGCAGACGGCTTACGTTCATGCGCAAAGGGCGTTGGAAGATAGGCTGCAGGCCGCCGAGGAGCAATTGCACGAGGCCGCTGGGGTTCGGTCCGCCCAGGATGCCCGAATGCGCCAGCTTGAGGCGGAGTGCGCCGAGGCGAAGGCACACGCTGAGGGGGCTGCCGCGTCGGCGCGGGAGTCGGCCACCGAGGCGGCGCGGATAAAGTTCGCGGCGGAGCGGGACGGCCTTCTGCAGCAAGTCGCCTTGCTGGAGAAGGAAAAGGGCGAGCTTGCCTCGACTTTAGCAGAGCGCAACCAGACGCTTGGCGAGGCTTCGGTCCTTGCGTGGGACGCCCTGCAAATGCTGGAAGTCCACCTCCAAAGACTTGTGGGTGCGGTGCCGGATCACGCCTTCGGCCCGGAGGAGTTGCTGCGGGCCCTTCGCTGGATCCATGATGCCGCCGACGTTGCGCGCGGGGCTGCGATGAACTTTGGTGACCACTGTGCCTATGTGGCTGCGTGCCTGATGTGCGCCCTCCTTCGGCACCGTGGTTGCACGCACATCACCGGGCTAGAGAACCCTCAGCTGGAGATGCCCGGCGGGGCCGGAGTGATGTCCGGTGAAATCCGTGCCGCTTGCCACCCCGTCAAATTCTTCTACGAGCGGATCTGGGACTACGTCGGGATAGCCGCCGCGCAGGTCGAGCTTCAGAAGTCCCTTCATGGGGAGGGGAGCCTCGGCCAATTTCTAGACGAAGTCCCGCAGCGCGACGAGGGTGGCGCCGAGGCCTCCGGAGATGCCGAAGGCTCACAGGTGTGGCGCCAACGCGGCTAGGTGTGGGCGTGCGTTGTAACGTCTGCCCTTAATTGAATGAATAAAGTGCGTGCTTGCTTCACGAACTGATTACTTGCCTTCATCCCGGGCAGCTTCCTTGCTGGGGGCGATCGCTCGCGTCTGGCCTTGCGACCCGGCGGCGCCTTCGACGCTGGCAAAGGGCCGAGGAGTTGTTGAACTTTTGGGCAGGCCGACCTTCTTCGAGTGAGGACCCAGCTTTAGCGCGTGTTAAGGACGAGCCCGCGGGATAGCGGCTTAGAACGGCAAGGATGTTGCCGGACCTTTGTACTTGTGTGATTTTTCTGGTATGCAGATTTTCTGGCATTTTAGGATATGCGCTGTGTGTTGATGCCACTTCGGGTTCACCGGTACGCCACATGCTGCGCGGGGACGGGATCTCCGCACTCGACGCGCCCCGTTGGCGAAGTAGTTGCGCAAGGGTTCCTTAGAATGGCGCTTGCGGGGGCAGTCCTTGGCGCCTCACCTCTTTACAGTCCGTAGACGGGCGGGCGCGGAGGCGGACCTCGACGCTTCGCCTTTTATAGTCCGTAGACTGGCGTGTGCGGAGGCGGACCTCGGCACTTCGCCTTTTTACAGTCCGTAGACTGGCAGGTGCGGAGGCGGACCTTGGCACTTCAGCTTTTTATAGTCCGTAGACTGGCGGGTGCGGAGGTGGACCTCGGCACTTCACGTCCGTAGACTGGCGGGTGCGGAGGCGGACCTCGGCACTTCACCTTTTTATAGTCCGCAGACTGGCGGGTGCGGAGGCGGACCTCGGCACTTCACCTTTTTATAGTCCGTAGACTGGCGGGTGCAGAGGCGGACCTCGACGCTTCGCCTTTTTATAGTCCGTAGACTGGCGGGTGCGGAGGCGGACCTCGGCACTTCGCCTTTTTATAGTCCGTAGACTGGCGGGTGCGGAGGCGGACCTCGGCACTTCGCCTTTTTATAGTCCGTAGACTGGCACAGGCGAGGGTGGAAGTGCGCGCACGTTCCGTTCCTCTTGCTCCTCATGGCGAGGGTAGCCTCTGGCGTGCTGTGTTTTCGGCAACGCGCGCTGTGCTCACCTCCCGCAGTACGCGAGGGTGAGCCTCGCTCCGCTGTGATTAATATTCGTGTCCTCCGCCCGCATTGCGAAACGCGTGGGGGGCCTCTGTAGTTTTATTTATACTCCGCAGAGTGCGTGGGGTCAACATCCACGTCCTATTTATACTCCGCAGAGTATGCACAGGGACGAGGTCCCTGGCATGCGCGGAGTTCGCGTCTTGTTTAGACTCCGTAGAGTGCACAGGGAGAACATCCGCGTCTTATTTATACTCCGTAGAGTGCGTGCGAGGGCGTCCCCTCACACGTCTTTTGTTTATACTCAGGCCCGTCACCCTTGGCTACGGCGAGTGCACACGCGGACGTGCGACTTCGATTTATATTCAGTCCCGTACCCCTGGCTACGGCGAGTGCACACGCGAACGTGCGTCTTTGTTTATACTCAGGCCCGTCACCTTTGGCTACGGCGAGTGCACACGCGAACGTGCGACTTCGATTTATACTCAGTCCCGTACCCCTGGCTACGGCGAGTGCACACGCGAACGTGCGTCTTTGTTTATACTCAGGCCCGTCACCTTTGGCTACGGCGAGTGCACACGCGAACGTGCGACTTCGATTTATACTCAGTCCCGTACCCGTGGCTACAGCGAGTGCACACGCGAACGTGCGCCTTTGTTTATACTCAGGCCAGTCACCTTTGGCTACGGCGAGTGCACACGCGAACGTGCGACTTCGATTTATACTCAGTCCCGTACCCCTGGCTACGGCGAGTGCACACGCGAACGTGCGCCTTTGTTTATACTCAGGCCCGTCACCTTTGGCTACGGCGAGTGCATACGCGAACGTGCGACTTCGATTTATACTCAGTCCCGTACCCCTGGCTACGGCGAGTGCACACGCGAACATGCGTCTTTGTTTATACTCAGGCCCGTCACCTTTGGCTACGGCGAGTGCACACGCGAACGTGCGACTTCGATTTATACTCAGTCCCGTACCCCTGGCTACGGCGAGTGCACACGCGAACGTGCGACTTCGATTTATACTCAGTCCCGTACCCCTGGCTACGGCGAGTGCACACGCGAACGTGCGTCTTTGTTTATACTGCGGGAACACGCGCGCTGGCCAAGCCTGCGCGCGCCTCCGCCGCGTACGTGCGCATGATGAAGAAAGATTGGCGACAAACGGCGATCTTCATTATATCCCCGTTTGCGCAGGTAAGCAATTACAAGGGGTGGATATACTAACCGTTTGTCCTTGGTGCGGCCGAAGCCTCTAGTCGCTAGACATCTGTAGGGCCCGCCAAGGCGCCTCTGAACGGCCTCGCGGACCCCCGCGCTGTGACGCCAGCTCTAAGAGCTCCGTTGGGCTTCGCGACGCGGATACCTGGTACTTGGCTCGATGCGTCGGGCCATATCCTGGTCGCCTCGGACGGTGATGATGGCCCGGGGACCCCGGGATCTTCATGCATAGATAGCCGTGATGTGGTACCGCGCCGAAGGAGTTGAGGATTGGGCGCCCTAGTATGGCATTGTAGGGGTACGGAAGGTCGACCATGTCGAAGGTGGCATCTTCGGCCCGCACATTGTCATCTTGGCCGAACGAGACTTGAAGACCTATTTGGCCCAGCGCCTGCAGGGGCTGTCCCCCGAAGCCCTGCAGTGGGATTCCCGAGGGCCCTAGGCGGCTTCGAGAGATCCCCATCTGGTCGAAGGTTGCCGCAAACAATACATTCGCGGAGCTACCGCCGTCCACCAAGGCACGCCCCACGTCGCATCCCGCGATAGTGACCCGGATGACCAGGGGGTCCTGATGAGGGAAGTCCACGCCTTGGGCGTTGTCGGGTGTGAATGTAACTTCGTGCTGCGCCCAGTCCGGCGGTGCTTGCGCTGGGTATGCCGCCACGTGATGTAGTCTTCATGCATAGGCCTTCTGCTGCCGTGCTGAGGCGAATTCCAGCGCAGAGCCTCCGGATATGACGTTAATGACCCTGCGGTGGGTTGCCTCCGGGGCCTGCAGTGACAGGAGGCCCTCCCGGGGCTGCTGTACGTGAGCTTGGATCCGTAGGGGGCCTTCCGAGGCTGCATCCCTTGCGCCTGTACCTGCGTGGGGGCCTCGTATGGGAACTGGACGTGGGCCACCGCAGGCGGACGCGTCTCCGGGTTCCTGTCCCTAGCGGCGCTTTGGCGGAGCGCCGCGATGGAGACACACGAGCGTGTGTCGTGGGTGCCTCGGCCGTGGAGTTCGCACCACAGTCCCTGGTGCTGGTCGTCATAATCTCCACGGCTTTTATCATCGCGGCCGCGGCCACGGCCGCGTCCTCGACCTCGGCGCCCCCGACCGCCACGACCAGCGAAAGCGCTTTCTTCGGAAGCGCCTTCGATGTCGAGGACGAACCGGCCTCGGCGCGAATTCTGCTGGCCGCGCTTAGGCCCATTGGACGGCTCCTTGTGCGGGGCTTTCCCGCGTTCGGGCGCGTCTTTAGACGACTCCGGCTTGCGTTTGCCCCTCGAGGGGCCGTCCTGTGATGGATCTTCGATTTTTGTCGAGCCACCGATCTGGTCGGCGTCGGAGTCGTCTCCTTGCCTTCGGCGAGCGTCTTCTTCCGCCCTGCCGTACTCCTCCATTTTGTCGAAGAGCTTCGCCACCGTCTTGATCGGCTTTCGCGCATTGTACTCGGCCATCGGGCCCGGACGAAGGCCCTGTATGGCTGCATTAACGACGGTGATTTCATTAACGACTTTCACTTGGCATCGAATCTTGGCGAAGCGCTTGAAGTAGTCCCGGAGCTTCTCCGAGGGCTTTTGCTTCACAGCGAAGAGTTGGTCCGCGTCGACTCGCTCGACATAGTTTCCCTGGAAGTTGTTGTGAAGGCGGTCGCGGCGCTGCTCCCACGCGTAGATGGAGCCCGGCTCTATGGTAAAAAACCAAGAGAGCGCCACTCCTTGCAGCGTGAGGGGGAGTCCCTTCGCCTTCGTGGTGTTGTCTCCGCCCGCGGCCTCAATCGCGGTTTCGTACACGCGCACAAACTCGCGGGGATCCGTGTCGCCTTTGTACGGGTCGACGATGCTAGGGAACTTGAAGTCTTCGGGCCACGCCGCCTGCTGCAGCCCCGCCGAAAGCGGGGACTCCGGATCTACGCGTCGCAGCGGCACGCGGCTAGATGTGGGGGCTTCGCGGCTGTCCGCCCTCTCCGGCGTGGGCTCGGGCGCGATTACTGGCGCGGCCTGCTGGCTCCGAGCCTCTTGTATATCTCGGACAGCTCCGCGAAGGTCCCCTAGTTCCCGTTGGAACGCGTTGAGGGCTGCTAGTAGGGCGCTTTCCACCGCAGGTGCTATCGGGGCCGCCGGAACACCCAGCGGACGGGTCGGTGCAGGGACCATCGCCTCACGATCTCCGGATCCGCCGGATGCTTCGTTGCGGCTACCCCCGGCCGTCTGATCCGCGCTGCCGGCGAGGGTGGCGGGGGCTGTCGTTGCAGTGCCAGCGACGGGGTTGGATGTCGTTGTAGCGGCGCTGGCGGGGTCGGTCGTTGTAGCGCCAGCGACGGGGTTGGATGTCGTTGTAGCGGCGCTAGCGGGGTCGGTCGGTGTAGTGCCAGCGTCGACGCCCGCGACCGCTGCGCCTGCGCCGCCGCCAGCTCCTTCGGCGGCCGATGCCGAAGCCCTGGTATTAACGCGCCGCTCCGACCCAGCCGTCTTCTTTCCCTTCGCTGCCGCTGATGAAGCTTTTTTCGGTGCCATCCTTCTTCGGTCTTCAGGCTTGTCCTTGTCCTCCCCACGGACGGCGCCAACTGTTGTGGCTACTGACCAAACAGAGAGAGACATGGTAGTGGAGAGGTGGGAGTGTTCTGCCTCACCCTCCCCCTCATCCCGATATATATATTCACATGGAGTATGCTTTTATAGTTATGCCCTTACATCCGTACATCCCCATCAGGGGCACTTATGTCATTACACATGTTACTCTGGTTCTTATAA
Organism: Dendrocalamus latiflorus; assembly: GCA_017311315.1. Classification (NCBI taxonomy): domain Eukaryota; kingdom Viridiplantae; phylum Streptophyta; class Magnoliopsida; order Poales; family Poaceae; genus Dendrocalamus; species Dendrocalamus latiflorus. Next base: position 16,826,665 of record CM029675.1, read on the forward strand.
CCTCCTAACAGGCCTGCTGGGCTTAGGTGGGGGCCACCCCTACAACAGTGTCCATTTGAGGGAACCGAATTGAGGCAATGGGGTTTTCAATCTTCTTACTCTCGGTTTGTATCCATTTGTAAGGGACCGAACCTAAGAGACGAGGGGTCGAGCCCTTGTTCTTTGGGTTTGTATCCACCTAACGGGACTGAACCGAGAAGATGAGGTCTTCATGCCTCGCCTTGATTTGTATCCATTTGTAGGGGACCGAACCTAAGAGACGAGAGATCAAACACTCGTTCTTCGGGTTTGTATCCGCCTAACGGGACCGAACCAAGGGGGCAAAAGCATAAAAAAATGAAGCACCTTGATTCGTACCGCAATGGCCGAACCTAAGGGCAAAAGAGAGAGAGAGAGAAGAGCAAGAATTTCACCTTTTTCTTGTGTAGCCCTCCCTCTCTAAAAGCTCTCTCTAATTCTCTATAGTTTCACCTTTTTTGCTATTGCTACAACCCTCTACACATGCACAAGCATGCACATGAGTGGGTGCTGGACGTGGCTTCATGCATGCATGCACACACAAGGGATTCATGCGCCACTTTTTTCTCATGAGCATTGATTAGTCAATTAACTTCTTCTTTTTATGGAAGTTAATCAACTAGCTAATTAATAATGCACGCTACCCATTTTATGTGTGCGTTTATGCTGATCGGGGCTGCTATACACATTAAGGTGACACGTGTGGCTAAATATCTCTTTTCTCTATAATTTTCCTTTCTCTATTATTGCTTTTGTATACGCCGTCCGGCTATATCAATTTATATAAGTGAGCATATGTTCTCCGAATGAGCTGAAAATTAAACACGAGACTTTCACTTGCACCACAAACATGCCATAAAAATTCGCCACTCGATTGTAATATGTAGCACACACAAAAAATCCTGGAAGGTGGATTTGTGCTTTGCGTACGTTATCCAGCCGTATTATTCGATTCGGGTGAGCATATGTGCTCCGAATAAGCTGAAAATTTGACACGAGTCTTTCACTTGCACCAAAAACATGCCATAAAATTTTGCCACTCAAATGTAATACGTACGGCACGCAAAAAATCTTGGAAGGTAACATGCCGTAAAAATTCCAGATAAAATTGGTGTCAACACCCGTCGCTGCCTCCCCGAGCCCTCGCCGGCCACCTCCCTCGGGCCCGTCCGCCGAGCCGTCGCCGCGCGTGAGACCCGGTCTTCGGCGAGCAGTCTTGTGAGTGAATCTGTCATTTTTGTGCAATCTCTGTGGACTGTGCTAGCTTGTTGATCTTTCATATATTACCTGGCACTGGGAGACATACATTGCTTGTGGGATCAGTTGTTGCTCGATGATGATATAAATCATATACTGAGATGGTTGAATTAGTCTTTGAGCTCTAATTACTGTCAACTCTGTTATCACAATTAAGTTTGTACTCTGGAAGACATTCTCTAGACATTGATATATTGTTCTTGTGCCATTCGGTTCTTGCTGTTTTCATATTATAGCAAATACATATACTGATCTGTTAGGAATTAATTTTGACAAGTTAAAGACTAATTCATTAAGTGAAAGTTAACTTGTATTTGGATGGATTTGCTTTATTAAATACTGTTGTCTGAATATATACATGCTGGATATATTGATCTTGAGATTGTAGAGTTTGTATCTAGAGCTCAAATGACTGAATTCATTATTTGGCATAACCAATCAAGGAAGAGTATATGATTTAGTAGCGGGACGGCCTAGATTAATCTTGTGCAACCCTACAATTTGAGAGCTTGTTATTGATACATGTCTTTTACATTGTCTTAATTGAATGCTATTGATTCTATTATTGATGCTTGTTGCTTGTTGCTTCATATAGCTACCATTATATATGTATATATGTAGGTATATATATGTATATGTATGTATATACACATATATATGTATTGTAATCGCCTATATTGAGCGAAATAGATAGATATTGCACTTTCTTATCTTATGGTATGGCACTTTCTTATCTTATTCTAATAGACCCACAAATTGAGCAAAATGTCATCTGCACATTCTTCAACACCATCGCCGGAGGCGTCCGCTTCAAAATCAAGACGCCAAGGAAGAGGGCTATCGAAGAAGCCTGAGGGCCGATTTACCATCACACAGGTCGATGTATCTGGGGTCCCTCTCCTTCCTCACAAAGCAGTAAGCGCATGGAAGAGCATGATCAGAATCGTTGCACGAGAACGAATTGAGATCACATTCAATTCGTGGAAGGACGTGCCTGCGACTCGGAAAAGAGAGCTGCTGACAGAAATTTTGGCATCGTTCGACATCCCAGAAGAACACCAAGACGCCGTGCAACGACAAGCCTTGCTAGGGGCGTGCAAAGCATGGAAGAACTTCAAGAGCAAGCTTGTCAAGGACTACGTGGAGAAAGACAAAATGCCCTTTCATAAATACCCATTCCTGGAACCACAATGGGAAGAGTTCAAGGCTTCGAAGACGACCGAAGAATTCAAAAGTACAAGTGTGGCGCACAAGGCCCTCCAGGAAAAAAACACACACCCCCACAGACTTGGCACAGCTGGGTATGCGGGTAAAATCCCGCAGTGGAGGAGCGAGGACGACCAGGCAGCCCTGCAGGACATCGCCCTGCCATTTGCCAATATCCCGGATGAGCGCGCTCAAAATTGGATTAGAGCAAGCTCATCCACAATGACATCAGCAGACGTCTCCTTTCAAAACCTTGCAGACGAGCAAGTGTCCCAGCGCCTGGTAAGATATCAATCGAACTACGTAGCTTGTAATTACTCTACAACTTCGTACGAAGTGAAATGACATGTCGTGCTCTTGCAGGAAGAGCTGAGTTTTGAAACTACCCTGGGATCATTCCAGAGAACAAGGGAGAATGATATGCTCTCCGCGGCCTTGGAAAACAAGGAGCACCCGGGCCGTACGAGAGGCCTTGGCCTTTACGTTCCATGGAAACATGGTTTCCAAGATGACTCCGACATGTACCGGCGCAGGAAGAGAAACAAAGCCGAGCGTGACGCACGGCTACGAGAAGAGATCAAGGCATCTCTTAGAGAGGAGCTAATGGGTGAGCTAGCTCATGTAGTTAGAGATGAGGTGCGAAAACATACAGAAAGTCAGCAGGCCACCGCCACCGCTCCTGTGCAAGCTAGCCCGCACAACCGTCCGAGTAGTTGCGCATCCAATCCGACGCAAACCGATGCCAGATTTACTGTGGACGACATCCTGGTAATAATTATTATCTCTCGAATGCTTGCTCCATTGATAGGCCTATTCGACTAGCTAATTCTGTATCGTTATGTAGGAGCCTACGAAGTGCAGGCTCCAAGTGAGATATGTCTCTGTTCCCTTGCACGCTGCTTGGGGCCAGGCATATCCGTCTGTTATCAGGGCCATGCTGCACGGTCAAGCTTTAGCGCCAAGCTTCAGAAAAGTTAATGTGGATGGTGTGCATGTCAATTTTGAGGTCGTGCCGCTACCGAAGCCCCCCAACGACGAGATCGTGACTCTAGGGCAGGCCATTGGAACATTCATCCAGTGGCCCAAAAGCGACATCTCCCTGGAGGCTTCTTCACCGGTGGCAGGACCAGAAGGGCAGTGCGAACCAGAGCAACATGCATTGGTGCCATCTCCACTACAAGACTTGTCTCCACCACCGCTAGCTGCACCGGTGCTATCTCCATAGGTGCTATTCTCACCAGAGCAACTTGCACCGCAGCTACCTTTACAGTCGACTGCCATTAAGTCGACATACAGCCGAGGCAGCAAGGTCAGCAAGGCCAGCAAGGGCAAAGCAAAGAAGACCAATGATGATATCCCGTACCTGCCATTGGCCCGCAAATTCGTGCTAGGCCAGCCATTGCTCGAGCCCAAGGTCCTCCAACCCCTAGCATATAGTTGCCTGCAATTGCACAAGTGGTATATGGAGCAGTCCAATAAGCCAGAGGGAGAACGGATCTCAAGTGTCACTGTCAAATTCGCACCGCATGATTTACATCACAATCTTCATGACACATGCTTCGTGGTCACCTTTGACGATTTATTCGATCTTTTCACGCTCAACGCTCTTGACGTCTCACTCATGCGATGCTGGACGCTGTAAGTGTGTACAATCACAGTCTCCGTTCATATCATATCGATAAATGTCATATATAATTTGTTGCTTTCATGTGTATATGTATAGACACATGCTGACTAGAACTAGAGAAACCAAATCATCGTCGGTTGGTTTCTTGGACCCACACTTGGTCGCCAGGAGTACCATCGACGAGGAGTCATCCATCGTCAAGAGGTACATTGCAGAAGCACTGCTGCAATACCACGATAAGGAATATGTACTTATGCCCTTCCATCAGAACTATCATTGGAGTTTAATAGTAATTGTACCAAAAATGGAACAAGGTATATTACCTTGATTCCCTAAGTAAGAATAAAATGGACTTCACAGTTATCAGCCAAGTACTTGATAGGTAAGTACATTTTCTCTATACATACCTATATTGTACTTTTTCTTTCCTTCCGAATGACTAAGGTTAACTTTTTCGAATCACATAGGGCGTTCGCGATGTACATTGCAATGGGAGGTGACTCGAAGCAAGGGGCCAAAGGCCTGGCACATGCTCGAGATTTTAAGGTATTCGCTATTACACATTAATTAATCCTATGCAACAGTTGGTACTAATGCCTCTTGAATTAACACATTGCATTTTTTGCAATGCCACCAGCAGCAGCCGGGCAACACATGTGGATTCTACGTTTGCCACCATATGGAACTACTCCTCAATTCATCGAGGATCACCAATTCCAAGGTTTGTCAATCTTCCCATAATTACTTCATACTTATCACGTTTTATATATACGCACATTGATATTCCTATCGACAGGCTGCGTTCATTCCGTCAACTGCATTGAAACAGCCCGACCTTTCACACATTCTAGGAGAGATGGCGTACTTTCTGGTGGCTAACGTCATAAACCCAGTTGGAAGGTTCCACTGCGCACCTTGATTTTTTTATTGCTCTTATCACTCCAGAATCGAGGTCTCGCGAAAGGAACAGTGCATAATCAACGAACATTGTCAGGCTGCACAAGCAATACTTGGATGGATTGTCATCCAAGTATTGCTTGTGCAGCCTGACAAAGTTCGTGATTATGTATCTATTCCTTTCGCGAGACCTCGATTCCGGAGTGATAGAGCAATAAAAAATACAATGTTACCATCTAAGTGGAAATGCAATGTACATCTTTTGTAATTATATATTTGTTAATAGATATTTTAGTTCATTTCAATTAATTGATTTGCGAAATTGATGTTTTATGTTTGTCAATTGGATGTTTTATGTTTGTCAAATGAAGTGCGATGTGAATTGGATGTTGTATGTTTGTCAGAAATTGTATGTATATCTGCTTGTTTCAGAGGGCATGGCTAGCATTTCCTGAGGCTAGCCAATAAACAGGAATAGATTTAGGGGTAGAAAGAAATATCACAGATGGTTTTTAGTTAAAAACCGTCTGTGATAAGTGATATATCACAGACGGTTTTTAACTTGAAACCGTCTGTGATAAGTGATAATCACATACGGTTTTTATTTAAAAACCGTCTGTGATAACTCATATCACAGACGTTTTTTAGTTAAAAACCGTCTGTGATAGCTGATAATCACAGACGGTTCGAAAACCGTCTGTGATGACCTCGTATTATCACTGACCCATAAATTCAGACGGTTCAGAAAACCGTCTGTGATGACGTTTCTGAACCGTCTGTAATGTGGTTTTCTGTAGTAGTGAAAATTACAAAGTAATGCATAAGTTCTACGGTTCATGCGGATATTTTCAATGCTTGCTAAGTTGCTGTTGTAGATGCGGATAAGTTGCTTGGTGATTCTCTCAGGTGGCAAGATGGACATGGCACTCATGAGCTCTAAGGCTGATGGGATAGGTCGGTCACATGCAGCAGAGGATAAGGGTGCTGCAGACATGCTATCGGCACAGCAACGAATGGTGCGGATTTAGTAGGGCTTGTTACGGTGTGCTTGGTATGGTGGTGGCACAGGTGCGCTATAGCACGGTAAGAGGGGGAAGACAACCTATGACAGGTAGGTCCTAGACCTGTGAGACAAAGAAAGAGAGAGAGAGAGAAGCGGCGAGAGAGGAAATGGTTTCGACGAAGGTACTTTTCGCGCGGGGAGGCAGAAAAGTGGAGGTGGCTTAGAGAAGATGGCATGCGGGCTGGCATTGGGCCAGTATAGCAATGGGCCAGGCCGAGAGAAGGGAATTTGGCCCCTGGTCAGAGGCAAATTTTCATTTTATTGAGGCGAATTTTTATTTTATTTTCTAATTTATTTAATTACAGAATTCAAGTTTAAATTTTTAAAATTAGCAAACCAACTCTAAAATTCATAAATTTTTTTGCAGAGACACTTTAGAATGTTTAGAGCTCAAATACATTATTTCCAGGCTATGGTCAATTTTTAATAAATTTTAGAACTTTATTTTCTGCTGCTGAAAAAAATGAGAAATCCTTTAAAGAATTATATTGGTTTTGAGGGTTTTGGGATGTTACGTTGGACTAGATAGAAGATAAAGACATAGAAATTTCTCATCAACTCCATGTAAGAAACCATAATAGATACGTGACACCTCGGTCCCTATAGAATTAGGCCCATGATGACCTATATGTGTGTGTGCACATAAGGATGTGAATTAGTTTTACCTTGCTAGTTTAGCTTGAGAAGAACTAACATATAAGCCTAGGGTTTTCAATGGTAGGAACATCCGGTTAATCGTTTTGCGTGAAACGAGGACAAAAGTGCAAGCGGGTTGCTACGTGTGCCTGGCCTATCCAGAATGGGGTTAGGCCTAAACTGGTTTGGACCCTAGGGTGTTACAAGATATCACCAATGGCAAGTTGGGATTTTCCATATCTACAAATTATGGACAATGTCCAATAAGTGCAAATTATATCTTTGACAAAGCTATCAATCAAAAGCAAATGTGGAAAAGAAAGAAAATGAGGTAACAGAATTATAAATCAATGATAAAATATTGCTCAGTTTTATGGTCATATAGAAAATTAAATTACGCCAGGACATTGACCGCTGAAGTTGTCATGTTCATGTGCTCAGATTAGGTAGAACAACATCTATAATCATACCAACAACAACAACAACAAAACCTTTTATTCCAAACAAGATGTGGTAGGATAGGAATGAAACATTCTCAAGATCAAAGAGATAAGAGCATTGAAAAAAACCTACAATGCTGAAATCCTAAGCTGTACAACCTGCTATCTAAGTTGAGAGCCTAAAACACTGCCCCTAACTTCTTATGGTTCTGTTACGTGGATCGCTAACTTCCAAGCGCTCCTATCCATAGCTAATGCTTTAGATACATTTCAATCCCTCAGATCTCTTTTAACACTTTTCTCCCACGTCAGTTTTTGTCGACCTCTGTCTCTTTTTACGTTTTCAGTACATCTTAAAATTCCACTACGTACACGTGCCTTAGGAGGCCGTCGTTGGAGATGTCCAAACCATCTCAAGCGATGTTAGACAAGTTTCTTTTTAATTGGTGCTACCCCCACTCTATCACGTATATCATCATTGCAGAAGCGATCCCGCTTTGTGTGACCACAGATCCACTGTAGCATCGTCATCTCCGCTACACTTATGAGGATGCTGCGGTGGCTCTGTGGTCACACAAAGCGGGATCGTATCCATAATGATGATATACGTGATAAGGTGAGGGTAGCACCAATTGAAGAGAATAAAAAATTAAGCATATATAGCCTGTTTCATCTGTAGTATGGAACGACAACGTATCTTTCTTCACTCTGGGGTATGGTCGATATCCAGAAAAATACCTATCCTATACTATAGCTGCCTAATTACTCAGGCGCAAACCGCAATTCTGCTGGTGCGTAATTACTCTAGTGTAGATAGAAATCAAGGGTTGTATAGGAACAAGAATGAACTTAATTTGTTGCACAGTACTACGAGCCTAAATTGAAATCTGGCGTGAATCATATGGCTTGTAAAAAAAGGGAAAGAGAGGAAAGCTTTGGATGGGGTTTTGATGTCAAACCTTTCAGATCAACAAAGCATATGAAAAGGATCAAATAGATCTGACGAAAAGGAAGGATTTGCTCACTTGGATGGATGGAGTAGCTTGGAGCATACGGATAAGAAGATGTTTTGACCTAGATTATGGGAAAGGAAGTGCATACGGGTAAGAAGTGCCGACGTATTTATCCTGTGAGTGAACCAAGGCATCGAACAGAAACAGAGCGCACGCCGCCCGGGCGTTTCGCACCATTTGCGCAAAAGATTTGGAGCCAAAAAGATCTCAGTGAGATTCCCATAGGATGGTAATCTAAGATAGCTACTTGATTTAAAGGTAATCCTAATCCCACAAACCACCGGAATCAAGTTACATTTATAATCTTCCTTTCCTATCTTAAATTCCTGGTGATTGCCCCACGATTACGGGGAATCTAAAGTTCGTTTTTCCTGTATTGTTTTGTGAGAGCGTTCTTTGCCTTGACTCAAATGCCTGCGCACATTCAAATCAAAGGAACAATACAGTGCAGTGACCAAATGGCATATTGCACTCGATGGCCAGATTGAGGTAATAGTCTGCACATCAGTTGCACTGCACACTATTCCATTTACTAAAATAATGGAGCCCTTATTTTTTGCTACCTAATGCATAAAAGGGTACAGATAAAAGAAAATTAATTTTGTGACATCAAAGTAAAACATGGTTATAGGTTGGGCTCCAGCTTTGTATTCATTGATGGAGGAGATTTTACGGGTGTGCATCGCTGTGCCCGGAACCACCACCTCCGCCACCACCATTTTGGCCATGACCTCTGCCTCCACCATTGCCAAAAGCATTTGCATTTGCATATGCACCACCAGGCCAGTCACCATTATTAGACTCACCATAGCCAAAGCCAGTGCCACCGCCGGTCCCATAACTACTAGATCCAGGATAGCCCTTAGCTTGTCCACCACCTCCGCCGCCACCATTACCGTCAGCACTAGAATACCCACCAAAAGGGTCCGGACCAACTTGGCTAGAGCCTGAGCCTAAACCAGATCCAGAACCATATCCAGATCCATCGTATTGTCCACCGCCACCACCTCCACCTCCTCCACCACCACTTCCATGGGCAGATCCTCCATGTTCACCACTCTCACTAGAGCCAACACCACCCCCCGCCCCTGATCCCGCACCATTTATAGATCCACCACCCTCTCCTACTCCCGTGCCCATCCCTCGAGAACTAGAGTATCTAGCCACCCTTGTGGCATTGACTAACCCGATACTCAAGAGGACAATGAAGCCCAGAGCTACGAGTCTAGTTACAGCCATTGAGCCTGCCAGAGTGTACGACGAGTGGTGTGCTAAGCGCGAACGATTCCATGGGTATTTATAGTGCTGGACGCCATGCATGTAGTTGTTCTTAATGGCATGTTGCTACTTCACATAGCGTGGAGCTGGAACTCCCATAAGAGATCAAGGCATACAAGTGGAGGTTTAAAAACTACTAATGGATCGATCGAGCTCGTTGACGATGCCACAACTTGTCGTGCGCGCTCTCTCTCTCTCTCTCTCTCTCTCTCTCTCTCTCTCTCTGTGGATCTTCTCTTGTATAGCTGAGTTTGTAGTTTCCAGAGAAGGCCCTCTCGGTTTAGCTCGACTCATCCGCCCCCTGTTGCTTTCTTCGGACTTCAGCGCCTAGTGGGCTATACTTAGTTCGATCTGGTGTTGCTTGGGAGAAGTGTAAGATTTGCGTTTATTTTGTTAGGATCTGGAGGCCATTCTGACATGCGTACGTATAACACGTAACCTAAAGCTAGTAATTAGCTAAGTTCTAACATGCATGGTGTCTAGCTGATAGGGTATATTTCCTATCTTATAGACTTATACTCCAACGTTAAATTTTGTGAGAAAACAAGTGAAAGATATAGACAGACCCCTTTGACCATTAGTTGTGCAATTCTTTGCCGCAGATGGAATCCGGGAATTAATAAATCACAAGATCATTGTTCAATTCTTTGCCTCAGATGATTAGTGGAGTGCTAATTAAAGCACAGGAAATTAGTAAACATTCATTGCCGGATAACTAGTGAAGTAAAGGACGACCTGGATTAGCTCTTGCACGGTTATCAATAAGCGTATCCACTTATCGATAGAAAGTTGACATTGCAGATGCGACCTTGGAGTTTGCATCTAAAAAGTTAGCAGATCTTAATGGACTCTGATGTACGTACGGAAGTACTTGCCTATCCTACTGCAGTTCTTGACTTGCATTTCTATATACTCCAAATTGATCTGATTAGTCTTCGTGTATGCACGTTGGTGCCAGCTTAAACTACGAGAGCCTCAAGAACGCACCAGTTACAGGAGCAGTACTTCACAGAGAGCCCAGTATGAAAATGAAGGCGGCACGAGTGAATGAGGTTACGTTGCTAGACATGCACTTCTGTTGGCATATTGGTATTTATCCATCCATGCACCTAGTCGAACTCAAGGTACATACAAGCTCTTCATGTAGTTACCACCGAGTCCTCAAAGAAGCAAAAAAGTAGTCATCACACTCACCAACTGTAGTTACTTTGAAAAACACACTACGCATAACGACTATAGTAACTGCAGCAACGTTTTTTTTCGTGGAGCAACGTATGGTGTATTGGTGTTGAGTTGTTATCATAGCTAGGGTACGTATCACTCATCCTGGTCTCCATGACGATTCAAGGGTTGTTCCACTTTGGTTAGAGAACTCTTGAACGTATTATTTTTAGATTCCCAAAAACCACTTGGCCATATGCATATACTTTTCGCTAACTTCCAGGTCGTCGCTGCATTGTCAACATGGCCTTGCTCACCGATCCGTTTCCAAGCTGGGCAAATAGTACGTGATCCATTAACGTGCTATGAAGATAAAGCACCCTCGCTAGGGCTTGATCTGGGCACTATAAATACCCATGCAATCTATCACTGGCCATTCAACTCAACTTCCACTTTACTAGGCTCACAATGGCTAGCACCAAACTTGTCGTAGCACTTGGTTTTGCTGTCCTCTTAAGCGTTGGATTATCCAGTGCCGCAAGGGTAGCTAGATACTCTAGTGCCGACGGACAAGGTCAGGGAGGGGGAGAGGGTGTTGGATATGGGAATGGCGCTGGATCAGGGTCTGGGGGTGGCTCTGGTTTCAGTGACACTGGCAGCCCCGGGGGCAGGTTTGGGACGGTAGATGCCCATGCTAATGCTGGAGGTGGAGGGAGTGGTGGCGGTAGTGGACAATTAGGCAGTGCTGGATATGGTTCTGGATCCGGTTCTGGCTCTAGCTCAAGTACTAGTACAAGTAATGGAAGAGCATGGTTCGGTGGTGGATATGCTAATGCTGGAGGTGCTGGCGGTGGCGGCGGTGCTGGACAGGGTGGTGGTCATTCTGGGTCTTCGGGTTCTGGGTCTGGATTTGGCTCTGGTAGCGGCTCAAGCAATGAGGATAGTGACAGCTTTTATGGGGCTCATGCAAATGGTGATGGTGGCGGCAATGGTAATGGTGGGGGTCATGGCCAAGGTGGTGGATATGGCAATGGTGGAGGAAATGGATCTGGGTATGGCAATGCTGGATACCCATAGAAACCTCCCTAGTTCAATAAACCTAAACATGAAGCTCATTATTTGCTCATTCACCTTTGGTGTCACACAATGTGTGTTTTGTTTTTCCTAAATTGGCATATGTTTCGTGCATTAGATGACAAGAAATAACGGGCTCCGGTCTTCATGATTGTAATAAAATTAGCTATCAATTAGTTTAATGTGCAAGTTATGTGGAGACTAGAGACTATATGTACCTGAGAATATGTAATTTGTGCGTTGGTCAGCACTTCATATGAATGTTGTTTTCATTGAAATATGACGATTATTACTCTTAACTCTGTGTGACATATGATACCTACAGGACAACATGGATTCCCATAGGGTACTTAAATTGTAGAACTTCGATGCGCACAGACTTTTTTCTTGACCAAGGAAATTTTAATTTGTTGTGTTTTCGTAATTCTACAACATAACCTTTTCTTACAAAAGTTGACGTCGATCTCTAACATCTATGACAGTGGCGATCGAGGTCAACAACTCCGTACTGCAGTAAGCCACTCATGCAAACAAAACTGTAGTGTTATATAATGGGATGAAGAGAAGCGATATATTCATGCAGGTGGGCAGGGTTGAAACTAGAATAAAAATTACTGGAATTTACCATTTACTGTATATATAATAACACATATAGTTATCAAGTAATACTATGCTAAATAGTAATATATTCAGTAATTTTTAGTATTAATACTTTGACATAACCAACAACAGCGTACGATGGTAAAGAAGTTGTAATCAAAATACTTACAAAAATAAAAAAGCTCGATAAGAATACTAATTAGTTGAAGCAAACTAAAGAAACTAATTAAGGGCGAAATCACAGGCAAAAGTTGATCGGCATTGATAAGATACATCACTCGACCTCAATGGCCCATTAAAAGAGAATAAAATTACTTAAAGTTTTCAAGTAAAAACAGTATAATGATCAATGTAAGTTAATGCATTACCTTTTGCTGTTTACATTCTTTCAAGTTCATAAAGCGCCAAACCATAAAATCATTAGTAATTTTTATCATACATAACAAATAAGTATATCATTCATGAAATTATCACCAATTAATTGAAAAGTCAGTTAGATATTTATATGTTCAATAGTTCAAAAATAGTATAATAGAAAATATGTCCAGTGGCCTACTTACTTGACATTGCAGTCAAATACTATAATTTTGCCTGCGATTTGCAACTAGCTAGAATGGTATTGCAAAAATTAAAATTAAAACCCTAAGTTTTAACCCTACAATTCAACAAAAATCAACAATTATTGAGAGAAATGTATAACAAAGTACATATTGATCGGGTGGATCTAAGCTTCCTTTGGTCGGCGAGGACGTGAGGCAATAGGGACCAGGTGACGCCACGGTGAGATGGTAGACGAGGGCAGCTAATGGCGTTGATTTCTCCCATTCTCCATGATTAGTCGCTGCCTAGCTATGTGCGGTTTGTGTGGCGGATGTGGTGCACTTCTTCTGACTGACCATGCAAGGCGAACAAGCGTCGAGTGTTGCTACGGGGTGACATACTTGGGATCATCAAATGGACACTGTGGCCTATTGCGCTCCTCCCTCTTATGCTCGCTCAAGGGCTAGCTCATCTTGCTGTAGTTGCCTCATGGGCTGACGGAAGCTGAGGCTTCTCATGGACTACTGCTAGTTACTGAAAATTTGGGTTGGTAGTGCTCCCTTCATTGGGTTTCAAGGAAAGAACTGGGTGCACTGAGTTTAGCCTAGGATGTTCATAAATGGAATGGGAGTGCTAATCTCCCATTTATGCTATGCCATTGTGTAGTAAATATAAACAGAGTACTAATTTACACTTTGACAAAAGTTGAAATACCACTCACTTATTGCATTAAGAGAGAGAAGATAATACAAACACCAACACAAAAGGGAAATACCTAGCAAACACAGTAACCACTAAAATAAACAACAAACCAACCTGACAAGCACCTTAGAACCCAACATAACAAAACAAGAATGGAATGCATTATGTTGAAAGTACAAACATGACACTAACTTCACCTTGAATGAACCAACATTTGATATGCCATAGCATTTCTCCTATTTGTCCATTCAGTGCTACTTTTAATGTGGGTGATGGTTTCACCATCTAAAATAGTGTGCCCTATAGATGTTGTTAGTCCACTAATCTACTCAAAAAGGATCAAAAGGCATCTCTCTTTTTATGTGATTGTGAAGAAGAGCACATGCAGAAATAATTACATAACTTTCATAGGATAATAAGGATGTCCTCTAAGAATTGCCCATTGTAAGTTTGAAGCTTTATTAAGTTGATTTTGGTGATAATGACAAATGCAAATGTAATACTAACTCATTTATTGATTACGATATTGCTTAGTCACATTTGGATGAAAAGGTGAAAATCATAAGAGGTATGCATTCCACATCACATTCCTATATCTTATTGCATTCCTCATATCCAAAATATAGATTGAACTCTACCAAAAGTATAAGATGAATATGTGCATATGTTTTAATTATATATTCTTGTATGCACACATTTAGTGAGAGTTAACTCTATGTTTTGTGATTTCATTAGTATTGAACCATGTTTCTTTTTCCACATATTAAGGATCTTTATGTTGAAACGTATCCATTGAGTATATATAACTTATGTAATTCATATGTACTCTTAATTGATTTAAAACTCAATCATTTGCAAATGGGTTGTCATCTTGTTCCTCTATTATATGTTAATGGTTGGATGATTAATGACAACCGGATGTATAAGCCATGCTAGTAATTAATCTCAAAGATAAACACTTCCATTCAAATGAGTTAGTTACGTAGAAAGCTTATTCTAGAGTATATAATTTTTGTGTACATGTTGTATACTCACAAATCAATCTTTTATCTTATTATTATTGAGATTGTTACAAATTAGTAAAAAGGGAAGATTGTAAAATCTAATCTCTTCATTATGAGTTAATGGTGAAGTTTTGGTAATTATTGGCAATTGATTTATGGACTAACATTTTCCATGAGTTGGATGAATATGTTAGGTTTCACAAATGAGGAAGATTTATGATGACTTCATAAAGATTATCAAGTCAAGATGCGGGAAGAAAGATGGTTTCATGAGTTGAAGGCTATCAAAAAGAGTATGCATCATGAGTTGCTACATGTCAAGAAAATGACTCGGACTTGAAGTAATGATATACGTCATCAAGCTTCAAGAGGATGCTTAAGTTAAAGATATGATTAGCTAGGGCTAAGCATGTATTCCTTATTTTTTTACCGGTCTTGGTGTTTGGTTAGAAATCGGATTGCTATTATAGGTTGTCATACTATTAAGAGGAGTCATGTTTATTAGCTTGAGTCTCATCATGTCTTGATAGCTCAACCTCACTTGCTCTAACTCTCCATGTATGATGCTTATATTTGCGAATATGTTTTGCAAATGGTTGAAGCTCATGTGTTGAATCCTTGTAACGTGGGACTGTACATTGCAAATATATTTTGCAAGTATTTAAAGTTCATGTTTCCTACTCCTTGTGGTGTGAGGCTTATGTTGCAAATGTGTTTTGCAAATGATTGAAGCTCATACATAATCCTTGCGTCAAGAATCCAAAAGTGTTTGAAGTCCATGGGTGGGTTTTTTTGGGCTATGGCTTTTGAATTCTAGTCTGTTTGTAAGAGGCAATACACAGAGGGAAATACTCACATGCGATTTTGACCAGTACAGTTGAACTCGATACAGCTTGTATTACAATTTTCCTATAGACCCCATCTTGAAAAAAAAATGCACCTATGTTAACCGGTTACTGTTCATCCGTACATAAGCTAAAAGCCCAAAGTGCAAACGAACCAAGCCCATGTTTTCTACTCCTTGTAGTATGAGGTTTATGCTGGCAAATATGTTTTGCAAATGGTTGAAGCTTATACATAATACTTGTCATGATTCCAAGAGTGTGCAAATGTGTGTTTGCAATTTGTTGGGAATTATGTTTGATCCTTGTATGCATGATACTATAATTTGTAATGTGTTTTGCAAAATATGTTGAAGTATATGCACTTTTCAGGAAAATCGGAACTGCCACAGTGTGTCATGTAGTACTACCGCTAGGCGGAAGTACCGGCCTATGTGGTTGAGGTTCTACATGGTTGAACTAATATGGTCGAACTAACGTGGTCGAAATCAGTGTGGTCTGAGTCCAGTGTGGTCGGAGACCTGTGTGCTCAAAACCAACGTGGTCGAACCAGACAATGTGGTAGAATACCAGTGTGGTTGATGATCGTAGTACTAGCTTTGTGTGAGCTGTTCGACCTGCTTGCGATACTACCAGCTCTGTGTGAGCGGTACAACCGGAGTTGCGGTATGACCGCTTGTGCAGTGATATGTTTTTCCATAGAGACATTTGTGGGAGTCTTCTCCTCCCCGGTGAGAACGATAGTTCCGAGGTATGGAGCGGTACTATTACCGAACGGTAGTATCGGCCAGTGGTCAGCGGTACTACCAATTTTAGTTTGTAACAGCTAGTTTTCCTACCATTATAGAGGGGAGCGGTAGTACTGGCCATATAACAGCGGTACTACCGGTTTTGCTGATTTCTGTCCCCAATGGCTAATTTTTGTGGTGTGGGCTATAAATACCCTCTTGGTTGGGTGACAAACTTTTGGTACTCTATTTCACTCTCTTGAGCTAGTGTGTGCTTCTCCTCTCAATTATGCATGTATTGCATCTTATGAGAAAGGAGAAAGCCTCTAGATTGCATTTATTGGATCTAGAGGTGGATTTCTTATCCACTTGAGTTTGTGCATTCGTTGTGGCTTTGGAGGGATCGTGTGCAGTGATCTTCTCAAAGAAGGTTGTGAGGAGATCCGGCAAGTTGTGAAGGTTGGAGCTCAATTACCGAGAGCGGGAAAGAGATACCACTAGTGGACTGAGGTGTTTGGTTTAATTCTTGGAGCTAGTCTAATTAGTTTGGGCTTATCTCAAATGGAGTAGGGGAGACTGGCAACTCTCCAAACACCACGATAAAAAGGAATCGTGTCATTATGGTTTGTTTCCTTGTGCTTAATTTACATTCAAGTAATTTATATTCATAGAATTAAATTAATTGCTTATCATTCTAGGATTGTAAATCTTGTCATAGACTTAGGGTGTTGGCACGTTTAGGTGAACCTAATCGATTTAAGCTTTATTTGTACTAAACCAAATTAATTTCTGCTTCCAAAATATGAACTTGAGTTTAGCCAAATAAATTAGAAAACCACCCATTCACCCTGGCCTCCTCGATCTTACACCCATCTTCCTTTTAGTACTCCAAAACATCTTTCGATGACATTACGTGTAGAAGAGTCCTTGTAATTAATGACCTCTTGGGCTGTTTCTGGTTGACGTCCAGATCTCCACTCACTAAGATGGTAACGTTGGGCTCTCCGTGTCACAAAGATAGTAGCATGCTATAAGTTCCGAATACCACGAACTAACCTTTAATATTAAAAAATATCAATAAGTTTTCCATACCACACTACTACAGAAAGCCTAATAGTAGACGCTAAATCACAGACGGTTTTAATTTGGAGGCCGTCTGTGGTATTTATGGCGGGAAAAAGTAGTATCACAGACGGTTCTTACCGCTGAACCGTCTGTGATATTCCAATATCACAGACGGTTTTATAATAAAAACCGTCTGTGATATTTCAGATTATCACAGACGATTTTTATTATAAAACCGTCTGTGATACTGGAATATCACAGACGGTTTTTAATAAAAAACCGTCTGTGATAATCTGGAATATCACAGACGGTTTTTTATTAAAAACCGTCTGTGAAACCAGATTATCACAGACGGTTTTTTATTAAAAACCGTCTGTGATACGTTTCCCGCCTTGCAATCCCTCAAAATTTCAAATATTCCCGCTTAAGTCCGAGTATGATTCAGTTTTGAGACACCTTCAGTAAAACGGGCATAACTTTTGCATACGGTGTCCGTTTTCGACGTTCTTGTACTCGTTGGAAAGCTAACGACGAGCCCGATCCAAAAAAACGACCCGCTTGCGCCCGTCACCCTCCAAGACCCCGAAAATCGGCCATCTTTGGACCTAAACCTGCGTCGCAAGTTTTTGGTGTCTGTTTTTGCCCTTTTTCTTGGTCTTCCTTTCGGAATTTGGATTTTGCTTCAACTACAAAGTTGTAGATCTCGTTGAAACCTTTTAAATGAGTATATATAAGCTATATAAAATGTTGCTATTTTATCTTTTCAGACTAGTTGTTTATATTGCATCGGTATATAAAATTCTGTGCTCTAATTCACAGACGGTTCTATATATAGAACCGTCTGTGATATGCATTCATCACAGACGGTTCTAGCCAATAGAACCGTCTGTGATAATCTGACCGCTGGGCCCGTCGATCCTCTTCAACCCAATCTCCGTTCCCGCGCCAAAAATTTCGAACTCCCGCCTCTCCCTCCCTCTCCCTCCCCTATAAATATAACCAAACCCAGCTTGTCTCCTCTTCCTTGCTATCCTCTTCCTTGCTATCCTCCTCCTTGCTGTCCTCCTGCTTGCTATTCTCCTCCTCCTTGCTATTCTCCTCCTCCTTGCAGACGACGCACAAGTCTACGGGAGACAAGACACCGCAGGGGCGAGAAGGCATCCAGCTCATGCGTTGCATCAGGGGCGAGAAGACATAGAAGATCTTTGCTTTTTCTCTGTTCTTGTTGTGTAACCTGCTTGTTGTTTTGGGATATTGTAATCTTTTTCTCTGTTCTTGTTGTGTAACCCGCTGTTCTTGTTGTGTAACCTTCTCGTTGTTTTGGGATATTGTAATGGTAGGCTCTAATCTTAATAAAAATGGATGTTTTATGTTTGTGAAATGAATTGAGATGTGAATTGGATATGTATACATATACATGTTGATCTGCTTGTTTCAGAGGGCATGACTAGCATTTCCTGAGGCTAGCCAATAAACAGAAATAGGTTTAGGAGTAGAAGAGAATATCACAGACGGTTTTTAGTTAAGAACCGTCTGTGATATTAAAATCACAGACGGTTCGAAAACCGTCTGTGATGACCTCGTATTATCACTGACCCATAAATTCAGACGGTTCACAAAACCGTCTGTGATGACGTTTTTGAACCGTCTGTGATGGTCTTTTCTGTAGTAGTGCCAGTGTCATACGAGGTAGAGGTGGATCCACCGCTTGGCGACCTTCGTATAACATTACTGTCGCCTGAGGCGATTCCAACCAGCAATTCCAGGACTAGCCACATTGTGGGCTATGCTTTGTTTTTGATGGGCCATGCCCTTGCATCTAGGCCTTGATGGCCCGCCTTGTGTCACCCAGCCGGCTAGCTCGTCTGCTCAGGCTCCTAAGATTTGCTGGCTCCGCTACTATCTCAAGGGATCCTTACTCATTTTTTTTCTAGATATAGCATCATCAAGTGTTGAAGTATAAGTGAATTGCCTATCTTTCCTCATCAGCTTAAGCTTTTGGATGAACTGGCTGGTACATGAAACTTAATATGGTATCAGAGCCAAGAGGTCTCGAGTTCAAGACCTGGCTGACGCAATTAAAAAAAATTAATTGCAGTCCACTTCTATTCCACGTATTAGGTCTAAGGGAACCTACACATGAGGGGGAGTGTTATAGTATAAGTAAATTGTCCATCTTTCCTCATCAGCTTAAGCTTTTGGGTGAACTGGCTGGTGCGTGAAACTTAATATCAAGTACTTTAGAATATCAAGTACTTTAGAATTTGTCATTGAACCCTCCCATCCTAGAAGGATGTAAATGAATTGGCTATCATGTGAACAACCTCCTAGCACATTTGTAGACACTAGTTGGATGCCCGTGCGTTGCTACGGATTAAAACATAATCATAACATTTAAAAAGTCTAATTACAAAATGATAGGGAGCAAAGGAAATACTCTAAAATTAGTCTATCAAACAAGAACACTATAGATCCACATATAGAAAGACTTTGACTTACAAGGATTGCCAAAAAAAGGAGAGACGTAATTAATTGCAATTCACAAATAAAAATTTTCCACATGGGTTACATGGTACAAGCTGAAAAGAGAACACCCAGTTACATATGGGAAATCTCTCATCCAGAAAACAGCAAGCTAAACACCTGTATGAGCATATCCCATGGACAAGATAAAAGATATTGACAAGACGTCGTCGAACAATTCACAAATGGATGCACTCATTGTTCCTAGTGATATTCAATTAGGATATAACTCCATTCCACAGATATATAAGAAAGTTTCTTGATACTACAAATACTACCACTAAAATTAGATAGAATGGCATGAACACATGTCCAATTTGCTATGCGTCAAATTACACATTGAAGCACAATCATCTAGCAAGCATGATAGCTAGAAGTATCTTAGCCACAACATTTGCATCTACTTCTAGCAAGCATCCTAGCTATGAATATCCTAGCCAAAAGAACCATATCAACTTCCTTCATGACAAATCACATCTACTTCCACCAAAATGAGTCTTGCACTTCTAGCAATTATATAGCTAGAGGTCCCTTAGCCAAAAGATTTGCATTTACTTCCCCTAGTAATGTCATGGAGAAGCATTTCCAATAAGCTCGTTGTTGAGCCTACAAAAGATTCCATAAATGATAAACCATATAGCTAAAACTAATTACTAAAAAATTTATAATCAAAATTATGTTTACCTCCGTCTCAGATCGCGTGCAACTGCAACATTAGGTTCAAAGTGCACCCTACTGAAGCATGTAGTGTGCAGGCTATGATCTAAAAAGTAAATAAGTAAGTATAAAACATAGAGTAGATCAACACAAAATGAACAAGGAACACACATCAACTCACCTTGTTCACGCCTTGCTCGAAGCATAGTTGCCACGATGATAGTTCGATCATCAGAGCATCTCGTCCATTTAGTCAAATGGCTGGTAAGTACTTTGTCCTTAACAACTAACTTCACAGGTTTGAAGCTACAGGAATATAAACATGGGCTGAGTTTCCATTTTGTGTTATAAAAGCTCTATAAACATGGCACTTTATCTAACATATGAACTTAGCAGGTTATTCTACTTTATAAAAAATTTGGGAGGCTCAAGAAAAAACATTTTCTGATTCATATATTATCACTATCACTATCACTATTATATAAAAACTGAGAAGGTATTCCATCTGTTTGAAAATGTAATCACCAAACATGATTATATATTCTAACCAGACAAGTCATGAAGGGAAGGGAAATTTTGTAAGGCAATTAGCATGTATAGATTAATTATACAGGGAAGGCCATTAGCATTTATAGATTAATTATACAAGAGGGGTTCCGTTCTATGCAAAAACAACCAAATATAGCAGCAAACCGTAATGTTCTAAGTGGCAAAGGAGCAAACTTTGGGAGCCATGGACAATAATGATTTCCAGAAACCAGTATAGTAACATAAATAATTTAGACGTGCAACCATAAAATCAAGAAGATACTACAACAAAGTACATACCTGCCATCAATTATAAGAACATTTCTAAAAGGTATATTTCTATTGTAGTAGCCTTGCATATAGCCTACAGTGCTTACAAACATGACCATTCCAATAACATCTAACATGTGAAAAAAAATGTTAGTAAAACTTTGATTCATTACAAAGCACTATTACTTGGGTGGTCAACTGAAATACATACCAACATAAATGTCATTATGATAGGTAAATTCAAAAACTTCACTAAGTGGCATGAGCGGCGGAAAAAGCGGCAATGTCTTCTCACTCATGTTTGGTATCTCACTCACAGTAGTGACACGTGTGAAAACACACCCATAAGCATGCTCTGCAAGCCACTTATGCTCTATTCTCCTCGTAGGCTTTACGGACAACCTTGACACATAATATGCGCAGCCCTCTCGAAGTAGGGGATCTAAACGATGCACCTGGTCATCGTAAACAGTGGCTACCATTTTTTTGCCCTATTAACAGTAGGCAAAGTCAGACACCATTAAAATTCAATAGAATGTAACTAAGCATATCTAAAAAAACATGTGTGAACATTACCTACTCATCCAACAAAACCAAGGTTAGCCTCTTCCTACCAGGAGCGAATGTCTCAACATGATACTTGTGATAAACTCGAACACCTATGCTCCATTTTGTTGAAGGATGAAAATCACCAAAGGTTGGAACACGTGGAGCTTCAACTCTAAGACGCTTCAAGGGCCTCATCCTAAATCCCCCGAAAAAATATAAACATGAAGTTCAAAAACTCATATGAACATAATGCTGCAAGCCTTTCTGTTGCAATCTTGCCTAAAGTACAGAAAACTACCGCATTTCATGGTCCCACCTAAACAGTATCCCTTACCACAATTGAATATTTCTCAAGGACATAGGTAGATGCTGATTCATCTTAAACTCATTTCAAGAAAAATGAATAAAATTCCATTTTGCGATACTTTTATAGACCACAAACAAGACCTTGCCCAGCATTATTAGAAAGCCTCCATCAAAACCAGTCTGACAGGACAGAGTAACAAACAGGAAATAAAAATGACAAGCTGGGGACACCAGCTCGACAATAACCACCCACAAGAACCCCTCAAAGCAAAGTATTTGTGTGAAGAGCTACCATTTCAGCACACCTGGAAGTAGCATGCCCATAGACTGCAAACTATGAATTTCCACCCAAATACCAAACTGATGCCTCTATTCTAATCTACTGTTGCAAACTTTATGCATCAAATCGGTGCATAAAGAAAAATTACAATTGACTCGTACCTGATAGAGCACACTGGTCTGATAACAACAATGGAGCAAGGCACACTGAATGTTTATTTATAGCTACAATCACAAAATATTGGGCGCCAAAAGTTTGAACCCCTGCACCTCTCTCCCATATTGGCGCTAGATGGACAAAATCAAGCACCATATCCAGCTCCTACTCTAATTGGCGCCAGATGGACAAGACACAGCTCTGGCGATTTTACAGATGGAGACAGATGCATGAGAGAGATCGAGGGGGACTGCTACAGCACATTGGGGAAGATGGGGAAATTTCCTGGGGAAGGAGAGAGTGGTGGTATGTGAAGAGACATGACTCAGTGAGATGCCTGCCTTTAGGTATATAGCCTTTCTATTGTTTTGTCCTGTAGGCTGAAGAGTAGTGGAGTGGCATTGTGACTCTAGTGCACATTGTAGAGTATAAAAAATCACAGAGGGCAAGCCAGCAAGATCATTCGAACCTAACCTGAAATTATCATTGTAGCAGATCTGCCCTGGGCTCCACTACTGTCCAAGGCTCTGCCCTCACCGCCCTGGTTTATGCCCCCGACGTCCTGGCAACCACTGCCCTCCTAGCCTCTTCCACCACCTACCTGGGCTCCGCCACTGCCCTCCTCGCCTCCGCCCCCGCCGCTTCAGCCTCCACCGTTGTCCTGCCTTCTCCCACCCCTGCCCTAGTCTCCACCATCGTGCAGGGTCCCCCCCTCCACCGCCCACCATTCAGGGGGGACTTAAGAGGAATGAAGTGCCAAAGTGGGGATCAGGGCGGCGAACCGAGTAAAAGATCTGATGGCGATTGAGATGGGCGAGTGAGCGGCGAACGAACAGAGGTTGAAGACAGAGCAAAATGGTCACGCCGCCAGGAAGCAATGCGCACCTAGGGGCTGGGGTATTAGGGCAACACTTTCCGGCTTCAGATGGGCTAGCTGGGCAAAAATGTTTTTCCTAGAAGCCCATTTTACCCAGGGGTCTAATTAATCTGGTATAGTAGTGTGCCCGTGCTAACGCTACGGTAAAATACAACATAAGATAAAAATTCGAATAAAAATCAGCAAAACAATCAAATAGAAAAACTCAAATGAACTCAAAATACATGATTTTGGTTTCCATTGGTTAGATTTTGATTTTAGAAAAATTTAGAAATTTGTTTCATTCAATTCGGAGTTAAAATGAATTAGTTATGGTCGGTTGAAATCCTCTGTTGGAATAAATTCGGAAAAAAATGAAAGTCTAACAGGCGAGACCCTCAGCCGAAGGCAAGACGACAGCGTGGTTGTGGAGACTACGTGGTCGAAAATCGACCGCATGGCTGTGAGTTCAACGCCGGCCGTAAACGATTACGTGGTCGGAGGGATTTACGACCACGGCAAATATCGGCAGGCGTGGTCGAAAGGCGTTCGACCACGGCAAAATCCCAGCAGGCGGGATCGAGAGGCACCTACGACCACGGCAGAGGAACAGTGATTTTACGACCACGTGGTAAAATTACTAACGCGGTCGAAAGGCGATCGATTGCGGCAAAATCGATTGATCGTGAGGTCAGGAAGCAATACGACCAGATTGGTGAGAAGTCGAAGGTGATCTGCAGGCATACGACCAAAACGAAGGAAGTTGAACGTGGTCGTTAGGAGACTACGACCACGTTGTGCCGGGATGAACGTGGTCATAAGGCGCTACGACCACGTTGGGAATGGTCGATGAGGCTTCGACCACGAGGCGAGCGGTCGCAAAGGGTTACGACCACTTGTAAACGATATGAGCGTGGTTGAAAAGTGCTTCGACCGTGGCATAAGTGGGTGATGGGCGTTTATGAGTGGTTGTAAGGGTTACGACCACGCTGTAAGAGAGTGAGTGTGGTCGATAGACTTTCTGTGTGGTCGGAGTCGAACTGCCGTGGTCGAACACATTTCGACGACATCTACTGTAGGTTTGCCATGGTCGTAATAACATTGTCCTTGGCCGTGGTCGATAACCCTTTACGACCATGTTCTGCGTGCCTTCAACGTGGTCGTAAACCTCTCGATCGCCTCCTACTTTGCCTTGCCGTGGTCGTAGGTCCTCCCGAGCACGCCTCTTTCAGTTTTACCGTGGTCGAACGCCTTTCGACCACGTCTATTGACGGTTTGATGAGGTCGTAAGTCTTCTTACGACCACTTACACCGTGGTCATAGCCTTCTACGACCACGGTTAGCGACTTTACAACGTGGTCGTATCCTTCTTACGATCACATTCAAACTTCTTTGTTGCGGTCATACGCCTTCGAATCACCTTTGATCTTTCTCTGATATGGTCGTATCACTTGCCGACCTCACCGTCTTCTGGTTTTGCCATGGTCGAACACCTTTCAACCACGTCTACTGTTGGTTTGCCGTGGTCGTAATAACACTATCCTTGGCCGTGGTCGATAACCCCTTATGACTACGTTCTGCGCTCCTTCAACATGGTCGTAAACCTCTCGATCACCTCCTACTTTGCCTTGCTGTGGTTGTAGGTCCTCTCGAGCATGCCTCTTTCAGTTTTGCTGTGGTCGAACACCTTTCGACCATGTCTATTGACGGTTTGCCGTAGTCGTAATTCATCTTACGACCACTTACACCGTGGTCATAGCCTTCTTTGACCACGCTTAGTGACTTTACAACGTGGTCGTAGCCTCCTTATGACCATGTTCAAACTTCTTTGTTGCGGTCGTACGCCTTCGGATCACCTTCGATCTTTCTCTGATGTGGTCGTATCACCTGCCGACCTTACCGTCTTCTAGTTTTGCTGTAGCTTGTCGTGGTTGTAAAAACTTTGTTCCTTGGTCGTGGTCGATAACCCTTTACGACCATGTGCTGCGCTCCTTCAACGTGGTCGTAAACCTCTCGATCACCTCCTACTTTGCCTTGCCGTGCTCGTAAGTCAATTTTGACCACGTCTGCGAGTTCATTCAGGGATTGCTTTTCTCCCTTATTACTCGCAATTGCTTGGTGCTTTTCTACACATGTCTACATCCCCTTTATACCCGGCTATTTGACTTTAACATGGGTTTGACTACGATTATAGACCAACTCTGACTCCGACTCCGACTATGACTCCAAACTTTCGACTATGACTCCAAACTTTCGTCCACGATCAGTCCCACAAGCCCTGTTTCGACTACACACCGTAGTCATAATCAACTACAAACAACGTAGAGCTTCTGCACCGCACGTTCTATATGTGTTATTATTAGCTTCGCAGATTTTATTCTTTCTATGGTTGTCTTGTTTCGTTTTTATAAATGCATGTCTATTTCGAGTGTTGGATTTTGCTCTGATACCACTTGTTGTAAGTCTTATGACTTCTCCCAGGACTTTTCCGACCTTTTACGAGTGCTTCTAACCACTTACGACCGGCCATGGCTGCTTACGACTGCTTCTCGCTGCCATTCGACCGCTCTGTCGGCCATTCTGGCCGCTTTCCTTCGAGGTCGTAAACCTTCTACTAAGGTTTCATACTGCTCTTCTCTGTCGGTGTGGTGCGCTTCCTTCGACCCCACTTGAATCACCTTGATCACAACTCTCACCGATCACATAGTGATGCTGGTGATCAGTGTTCACCGTGATCGAAACACCTTTCCGACCACGATCACTTCCTTACATCGTGGTTGAAGTCCCTTTCGACCACGTTCAAGGCTTAACGGCGCAGTCGCAGCCTCTTCCGACCACTCACACTGTGGTCAAAGCTTCAAAACGTCGTCGAAGCCTTCACCGACCACGTTCAGTGTCTTTACAACATGGTCCCTGCCCTCCTTTTGAGCACGTTCAATCTCCTTCATCGTGATCGAAGCCTTTCGACCACGTTCAACTCTTCAGCGTGGTCGAATGCCTTCCCGATCAGTTCAATTCTACCTTACCATGGTCGTAGCGCCTCCCGAGCACATTCCATCACCTTTGCTCTGGTCGTACGTCTTCTTATCACGCTTACAATGTGGTCGTAAATGACCTCTCTCAAGGTGGTCGTACTGACCGCTCAACGTGGTCATAACCGCTCGCTGCAACGTGGTCGTAACGACCGCTAACAACGTGGTCGATACCGACCACGCACGGCGGCTCGACCACGGGCATCTTTCGATCACGGGCATCCGACCACGGCTCCGAGCACGCCCATCTGTGACCACGCCCATCCGAGCACGGCCATCTTCGATCACGGCCATCTTGGACCATGCCCATCTTTGACCAAGGGCTTCTGCGACCAAGGCGATCTTCGACCACGGACATCTTCGACCACGCCATCTTTGGACCACCGCCATCTGACCACGCCCATCCGAACACCTCTAGAAACATTTGCATGCAAGTCGACATCTCCTGTGCCGTTTGCTATGAATTCGCCTGTTATATGTGGTTGGAATCGATTGCGACCACCTGGGCTAATGTTTCGACTATGACTTCTACTGGCTTTCTGGTCTGACCGGAACTCCTTTATGACTTCGTCTAGAACTATGTGGTCGTATGTCATCATTGGGCATTCGAGTAACGGCTGACTCAATGAGTCGCAGTCATGTGTGTCATTTTAAGGAAAAAAGCATGTCTGCATTTTCTCCTGGCGAGTAGCAATCGGAGCTAACGAGTTCAGTTCCAACCCCGCCGTGGTCGAAGATCGACTGTAGCTTGAACGTAGTCGGAGATCGACTGTAGCTTCAACGTAGTCGGGGCTCCACTGTAGCTTCAGCGTAGTCGGAGATCGACTGTAGCTTCAACGTAGTCGCGGCTCCACTGTAGCTTCAACGTAGTCGCATATCCGTGGTCGAAGGGCATCAGGACCGTTTACGACCACGTAGTGTCGTTTACGACCACTCTGGCCGTGGTCAAACGCAGCTACGACCACGTTGGTCATGGTCGAATGCAGCTACGACCACCTTGAATTGGCTGTGGTCGGAAGTTGTAAGTCGAAGCCACGACCACTGCGGTCGGAAGTCGGCGTTGTGGTTTACGACCACGTTGTGGAGTCGGCGCCTTATGACCACGTTGTCGAGAGCTGAAGGGATTAGAAGTTGGCGCTGTGGTTTACGACCACGTTGGGTAGTCGGCGACTTACGACCACATTAACGCGAGAAGAAGTCGGCAGTTGAGGCTTCGACCGCTACGGTCGATAGTCGGCGCTCTGGCTTACGACCACATTAAGAAGTCAGTAGCTTACGACCACGTTGTAGCGAGAAGCAGTCGGAAGCCAAGGCTTCGACCGCTGTGGTCGGAAGTCGGCAGACTTCGACTTCAACCACGTGGGTTGTCGGCAGTCTTCGACCACGTTGTGAGGTGGTTGAACATGGTCAGATCGCCTCGGGCTCGGTCGGTTGTGGTCGTAGCCGGTCGGATGTAGTCGCAGTCGGTCGGTTGTGGTCGTAACGAGTCAGAGCTCGGTCGGTTGTGGTCGTAGCTCTTCAGGAGCGACTGGATGTGGTCAGTTGAGGTCGAACACGGTCGGACAAGCCCCGGACGTGGTCGTTTGTGGTTGTATGCGGTTGGAAGTGCTCGAGTAGCGGTCGGATGCGGTTGTAACGTGGTGAGACGTGGTCGGAAGTCCTTACGACCACGTTAGAACCTTCTGTCGTGGTCGTAACTTGAGTCTAACCAGTCGTATGGCTTCCTGGAGCGGTAGAATCTTCTGGGAATCGGTCGTAATGACTTCTGGGCTGGTTGTCTTGACTTGGAAAGCGGTCATAGGTCTTGTGCATTATTGTTCATAGTAGAGTGCCCGTGTTAACACTACGGCAGCATTTGAGGGATGCACATGAAAACAACCAAATGATGATATTTTCTCCTTGCCCGTGCTAACGCTACGGTAAAAAACCAAAAGACTAATACAAACATCCGTTTATCTACTTTTTTATTATCATCTTGCTTTGGGGATAAATTAAATAGTTGGGATGTGATCAGTTGTGGCTTTTCCTGTTCATTTTACCGTTGCTCCAGTTTTGTCATGAGATGCTGCTAGCGTTCCGAGTATACAATTTCTGAATAAAACTTGGTTACACATGTAGCCCTTATCATGTAACTTTTATTCTTCTTGGCACCTGAGTTATAGATGCTTTTGTGCCGAAACTAATTTATTGGCACTTGCCTCCTACCCTCCATCCTTCGCCGCTCTGCCCTCGCCTCCTCCTCCCCACCCCGCGCCACCATCGCCTCCTCCCCCGCTCCTCCTCCGACGCCTCCTCTACCGCTCCTCCTCCGCCGCCGCCTCCTCCCCCCCCCCATGCTCCGCTGCCGCCTACGCCGTGCCAGCCCACACTCCCACCCTCTGCACTTCAAAAATTCATCCGCCACCCCCGTGCCAGCCCGTGCTCCCACCCTCTGCACTTCAAAAATTCCTCCGCCACCCCCGCGCCAGCCCACGCTCCGCCCTTTTCAACCACGATCAATGTAGTCGTAAGTGCACTCGACCACGATCAGAGTGGTCGTAAACAACACAACATTGGCGATGGTGGCGCGGGGTAGGGAGGAGGAGGCGAGGGCAGAGCGGCGAAGGTGGGAGGGTAGGAGCCGAGGGCGGAGCGGCGGACGAGGGAGGGGAGCAGGCGAGGGCAGAGTGGCGGCGGAGGAGGGAGGGGAGGAGGCGCACGGGATTCAGTGGGGAGGCAGGCGCCTAGTCGTGAGGAGGGCGGAGGACTGTGGGGAGGAGGCGAGGCGGAGGTCTCAGCGCCGAAGGACTGTGGGGAGGAGGCGAGGGCGGAGCGGCGAAGGTGGGAGGGTAGGAGGCAACGGCGGAGCGGCGGAGGAGGGAGGGGAGCACGCGAGGGAAGAGCGGCGGCGGAGGAGGGAGGGGAGGAGGCGCACGGGATTCGGTGGGGAGGCAGGCGCCCGGGCGTGAGGGCGGAGGAGCAGAAGCTGCGCACGAGAGAAGCAGAGAGGAGAGAAGCAGAGAGGCCCACATGTCGGCGCTTTTTTTCCTGTGAGAGGGTGGCAGAGCGTCGGACGCACCATCACCTTCAACTCGTTCTTTTAAGAGTAGAGATATTGTCTTTCCATGTGTGATATCTAGACTTATCAATATTATGAACGTAAACATCTATATACATTCCATAAAGAGCACGAAGATAGTTCTGTTATCAAGATAATATTTTCAAAATTAGACACATCGGGCGATTGAGGATTATTCATTTTACAATGTGTATTGATAGTTTTACCTCAAACCATTTCTATTTTTGATCGGATGAGTTTGCAGGAACTGGTTCGGGTTTCTTCAACACAACTTCATGACGACGCAAATGGCAGCCAAGACTATGCCAAAGTTTCTACTAATTGTCTCTCCAGATCAAGCAAGCTGCCTCTTTATGACTCTGTTTTTTACATTATGTGCTATAATATGCACAAAAAAAACTTGCTACCATCTCCTCTAGCAATGAATTCTTTGTTCCTTCTAGTCTACCAGTTATAGATAGAAAATTACAAAGTAATGCAAAGTTCTACGGTTCATGCGGATATTTTCAATGCTTGCTAAGTTGATGTTGTAGATACGGATAAGTTGCTTGGTGATTCTCTCAGGTGGCAACAAGGACGTGCCACTCATGAGCTCTGCGGCTGATGGGACAGCTCAGTCACGTGTGGCAGAGGACAGGGTGTTGCAGAAATGCTATCGGCACGACAACAGATGGTGCGGCTTTAGCGGGGCTTGTTATGGTGTGCTTGGCATGGTGCTGGCATAGGCGCGCTATAGCATGGTGAGAGGTGGAAGACGACCTCTGACGGGTAGGTCCTAGACCTGCGAGACAAAGAAAGAGAGAGAGAGAGAGAGAGAGAGAAGCAGCGAGAGAGAAAATGGTTTCGGCGGAAGGCACCTTCGCGCGGGGAGGCAGAAAAGTGGAGGTGGCTCAGAGAGGATGATATGCCGGCTGGCGTTGGGCCAGTATAGCAATGGGCCAGGCCGAGAGAAGGGAATTCAGCCATGGTCATTGGCGAATTTTCATTTTATTTTCTAATTGATTTAATTACAGACTTCAAGTTTAAATTTTTAAAATTAGCAAACTAACTCTAAAATTCATGAAATTTTTTGGAGAGGCACTTTAGAATGTTTAGAGCTCAAATACATTATTTTCAGGCTATGGTCAATTTTTAATAAATTTTAGAAATTCATTTTCTGCTGCTGAAAAAAATGAGAAATCCTTTTAAGAAATCGCTGAAAACTCTAAAAATCCCAAAAATAGTTATATTGGTTTTGGGGGTTTTGGGATGTTACGTTGCACTTGATAGAAGCTAAAGACATGGAAATTTCTCACCAACTCCATGTAAGAAACCATAATAGATATCACCAATGGCAAGTTGGGATTCTCCATATTTACAAATTATGGACAATGTCCAATAAGTGGAAATTATATCTTTGATAAAGCTATCAATCAAAAGCAAATGTGGAAAAGAAAGAAAATGACGCAACAGAATTATAAATCAATGACAAAATATTGCACAGTTTTATGGTCATGTAGAAAATTAAATTACGCCAGGACATTAACCGCTGAAGTTGTCATGTTCATGTGCTCGGATTAGGTAGAACAACATCTATAATCATACCAATCAAACAAAAAATTAAGCATATATGGCATGTATCATCTGTAGTAGAACGACAACGTATCTTTCTTCACTCTGGGGTATGGTCGATATCCAGAAAAATACTTATCCTATAGCTGCCTAATTACTCAGGCGCAAACCGCAATTCTGCTGGTGCGCAATTACACAAGTGTAGATAGAAATCAAGGGCTGTACTATAGGAACAAGAATGAACTTAATTTGTTGCACAGTACTACGAGCCTAAATTGAAATCAGGCGTGAATCATATGGCTTGTAAAAAAGAGGGAAAGAGAGGAAAATTTTGGATGGGGTTTTGATGTCAAACCTTTCAGATCAACAAAGCATATGAAAAGGATCAAATAGATCTAACGAAAAGGAAAGATTTACTCACTTGGATGGATGGAGTAGCTTGGAGCGTGGAGATGATTTTGTTGAGAAACCGTCGCTAGCAATCAGTCCGATCGATTCCTCTACTTATGCAAAAACCAGATCAATCACAGAAGACAGAAATAGTAGATTGAAAACACAGAGAGGTAGAGAGAACTTCTGGTCTTTCTTTATTGCTTTCTTTCCGATTTCGTATACAAAACAGTCAACAGTACCCTATTTATAGCCTAGTGGTGAGGTGCTCACCATGGGCCAAAACTTCAAGCCCAGACCCAGATTTCTTAACACCCCCTTGGGCACTTAATCGACACGTTCATGCCTCATCAAAACTCCATAAAAACCCAGTGGAAAAATTTTGGAGAATGTGTACATGATACATGTTATGTTGCGTTGCACAAATTGCCTCATTAAAAACCTTGACCGAGAAACTTCAAGAAAACTCGTTAAGGGAAAAAGAGTACAATCCACCCAATTTCGTTCAATCTTTAGGACTTATTCTTTGGGTACTCAATCTTCATGATCAAGATTTAATAACGAGCTTGAGAAAATTCTCCCTCTGAATTCTGCACTTCTCTAAGTCTCATCATTCCAATTCCTCGTACGCATCTTTTAAAGCTAGATGCAGGAAGTGACTTAGTGAATAAATTTGCAAGATTTTCACATGACTTAGTATGCAATATCATAATTTCGTCATCTTTTGCAATTCATGAGCATAGAAGAACTTGGGGTTGACGTGCTTTGTGAGATGACTCTTCACGTAGCCCGTTTGCACTTATGCAACACAAGCTGCATTATATTCATAGATAATTATGGGAGCTTGCATAATATTCATCCCACATGACTACTGGATGCGGTGGATCATTCATCAGAGCCAAGCACATTCTCGTGCGGCTTCGTACACTGCTATGATTTATGAGTGGTCGTCGAAGTCGTTACAAGACTTTGCTTAGACGATTTTCATGAAATTGCAGTTCCACCACACAGGAATACACAGCCTGTTTGTGACCTAGCGGTATGCGGGTCCGACAGGTACCCAACATCTGCATAGCCAATCAAGTTCAAATCTTGATTCTTTCTCTAGAATAATCCAAGGTCCTTGCTTCGTTGGAGGTATCAGAAGATGTCATTTATTCCTTGCCAATGCCTTTTGGTAGGTTCTGCACTATGCCTTGCTAACAGGTTTACGGCAAATGCAATGTCCGGTCTAGTGCAGTTTGCTAAATACATAAGTGCTCCTACTGCAATTAAGTATGAGAATTCCTGTCCCAGGACTTCCTCCCCCTCTCCCCTAGGTCGGTATGGATCTTTTTCTTGCTATAAAGACCTCCCGATTATTGGCACTTTCGATGGGTATGCCTTCTCAAAGCCAAACCTTTCTAACACCTTCTAGGCGTAGGCTGATTGATGTACTAATATTCCTTCAGGACATGCTCGAGCTGCAGACCTAAGCAATATTTGGTTTTACCCAAATCTTTCATTTCAAATTCTGACTCCAGGTAAGAACTTGCTTCTTTTATGTCTTCCATTGTCCCGATGATATTCAGATCATCTACATACACTGAGATTATACAAAATCCATTCTGGGATTGTCGTATAAATACATAGGGACAATCTTCATTATTCGTGTAGTCTTTCTTGCATAGAAAGTCGCTTAAGCGATTATACCACATCCTACTTGATTGCTTAAGTCTGTACAGTGATTTCCTAAGCTTCACACTATACAGGTTTCTATTTGCTCTGTCTTGGTTCGGGACAGGGATACCTTCAGGTACCTTCATATAAATTATCAAATCCAAGTTTCCATAAAAGTATGCAGTTACCACATCCATCAATTTAGGTTTCTTCATAATCAACTCCTGGACGTTGAGTGAAACCTTGTGCTACCATCCTTGCTTTATATCTTACAATTTCATTTCTTTCATTTCTCTTTCGAACAAATACCCACTTATGCCCTATAGGGTGCACATGGGGAGATGTGCGACATACGGACCCAAACACCTCTCTTTTATTCAGAGATAATAATTCAGTTTCTATTGCCTTCTTCCAATCTTCCCAGTCTGATCTCTTCTTACATTCAGCGAGCGATGCAGGCTCGGTATCAAAATCGATGATTGTGACAATTTTTTTGCAAAGTAGATATCAACATTGGCTGTTATCATATTCATGAACTCACCCGTATGCACATAATATATATCTATTTCTTCATGGGTTGCTTCTTCTTCCACTTGCGGTGGTAAGTCCGTTTAGTTTTTTGGCTCCGATGTGATCCATGCCGATTTCTTCTTCCATGGGGATGTTCAGATCCGGTATGCCCTTTTCTGAAGGTGTCATACTAGTGCTAGGTCTCAACTAGCTCCCCTTCTGGTTCTGGGAACTTCAGTGATCAGTTGTGTCAAGTCCTTATCCTTCTTCACCAGGCGTCCCCGGTTACATAGGATTCGAGGAACCAGAGTTCTCGTCCTTTTATTCTGAGGCCTCTGGATGGGATTAGGGATACCTTCTACTTTCTTTGGTATTTTAACCCTCTCTGGTGCATTGCGTGCAGGCACATATGACTTGGTCACGCTCTTCAAATCACTAAAGTGGTCAGGTAGTTGATTTGCTAATGCTTGCAAATCAATGATCTTCTGGACTTCTCTATTTGCTTCACTGGTGCGTGGGTCATGTGCATGGATTCCCGTGGCTTGCCACGGAATTTTCAGACTTTTTTTATCAAGGGGTTGATTTACTCCCCCTAATGTTGGGAAATTATCCTCATCAAATATGCAATCAACACAATGAGCGGTATGCAAATCTCATGTCATGGGTTCTAAATACCTGATTATGGATACTGTCTCATAACCAACATATATCCCAGTCTTTCGGAGAGGACCCATTGTAGTACGCTGTGAAGGGGGGTATAGGTACATAAACCTTGCATCCAAACCTCCTGAGATGAGAAATTTTCGGTGCTGACCCTTGCGCTAGTCGCATAGGTGAATGGATGTTGTAGGCCGATGATCTAAAGTTGATGAGATTTGCTGGATGTAGGATTGCGTGTCCCCAACATGTAGCTTAATCGAGTAATTTGTCTCGGAAGTATTTGTTTGTTTGAATTGTCAACTAGTATTTGTAGCAATAACACAGCCACAGCCTGCATGTTATCCTTTAGGTATTGAATGACTAACGTGCACACATAAGAACTTAGATTCAGGAGATGCAGACATATATAGTGACCAAATGACATATTACACACTAGAGGACCACAGTGATAGTCTATGGCCCCATTAGTTGCACAATACATCACTACATTTACCACAGCATGGAGCCCTTTATTTGTATATAACTAATGAAAATAGAACAAAATAAAGAAAACAAATTCTATGACATCAACGTGAAACACATAGGTTCGGCTCCATCTTCGAATCACTAGAAATTTTAGGGTTGTGCGTCACCATACCCAGATCCACCACCTTGGCCACCACCGCTCCCATCATTTTGTCCCTAGCCTTTGCCACCACCATTGCCATTAGCATTTGCATTTGCAACACTTGGTCCATACTAGTAGTTATTAGCTGAGCTAGAGCTAGAGCCAGTTCCACTACCATACCCACGGCCGCTAGATCCATAATAACCTCCAGCTTGTCCTCCGCCACCACCGCCACCATTACCGCCAGCGCTAGAAGATCCACCAAAACCAGGATATATTCCTTGGCTATATTGACTAGAGCCTGAGCCCGAGCCTGACCCTCCACCATATCCGGCTCTACCGTATTGGCTACTACCACCACCTCCGCCTCCACCTCCACCACTTGCATGAGCACCGTTTGCACCACTCTGACCAGACCCAGTGCCACTCCCAGACACTGAGCCGCCACCATTCACATACCCACCACCACCTCCTCCTCATGTACCAGTTCCTTCAGCACTTGAGTATCTAGCCACCCTTGTGGCATTGGCTAATCCAATGCTCAAGAGGACAACGAACCCAAGAGCCGCAAGTTTAGTTCCTGCCATTTTTGTGAGCTTATCATAAGATGAGATGAGCGCTATGCCGAAGATTGCAGGGGTATTTATAGTGCTAGAGGCCATGCAATGATTTATTATTTATCCTGTTAGCACGCTGCATTGGTGGTGTGAAGTACTCCAACTAGCCAACTTCTGTAAGAGAACAAGTGGAGGGTTTAAAAAGCTAGAGTAATTAATGGAGCTTGTTGACTTAGACAAGAGATTACCACTTGTGTTGTTTCTCTATTTTTTTTCTTTGTTCTTAATTTGGATGCTGCTCTTCTAGCTAGTTAGCGCTATCTTCTCAGAACGTTAGCTCATATGTCCATGTGTTCGTGTAAGGGCTTCGTGGCTATGGCATTTTTGGATAGGATCCTTGGAACAAGTGTAAGATTGGTTAAGTATTTCGTTAGGATTTAGCATTACGCCAAGCTCGATTAAGCAAGGGCATAGGCCCTTTGGCGTTACGCCAAGCATTACTCCTCTGTTCCAAATAGACGTTGTTTTGGGCATCGGCCATGCAGTCTCCAACACTTACTTTTACATTACGAAAAATTATAAAAAATATAATTCTATGAAAGTATGTGGAGCTAAATAACTCTACTAGAATCATTTCCATATAACAAACCGAATACCTGCACTTTGCTATGAATAAAAAAACATCATATTACCTCAACCACACCCTCGGCTCCACCTCCGAGCTTGGCCACGTAGCACCCCAACACGCTCGGCTCCGCTGCACGCCTAGTAGAGCTTTGCTTTTTTTTGTTAGCGAATTTTTAGAGAGGGTGTATTTGTTTGTTGATAGATTTATTTATCTATGTTTTGTTAGAGATTTTTTAGAGAGGTGGAATGGGGAGTTGGGGTGTGGAACATGACACACCTGGCCTGAGTGGGGTTAGGATGAAAGAAGCATCGTCACCAATAAGTTCTTTTTTAAATAGTACAGAAAAGTATGAACATTTTTTAGAGAGAATAGATTCTATGCCACTAGGGAGTGGTCAATTTGACAAACTATCATCGGTGAAGGGCCTAACTATGTATGCCACTCGGTTCAACCGAAATTCTATTATATGCCATTGCCATCAGTTAGGGTACGTTTGCTCCTAAAAAATGACGATTTTGCCCTCAGTTCAAATCTGTCCCTATGATAAAATTTAAACATAGGGCTAAATGGCTTACCAAAAAGTACTAATTTTTTGGTGGATCATTATGGTAGTGTACAACTCAAATATAAATTTTTGTGAACGGAATATCTTCCAATTGTTCCATTTTGAAATTCAAATACAAAATCAGTCTATTTGAGAAATTTTTTAAACTGGGATAAATTCACTGTAGCAAAACGGAAAATAATATTTTTGGGATCTATGTGACACCTTAAGAGCATGTGAGAATTTTTTCTAGAATTTTTAGACCTCATTTAGTCTCTGTTTGTAAATAGTAGCCTTTATTAACATTTAAATTAAAAATCTAAAACTTTTCTTTGAACAGTTCCTTGAAAAAATTTTCATAGCTGACTGACATATTGAATAACACTCATGTCAAGTTTCATAATTTTTGAAGGTTGTTTGCAATTTTAAATAAAACGGGCCTTCGGTCTTTTGGAGAAGCATTTTAGTCTTTTTTTTTTCAAAAGATAACGGTAACGATCAACTAATGGCAGTGGCATATAGTCAAACTGACTACCCTCTAATAGCATATAATCTATTCTCTCTTGTCGAAGTTCTTCAATTCTGACTGCACGCATTTGGTACTTCTAACATGATGATCAGTCTGTTGCTACGCTTCGTTCCAATCAACCATGAATATAATATAGATCATCAAAATTATAAGTAGGGTATTGTGATTGGTACACACGACTTACGCCATATTCGTATTGTCTTCTAAATATTGCTTTGATATAGTAAATATCTTTTCTACAGTATCTAATTTTTAAACGGAGTGTCTTTTTAAGATAAGATCTACTGGTTGATTGTAATACACACTGTAGTGACTTCATTTATATCGACCAAAATCGTACACGAGTATCTCTCTTATAAGTTTTTCTACAAATTGTTACTATTTATAACCTAGAGTCAAAAACCAAAGCAAAATGTTAATATAAACATGCCCTTAATATGGCTTGATCTTTCGTTATAGCGATGAGTTGAGATGGCTAGTGTGTGACTTAATGGGGTTGATTAGGGTCTTGATTGGAGCATCCACTAAAGAATTCACTCTTTCGATTTGTACATGCATGCATTTGACTATAGCACGATCCACCGCTATGCATGAACAACTGGCGAGGCCGGCTGCGATACCAAAAGAGCCCGATCGCTAGATCGTTGGTGCAACTGACAACTGAACAGACGAAACAATGATCAACTACCACGCTCGATAATAGCGAAGTAAACGACGACCCAGCTAGATTAACTCTTAATTGCATGCAAGTATCAAAATCAACGTACAAGCATGCACTGATCAACACAGCACAATCCAAATTTTTATGTGCAACTTGTCGCCGGTGCATTGACGAAGGCAAAATCGACTTGGTTGGTCTAACACACGGTAAGGGCGTCCTCATTTCTGCTAGGTCATTTTTACAGGAATAAAGCGCATTTCTTTGCAATTGCACCCAGGGGCTAGTTCCTGTGTGACAGCCTGACAGGCTGAAAATATGATGCGTTATACATAAGGCTCAGCCCAACTCAATCTTGTAAACACTATTTCGGTATCCGTACCGGCCGTACCAGCTGATACGTTCCATACCACCACCTAAACCGATATCTAATATCATACCGGCCCAACTACTGGTTATACCGACTTTGATACTAGTCAAATACCGGTCAGTACCGGTGGAATTGATAATATTATCTATTGAACTATATGTTATATTTGATAATACTACTATGTATTTTAAATAATATTACAAGTGACATTTGATGTGCATATAATTAAACAAATATATACTTATAAATATATGCTCGTATGATTATATTAAATCCGAACGGTACATCGGTATGGGTTGGTACCGGAACGTACCATTCCAAGAACCAAACCGGTATGACCTCCGGTATGGTATTGACAACTTTGGCCCAACTCTCCGCAGACTGGAAACATAATGAGCCAACCGAGCAGTCCATGCAGCCGCAGACAAGGGTGGTATGGAGAATGCTCACGGTCCACGAGCTTTTTTAACTTGCCTCGCGCCACCTCCCATATTTCATTGCGCTTCTATATATTATCATATAGTCGTATTTGATATACAACTCTACTTCTATAATTGAAATACAATTGTATTTGTTACATAACTAATAATCTATATACGATTAATATGTACCGTTATAATCTAGCCCTACCAAAATAAGTGGGGGAGATCATTCTCTTTTTATTTTGATTAATGTGAGAATTTCTAAGTTTTTTAATTTTTAGGATTATTATGTAATTTTCTTGCCCCCAAAACGAATGAGATGCTTTGAATATCGCCGATTGTAGATATTATAATAAAGTTGCCTTTAATATACAACTCTACTTTCTATAATTGAAATACACGCAGTTGCGCAGTTAGATATACTTCCTATAATTGAAATACAACTATATTTGTTATATAAATCTAATATATATAGGATTAATCTGCACCGTTATAATCTAGTCCCACCAAAATAAGTGGTGGATATCATTCTCTTTTTCTTTCTATTAATGTGAGGATTTCTAGAATTTTATTCTTTTTAGGATTATTGTGGGATTTTCTTGCCATCAAAACGAATGAGATGCTTTGAATTTCACCAGTTATTTTTATTTATATATATTGTTCCTGTGTGTTATTTTATATTATAAGTAAGATTGTTCATGTGTGCAGGGAAATTATTTTCAGCCAAAATTCGGTGAATTTCGGTTGTCTTGACCTACCCTCAAAAGGCCCACTTCAGCTAAAAATTTCAGCCAATTTTGAAATTTGCCGACCCATCAACCCTCTTGCCCATATACAATCTTCATGTACTGGCTCATCCCGTCGACCCATCCTGGCTCCACCTCTCTCGATCCCCATCTACTATCGTTCCCCGTCAGCACCGGAAAGGGAGGGGGAGGCGACACCGGCAAGTAACAGGTGGCATCGGCAAGGGGTAGGGGGGAGGTGGCATCGGCAGGGGATGTGGGGAAGGCGGCGGCGATGGCAAGGGAAGTGGGAGGCAGCATTAGTAAGGGTCGGGAGGAGGCAATGCCGGCAGGAGACGAGGAGGCGGTGGCGTGACGACGGCAAGGGAGGCAGAGGCGGCACTGGCAGGGGATTTCGAGTATGTTTGTATTTCTTAAATTTGATTTGTATGTTTGAATATTTCAACCAATTGTTTTTGAAAAGATTCCAAAATTTTTTAAATTTCCGATTTTTGTCTTTCTAGAAGTGTTCTGAGAATTTTTTTTCACCAAAATTGTTTTCCCTGCATGTGTGTACGTAATGTTTCTTAAATGAACAGGTATTTTGATCCTTAAGTTCAGATATGACGAATCTTCAGATAATGGTATATGGTTCAATTTTCATATCAGTTGTGCCTTGGTTGTGTCTTAATTTATGTGCAATTTGCTGGTAATAGTTTTAGGCTGTCATATGATCAGCCGAATTAATTATCTAGTCATGTATTGCACACCATGCTATCAATTTCGGAGTACCAGCTCAGCAGCCCATAGTATTTGTTCATGTATCACGCAAGTAAAGCATGCATCATGGCACCGCCACTACTACAGAAAGCCTAATACTAGACGGCCAATCACAGACGGTTTGACAAAACCCTCTGTGACCGACACTACCACAGACGGTTTTAATTTGGACACCGTCTGAGTTGGTGGCGTTGGAGAAAATGAGTATCACAAACGGTTCTTACCGATGAACCATCTGTAATACTTTAGTATCACAGACGGTCTGTATTAAAAACCGTCTGTGATAATCCTGTGATAATCCCAGATTATCACAGACGGTTTTTTAATAAAAAACCGTCTGTGATAATTCACAAACGGTTTTTAATTAAAAACTGTCTGTGATAATGGCACTGGGCATTTATTGCGCTGCTCAGACCGCATTTGTCTTCATTTCGATCTAGGTCTAGCCGCTGCTGTGCACTCTTTCGCTCAGGAGGCAAGCTAGGCGATTTCAGGCCAGTAATGAATTTGGTGGGATGAGGCAAATATTGAGCTTTGAAGATTCATACTTTCCTGGTTGCTCTAGATATGGTTAGTAATGAATTTTATTTTTTTTTTGCATGCATTACAATTAATATCTAAGTAATTGGTGAGTGTTATTAATTGAAGATGGTTTGCAAAATTGTTAGTTATATAATAGTTGTTGTGTTTATAATATGAATCGAGCTAGCAAATTAAGCCTCAATATAATACGTGTGGCCGGTATATATGTAGTAATAATTAGTTAATTTAATTTTTAATACTAAGTTGTTATATATGTACGTAACGTAGGACTGAAGCTGAATGTATGCCGCGAGCCATGTGAGTGAAGAGTACATTAATAGCGTGGCTAGTTTTACAAGAGCTACCGAGGAGGATATGTTGAATAAGGGGGTGGAATATATGTACTGTACATGCACTGACTGCAAGAATTTAAAGATGTTTAAGAACCGAGGGCAAATTGAAGCGCACTTGATTCGGAAGGGTTTCAAAAAGGGTTATACATGTTGGACCAGTCATGGTGAAGTGAATGATCAAATGCCGCTGGATGACATCGTCGGTGAAGTGAATGATATGCCGTCGGATCACATCGCCGGTGAAGTGAATGACATGCCGCTGGATGATGTCGATTGTGGTTCGGATTCGGATAGGTTGCACGATGATAATCTGGATCAGATGCTTCGCGATGTAGAAGAGAACTATGATGCGAGAGAGTATGTTAAATTCCGGGGCTTGATGGAGGATTCGGAGAAACCTTTGTTCACGTGCTGCAAGTACACGAGGTTGTCGGCCGTGCTTGAACTGTTGAAATTGAAGGCAAGCAACAGTTGGTCCGACAAGAGTTTCACGGTGCTGCTAGGTATTTTAGCGGACATGCTTCCGGAGGGAAATGAGTTGCCTAAAACCACGTATAAAGCCAAGAAGGTTCTTTGTTTGTTGGGAATGGAAGTAGAAAGAATACATGCATGTCCGAACGACTGTATCCTCTACTGTAAAGAGTATGCAAACATGCATGTATGTCCGGTGTGCAACGCATCCCGATACAAACGTAACAATCAATCATATGATGGCGAGGGAACAGAGGCGAAGAAAGGATCTCCTGCTAAGGTGGCATGGTATTTTCTTATAATTCCCCGTTTGAAAAGGTTTTTTGCAAATCCAAAAGAGGCAAAACTGCTGCGTTGGCACTCGGAGGAGCGCAAGAAGGATGGAATGCTAAGACACCTTGCTGATTCCGCATAGTGGAGAAACATCGATAGGAGTTTTGCAGAGTTCGGTGCAGAACCAAGGAATATAAGGTTTGGACTGAGTACAGATGGAATGAATCCTTTCAGTGGCATGAGCAGCCGACATAGCTCATGGCCCGTGACTCTCTGCATCTATAACCTTCCTCCTTAGTTGTGTATGAAGCGAAAGTATATTTTGCTGTCGATACTTATCCAAGGGCCAAAACAATCTGGGAATGATATTGATGTGTTCCTAGCACCGTTGGTGGAAGATCTAAAAGTACTGTGTAACGAAGGGGTACATGTATGGGATGCATACAAATGAGAGAACTTCACTCTGCGCTCCTTATTGTTCTGCACCATAAATGATTATCCTACCCTTGGTAACCTATCGGGCCACAGTACAAAAGGTGCCAAAGCTTGTACTCACTGTTTAGATGGTGCCCAGAGTGTGTGGCTGAAACACTCATGCAAAACCGTCTACATGCGTCACCGCCGGTTCCTTCGGAGAGCTTACCCATACCGCAAGATGAAGAAACAATTTGACGGAGAGAAGGAAGACGGTTCAGCTCCAAGGCATTTAAGGGGACACGAGGTTTATGATATGGTTAAGGATTTAGATGTTGTCCTCGGAAAGGGACGTACATTGAGGGCTCATGAGAAGAACGCCTGGAAGAAGAGATCAATATTTTGGGACTTACCTTATTGGAAGTACCTAGATGTTCGACACTGCATCGACGTCATGCACGTAGAAAAGAATGTATGCGACAGCTTGATTGGTGTCTTACTGAACATTCGTGATAAAACAAAGGACGGCGTCAACGCACGGCTTGACTTGGCTGATATGGACATCAGGCCTGAGTTAGCACCGACATGCACTGATAATGGACGAGGGCTATCGAAGAAGCCTGAGGGCCGATTTACCATCACAGCGGTCGATGGATCTGGGGTCCCTCTCCTTCCTCACAAAGCAGTAAGCGCATTCCGAAGATTGATCGGAATAGTTGCACGAGAATGAAATGAGATCACATTCAATTCGTGGAAGAATGTGCCTGAGACTCGGAAACGTGAGCTGTGGGCCGAAATTTTGGCATCGTTCGAGATCCCAGACGAACACCAAGACACCGTGCAACGATAAACCTTGCTAGCGGCGTGCAAAGCATGGAAGAACTTCAAGATCACGCTTGGAACCACAATGGGAAGAGTTCAAGGCGATGAAGACGTCCGAAGATTTCAAAAGTGGAGACTTGGCACAGCTGGGTATGCGGGTAAAATCCCACAGTGGAGAAAGGAGGA
This sequence comes from Dendrocalamus latiflorus, assembly GCA_017311315.1. Classification (NCBI taxonomy): domain Eukaryota; kingdom Viridiplantae; phylum Streptophyta; class Magnoliopsida; order Poales; family Poaceae; genus Dendrocalamus; species Dendrocalamus latiflorus. The sequence goes on from CM029675.1 coordinate 16,869,662, forward strand.
TGAACTGGCAGCCCTGCAGGACATCGCCCCGCCATTTAACAATATCCCGGATGACCGCGCTCGTAATTGGATTAGAGCAAGGTCATCTACAACGACATCGGGGGACGTCTCCTTTCGAAACCCTGCAGACCAGCAAGTGTCCTAGCGCCTGGTAAGATATCGATCGAACTACGTAGCTTGTAATTACTTCACAACTTCGTACGAATTGAAATGACATGTTGTGCTCTTGCAGGAAAAGCTGAGTTTTGAATCTACCATGAGATCATTCCAGCGAACAAGGGAGAATGATATGCTCTCCATGGCCCTGGGAAACAAGGAGCACCCGGGCCGTATGAGAGGCCTTGGGCTTTACGTTCTTTGGAAACATGTTTCCAAGATGACTCCGAAATGTATCGACGTAGAAAGAGAACCAAAGCCGAGCGTGAGGAGCGACTATGAGAAGAGATCAAGGCATCTCTTAGAGAGGAGCTAATGGGTGAGCTGGCTGATGTAGTCAGAGATGAGGTGCGGAAGCATACAGAAAGTCAGCAGGCCGCCGCTCCTGTGCTAGCTAGCCCGCACAACCGTCCGAATAGTTGCGCGTCCAATCCGACGGAAAGCGCGGCCAGATTTCCTGTGGACAACATCCAGGTAATAATTATTATCTCTCGAATGCTTGCTCCATTGATAGGCCTATTGGAGTACCTAATTTTGTATCGTTATGTAGGAGCCTACGAAGTGCAGGCTCCAAATGAGATGTGCCTCCATTCCCTTGTACACTGCTTGGGGCCAGGCATATCAGTCTGGTATCAGGGCCATGGTGCACGGTCAACCTTTAGCGTCAGGCTACGCAAAAGTTAATGTAGATGGTGTGCATGCCAATTTTGAGGTCGTCCCGCTACCGAAGGCCCCCAACGACGAGATCGTGACTCTAGGGCAGGCTATGGAACATTCATCCAGTGGCCCAAAAGCGACATCTCCCTGGAGGCTTCTTCACCGGTGGCCGAACCAGAAGGGCAGCGCGAACCAGAGCTAAATACACTGGTGCTATCTCCACAAGGGCAGTGCGAAGCAGAGCTACCTGCACCGGTGCTATCTCCACGGGTGCTATTCTCGCCAAAGCAACTTGGACCGGTGCTACCGTTACAGTCGACTACCATAAACTCGACCTACGGTCGAGGCAGTGGCCAGGGAAAATCAAAGACGAAGGATGATGACGATATCCCGTACCTGCCATTGGCCCGCAAATTCGTGCTAGGCGAGCCGATAATATTCCCGGAAGAGCACCTCTTAACCCTAGGACTTGGTTGCCAAACATTACACACTTGGTATATGCAACAGTCCAATAGGCCAAAGGGAGAACGGTGCTCAGGTATCACTGTCAAATTCAAGCGGGAACATTTCCACCACGAAGTTCAGGAATGTGTCTTCGCAGTGACCTTCGACGATATATTTGGTCTTTTCACGCTCAACGCTCTCGACACCTCACTCGTTCGATGCTGGACGCTGTAAGTCTATACAATCACAGTCTCTGTTCACGTAGTACCGATATATGTCACAATTTGTTGCTTTTCTGTGTGTGTGTGTATATATATATTCATGCTGACCGAAGCTAGATCATCGAAATCACCAATTGGTTTCCTGGACCCACGCTTGGTCGCCATTGATACCATCAACGAGGATGCATCCTTCGTCGAGAACTATATTACAACAACACTGCTGGCTCACCACGATAAGGAATTTGTTCTTATGCCATACAATGAGCACTTCCATTGGATTTTAATTGTAATTATACCAAAATGGAACAAGGCTATATACCTTGATTCTCTAAGTAAGAACAAAGCCAAGTGCACAGCTATCGCCCAAATACTCGATAGGTAAGTACATTGTACATTGTACTCTTTCTTTCCTTCCGAATGACTAATCTAACCTTTTCGAATAACGAAGGCCAAACTTGTGACTGGGATAACAATGGAAGCTACTAAAAGGTTCATGATGAAGAGCATGATTACTCGATTTAGAGTGCCAAATCGAATAATTACAGACAATGGTTAGCAATTTTCAAGTGAAAAATTCCAAGAATTTTGCGAGTAATTAGGTACCAAGCTATGTTATGCCTTTGTTGCCCATCCTCAAAGCAATGGGGCAGTTGAAAGAGCGAATGGCCAAATAATATAGAGAATTAAGACTCAAGTCTTCGACCAGCTTGTAAAGTGCTCAGGGGCTTGGGTACAAGAATTACCCTCAATATTATGGGCAATTCACACGACTCCTAATCGGGCAACAGGAGAAACTCCTTTTTCCTAGTTTTTGGGGCTAAAGCTATGCTTCCTCTAGAACTGAAGATTAGGTCGACATGAGTTGAGAGCTTTGATAACTCTAACCAAGGGCAACTTCGAGTGAATGACGTTAATCTACTTGAAGAGAAGATGATTCAAGCGCTAATCCACTCGACAGTCTATCAACAAGCCACGCGTAGATACTACGACTGTAAGGTCCAACCTTGCAGTCTTGATGTAGGTGACTTGGTATTGAAGAAAATTTAATCCCAGTCTAATCGGAACAAGCTTTCCCCTAAGTGGGAAGGTACTTACACAATGGTCGAAGTTACATGATCAGGCTTGGTACGACTTGCCATAGAAGACGGCCATATTCTCTCAAACTCTTGGAATGTCGATCAATTGTGTAAGTTTATGTATAATTTTTTCTACCCTTTTAATAAAGTTTTCAATTTGTTCAATCTTTATTGTCGTATGTGGAGAAGAGCTTATTTTATGTTTGTTCATCCACCTTTGGTACATTCAATATATTCAACCTGATCGGAGAAAGAAATAACACCTAGTCAACGTCTCTCCTCTCTACATGTGATCCTACCCACTAGAAGGAGCTTTCTAGCGTCGGCTCATTTCCAACTCTTGCTATCAGTAAACAACAATTGAGTTAACCAAGTTAAATCGAATGAATAAGATCTCTAAGTGTTTGTCCTATTCTCATTAATGACTTTGATTTGATTAACCTGGTCAAATAAATAACACCTAGTCAACGTCTCTCATCTCTGCACGTGATTCTGCCCACTAGAAGGAGCTTCCTAGCATCGACTTGTTGCTAACTTTTGGTATCAGAACATGACAATCAAAATTGACAATGATAGTCGGATGAACTACTCTGATCTCTACATACCATTCTCTGAGTGTTTATCCTATTTTTGCTTATGCCTTCGATTTGATTAACCTAGTCGAAGAAAGGTAATATCACCTAGTCGAAGTCTCTCCTCTTTGTACATGATCCTGTCCACTAGAAGGAGCTTCGTAGCATCGTCTCATTCCTAACTTTTGCTACCAGAACATGATAATCGAAGTCCATAATGATAGTCGGATGAACTACTCTGATCTTTACATGCCCTATATGGTACTATTTGCTTAGTTTATTCATATAAACTATATAAATAGTTGGGGGGCTAGTATAGAGTTATCAATATAACTTCAATTCTTAGTCGTACTTTCATTTTCTCTTATTTATTTTTTGTCTTACGAGTACTAACTACTCAACAAGATGAATTACAGGAAAAGAAAGATGAATTTTATTAACAAAAGATCTGTTTTTACAAAGTTCCCTATTACAAACTACTCTGGCGAAGGAGATCCAACTTGCATCTCCTCCGTGACTTTCCTACCAGCTGGTTCCATCTTTTCGATCAGATGGGTTGCTTTTGCTTCAGAGTAGTCAAAGTCATGCTTGATTGTTCAAAGATTGAGGCCTTGGTCGTATGCCTTGAGTTTTGCCAAGGCATAGCTTACTGCACCTTTAACAGCCTCTCAAAGTGAATCAGTCTGGTTGGTCTTTAGAGTAGATATAATCTTCTCTAAGGCTCTGACTTGTCACTCAATTGTACTTGCCTGAGTGGTCGTGGTGTCCTCCGAAGGATTAATCTTATTAGCACAAAGTCCTCTGAGTAAATCGTTTAGGAGAGAAATGTTGTCTTGAAGAACTATTTTCATCGACAATGTCTCCTCCTAGCTACGAGTCAACGCCTGTACGAGTTGCTTTATTTCGACTACAGCATCTACAAAGTAGAGTGAAACTTAGACAGAAAAAGATTTCATAAAAAAGATTAGTTATTAAGTCGAAGGTAAAGATTTTCTTACGTGCTAGTCGAGACTCGAGTTTTCTCGACTTCATCCTTATGCTGGCCTTCTAGCAACTTGATCATCTGACTTTTCTCTTTCTTGATACGAGTAAACTCACTTATCACTTTGGTCTTTTCATTGACCTTAGTGTAAAGCTTACCCATTTCGACCTCTTTGTCTGTAAAAGAAAAGAGTTAGAGAAAAGACAAGAAAGACATCCGAATAAACAGTCGTAAGTTCAGAACTTACTGTTTATTTTATCTTGCAACTTGTTAGTTGTAGACTTTGTCTTCAAAAGCTCGATCATAAGATCGATGTTCTTTGTCCTTAACTTCTTTGTATCATGGTTGAGTGCATTAGATAAGGTCTTTTCGTCACTTAGACCTATAAAGGTTAAAGATAGACATGAAGAACTAGACTAGTAGTCGAAATAGGAAAAGATTAAGTATGCCAGTGGCTTACCATTTCTTTTCCTGTTCTCGAAGTTCAGCATTCTCTTGCCTTAAGAGCAGAGTTGTTTGTGATATTCAACATTTCAGAACTCTCTGCATGATGGAAGACAATGAGAAGCGAGAAAAGCCAATTATAAGAAACTAAGCACTAGATGCTTATATTCATGGTCATACGAGCAAATTTGGTGAGTACTCATTGTGAATTCTCTAGTCGATCGAGCACTTTGACCTTGTTCCACCTTACATTCTTAAGGCTCTCATCATCGAAGACATTCCCCTTGTTGGGAATATCTTTGGGATGAGGAACTTGGTCGTAAGATTGATATGAAGAAGATCCTACTTTTAAAGCAGGATTAAAAATGAAGATAAGAAGTTGGGCTCTTCTTCTTTAGCTGTACCTTCTTCGAGAAGAAGAGTAGCCTTTGCTTCTATTTCGACAACCATGATGGTTGTAGCCGCTTCCGCTTCAGTAGAAATCTCCACCGTAATCATAGTGGTCGATTCTTCGACCATCTTCTCTGTTGTTTCTTCTACTGTGGGGAGAATGGCAAGGGGCTTCTCGATAGAAGCAGCCCTAGACAATGGAAGAGTTAGGCTAAAGACACAAGAATAGAAGTGAATTGGTATTTTAGAAGACAAAAAGGGTAAAATGCTAATTTTATGTTTTTTTCATGCTTTCTTAGCCTTTATTTTAAATTTAAAAGGAATCTTCCCTAAGAAAGGTTTCTTCGACTTCTTCTCCACGACCACATCTGGTCGTTGAATGGCGGGGTCACCTCTGACCATGTCTAGTCGTAGACCCTCAGCACGTGTTATTACTCCTCCTTCCTCCTACCCTTCTTGATGGTCGAGACTAGTTTCGACCACCTGAAGAGTAGTCTTTTTTTCGATCATAGGTTCTACTGCCACAACAGTCTCATTCATAAAAGATACAAAACTCTTTCAGTTTTCCTTTTCGATTCACTTAATAAAGCCTTGAGAAGCACCAACTCAGAAAGTTTCGTCACTGTAACAGAAAGGTACCTTGATTTTAGTATCCGGTTGCTCTAGTATAGCCGTCCCAATTTCCTGTGTAGCAACTATGTCTGCATAGAACTACTCAATGGGGGTAGATGGAGGACGAGAGGAAGGACTAGTGCTTGAACTTCCACCTTGCTTGTCAACAGCCTTGGTTAGTCGATGCTTCTTGGTTGGAGGATTTCTAACCTCCTCCATCTCTTTTCCGATTACTATTAAATGCGAGGAGCCTCCACGTCAAGCGTTGGAGCTTTCTCACAAATTGCTTTGACTCGAGAATCAATCTCTCCCAAAGCAAATCTGCATAGATAGATAAAAGTGGTCAATAAGTAGAACTCGAAATTCATAAAATGAGTTTGATCATTACTTACCATTCTTATAGTCCATAATCATATCCTTGGCCCCCCGAGTACATCCACATTGGGTGCGCTCGTTTCTTTAGAGGGCTGATGCGATGAGTAATGAAGTCTTTCACTACGTGCCAGCTGGTAAGCCACTTTTCCCTTAATTCTTTAATGGCTTGGATGTAGGGCCTATCCAGGTTAAGTCTTTAGGGACTGAGTTATAGGAAGAGATCTTCTTAGCATCCATTTCTGTGAAGGAAAGGCTATCTTCACTGGTCGTCTCCTAGTAGGACCATTTCTTCTTCTAGTTCGGTCATGACGACTGAGTAAACATTTGGATGTATCATTCTGTCTTGCCATCATGGAGTTTCAAACCACCACTTTCGGCAATTTTGGTTTGTTTGCTCATTTTGTAATAATACCCAAAGAGCTCTAGGCCTGGAGGAATTCCCAGATAGGCTTTGCACTGGTACACGAACACACTTAACATGGTGATCGAATTGGGAACCAAGTTCACCAATTCCACTCAAAAGTACTCGAGTACATACAAACCATCTGTGATACTCTCTATCACAGATAGTTGATAGCTAGAACCATCTATGATGAATGAATACCATAGACGGTTCTATATACCAACCGTTTTTGAATTAGAGCAGAAAGTTTTATATACTGGTGCAATATAAACAACTAGTCTCAAAAGATAAAATAGCACAGTTTTATATGGCTTATATATACTCATTTGAAAGGTTTCGATGAGATCTACAACTTTTCAGTTGACGCAAAATCCAAATTCCGAAGGGAAGACCAAGAAGAAAGGAAAAAATAGAAACAAAAAACTTGTAACACAAATTTGGGGCTAAAGATGGACAATTTTGAGGGTATTAGAGGGCGATTGGTGCAAGCAGGTCATTTTTGTGGATTGGGCTCATCGTTAGTTTTCCAACGAGTACAAGAACATCGAAAACGAACACCGTATGCAAAAATTATGCCCATTTTACTAAAGATGTCTTGCAACAGAATCCTACTTGGAATTAGGCGGGAGATTATGAAATTTTGGAGGATTGTGAGGCGGGAAACATATTATAGACAGTTTTTAATACAAACCGCCTATGAAATCTCACAGACGGTTCTTGATAAGAACCGCTTGTGATGTCTACCATTATCACAGACGGTTCTTATCTAGAGCCGTCTATGATACTTCACAAATGGTTTGTATTAAAAACCGTCTATGATAATAAAGTTATCATAGATGGTTTGTATTAAAAATCATCTGTGAAAATACCACAGATGGTTATTCATATGAACCGTCTGTGATACTTGCAGCACAGACGATTCCTATGAACTGTCTGTGATGTAAGTGTCCAGTTTAGCCTCTTTTGTAGTAGTGGAACTGATTTGTTTTCCTTTGTTTGAGGCCGATATCTCTTTATAACACAATCGAAATTACCTTTTTAACCAAGCTTGTTTTTGGTCAAATTAGATTGAAAAGACTATGCTTTCGATATTCGTTCGTCTACGACCACTCTTTCTCAAGTAAGTTATTTTCACTTGAAGTTGAGGGCTAGATGATGAGGATATAATAATCCTCAAATTATTATTGATCCGTAAATGATATTATTACGTCATTATACTCCTTGAGCATACCTCTTATCTATAAGGGAGAGATTTCACAAGGTAGTCGTAAGCTCTTCTACGATAACCACTTAGTCGTAAGCTCTTCTGTGATAATCCCTTAGTCGTAAGCTCTTCTAAAACAACCCCTTAGTAGTAAGTTCTTCTACGACAACTCTATAGTCGTAAAGCTCTTCTACAGTAACTCCTTAGTTGTAAGCTCTTCTACGACAACTTTTTAGTTATAAGCTCTTCTACAACAACTCCATAATCATAAAGCTCTTCTACGATAATTTCTTAATCGTAATTTCTTCTATGACAACTCCTTAGTCACAAGCTCTTCTATGACAACCACTCTTTAGTCGTAAGCATTTCTTATGACCACCTCATAGTCGTAAGTTCTCCTACGACCATGACATAGTCGTAAGTTATCCTGCAACTATCTTGTGGTCTTAGATCCTTCTGTGACTAAGCCAAACTTCAACTAACTTGTCTATGACAACCTATTGCATAGTGGGCCTATTTGACGAGGCAGTTAGTACATGCATTGATTATCTAGAATAAGTACACATTACTTCACCCTGGCAAAAACCGCCGCATGATGAGTGAGATATCATGCCTCTAATAACTCCCATCGAATGGTTATCATTAGAAACGTTAATGCATCTCTTGGCATGAAAAAACTACCGCCACCTTACAAGATATATAAAGGTGAACATCAGGGAGAAGGATGACCAGGCCAGACCCAAGGGAGAGTAGCAATAGAGCAGGACATTTCGCATTACTTTCTCCATTGTAATCAATTTATTGAGCAATATCCACACAGGTAGTAGGGTTGTTATTCTCGCAGCAGAAAGCCCGAACCTGTATGAAAATCCCTTTGTCTTTTCTCTACGTGATCTTAGCTATGTCTCTAAGAGTTCCCTAGAACCCAAACAAATCATATGTAAGATCAATACTAAAACATCGACAAATAGCTTTCTGAAACTCTAAGTAAGCTGCATGCAAAGTTTTATATCTTTTGGTTAACGATTTTGGGAGCTAGTGGCACCATTCTTGGTCTTGATTCGGACTAATTTATTGTTATGGAAATGGCAAAGGGATCAGACCGTCCCTAGGCTCGACTGATCCACCATGATGTCGCCAGTCAGACTGGGCGACTGTCAGACCATCGGTGACTTGCCGGTCAGACCGCACTCTCAGTGACGGTCAGACTGATGAGGAGCTGAATTCTTCACCTCTTTGATTTTTGAGTTTGTTGCTTTGCTCTTGGCTTTCAATTTTGATGTTCACTACTCTGTAGCTATTGGAGTGAAGTATTGATGAATACTTAGAAGAAAATTTCTGAGGCACTATTTATTCCCTCTGTTGCTATACCGATTCTGCAGTATTCATTTGAGGCATCTCACTGATCTTGTTGTGGCGCACACACCTAACAAGTTACCATAGTACTGATCAAATTAAAGAAAGCATACACATAGTGAGCAAAAGAAGTATCATATATGCTGGACTATAGCGACACAGTAATCTCATTGATCAGTTACCTGCTACAGCAATTGAAATAATGGAGCCCTTTATTAGTTGGTACATTCTTGCTACGTAATACATAGAAGGGTACACATAAAAAGAAAACAAAAGTCTGCGACATCAACACGAATCATTTGACTCCATCTTCAGATTGATCACACAAAGGAACTTTTACGGTTGGGCATCACCGTATCCAGATCCACTACCTTGACCGCCACCGTTCCCACCATTTTGGCCTCCACCAGTGCCTCCGCCATTGCCATCGCCGTTTGCGCTTGCATCAGCCATTCCCCAAATCTTATGCGAAGCAGAACTACTAGAGCCAGATCCAGCGCCTCCACCAGTCCCAAAACCACTAGATCCATAATTACCTCCAGCTTGACCACCACCGCCGCTGCCACCGTTACCACCAGCATCAGACGTAGATCCACCGTAGCGATCTGCATCGGCATAGCTAGAGCCCTAGCCCGAGCCAGACCCAGCACCATACCCAGTCCCACCATATTGGCTGACAACTCCACATCCACCTCCACCTCCACCTCCAGCACTTGCGTGGGCACTTTTGGTACCGCTCGCTCCGGACCCGCCGCCGCTCCCAGACCCTGAGCCACCACCATTTACAAATCCCCCTCCCCCTCCCCCTCCCATACCCGAACCAGCAGAGCTACCATATCTAGCAACCCTTGCAGCATTGGCTAGTCCAATGCTCAAGAGGACAACGAAGCCAAGAGCTACGAGCTTAGTGCCAGCCATTTTTGAGTAATGCAAGATGAGATGAATGCCAAATCAAGGATTGCACGCCTATTTATAGTGCTGAGGCCATGAAATGGTTCTTTATCTTTCTAGCACAATGGTGGTGTGGATCGGGTTGGTGACCACCATTCGAGATCAAGTGGAGACTTTAAAAACAGAACTAACAAGCTGAGCTTGTTAACTTGACTACATCATCCGGTTAGTAATTAAGAAAGAGATCACCGATTGAGTCGAATGTCTCTTTTCCTTCATCTTTAGATCTCCTTCTAGCTGGTTAGTACTAGTAATTTCCCTAGAAGGCTCGATCTGGAGTTGATTATATCTGCTCATATATATGTCCATTACTTTCTTTGAATGCCTACGTACGTACCCCCCGTCGTCAAATGTGCATGAGACATTGAGGTTATGACTTATGAGTTTGGATTGATCTTTCGTTATAGCAGAGGATAATTCAAGTGCCGTGTGAGTTAATCGCGTATTGTGTGAATTTTAGCTTCCGCGAAAAATCGGTTCGATACAGTCGTAATGCGTTAAGTATTTGACCATACATATGCAGGGTTTTGAACAACTGTGGGCAGGCGACAAGCGAAAGACTTGACACTGGAAACTAATGATATATCATGCTCGATAACACTAGCGTACTAGATCGACCGAGAGTTAACGACGACCCCGATTAACTCCAAATTGCACGTTTAGAAATCGACAAATTAATGCGAGCATCGACCAAGCGATAGAACACTACCGGAAAGCTGCTATATGCCGAGTGTCTGGAGTTTTGCCGAGTGCAATCTACCGGGCACTCGGTAAACAACTACTTTGCCGAGTGCCTCCATGGGAACACTCGGAGAAAATAAAACACTCGGCAAACGAAGATCTTTGCCGAGTGCTGACAAGAAAACACTCGGCAAACATAAAACACTCGGCACCAACCGCCGTCCGTTAGAGGTCAGCCGCCACCGTTAGAACTTTGCCGAGTGTCTGGAGCTGACACTCGGCAAAAGCTCTTTGCCGAGTGTTTTTTTGCGGCACTCGGCAAAGAAATAAAAACCTTTTCCTTTCCTACCCTTCAAACTTTTTCTACTCTCCACATACAACATATGGTACTACATGTTAAAATTTGGTATATTTTTGTATTTGTTTGCTATATTTAATTAATTAATTGCATTTCAAGCAATTTTTTGAATCAAGTCAAATTTGAACTGCAAGTGATTAAAATAATAGGAAAAAATGAGTAGAAAAGTGATATTCATATTATTCAGCCTGGTTTGAGGCCTTACCTGTGAAATGAAAAGGAATTTCGAACATCTTGTTTAGGAAACACGACCACGAACTTGTGGCCGAATGGTTTTTAAATTTTGAAAAAAGCAAACGAAGTCTGAAAATCATGAGAATTGTCAAGATGTCATGATATCATACGTGGAGACTGTGGTAAAAAATTGATAAGATTTCGCATAAGTTGTCACGTACGATGCTTACAAACCGAAACATTTCTGAAGAAGAAGCGTAGAGTTGAGAAGGATTCGGTAAGATTTGGAGTCAAAGTGACGGTCGAATTGTGGTTTGACTACAAAACTTTTTGTATAGGCAATAGACAACAGAGATTGTTTCATGTGAAATTTTGGTAATTTTTCGGATCCGTTTGATAATTTTAATTTTTAAACTGCAATTATAGAATTTTAATTGATATAAATTGAATTTGAGCTATAACTGCATGAAATAATGGTGTAATATTCGTAGAAGCATCGAATATGCATTGTTGATTGAATTTGACAAGGCATTTTCAAAGTACATTTGAACAAATTTGTAAAACACGTTATGGAAAAGAAAGAGAGGTGGTTGTAAAGCATCGAATAAAGGAAGAGTTATTAAAAAAATCTTTGCCGAGTGCTTTGTGGGCGACACTCGGCAAACGAGGAGCTAAGCCGAGTGCCAGAGCGGCGGCACTCGGCAACGTTTTGCCGAGTGCTTTGTGGGCGACACTCGGCAAAGGATGAGCGTTGCCGAGTGCGGGATCGGCGGCACTCGGCAAAGTAGAGGGCTTTGCCGAGTGCCCGATGGGGGGCACTCGGCAAACAACACAAACAAAACTAATTCCCCGCGGCCGCGCTCACACACGCAACAACACACACAGCCCCCGTGCGCCCCGCACGCCCGCCGCCGCCCCGCCCCCGCGCGCCCCGCCCGCCGCCGCGCCCGCGCCCGCCGCCGCGCCCGCGCCCGCCCGCCGCCCCGCGGCCGCTCGGCGCCGCCCCGGCCCCCGCGGCCGCCCGCCCCGGCGCCGCCCCGCCCCGGCCCCCGCGGTCGCCCGCCCCGGCGCCGCCCCGCCCCAGCGCCGCCCCGGCCCGCCTCCCCCGACTACGGTGAGATTGTCCTTCCCTCCCTTCGATCTTGTGATGTCGGTCCTGTCGATCTTGTGCTGCTTATTCTTGGTGGGTGCGTGAGTGTGAGTCCGCGCATATCCGGTGAGCACGTTGCGCTGCATTGGCCATGGGTGGTTGTGCTCCGCCGTGTAGGTGATCACCAGCATGTTGGGGTCGCTGCGGCTGCGCTCCACTTGCTTCCTCGCCATACATCCCTTGGAGCTGCTGCATCTGTAGTAACCCCTGCATAAAATTAATTAAACAATATGATCGATTAGTTTCAATTGCAGGCAGAGATATATTAATGCATCTAAATCAATTGTATCTGGATATATATCATAAATTAGTGAGCTTCAATTCAGTTTATTAATCAACATACTTCACAAGATGACTCCAGTTGTGAAACAACTCATCAAATAGATGAGTGTACGTACGTACGAGATTGTACCAGCAGCTTTCCTGAAGAAACTCCCTTAATGGTCACACTGCAAATCATACTTCCTTAATACTTTGAAAAGCGATCGTGCTTAATTATTTTGTTGTACTTATCTTAATTGTTCTCAATCCGTGTAACTATCTTAGCTTGTAACTACTTAGAATCATCTTAACTTTCCTGTTATCTTAGTTTGAAAGCGATCATGCTTAATTATTTAGGGGAAGATTATTTTGCTATAGAATGCAGAGACATAAATACTACTAATAATGGAATAACAGTTAATTCAAAATAAGGAAACGCACATTTAAATTTGTATGAGAACCACACTACACTAGAGCTTATCACATATATGCATGCATCCACAGAAGTTAATTCAACATTTCTGCCGTTGGATATGTATTGTGCTGCTTTTTTAGCAGATTGATTTGTCAGCTTTAAATTAGCCTTATGTTGATGCTGATGAGGAAGGCACCGGTCTAAAATTTTCATTGTGATGTTTATTTTATGCATCTGAATGTTCCTCATTATCATAGCAAAACCGTGCTGTGCAAAGTTTCAGATTGATATATGTAGTACTTCAGAATTCAGATATATTCATTAAGTTTCAGGAATAGGCTTGTAAAATCCATTATTCAGATATATTTATATGTTAGTCGCAAGGGGTCACTAATTGGAGTGCTATGTGTTGTTCTTGTTTTCCCTTTTTTCAGTGCTGATTTGATACTTTACCTATGCTGTAGGACACCGTTTGGAAGCATTTTCAGAACTTTGACAGCAGGTATCCATACAATTCTTTTCAAAATCCCGAACTTCAGGGTTTTGTAGAAAGTCATAGATGTTCTCATTTTGTATGGGCTCATGTGACTGCAGAAGAAGGTCAATGTTAGCATCCAAGTAAATATCTATTTTCATGTTAGTGATTGCTCTGATCTTTAGTAGTTTATCCCCATTGTCATGATATCTCTGTTTTCTTACTGCATGTCTAATTTCCCTTTTACTAGTTCTATGATAGCTAGTTGGTTGGTGTATTTCTAGTTTCCCTTCTACTGGTTCCTCATGTTCTCATTTGTTAACTGTGATCTGCACGCTCTTCCATGTAACTTGGCTTAGTCTATGATGTTTTAGTGACATATATATCACTTGGTTATATTTTATGAAAGATGCTATTGCTATACTGATGTGTTAATGTTCTAAAGAATGAGGGGGAGTTGAATGCCATATCTGATTGGTATATCACTTTGTTATTGCTATATCACTTTGTTGAATGCCATTCTCTGATTGGTCAGCCCAGTTTATTCTCTGGTTAGGCGTAACCTAGTTAGGCGTCTCCCGTTCGAAAGAGATACGGTTGGAAATATGCAGATCTTTGCATATCTATAACCGTATATGTTTCGAATTGTCCACGTTTTTTGGACAGCCCGAGGATGCGTAGATGGGGTTAGTTTCCATGGTCTACTCCGATCCGTGACAGAGTTTCGGCAGCATCTCCCTGTTGTTCTCCGGATACACAATCTCCCTGCCAGGACGTGTATTTGGAGAACAACGGGGAGGTGCTGCCGAAATTCTGTCTCGGATAGGAGTAGAGCATGGAAACTAACCTCATGTACGCATCCTCGGGTGGGATTAGGACCTATCTTCACCTATTAGATAGGAGAAAGATCGTGTAGATGCATTTGATTCTTATATTACTCCCTGATATGTTAGAGGATGGATGACCGTGAGTGGATGTACACGGGCCGCTCAACTCAGGGTTCGTTGTCTGATGAATGGATTGAGAAGACCGATGCTTTCTTGGAACTAGCATTTGCCAAGGTTAAAGGAGCGCGTGCCACTTGGTGTCCCTGCAGCAGATGTGCAAACACGCGTCGACAAACAAAGGAGGTCATGGGTAAACATCTTTGCAAGTTTGGATTTACGGCAGACTATACCCGGTGGATCTACCACGGTGAATCCGATCGTATGAGAGAGGAGGTCGTGAGACCACGCGTCGAGGATTATGATGCTGATGGCGGGGTAGGAGACATGTTAAATGACTATCATGAAGCACACTTCGCTGAAGGACGTAGGGAGGAGGAGCCAGAGGCAACCGCAAAGGCGTATTACGACATGTTGTCTGCGGCACAGAAACCCCTTCACGGCCAGACGAAGGTTTCTCAACTGGATGGCATTCGACGCGTAATGGCCTTGAAGTCCCAGTTTAGCTTGAGTCGAGACGCCTTCGATGCTATGTTGACAGTTTTTGGCAGCATGCTTCCGGAGGGTCACATTCTGCCAAAGAGCATGTACGAGTCAAAGAAACTCCTTCGTGCACTTAAGATGCCATATGAGCAGATACATGCTTGTCCGAAGGGGTGCATCCTATTTAGGAAAGAACACGCGGAAGCAAAGTACTGTGGAAAGTGTGGATCCTCTAGGTTCCTGGAGGTGGACTCTGGTGATGGTCAGAAGAGGCAGCTTGCGATCCCCGTGAAAATCCTACGGTACCTTCCGTTCATACCGAGGATCCAACGGCTATACATGACCGAGGAAACCGCGAAACAGATGACATGGCACAAAAATGGACGTCGATACAATCCTGAGAAGCTGGTACATCCATCCGATGGTGAAGCATGGACCCACTTTGATGTGATTCATCGTGAGAAAGCTCTAGAGGCTCGTAATGTACGTGTTGCGCTGGCAACAGATGGGTTCAATCCTTATGGAATGATGGCCGCCCCATACACTTGTTGGCCCGTGTTCGTTATCCCCCTCAATCTCCCCCCCGGCGTCCTCTTCCAACGACAGAACATATTCTTGTCGTTGATAATTCCTGAACACCCGGGGAATAATATGGGTGTGTTCATGGAGCCTGTGATTGATGAATTGGTCCGTGCTTGGGAGGAAGGGGTATGGACATACGACCGAGCTACAAAGAGAAACTTCAAAATGCATGTTTGGTACCACTACTCCCTGCATGACTTCCCGGTGTATGGGATATTCTGCGGCTGGTGTGTTCACGGGAAGTTCCCATGCCCAGTATGCAAGGCAGCTCTGAAGTTCATTTGGTTGCTGAAGGGTGGCAAGTATTCTTCGTTCGACAAACATCGACAATTCCTCCCTCTTGACCATGCATTCAGACGAGACGTCAAGAACTTTACGAAAGGTGTCGTAGTTATAGACCCTGCACCGCAGATGATGATCGGTGCCGCGGTTCGTGCTCAGATAGATGCTCTCGAGGTCAATCAAGAAGAAGGTGGTTTTGTGGGATATGGTGAGCAACATGCATGGACTCATAAGTCGGGCTTGTTGAGGCTCCCCTATTTTGATGACCTTCTTCTTCCACATAACATTGATGTAATGCACACTGAAAAGAATGTCGCCGAGGCACTTTGGGCAACAATCATGGACATTCCTGATAAGACAAAGGACAACATTAAGGCTAGAGTGGATCTGGCAACGTTATGCGATAGACCAAAGCAAGAAATGAAGCCTCCTAGAGGCGGCAGGACATGGAGAAAGCCTAAGGCCGAATTCGCCTTGACCAGGCCCCAAAGGAGGGAAGTACTACAATGGTTCCAAACGTTAATGTTCCCTGATGGGTATGCAGCGAATCTGAGGAGGGGAGTGAACTTATCTACTATGCGAATCAATGGGCTCAAGAGTCATGACTACCACATATGGCTTGAGCGGCTTCTTCCGGTGATGGTTCGAGGCTATGTTCCTGAGCATATCTGGCTAGTGCTGGCAGAGTTGAGCAATTTCTTCCGCCAGCTTTGTGCCAAGGAGTTATCTCGGACCGTGATTGCAGACTTGGAAAGAATGGCACCTGTGTTGCTCTGTAAGTTGGAGAAGATCTTTCCACCCGGCTTCTTCAATCCGATGCAGCATTTGATTTTGCACCTCCCGTATGAGGCACGAATGGGGGGGGCCCGTGCAGGGTCGTTGGTGCTATCCAATTGAGAGATGTCTAAAGGTTCATCGAACTAAATGTAAAAATAAATGCAAAATTGAGGCTTCCGTTGCAGAGGCATACATTTTGGAGGAGGTGTCAAACTTCACAACAACGTACTATGGTGACAACCTTCCTAGCGTGCACAATCCACCCCGTCGTTACAATGCTGGCGAAAATGAATCGAACCTCAGCATTTTCCGAGGGCAACTCGGAAGTGCAAGTGACACGGCCACTACTCCCACTCTCACCCAGATTCAAGCGAGGAGCACGAGCTCAAGCCCGGCCATACGCCCACGGCCGGACACTGCACAGTCCCGAATGGGGGCACTCCAGGTTATTTCTGTTTTATTCGTCGTTCATTAATTTTTACATACCTTTGCTTTGCATTGTAACATTGGGGTGAAATATTGTAGGCCCAGCTGGAAGAAGAGAAGAGGCTACGGGAGGAGATGGCGGCGAGGATGGAGGCCGATCGGCAGAGGAATGAGGCCGAGCGGCAGAGGATGACGCAGATGTTTCAGTGGATGCAGAGTCTTGGCGAGAGGATGGGTCAACCTCTGCCACCGGAGCTATTCCCTCCACCTCCTCCTGCAGCTACTCCTGTGAGTTTTTCTAGTGGAGTATGAATGTTTAAGTTTGTATGTTCCTACTTTAAATCTTGTCTCACATATGCAATATCTTCTCCTTTGTGCAGAATCAATCGGCGGCTTCGAATAATGTGCCTCATGACCCACCACATCAGTCGGGGTGATGTTTATTGTGGTTGTGATGTTTATTGTGAATATTGTGGTTGATACTTGGTGAATGATACTTGGATTTGCATTATATGTGATATATTATGGTTGCACTTGATGAATGGTTGTGAATGGCACTTGTGGTGATTACTTTGTGATATATTGTTGATATATCTGTGATATATTGTGATTTGTTTGAGTGGGGTGCAATAAACAATTAAAATTGGCAGTTTTTGGCCACTTTGCCGAGTGTTACACTCGGCAAAGGGAGGCTTTGCCGAGTTTCATGGTAAAAACACTCGGCAAAGAAACGTTTCTGGGCATTCTGGGAACGTACTATGCTGAGTGTTGTGATTTTGCCGAGTGTCGTGGTAAAAACACTCGGCAAAGTTTTAAACTTTGCCGAGTGTTTTTACCATGACACTCGGCAAACTTCAAGGCTTTGCCGAGTGTCTTTACCACGACACTCGGCAAAGTTAAAAGCTTTGCCGAGTGCCATTCCGTCCTGGCACTCGGCAAACGACGCCGTCACCGTGTTCTCGCCGTCCACTGTCCTTTTTTTGCCGAGGGTCGTTTCGGCACTCGGCAAAGGCTTTGCCGAGTGCTCGATGAAAAGCTCTCGGCAAAGAGCTTTTTGCCGTCAAAAACTATGACGTGTGAGCTATGCCGTGGGTGGCACTCGGCAAAGACTTTGCCGAGTGTTTTTCGTGCTTTGCCGAGTGCCACTGGCACTCGGCAAAGCTGCTGAACCCGGTAGTGGAACAAGCTAGCTAAGCTACCTCCAGTTGACATTGCATCCGATCTAGCGGCGACCTCAAAGTTTGTGACTCAACACATGCATATATGGCCCTGGCAGCAACCATGGATGCAAGTATGAGCTGCGGGCTGCGGCCCGCCGACGCATGTGGAGATTGGGAGAAGCGAGACAGCTAACAAGATCAAACAAATTGATGCACTACAGGTATCGAAGTATCCAAGGAAGGCACTATTTATATAGTAATAGGCAATGCATCAATCCCTGTGCAAATCGAACTGTCACAAACATTGATTTAGAATTAAGAAATCACCAGGCAACTAGCAAGTAAACAAAAAAGAAAATTGACTAAGTCGCACGATATATATGCGGACAAAATATTCATGCCAAGGCAAGCTCAATGTAAGTGCAGCATATCAGGCAACGTGTGTGCGAAGGTTAAGCCAATTTGTTTGTAGTTTTCGCCCTATATGCTATGGAGAAGTATACTCGATTTCATTATATTATATACTTTGTCAAGATCAACCGCAGCTACAGGTACTACTCTAGCTAGTACTACGACAAAACTTAGCTACTGCTTGCACTGCATGTGTCTGTCTATGGCCCTCTGCATGATTTGTGTCCCTAGATCGCCTGCTACACGCAGTAATGACGAACTAATAAACATTGGATTAATTAAGCGCGATCACGTTCTTGTAGGCTAGCTTACCTATAGGCCACTGGTCACACAGTCCTACGGCTTACGTAGGGGCTAAAACGCAGACTGACGTCGGCCATCCATGTGAAACCGAAAACTACGTACATCAAACAATCGTCCGCGTAGGGATGGAAACGGTAAAGAATAATCCATTTTATTTCATATTTGTATCTGAGAAAATATAAATATGGTAAGTAAAATCAGTATTCGAGAATATTTGTATTCGTATTTGAGAATGTTCATATCCGTATTCGAGAATATTTGTATTCATATTCGAGAATATTTGTATTCATATTCGAGACTATTCGATTCGTATTCGATCCACTTTCATCCCTTACGACCTTGCTAGGGTAATTGTAGGAAGCAATTTTCTGATGAACCAAGATTCAAATGTAAGAAGTGAAAATTTACTTTGCATGATTTTTAACTCCATGCGCTACACTGCTAGCTTGTGTAGACATGTAAGCATATTATATAAATTTGTTGTACCGAGATTTGTTGCAAAAGTTTTAGGATATTCGCATTCGACAAAATTAAGTACATATTCCATTCGGATTCATATTCGTTACGACATTCAGTTCGTATTCGTGTTCGAGAATATTCAAATTCGTATTCATATTCATTTTAAAAATATGAATTCATATTCACACCCGCATTCGTTTTAAAAATATGAATTCGTATTCGTATTTTGGACTATTTGATTTGTATTATATTCGTTTCTATCCCTACGCCCGCCGATATATTGATGCCCTTTTCGAGGGAAAAAAAATCAAAACCTCGTGCATATGCACACCTGCATGCACTATCGTAGAGCGTCTATATGTGTTCTGAGGTTCGTGCGAGGGAGAGCAGAGAGGAGAGAAAATGGAGCATGCATTGAATCTCGGAGCGTACTGCACTGTGGGGACAGTACATACGGATGCATGCACAAGTGGGAAAACCGCTTCGATCGTAATCTTCTTCGTGCGTTTTACATAAGGATCACTGGTCAAAGTTTGAGCAGATGTTAAACTCTCATGCAGCGTGTAATCCAGCCCTTGTCTCTGCCATGTCATATATGTTGTGCAGGGATCGAATAGAGAGCATTCACGCGAATAGCATACCATGCGTCAAGAACTCGATATTTTCATGCGCGTAACGACAGTAATCTCATTGATCAGTTGCCTGCTAGAGCAATTGAAATAATGGAGCCCTTTATTAGTTGGTACATACTTGCTACGTAATCCATAGAAGGGTACACATAAAAAGAAAGCAAAAGTCTGCGACATCAACACGAAACATTTGACTCCATCTTCAGATTGATCACACAAAGGAACTTTTACGGTTGGGCATCACCGTATCCAGATCCATTACCTTGACCGCCACCGTTCCCACCATTTTGGCCTCCACCAGTGCCTCCGCCATTGCCATCGCCGTCTGCTCTTGCATCAGCCTTACCCCACATTTTATATGAAGAAGAACTGCTAGAGCCAGTTCCAGCGCCTCCACCAGTCCCGAAACCACTAGATCCATAATTACCTCCAGCTTGACCACCACCGCCGCCGCCACCGTTACCACCAGCATCAGACGTAGATCCACCGTAGCGATCTGCATCGGCATAGCTAGAGCCCTCGCCCGAGCCAGACCCAGCACCATACCCAGTCCCACCATATTGGCTGACACCACCACCTCCACCTCCACCTCCAGCACTTGCGTGGGCACTTTTGGTACCGCTCGCTCCGGACCCGCCGCCGCTCCCAGACCCTGAGCCGCCACCATTCACAAAGCCCCCTCCCCCTCCCCCTCCCATACCCGAACCAGCAGAGCTACCATATCTAGCAACCCTTGCAGCATTGACTAGTCCAATGCTCAAGAGGACAACGAAGCCAAGAGCTACGAGCTTAGTGCCAGCCATTTTTGAGTAACGTAAGATGAGATGAATGCCAAAGCAAGGATTGCACGCCTATTTATAGTGCTGAGGCCATGGAATGGTTCTTTATGTTTCTAGCACAGTGGTGGTGTGGATCGGGTTGGTGACCACCATTCGAGATCAAGTGGAGACTTTAAAAACAGAACTAACAAGCTGAGCTTGTTGACTTGACTACATCATCCGGTTAGTAATTAAGGAAGAGATCACCGATTGAGTCGAATTTCTCTTTTCCTCCATCTTTAGATCTTCTAGCTGGTTAGTACTAGTAATTTCCCTAGAAGGCTCGATGTGGAGTTGATTATATCTGCTCATATGTCCATTACTTTCTTTGAATGCCTACGTGTACGTACCCCCTGCCGTCAAATGTGCATGAGATATTGAGATTAGCACCATAACGATGGAGTATAGCTAGGTTATGACTTTCGAGTTTGGATTGATCTTTCGTTATAGCAGAGGATAATTAAAGTGCCGTGTGAGTTAATCGCGTATCGTGTGAATTTTAGCTTCCGCGAAAAATCAGTTCGATACAGTCGTAATGCGTTAAGTATTTGGCCATTCGTATGCAGGGTTTTGAACAACTGGGCAGGCGACAAGCGAAAGACTTGACACTGGAAACTAATGATATATCATGCTCGATAACACTAGCGTACTAGATCGACCGAGAGTTAACGACGATCCCGATTAACTCCAAATTGCACGTTTAGAAATCGACAAATTAATGCGAGCATCGACCAAGCGATAGAACAAGCTAGCTAAGCTACCTCCAGTTGACATTGCATCCGATCTAGCGGCGACCTCTAAGTTTGTTGACTCAACACATGCATATATGGCCCTGGCAGCAACCGTGGATGCAAGTATGAGCTGCGGCCCGCCGACGCATGTGGAGATTTGGATAAACGAGACAGCTAACAAGATCAAACAAATTGTAGTACTACAGGTATCAAAGTATCCAAGGAAGGCACTATTTATATAGTAATAGGCAATGCATCAATCCCTGTGCAAATCGAACTGTCACAAACATTGATTTAGAATTAAGAGATCACCAGGCAACTAGCAAGTAAACAAAAAAGAAAATTGACTAAGTCGCACGATATATATGCGGACTAAATTTTCATGCCAAGGCAAGCTCAATGTAAGTGCAGCATATCAGGCAACGTTTGTGCGAAGGTTAAGCCAATCTGGTTGTAGTTTTCGCCCTGTATGCTATGGAGAAGTATACTTGATTTCATTATATTATATACTTTGTCAAGATCAACCGCAGCCACAGGTACTACTCTAACTAGTACTACGACAAAACTGAGTAGCTACTGCTTGCACGGCATGTGTCTGTCTATGGCCCTCTGCATGATTTGTGTCCCTAGATCGCCTGCTACACGCAGTAATGACGAACTAATAAACATTTGATTAATTAAGCGCGATCACGTTCTTGTAGGCTAGCTTACCTATAGGCCACTGGCCACACAGTCCTACGGCTTACGTAGGGGCTAAAACGGAGACGGACGTCGGCTATCCATGTGAAACCGAAAACTACATCAAACAATCGTCCGCGTAGGGAGAATTATCCATTTTATTCCATATTTGTATCCGAGGAAATGTGAATATGGTAATTAAGTAAAATCAATATTCGAGAATATTTGTATTTGAGAATGTTCGTATCCGTATTTGAGAATATTTGTATTCATATTCGAGAATGTTTGTATTCATATTCGAGACTATTTGATTCGTATTTGATCCACTTTCATCCCTTGCAACCTTGCTAGGGATGATTGTAGGAAGTAATTTTCTGATGAACCAAGATTCACATATAAGAAGTGAAAATTAGTTTGCATGATTTTTAACTCTATGCGCTACACTGCTAACTTGTGTAGACATGTAAGCATATTATATAAATTTGTTGTACCGAGATTTTTTACAAAAGTTTTAGGAATTCGCATTTGACCAAAGTAAGTACATATTCGATTCGGATTCATATTCGTTACGACATTCAGTTCGTATTCGTGTTCGAGAATATTCGAATTCGTATTCATATTCGTTTTAAAATATGAATTCATATTCACACCCGCATTCGTTTTAAAAATATGGATTCGTATTCGTATTTAGGATTATTCGATTTATATTAGATTCGTTTCTATCCCCACGCCCGCCGATATATTGATTCCCTTTTCGAGGGAAAAAAATCAAAACCGCGTGCATATGCACACCTACATGCATTATCATAGAGCGTCTATATGTGTTCTGAGGTTCGTGCGAGGGAGAGCAGAGATGTTATACTCTCATGCTGCGTGTAATCCAGCCCTTGTTTCTGCCATGTCATATATGTTGTGCAGGCATCGATCGAATAGAGAGCATTCACGCGAATAGCATACCATGCGTCAAGAACTCGATATATATTTTCATGCGCGTAACGAGCTCACCCAAAAATTCAAGGCGATGGCTAGGCTCCACCAGACCTAGTATATTAACACAAAGTGGGCTGTAGTTTTTTTAAATACTGCATTAGCAAGATTTTAAACTCAGAATCTTTTAGTTTTAATACGATATTAAATTATATGTACCAATAAAGTTACTTAAAAGATTAAACAGATAAGAAAATATAACAATATACTTCAACGGATGTACGTGTCCGACATGCACACGCGTATGTGCGCCAAGACCATGAAGAGGTACGTATTCCTCAATGACTGGATTGTTTCCGTGTCCTACATGTAACGCAACGCAACCGGGCGGGCTGCGGCTGTGAGCGGGGCACTAAAAACAAGCAAGCCCCGCTTATTCTAGGCTCGGTTTGAGCTTATCTCATATTTTAAACGAGTTGATCTCAGGTTTGATTTGGAGCTTATGAGCTTCAACGAGCTGAGCTCAAATAGTTCATGAAGGCTCGGTAAATTTCCCAGCCCGCTTTATACCTCTGAGTGCTTCTCTTTCATATTTATTCCTATTAAGGTATGCACGATACTATATTATAAATTGTGATAATTTTTTGCTCAGTTGTTGAATATTGCTACGCGTTAATTCTTAGCTAGTTTACTTAAGGCAAACTTAAGTTTGAGCATTTTTTATTATTGAAAATTGATGCATATTAAATTATTGACTATTAACGAGTTTATTTGAGTTAAGCTTGAGCCTACTTATCAACTAAGGTTTGGTCAAGCTGATCATACTCCCTTAAGCTTGACTGGCCCTAGTTGTGAGCGCCGCTGAGCTGAGTCCCCAGCCGTCTACGTCAGGGGCCTCAGGGCCGTGCATGCGCTGTGCAAGCGCAACCGGCCGGGCTCCCCCGGTGCCGGCCTCCGCGCGTCTCCCTCTCCGCCTCCATCGATCCGCGCCCGTGCGGCCTGACGCTCGTGTAGATAATAAACGTCGGCCTACCTCGGCCAAGGAGAAACCGTTGGTTCCCCCTGGGCCGCGCCGCTTAATTCGTACCTCTGCCAATCCGGCACGCGGCAAGCTGCGCTCGCCATCCCTGCAGTTTCTCGGCTGCGTTGGTTTCCCGGCTTTCTAGCAACAGCTTGTAGTGACGGGTGAGCCGCACAGATGAAAGTTACATCTGCCTCAGCCCGTCACACTGCAGGTCTGTGTTGAGCGAAAGTTGGACACAATTTTGTGATGATAACTAAAACAGTAGTCACCAGTCGAGGCGTGGAGCAGTAGGTGGCTAAAAATTAGCTCCTATTATCCTGTTTGAAACACAAGAATTACATAGAAACAATTCAATTTCTACACAAATGTAGATAAAATCCTGGAATCCAAACATGGCCTGTTTGGTTTCAAGAAAACTACATTAGTGGGAATCTTACGATTCCTGGTCCTAACAGTAGAATGACATAGCAGGGAATATCACATTCCTATATTTGGTACAGATGGTTAAGATAACAGAGCATTCCTAGGAATATTGGATTAAGTTGTTTGAGGGGTGTAACATCAGAATCTATTGTGGAGAGAAAACTTTCAACATAAATACATATTGCGCACGATGCTTCGCATGCTCGCCACCGGCGATAGATGCGTCGCATGCCTGGCAATACATGTCGTAGTACATTATTCTGCCATGCATAGATATAGATTGGACTGAAATAACGTTCAGAAAGCAACAAGCTGGAGATTGCATTAAAATAACATTAATAAGACTTCCAAGAAATAAATTTTAATAAGAACAAATTCATAAATCAAAAACTTAAGGTGGATCAATTGGATTATTGTACATCCAATATATTAAATATAGCCAATCCTCTAATTATAGTTTATTCAAAAATACAAAGAATAACTAACTGTCACTACTACATAGAAGGCCATATTAGACATATCATCACAAACGGTCCCCAAATCTATCAGTGTTGTAATTATCACAGAAGATTTTACATACGTGACCGTCTATGTTAGTAGCAATGGATAGAACTATTTGTGATATATAATTATCACAGGCGGTTCATATTAAGAACCATCTGTGAATTATCATAAACGGTTCTAATAAAGAACCACCTATGAAGTCTGCTATTATCACAAATAGTTTATGGTTGGAAGTATCTGTGATACGTCGCGTTATTAAATATCTTGCAAGACCAGTCTTGACATATCTGTCTGCTCTACATTGCACTGCTTTAAAGAAGGCGGTCGATTTTGGGGAGTTTGGTGAGAGCATACCGTAGATTTGCATGTGTGCTTGTAGATCGATTTGTTCTTAGTGATTTGTTGTTAGTATTTGCTTCTAATTATATGTATTATAATAAAGAGAGATGATAACTAGGTTTAGATCTAGTTTGGTAGTTTGCTCCAATTTAAGAATGGTCACTACTCCTAGTTTACTTCAATATATTCTTACTTGATACACACACACATATACATTGCTTCATGAATAGTGCATAGCTAGCTACATTAGATGGACAATTTAAGGTGAATGACAATTATATGTAAGTATTAAGCTAACTAGCTATAGGAGCATTAATCTAATTTGATACTAATTTGTTACATACGTAGCGTAGATGGGCCGAAGCTGGATGCATATTGAGAACCGCGTAAATGAAGAATACATTGATGACATGTTTGCTTTTAGAAGGGCGGCCAAGTAGGATATGTTGAAGAAGATAATGGAATATATACTATCCATGCATTGATTGCGATAATCTGAAGATATTTACCAACTCAGTGCAAATCGAAATTCATTTGATTCGAAGGGGTTTCAAAATGGGGTATATATCACGGTGAATAGAAAACTATACAGGAAGATAGTTATAACATCATTGAGGGAGACTACAATACGCTAGATGTGAACTATGTTTTCGATGAGGATGGGTCATACAATGGTAATCTAGATTAGATGTTACGTGATGTAGAAGGGAACTATAGTGAGAGAGAGTTTGGTAAATTCAAGGGCTTGATGGATGACTTAGAGAAACCATTGTTCCCAAACTGCAAGCTGCAACACATAAGGTTGTCATCTGTTCTTGAACTGCTAAAATTTAAGGCAAGCAATGGTTTATCTGATAAGAGTTTCACGGCATTGTTGGGTCTCCTAGCGAACATCCTTCTAGAGTAAAACATGTTACGGAGAACCACCTACAAAGCCAAGAAGGTTTTTTTGTCCATGGGAATGGAAGTAGAAAGAATACACGCATATCTGAATGATTGTATCCTCTACCATAAAGAGTATGCAGACTTACATGTTTGTTCGATGTGCAAAGCATCCCAATACAAGCGTAACAATAACTCCGATGATAGCGAGGGCATCGAGGTGAAGTAAGGACCTCCTGCTAAGGTGTCATGGTATCTGCCTGTAATTCCCGATTTGAAGCATTTATTTGTGAACTGAAATGATGCAAGATTGCTACAATGGCACTTGGAGGAGCGTAAAAAAGATAAAAAGCTAAGACATGCTGCTGATTCTTCCTAGTGGAGGAATATCGATAAGATATTCATAGACTTTGGTGCAAAACTAAGGAATATAAGGTTTGGGTTGAGTACGGATGGAATGAATCCTTTCGGCAACATAAGCAGCCGATGTAGCACCTGGCACATGCATATATACATGTACAACCTTCCTCCTTGGTTGTATATGAAGTAGAAGTATATTTTGATGTCACTACTTATCCAAGGGCCGAAACAACCTAGGAATGATATTGATGTGTACCTAGCACT
Organism: Dendrocalamus latiflorus; assembly: GCA_017311315.1. Taxonomy (NCBI): domain Eukaryota; kingdom Viridiplantae; phylum Streptophyta; class Magnoliopsida; order Poales; family Poaceae; genus Dendrocalamus; species Dendrocalamus latiflorus. The sequence continues at coordinate 16,896,425 of CM029675.1, forward strand.
ATTGCTAAAAAATCTTGTGACACTGTGGAACGAAGGGGTACAGGTGTGGAATGAGGACAAACAAGAGAACTTGACTCTGTGTGTTATGTTGTTCTGCACCACTAGTGATTTTTCTACCCTTAGTAACCTATCAGGATTGAGTACAAAAGGAGCCAAAGCCTGCCTGCACTGCTTGGATTATACCAAGAGTGTGTGGTTAAACAACTCATGCCAAACCATGTACATATGTCACCGTAAGTTCCTCCCAAGGTATCACCCATATCACAAGATGAAGAAACGATTTGATAAAAAAGAGAATTGCTGAGCTCCAAGGCCTTTTAAGCTGGAAAAGGGTCTACGATATGATTGAGGATATTGATGTTGTACTTGGAAAGGAAAGTAAGTTGAGGACCCGTTAAAAGAATATGTGGAAGAAGAGATCAATATTTTAGGACCTTATGGGAGCACTTTGAAGTTCGCAGTTGCATCGACATTAAGAATATGGAGAAGAATATATGTGATAGCTTGATTGGTCTCTTACTAAACATTCATGACAAAACGAAGGATGTGTCAACGCATGGCATGACATGGTTGTTGTGAATATCAGGACCGAGTTAGCACCGATAGAGATCAATAAAGGCCAGACATACCTTGCCCCAACTTGTTACACTTTATCTAAGGCCGAGAGAACTGAACTATGCTAGTGCTTGCATGGTATGAAAGTTCTGTCTGGTTACTCTGCTAGCTTGAATAAATCTATTTACATGGAAGATTTAAAATTAATGGGCATAAAGTCTCATGACTTTCATGTGCTAATGATATAGTTGCTTCTTGTTGCAATTAGAAGTGTTTTACTGAACAAGGTTCGAGTGACAATCATGAGGTTGTATTATTTCTTTAACGAAAAGGTATCCTATGTCGAAAAGTACATAATGAAGAGATTGCTTGCTCAGAGCAACAAGGACTATATTATAGCACCCTACAAGTTCCATTTGTACTTTATACGCAACATGAACTTAGGTTTAATGCCTATGGTGATATACATGAGTAGGTTGTATTGAATTTTGATTGTGATTGTACCTAAGTGGAGAAAGATAATATATCTTGATTCTCTACTCGAGAATGACCACGACTTCACCCGTGCACAATAAATAATTGACTAGTTAACTCATTTTCTCCATACATAATTCTATTGTAGTCTTCCCTTCATTTGCAATGGTTAAGGCTAACTTTTTGGAATCATGTGGGTCGTTCAGCATTTATGTTGCCAAGGGAGAGAGACACAAAGAATCTAGCACCACACTGCGATATAGGACGTGATTTTCGATACCCGCTATAACACAACAATCATATATCACACTTTGTAATAATGCCTCTAGAACTGACTATACCTATGTATGTGATTCTATTTTTGCAGTGCCACCAGCAACTACAGGGCAACATATGTGCATTCTACGATTGCCACCATATGCAGGAGATCATGAGCGCTAAAGATGGATGATCCAGAGGTTTGTCAATCTGGCAATAATTATTTTGTGATTATCTATCTATCTATGTATATATATGCTTATGATTTTACTCCTCTCCTAGCGATAGGGATGAGAATTGATTCAAGTATATTCGATCTTAACAAACTCTCCGAAGTTCGAGGACTGCTCTCCACCTTCTTGATGGCAGAGGTCATTCACCCGAAGGGAGAGTTCAACCTCAGTGACAATAATTAATAGATATTCAAACATTTTATTCAATTGTAATTCATTCAATTATACTTCATCAAACAATTTATTCAGTTGTAAATAATTCATTCAATTATAATTCATTTGTGAGATCTGTGTAATGATTTTCGTGTGCTATAAGATATGTAATTATTTGTGATCTGCTTGCTTGTTTTTAGAGGGCATAGCTAGCATTTCTTAATGCTAGCTGAAAAATAGAAAATATTTTAGGTATTCAAAGAGCTATCACAAACGGTTATGATTAAGAATCATCTATGATATCTGACATATCATAGACGGTTATTTTGAAAAACTGTCTGTGTTGTGACTTATCATGAACGGTTTGAGAGACATCTGTGATTACCACCTATTATCATAAACACAATAAATCAGATGTTTTGGAAACCGTTTGTGATGAGGGTTTAGAACTATCTGTGATGACCTTTTGTGTGATAATGTGGTCAACTTGGACTCAAACCATTTGCTACCATCGATGACCATCTAAATATAAGATTGTCTATACTCCTCCCGAAGAGAGAACAAGTCATTTATCTTGTTGGTCTCACCACAAATAACGACACCAACCCTCATGCGATCCTCAAATGGAATGGACTCAAATTTGTGAAATTCTTCGAATACCTTTTTATTTCTGGCTACATCATCTTGGATGAATTGAAAACAACTAGCTGACTTGGCAACATTATCATTAGCACTGGCCAACATTGCCTGCATAGAAATCATACATGAACTGACCGAGTCTATAGGATATTCGTTAGCTCTAGTTCTTCTTCTCTTGGACCCTCGAGGATCATCTGCTCCCTCATTTCTTGGTTGGGATTATGGTATAGTTCGCATATTCCGTTGGCTCTCAGTTGAACTAAGGCTCTGTTCATCCACAACAATATTCATGTCTTCAGGATTATCATCATTTGCATTTATTTCCTCCCCTGTAATTCTTTTGATCGCATCTGCTAGAGATTTAGAATCTTCTCCAGTCACATTATCTTTCCCAAAAACAACTGAGATTTCTTCTAAAAATAGAAAAGGTTTGTTCCATAAGCCTTTTGAAGTTAGATGGCTCTACATATTAATTTAGAAATAATCAATAACAAATATAGCACCTCTTCTAAGCAAAAATGGTTTATGTTTTCATACCTTCACCCAATTATCATACATATCTTTCTCACACACAACATATTTATCCTTTTCCTTCCAACCAAAACCACTAGCACTAGGTCCAACATCTCAATAATTGCATGAAATTAATGCTTTAGTGCATTTAATTTTGATTCAATATGTGGATTTCCTTTGAGCTCACAGTTTGGAATTTCTTTTGTGTAACCATTTTTCTAACTAAGCAAGATATCCAATATGAAAGACATTGTCAGCCTTACAACTCCCCTCTTGGACCAACCGTAGCAAGCAATGCACTAAATGTTCATCTTCTTCATTGATCCATTGATGCTTTGGGTTTTTGTTCATTCATAGAGCTTGTGTGCCAATGGATCTCCCATCTATGCTATGCCATTGTATAGTAAATATAAAACAGAGTACTAATTTGCACTTTAACAAAAGTTGAAATACCACTCATTTATTTCATTAAGAGAGAGAAGATAATACAAACACCAACACAAAAGGGAAAATACATACCAAACACAGTAACCACTAAAATAAACAACAAACCATCCTAACAAGCACCTTAGAACCCAACATAACAAAACAAGAATGGAGTGCATTATGTTGAAAGTACAAACATGACACTAATTTCACCTTGAATGAACAAACATTTGATATGCCATAGCATATCTCCTATTTGTCCATTTAGTGCTACTTTCAATGTGGGTGATGGCTTCACCATCTAAAATAGTGTGCCCTATAGATGTGGTTAGTCCACTAATCTACTAAAAAGGATCAAAAGGCATCTCTCTTTTTATGTGATTGTGAAGAAGAGCACATGCAGAAATAATTCTACACATAACTTTCATAGTATAATAACAATGTCCTCTAAGAATTTCCCATTGTAAGTTTGAAGTACCATTAAGTTGATTTGGGTGATAATGATAAATACAAATGTGAGACCAACTCGTTTATTGATTACGACATTGCTTAGTCTCATTTGGATGAAAAAGTGAAAATCATAAGAGGTATGCATTCCACATCACATTCCTATATCTTATTGCATTCCTCGGATCCAAAATATAGATTGAACTCTACCAAAAGCATAAGATGAATATGTGCATATGTTTTAATTATACATTCTTGTATGCATACATTTAGGGAAAGTTCATTCTATGTTTTGTGATTTCATTATTATTGAACCATGTTCCTTTTTCCACATATCAAGGATCTTTATGTTGAAACATATCTTTGAGTATATATAACTTGTGTAATTCATATGTACTCTTGGTTGATTTAAACTCAATCATTTGCAAATGTGTTGTCATCTTGTTCCTCTATTATATGTTAATGGTTGGATGATTAATGACAATCGGATGTATAAGCCTTGCTAGCAATTTATCTCAAAGATAAACACTTTCATTCAAATGAGTTAATTGCGTAGAAAGCTTATTCTAGAGTATACAATTGTTTTGTACATGTTGTATACTCATAAATCAATCTTTTATCTTATTATTATTGAGATTTCTATGAATTACCAAAAAAGAAAGATTATAAAATCCAATCCCTTCATTATGAGTTAATGCTGAAGTTTGGTAATTGTTGGCAATTGGTTTATGGACTAATATTTTCCATGAGTGAGATGAATATGTTAGGTTCCACAAATAAGGAAGATTTAGGATGACTTTATATATTGAAGGTTATCAAGTCAAAATGCGGGAAAGAAGATGGCTTCATGAGTTGAAGGCCATCAAGAAGAGTATGCATCATGAGTTGATACATGTCAAGAAAATGACTCAGACTTGAAGTAATGATGTGCGTCATCAAGCTTCAAGAGGATGCTTAAGTTAAAAGTATGACTAGCTAGGGCTAAGTATGTGTTCCTAGTCTTTTACCAGTCTTAGTGTTTGATTAGAAATCGGATTGCTAATATAGGTTATCGTACTATTAAAAGTGGTCATGTCTCTTAGCTTGAGTCTTATCATGTCTTGATAGCTCAACCTCACTTACTCTAACTCTCCATAGTATGATGCTTATATTTGTGATTATGTTTTGCAAACGGTTGAAGCTCATGTGTTGAATTCTTATAGTATAGAACTATACATTGCAAATGTGTTTTGCAAGTGTTTGAAGTCCATGTTTCCTACTCCTTGTGGTATGAGGCTTATGTTGCACATGTGTTTTGCAAATGATTGAAGCTCATACATAATCCTTGTGTCATGAATCCAAAAATGTTTGAAGTCCATGGGTGGGTTCTTTTGGGCTATGGTTTATGGCTGTGGGTTTTGAATTCTACTCTATTTGTGAGAGGCAATACACAGAGAGAAATACTCACATGCGATTTTAGCCTATACAGTTGAACTCAAATAGTTTGTACTACAATTTTTCTATAGACCCCACCTTTAAAACTGCACCGATTTTGAACCGATTACTATTCATCCATACATAAGCCAAAAGCCCTAAGTGCAAACCAACCTAGCCTATGTTTCGTACTCCATGTAGTATGAGGTTTATGTTTGCAAATATGTTTTGCAAATGGTTGAAGCTCATACATAATACTTGTGTCATGATTCACTTTAACAACTTGTTGAGAATTATATTTGATCCTTGTGTGCATGATACTATAATTTGTAAATGTGTTTTGCAAAATATGTTGAAGTATATGCACTTTTCAGGAAAATCGGAACTACCACGGTGTGTCATGCGGTACTACCGCTAAGTGGAAGTACCAGCCTTGGGATCATGATTCTACTACATTAGTTGGTGGTCAAAGACCTGTAAGGTTGAAGATAAATGTTGTCGAAAATCAACGTGATCAAAGATCTATGTGGTCGATGACCTGTGTGGTCGAAGACAAATATGGTCAAAAATCAACATGGTCGAAGACCTGTATGGTCGAAGATCGATGTGGTAGTCGAAGACCTGAGTGGTCAAAGATCGATGTGGTGGTCGAAGACCTGTGTGGTTGAAGACTAACATGGTCAAAGATTGACGTTGTCGACATGGTTGAACCAATGTGGTCGACGACCTGTGTGGTCGAGGATTAATATGGTCGAAACAACATGGTCGAACTAGCGTGGTCGACGACCTATGTTGTCGAGGATCTACATAGTCAAAACAACATGGTTGAACCAACTAGGTCGAACCGACGTGGTTGAATAAGCGTGGTCAAAGACCTGTGTTGTCAAGGATCTACATGGTCAAACCAATGTAGTCAAACTAACGTGGTGGTCAGAGTCCAGCGTGGTCGGAGACTTGTGTGGTCGAAAACAGCATGGTTGGAGACCAGCGTGATCGAAGACCTATGTGGCCGAACCAGACAATGTGGTTGAATATCAGTGTAGTCGACGATCGGTAAAATCAGCTCTGTGTGAGCTATCCAACCTGCTTGCGGTTCTACCGGCTCTGTGTAAGCGGACAACCAGAGTTGCGGTACGACCGCTTGTGTAGCAGTATGTTTTTCTAGAGAGACACTTTGTAGGAGTCTTCTCCTCCCCGATGAGAATGGTAGTTTTGGGGTATGGAGCGGTACTACCACCGAGCGGTAGTATCGGCTAGTGGTCAGCGGTACTACCGATTTTAGTCTGTAACGGCTAGTTTTTCGACCATTATAGAGGGGAGTGATAGTACCAGCCATATAACGACAGTACTACAGGTTTTGCTGATTTTTGTCCCCAATGGCTTGTTTTCGTGGTGTGGGATTTCACTCTCTTAAGCTAGTGTGTGATTTTCTTCTCAATTGTGCATGTGTTGCATCTTATGAATAAGGAGAAATACTCTAGATTGCATTTGTTACATCCAGAGGTGGATTTCTTATCCACTTGAGCTTATATATTTGTTGCATGTGGTGAGAGTAAAGTAAAGGGCTTGACTTGTTACTCTTGGAGGTTGCTAACTCTTAAATGGGTGATCTTCTTAAAGAAAATTGTGAGGAGACCCAACAGATTGTGAAGGTTGGAGCTCACCAAGTCGGAGCGGGAAAAACCTACCACTAGTGGACTGAGGTGTTTGGTTTATTCCTGGAGGTAGTCCAATTAGTTTGGGCTTACCTCAAATGGAGTAGGGAGATCGGCAAGTCTCCAAACACCACGGTAAAAAAGAATCGTGTCATTGTGGTTTATTTTCTTATGCTCTATTTACATTCAAGTAATTTATATTCATAGAATTAAATTGATTGCTCTTGTCATAGACTTAGGGTGTTGGTGCGCTTAGGTGAATCCAGTCGATTTATGATTTATTTGTGCTAAACCAAATTGATTTCCGCTTCCGCATTATAAACTTGATTTTAACCAAATAAATTAGAAAAAAAATTTAAAACTACTTGTTCACTCCGGCCTCCTCAATCTAACACCCATCTTCCTTTTAGGTTTCCAAAACATCTTTCGATGACACTACGTGTAGAAGAGTCTTTGTAATTAATGACCTCTCGGGGTGTTTCTGGATGACATCCAGATCTCTCACTAAGATGGTAACGTTGGCCTCTATAAGGTGTAAGAAGTCCTCTCCATCTGGATATCCCGTGTCACAAAGACAGTAGTATCCTATAAGTTTTGAATACCATAGAACTAACCTTTAATATTAAAAAAATATGAATAAGTTTTCCATACCAATGTCATACCTCGAGGTAGAGGTGGATCCACCGCTTGGCGACCTTCGTATACTATTGCTATTGCCCGAGACGATTCCAACCAGCAATTCCTGGGCAAGCCGCATTGTGGGCTATGCCTCGTCTTTGATGGGACATGCCTTTGCGTCTAGGTCTTGATGGCCCGTCTTGTGTCACCCAGTCGGCTGGCCCATCTGCTCAAGCTCCTAAGATTTGCTGGCTCTGCTACTATCTCAAGAGATCCTTACTCATTCCTTCTAGATATAGCATTACCAAGTACTCTAGAATTTGTCATTGAACCCTCCCATCCTGGAAGGATGTAAATGAATTGGCTATCCTGTGAACTAACTCCTAGCACATTTGTAGACATATTGTCTTTCCATGTGTGATATCTAGACTTATCAATATCATGAACGTAAACATCTATATACATTCCATCAAGAGCACGAAGATAGTTCTGTTATCAAGATAATATTTCAAAATTAGACACATCGGGAGATTGAGGATTATTCATTTTACAATGTGTATTATCGATAGTTTTACCTCAAACCATTTCTATTTTTGGTCGGATGAGTTTGCAGGAACTGGTTCGGGTTTTTTCAACACAACTTCATGACGACGCAAATGGCAGCCAAGACTATGCCAAAGTTTCTACTAATTGTCTCTCCAGATCTAGCAAGCTGCCTATTTATGACTGTTTTTTTACATTATATGCTATAATATGCAAAAAAAAACTTGCTATCATCTCCTCTACCAATGAATTCTTTGTTCCTTCTAGTCTACCAGTTGTTGATAGAAAATTACAAAGTAATGCAAAAGTTCTACGGTTCATGTGTATATTTTCAATGCTTGCTAAGTTGCTGTTGTAGATGCGGATAAGTTGCTTGGTGATTCTCTCAGATGGCAAGATGGACATGGCACTCATGAGCTCTGTGGCTGATGGGATAGGTCGGTCACATGCAACAGAGGATAAGGGTGCTGCAGAGATGCTATCGGCACAGCAACGGATGGTGCGGCTTTAGCAGGGCTTGTTACGGTGTGCTTGGCATGGTGGTGGCACAGGCGCACTATAGTACGGTAAGAGGTGGAAGACGACCACTGACAAGTAGGTTCTAGACCTGTGAGACAAAGAAAGAGAGAGAGAAGCGGCGAGAGAGAAAATGGTTTCGACAGAAGGCACTTTCGCGCGGGGAGGCAGAAAAGTGGAGGTGGCTCAGAGAAGATGGCACGCGAGCTGGCGTTGGGCCAGTATAGCAATGGGCCAGGCCGAGAGAAGGGAATTCGCCCCCTGGTCAGAGGCGAATTTTCATTTTATTATCTAATTGATTTAATTATAGAATTCAAGTTTAAATTTTTAAAATTAGCAAACCAACTCTAAAATTCATAAAATTTTTTGGAGAGGCACTTTAGAATGTTTAGAGCTCAAATACATTATTTCCAGGCTATGGTCAATTTTTAATAAATTTTAGAAATTCATTTTCTACTGCTGAAAAAAATGAGAAATCCTTTTAAGATATTGCTGAAAACTCTAAAAAACCCCAAAAATAATTATATTGGTTTTGGGGGTTTTGGGATGTTACGTTGGACTATATAGAAGATAAAGACATAGAAATTTCTCATCAACTCCATGTAAGAAAACATAATAGATACGTGACACTTCGGTCCCTATAGAATTAGGCATATGATGGTCCATATGTGTGTGTGCACATAAGGTTGTGGATTAGTCCTATCTTGTTAGTTTAGCTTAAAAAACATTAACATATAAGTCTTGAGCTTCCAATGGTAGCAACCTCCGGTTAACCATTTTGCGCAAAGCGAGGATGAAAGTGCAAACGGGTTGCTCGTGTGCGTGGCCTATCCAGAATGGGGTTAGGCCTAAGCCGGTTTGGACTCTAGAGCATTACAAATGGTTTCAGAGCTGACCCTCCCAATTACATGAGCGCATGCAGGTAAGGGCGCAGGCATATGGCGCATGGCGTGTGTGGGCCCGAAGTGGACACACGGCATGGCATATGTACTGGCATTGAACACACGGACATGTGCTAAGAGGGGAGATCCTGATCATTTGCCCCAATGTGGCTATGTTGGGCCGACGAGGACGTCGGGTCCTTTGAGGGGGTGTATGTGACACCTCGGCCCCTATAGAATTAGGCCCATGATGACCCATATGTGTGTGCACATAAGGATGTGAATTAGTCTTACTTTGTTAGTTTAGCTTGAGAAGAACTAACATATAAGCCTAGGATTTCCAATGGTAGGAACCTCCGGTTAATCGTTTTGCGTGAAGCGAGGACGAAAGTGCAAGCGGGTTGTTACATGTGCCTGGCCTATTCAGAATGGGGTTAGGCCTAAGCCGGTTTGAACCCTAGGGTGTTACAAGATATCACCAGTGGCAAGTTGGGATTCTCCATATCTACAAATTATGGACAATGTCCAATAAGTGCAAATTATATCTTTGACAAAGCTATCAATCAAAAGCAAATGTGGAAAAGAAAGAAAATGAGGCAACAGAATTACAAATCAATGATAAAATATTGCTCAGTTTTATGGTCATATAGAAAATTAAATTACGCCAGGACATTGACCGCTGATGTTGTCATGTTCATGTGCTCATATTAGGTAGAACAACATCTATAATCATACCAACAACAACAACAAAAACAAAACCTTTTATTCCAAAAAAGTTAGGGTAGGATTGGAATGAAACCTTCTCAAGATCAAAGAGATAAGAGCCTTGAAAAAATCTACAATGCTAAAACCCTAAGCTGTACAACCTACTATATATCTAAGTTGAGAGCCTAAAACACTGCCCCTAACTTCTTATGGTTCCGGTACGTGGATTGCTAACTTCCAAGCGCTCCTATTCATAGCTAATGCTTTAGATACATTCCAATCCTTCAAGTCTCTTTTAACTGCTTTCTCCCACGTCAGTTTTGGTCAACCTCTGCCTCTTCTTATGTTTTCAATACGTCTTAAAATTTCACTACATACCTGTGCCTCAGGAGGCCGTCGTTGGAGATGTCCAAACCATCTCAAGCAATCTTGGACAAGCTTCTTTTCAATTGGTGCTACCCCCACTCTATCACGTATATCATCATTGCAGATGTGATCCCGCCTTGTGTGACCACAGATCCACCGCAGTATCCTCTTCTCCGCTACACTCATGAGGATGCTGTGGTGGCTCTGTGGTCACCAAAGCGGGATCGTATCCGCAATAATGATATACGTGATAAGGTGAGGGTGGCACCAATTGAAGAGAATAAAAAATTAAGCATATATAACCTGTATCATCTGTAGTAGAACGACAACGTATCTTTCTTCACTCTGGGGTATGGTCGATATCCAGAAAAATACCTATCCTATAGTCACCGTTCGCGCAAACCGCAATTCTGCTGGTGCGTAATTACTCTAGTGTAGATAGAAATCAAGGGCTGTATAGGAACAAGAATGAACTTAATTTGTTGCACAGTACTACGAGCCTAAATTGAAATCTGGCGTGAATCATATGGCTTGTAAAAAAAGGGAAAGAGAGGAAAGCTTTGGATGAGGTTTTGATGTCAAACCTTTCCGATCAACAAAGCATATGAAAAGGATCAAATAGATCTAACTAAAAGGAAAGATTTACGCACTTGGATGGATGGAGTAGCTTGGAGCGTGGAGATGATTTGACCTAGATTGTGGGAAAGGAAGTGCATACGGGTAAGAAGTGCCGACGTATTTATCCTGTGAGTGAACCAAGGCATCGAGCAGAGCGCACGCCGCCCGGGCACCATTCGCGCAAAAGATTTGGAGCCAAAAAGATCTCAGTGAGATTCCCATAGGATGGTAATCTAAGATAGCTACTTGTTTCAAAGGTAATCCTAATCCCACAAACCACCGGAATCAAGTTACATCTATAATTTTCCTTTCCTATCTTAAATTCCAGGTGATTGCACCAAACACGGGAATTAAACAAGATTACCCCACGATTACTGGGAATCTAAAGTTCGTTTTTCCTGTATTGTTTCGTGAGAGCGTTCTTTGCCTTCACTGAAATGCCTGCGCACATTCAAATCAAAGGAACAACACAGTACAGTGACCAAATGGCATATTGCACTCGATGGCCAGATTGAGGTAATAGTCTGCACATCAGTTGCAATGCACACTATTCCATTTACTAAAATAATGAAGCCCTTATTTTTTGCTACCTAATGCATAAAAGGGTACAGATAAAAGAAAATTAATTTTATGACATCAAAGTAAAACACGGTTATAGGTTGGGCTCCAGCTTTGTATTCATTGATGGAAGAGATTTTACGGGTGTGCATCGCTGTGCCCGGAACCACCACCCCCGCCACCACCATTTTGGCCATGACCTCTGCCTCCACCATTGCCAAAAGCATTTGCATTTGCATATGCACCACCAGGCCAGTCACCATTATTAGACTCACCATAGCCAAAGCCAGTGCCACCGCCGGTCCCATAACTACTAGATCCAGGATAGCCCTTAGCTTGTCCACCACCTCCGCCGCCACCATTACCGTCAGCACTAGAATACCCACCAAAAGGGTCCGGACCAACTTGGCTAGAGCCTGAGCCTAAACCAGATCCAGAACCATATCCAGATCCATCGTATTGTCCACCGCCACCACCTCCACCTCCTCCACCACCACTTCCATGGGCAGATCCTCCATGTTCACCATGTAAGCATAATTTAAGTCTAAGTGTCAACCATAAGCATTAACCCTAGATCATGTCATGTACACCTAACTAAAACATAAGAGCGGAAGCGTTAATCACATACCCGAAATAGATGACGCCATGAGAGGTGCTCGGTTGGTGTAGCTGATGAGGGTGGCTGAAAAGCAGTGAAGCTGTGGTCGGCCGGAGTTGCGGTAGTCGTCGGGGACGGAGATGGAGGAGGGTTCCGGCCTTCGTTCACCGTAGCATCCGTGATAGATCGGGTCTGTATGGGTTTCTTTTTGGGATTGAACCACTTGTCTGAAGCCTTACCGAAACCCCTTTTATTTGACGCTAGGTGACCGGGACCGCAACCACAAGCTGTTGGTAACTGCCTCCGATCAAGGCGTGAGGTGGAGGCACTCCTCCCTAAAATCTCGGGGTGGTTAGCCGAGATCAACCCAACATTCTCCCCTTTGATCGTAAGGCTAACATCATAAGCCCATTCTCGATAAAATAGCATACCAAGGCAATGTGTTGCATAGCCAATGAAGTGCCATACAACCCCAGTACCTATAGTGTACTATCTTATCTCGAAATGGATATTCATTATGCTTAATGGGAGTTGGTTTGCTTTGAGGTCCTTTTATCCAGAATCAGAGGCTTTCCAATAAACCCATGCCGGCAACATGATCACGAAAGATATTGGGTGGTAAGCCTTTAGTAAGCGGATCCGCAAGCATTAACTTAATACTAATTTGCTTGATACTTATGGTTTGATCCTGGATTCTATCTTTCACAACATGATACTTAATGTCAATGTGTTTGGCAGCACCACTTGACTTGTTGTTATTTGCATAAAAGACTGCGGGTTCGTTATCGCAGTATAAGGTGAGTGGTTTAGAAATGCTGTCTACCACTCTAAGTCCCGGGATAAAGTTCTTAAGCCAAACAGCCTGCCCGGTAGCCTCATAACATGCCACAAACTCAGCTTGCATCGTTGAAGATGCCGTAAGGGTTTGTTTGGAGCTTTTCCACGAGAAAGCTCCTCCTGCGAGTGTGAAGATATAACCTGACGTGGATTCCTTAGTATCAACACATCCCGCAAAATCTGAATCTGAATAACCAATACCTTCAAGGTTATCAGAAAACTTATATGTGAGCATGAAATACTTAGTAGCTTGCATATAGCGCAAAGCTTTCTTAATGGCCTTCCAGTGGTCCGGTCCTGGATTTGACTGATATTTGCCAAGCATCCCGGTTACAAAAGCTAAATCAGGGCGCGTATATACATGAGTATACATAATGCTTCCGACAGCTGAAGCATAAGGAACCGACTTTATCTGATCAGTTTCATATTGGTTCCTTGGACATTGAAATGTCCCAAACTTATCGCCCTTAACAATAGGAGCAGGCGAGCCAGAGCACTTATGCATATCGTATCTCTTCAGTACTCTGTCAATATATGCCTTCTGAGATAAACTTAATATTCCTTTGGACCTATCTCGGTGAATTTCAATGCCAAGAACATAAGAGGCATCACCGAGATCCTTCATATCAAAATTAGATGAAAGAAATCTCTTGGTCTCAAACAACATATCCTTATCGCTGCTGGCCAATAAGATATCATCCACATAAAGTACTAAGAGGGTGAATTTACTCCCCTTGAACTTAACATATATGCAGTTATCAACTTCATTTTCTTTAAGACAAAACTTCTTATAATCTTATCGAATTTGAGGTACCACTGCCTCGACGCTTGCTTTAAGCCATAAATGGATTTCTTAAGTCGACACCCCATATGCTCCTTGCCTTCCACGACAAAACCTTCCGGTTGAGCCATGTAAACATTCTCTCGCAAGTCGCCATTAAGGAATGCCGTTTTAACATCCATCTGATGCAGCTCTAAATCATAATGAGCTACAAGTGCCATAACAATTCTGAATGAATCTTTAGTTGAGACAGGAGAAAATGTGTCATTATAATCAATCCCCTCTCTTTGTGAGAAGTCTTTTGCTACGAGCCTTGCTTTGAACCTTTCGATATTTCCCTTAGAGTCATGCTTGGTTTTGTAGACCCATTTACAGCCTACTGTTTTGACTCCGTCAGGAATTTCTACTAAGTCCCATACATCGTTAGTGCTCATAGACTTTAGTTCATCCTCCATGGCTTCAAGCCATTTAGAAGAATGTTCACTCATCATGGCCTCCTTATAAGAGGTGGGATCATCTACCTTCCCTATTTCATTAATATCCTCATTCATATAAACAATATAATCATTCGGGATGGCAGATCTTCTCTCCCGCTGTGATCTTCTAATAGGTTCATTAGTTATTTCAGGAGACTGCTGAGGCTCTTCATTAGGTATAACATTAGGAATTTCAGAGACCTCAACAGTGGGTGCAACAAACAGTATTCTCTACTGGAGGTGCAACCGCCTGAGGCGCAGGAATAAAGGTCTCTGGGATGAGCGGTGAAGGAACATAAACCCGCTTCTCCTCAAGATCTATTTTCCTGGGCTCCAGGTCCTCGTTATTTTCTAAGAACACAGCGTGCCTTGTTTCTACAAACTTAGTTATCCTATCAGGACAATAAAACCGATACCCTTTGGATCTGTCAGGGTACCCAATAAAATGGCAACTTACTGTTTTAGGATCTAATTTCCCAATGTGTGGATTAAACAACTTAGCTTCAGCACGACAACCCCACACTCGTAAGTATTTCATACTCGGTTTTCTCCCAGTCCATAATTCACAAGGTGTTTTAGGTACTGATTTACTGGGAACCCGATTAAGAATATGTGCGGCTGTCTTAAGTGCTTCCATCCACAAGCCAATTGGCAAACTAGAATGGCTAAGCATGCTCCGTACCATATCCATAAGTGTACGGTTGCGCCTTTCAGCTACACCATTCTGCTGAGGTTCGCCCGGCATAGAATACTGGGCAACGATGCTATTTTTCTGAAGGAACTTAGCGAAAGGGCCAGGAATTTGCCCATAAGAGGCATGTCTTCCATAATATTCTCCCCCACGATCCGATCTTACCACTTTAATTCTTAGGTTGTGCTGATTTTCAACTTCAGCCTTAAATATCTTAAATTTATCAAGTGATTCAGATCGGTCTTTAATGGGAAAAATATAACCATAACGGGAGAAATCATCAGTGAATGTGATGAATGTATCAAAACCATCCACTGATGTCACAGGAAAAAGGACCACAAATATCAGTATGAATTAATTCTAAGAGTCCTGTGCTGCGTGTAGCTCCCTTCTTTATTTGCTTAACATATTTTCCTTTAATACAATCAATGAAGTGGTCTGAGTCAGAGAAATCTAATGGGTGGAGAATTTCTTCTTTAATGAGACGCTTCATTCTCCCCCTCGAAATGTGGCCTAAACGACAGTGCCACAGTTTCGAAGAAGTCTCATCATTTTTTTTACGCTTAGCATCACACACAATCTTTCTGAAATGCCCTGGCTGCTTGCAGAAAAGACATCGCCCCCCTTTAGATGCTCCGACGGGAGCAACATGAGGCTTAGGTGCATTGTGCACTTTAGGCCCCTACTTGTCTTAATTTGGGGGAAAATTACAGCTTTTTCTTAGATTTGAAGTCCCCTTGGAACTTCCCTTTTGTTTGAGCCACCAATTTGAAGAGCATAATCTTTCTTTTCTGTCCTTATTCTCTCTTCCTCCTGGACACACATGGCGATCAAATCGCTCATGCTCCATTTTTCTTTTTGAGTATTGTAATTAATCTTAAAAGTCGTGTACTCAGAAAGAAAAGAGGTCATAATAAAATGGACAAGGAAACCATCAGATATTACCATGTCCATGCCCTTGAGTTTTTTTTTGCCATATCGGTCATCATCATGATATGCTCTCTTTATGCTGTCGGACCCATCATACTTATTAGTTAAGAGCCTCTGAATCAAAATACTGGCATAAACTTTAGTGGAGCTTTTAGATTTCTTCTCAATTGAAGCCAAGTACTCCTTAGCATTTTCGGAATCGGGGATTGCTTCCCTAATCCCGACTAAAATAGAGGTCTTCATAGTCATTAGTAATAAGCGGTTAGACCGCTCCTATTTTTCAGCATTAGCCTCGTAAATTTTCTTTTAGGAATGGGAACGGCTACCCTTAAGGCATAATCAAGGTCCAAAACATAAGGTACAACATGAATTCATTCTTTCCACGTGGGAAAAATGCTCCCCGTGAGCTGCTCAATGTTATCAATTATGGTGGCAACGTTTGATGCATTAAGTGCTAAATTTCAAAATACAGGGCAAAATTAGAAATATCATAAATATATATTGCATGTAATTAACCCTATGTTGGTCTGATTAATAACATGCAAATTACAGTTCTAATTCATATCACCGTTAGGCAGAAAATGAAAAAGAACTCAATAATTTTATATGGCGACACATGATTACAAACAACGTTGGTCAGAATGTAATCATATGCATACATAATGCCAAAAACATAAGAAATCTCCAATTAAAATATCTCGTTGGTTCAATTTTAATTAAAGACAAAACATAATAATATGGCGACATATGATTATAAACAACGTTGGTCAGAATATAACCATATGTATTCATAATGCCAAAATTAATCATAAAATCTCAAAATTAAAATATCCCGTTGGTTCAATTTTAATCAGAGATTATACATAATATGGTAAAGATACATTAAATTTTGGGCCACTGAAAATAATTTAAATTAGTGCATAAAATAAAGACATAAAACATAAACAAATACACTGGAAAAAGAATAGGAATAAAATCATTATTCAGTCGGCCCAAAGAAAACCGGCCTAAGCATCACATTCATGGACCAAAAAAAATTGCGCACGGTTAAACAATAAATTTCATGCGCAGCCCAAAACCTCAGTCGGCCAAAAAAATAGCTCCCGCACGCAGCCCTGAAGAAAATGTCGCACGCGGGGCCCATAATACTGTGCGGCCGAAAATCCCACGCGCACGGGCTGAAAATCACGCGCGGGCGAGCGGCGGCCCAAAACACCGGCGCGGCCCATTCACGCGCGTGGGGCAACGGCCGAAAACGGCCCAAACTTCCCGCGTGGCTCAAATCCCGCACGCCCGTGACTCATGGGCGCCGTCGGATGAGATCTAACGGCCGTGCGCGCGGGCGGCGGGAATTAAGTCCCCAAAACCCTAACCCTAGCCCCATTTCCACCGATTCCTCCGAAAAACACGGGCGCGGGCGGCGTTATCGGCGGCGGCGCGCTCCCCCGGAGCGGCGGCGCCCGCATGGAGCGGCGACGCGCGGCGGCGCCCGTAAGGAGAGTGACGGCGCTCGGGCGAGGAGCGGCACCGGCGACGGCCCCGCGCGCGGCGGCAGCGCGGCGGCACTCGGTGGCTCTCGCCGGCAGCATAAGGCGGCGGCCCCCGCAGCCCTCCTCGCCAGCGCGCGCGTGCGACCGAGGTTGCGCGCGCGGCCGTCGAGTGGGGCCACGGCGGCGCCCTTCACCAGAGGATGGCCGGAGATCCGAAAAACCGTAAGTCTTTTCCGCCCCGATCTTAATTCTATTCCGGTTGATTTGGGGATTTTCATTAGAGCTTTTGCAAAGGAAATTCTTAATTCCCCTCCTTCTAAATGCTAATCCGACCGATTAAACTTAGATCCAAGCCCCCAAAACATAAATCCGAGCCTCTAAAACTAGATCCAAAATACGGGTGGTGCTTAATTAGGGTTCATGATGAGCTAGGGGTAGCTCTGATACCAAATGTAAGCATAATTTAAGTCTAAGTGTCAACCATAAGCATTAACCCTAGATCATGTCATGTACACCTAACTAAAACATAAGAGCGGAAGCGTTAATCACATACCCGAAATAGATGACGCCATGAGAGGTGCTCGGTTGGTGTAGCTGATGAGGGTGGCTGAAAAGCAGTGAAGCTGTGGTCGGCCGGAGTTGCGGTAGTCGTCGGGGACGGAGATGGAGGAGGGTTCCGGCCTTCGTTCACCGTAGCATCCGTGATAGATCGGGTCTGTATGGGTTTCTTTTTGGGATTGAACCACTTGTCTGAAGCCTTACCGAAACCCCTTTTATTTGACGCTAGGTGACCGGGACCGCAACCACAAGCTGTTGGTAACTGCCTCCGATCAAGGCGTGAGGTGGAGGCACTCCTCCCTGAAATCTCGGGGTGGTTAGCCGAGATCAACCCAACATACCACTCTCACTAGAGCCAACACCACCCCCCGACCCTGATCCAGCACCATTTATAGATCCACCACCCTCTCCTACTCCCGTGCCCATCCCTCGAGAACTAGAGTATCTAGCCACCCTTGTGGCATTGACTAACCCGATACTCAAGAGGACAATGAAGCCCAGAGCTACGAGTCTAGTTACAGCCATTGAGCCTGCCAGAGTGTACGACGAGTGGTGTGCTAAGCGCGAACGATTCCATGGGTATTTATAGTGCTGGACGCCATGCATGTAGTTGTTCTTAATGGCATGTTGCTACTTCACATAGCGTGGAGCTGGAACTCCCATAAGAGATCAAGGCATACAAGTGGAGGTTTAAAAACTACTAATGGATCGATCGAGCTCGTTGACGATGCCACAACTTGTCGTGCGCTCTCTCTCTCTCTCTCTCTCTCTCTGTCTGTGGATCTTCTCTTGTATAGCTGAGTTTGTAGTTTCCAGAGAAGGCCCTCTCGGTTTAGCTCGACTCATCCGCCCCCTGTTGCTTTCTTCGGACTTCAGCGCCTAGTGGGCTATACTTAGTTCGATCTGGTGTTGCTTGGGAGAAGTGTAAGATTTGCGTTTATTTTGTTAGGATCTGGAGGCCATTCTGACATGCGTACGTATAACACGTAACCTAAAGCTAGTAATTAGCTAAGTTCTAACATGCATGGTGTCTAGCTGATAGGGTATATTTCCTATCTTATAGACTTATACTCCAACGTTAAATTTTGTGAGAAAACAAGTGAAAGATATAGACAGACCCCTTTGACCATTAGTTGTGCAATTCTTTGCCGCAGATGGAATCCGGGAATTAATAAATCACAAGATCATTATTCAATTCTTTGCCTCAGATGATTAGTGGAGTGCTAATTAAAGCACAGGAAATTATTAAACATTCATTGCCGGATAACTAGTGAAGTAAAGGACGACCTGGATCTGGATTAGCTCTTGCACGGTTATCAATAAGCGTATCCACTTATCGATAGAAAGTTGACATTGCAGATGCGACCTTGGAGTTGCATCTAAAAAGTTAGCAGATCTTAATGGACTCTGATGTACGTACGGAAGTACTTGCCTATCCTACTGCAGTTCTTGACTTGCATTTCTATATACTCCAAATTGATCTGATTAGTCTTCGTGTATGCACGTTGGTGCCAGCTTAAACTACGAGAGCCTCAAGAACGCACCAGTTACAGGAGCAGTACTTCACAGAGAGCCCAGTATGAAAATGAAGGCGGCACGAGTGAATGAGGTTACGTTGCTAGACATGCACTTCTGTTGGCATATTGGCATTTATCCATCCATGCACCTAGTCGAACTCAAGGTACATACAAGCTCTTCATGTAGTTACCACCGAGTCCTCAAAGAAGCAAAAAAGTAGTCATCACACTCACCAACTGTAGTTACTTTGAAAAACACACTACGCATAACGACTATAGTAACTGCAGCAACGTTTTTTTTCGTGGAGCAACGTATGGTGTATTGGTGTTGAGTTGTTATCATAGCTAGGGTACGTATCACTCATCCTGGTCTCCATGACGATTCAAGGGTTGTTCCACTTTGGTTAGAGAACTCTTGAACGTATTATTTTTAGATTCCCAAAAACCACTTGGCCATATGCATATACTTTTCGCTAACTTCCAGGTCGTCGCTGCATTGTCAACATGGCCTTGCTCACCGATCCGTTTCCAAGCTGGGCAAATAGTACGTGATCCATTAACGTGCTATGAAGATAAAGCACCCTCGCTAGGGCTTGATCTGGGCACTATAAATACCCATGCAATCTATCACTGGCCATTCAACTCAACTTCCACTTTACTAGGCTCACAATGGCTAGCACCAAACTTGTCGTAGCACTTGGTTTTGCTGTCCTCTTAAGCGTTGGATTATCCAGTGCCGCAAGGGTAGCTAGATACTCTAGTGCCGACGGACAAGGTCAGGGAGGGGGAGAGGGTGTTGGATATGGGAATGGCGCTGGATCAGGGTCTGGGGGTGGCTCTGGTTTCAGTGACACTGGCAGCCCCGGGGGCAGGTTTGGGACGGTAGATGCCCATGCTAATGCTGGAGGTGGAGGGAGTGGTGGCGGTAGTGGACAATTAGGCAGTGCTGGATATGGTTCTGGATCCGGTTCTGGCTCTAGCTCAAGTACTAGTACAAGTAATGGAAGAGCATGGTTCGGTGGTGGATATGCTAATGCTGGAGGTGCTGGCGGTGGCGGCGGTGCTGGACAGGGTGGTGGTCATTCTGGGTCTTCGGGTTCTGGGTCTGGATTTGGCTCTGGTAGCGGCTCAAGCAATGAGGATAGTGACAGCTTTTATGGGGCTCATGCAAATGGTGATGGTGGCGGCAATGGTAATGGTGGGGGTCATGGCCAAGGTGGTGGATATGGCAATGGTGGAGGAAATGGATCTGGGTATGGCAATGCTGGATACCCATAGAAACCTCCCTAGTTCAATAAACCTAAACATGAAGCTCATTATTTGCTCATTCACCTTTGGTGTCACACAATGTGTGTTTTGTTTTTCCTAAATTGGCATATGTTTCGTGCATTAGATGACAAGAAATAACGGGCTCCGGTCTTCATGATTGTAATAAAATTAGCTATCAATTAGTTTAATGTGCAAGTTATGTGGAGACTAGAGACTATATGTACCTGAGAATATGTAATTTGTGTGTTGGTCAGCACTTCATATGAATGTTGTTTTCATTGAAATATGACGATTATTACTCTTAACTCTGTGTGACATATGATACCTACAGGACAACATGGATTCCCATAGGGTACTTAAATTGTAGAACTTCGATGCGCACAGACTTTTTTCTTGACCAAGGAAATTTTAATTTGTTGTGTTTTCGTAATTCTACAACATAACCTTTTCTTACAAAAGTTGACGTCGATCTCTAACATCTATGACAGTGGCAATCGAGGTCAACAACTCCGTACTGCAGTAAGCCACTCATGCAAACAAAACTGTAGTGTTATATAATGGGATGAAGAGAAGCGATATATTCATGCAGGTGGGCAGGGTTGAAACTAGAATAAAAATGACCGGAATTTACCATTTTACTGTATATATAATAACACATATAGTTATCAAGTAATACTATGCTAAATAGTAATATATTCAGTAATTTTTTGTATTAATACTTTAACATAACCAACGACAGCTTATGATGATAAAGAAGTAGTAATCAAAATACTTACAAAAATAAAAAAAGCTCGATAAGAATACTAATTAGTTGAAGCAAACTGAAGAAACTAATTAAGGGCGAAATCACAGGCAAAAGTTGATCGGCATTGATAAGATACATCACTCGACCTCAATGGCCTATTAAAAGAGAATAAAATTACTTAAAATTTTCAAGTAAAAACAGTATAATGATCAAATGTAAGTTAATGCATTACCTTTTGTTGTTTACGTTCTTTCAAGTTCATAAAGCGCCGAACCATAAAATCATTAGTAATTTTTATCAATTCTTATTTCTCCACATAACAAATAAGTATATCATTCATGAAATCATCACCAATTAATTGAAAAGTCAGTTAGATATTTATATGTTCAATAGTTCAAAAATAGTATAATAGAAAATATGTCCAGTGGCTTACTTACTTGACATTGCGGTCAAATATTATAATTTTGCCTACCATTTGCAACGAGCTAGAATGGTATTGCAAAAATTAAAATTAAAACCCTAAGTTTTAACCCTACAATTCAACAAAAATCAACAATTATTGAGAGAAATTTAGAACAAAGTACATATTGATCGGGTGGATCTAAACTTCCTTCGGTTGGCGAGGATGTGAGGCAATAGGGACCAGGCGACGCCACGGTGAGATGGTAGACGAGGGCAGCTAATGGCGTTGATTTCTCCCATTCTCCGTGATTAGTCGTTGCCTAGCTACGTGCGGTTGTGTGGCGGACATGGTGCACATCTTCTGACTGACCATGCAAGGCGAACAAGCGTCGAGTGTTGCTACGGGGTGACATACTTGGGATCATCAAATGAACACTATGGCCTATTGCGCTCCTCCCTCTTATGCTTGCTCAAGGGCTAGCTCAACTTGCTGTAGTTGCCTCATAGGCTGACGGAAGCGGAGGCTTCTCATGGACTACTACTAGCTACTGAAAATTTGGGCTAGTAGTGCTCTCTTCATTGGGTTTCAAGGAAAGAACTGGGTGCACTGAGTTTAGCCTAGGAGGTTCACAAATGGAATGGGAGTGCTAATCTCCCATTTATGCTATGCCATTGTGTAGTAAATATAAACAGAGTACTAATTTGCACTTTGACAAAAGTTGAAATACCACACACTTATTGCATTAAGAGAGAGAAGATAATACAAACACCAACACAAAAGGGAAATACCTAGCAAACACAGTCACCACTAAAATAAACAATAAACCAACCTGATAAGCACCTTAGAACCCAACATAACAAAACAAGAATGGAATGCATTATGTTGAAAGTACAAACATGACACTAACTTCACCTTGAATGAACAAACATTTGATATGCCATAGCATTTCTCCTATTTGTCCATTCAGTGCTACTTTTAATGTGGGTGATGGCTTCACCATCTAAAATAGTGTGCCCTATAGATGTTGTTAGTCCACTAATCTACTCAAAAAGGATCAAAATGCATCTCTCTTTTTATGTGATTGTAAAGAAGAGCACATGCAGAAATAATTCTACACATAACTTTCATAGGATAATAAAAATGTCCTCTAAGAATTGCCCATTGTAAGTTTGAAGCTTTATTAAGTTGATTTTAGTGATAATGACAAATACAAATGTAAGACTAACTCATTTATTGATTACGATATTGCTTAGTCTCATTTGGATGAAAATGTGAAAATCATAAGAGGTATGCATTCCACATCACATTCCTATATCTTATTGCATTCCTCATATCCAAAATATAGATTGAACTCTACCAAAAGTATAAGATGAATATATGCATATGTTTTAATTATATATTCTTGTATGCACACATTTAGTGAGAGTTCACTCTATGTTTTGTGATTTCATTAGTATTGAACCATATTCCTTTTTCCACATATTAAGGATCTTTATGTTGAAACGTATCCTTTGAGTATATATAACTTGTGTAATTCATATGTACTCTTAATTAATTTAAACTCAATCATTTGCAAATGCGTTGTCATCTTGTTCCTCTATTATATGTTAATGGTTAGATGATTAATGATAACTGGATGTATAAGCCTTGCTAGTAATTAATCTCAAAGATAAACACTTCCATTCAAATGGGTTAGTTACGTAGAAAGCTTATTCTAGAGTATATAATTTTTGTGTACATGTTGTATACTCACAAATCAATCTTTTATCTTATTATTATTGAGATTGTTACAAATTACCAAAATGGGAAGATTGTAAAATCTAATCTCTTCATTATGAGTTAATGGTGAAATTTTGGTAATTATTGGCAATTGATTTATGGACTAACATTTTTCATAAGTTGGATGAATAGGTTAGGTTTCACAAATGAGGAAGACTTATGATGACTTCATATGTTAAAGATTATCAAGTCAAGATGCGGGAAGGAAGATGGTTTCATGAGTTGAAGGCCGTCAAGAAGAGTATGCATCATGAGTTGATGCATGTCAAGAGGATGCTTAAGTTAAAGGTATGACTAGCTAGGGCTAAGCATGTATTCCTTGTTTTTTACTGGTCTTGGTGTTTGGTTAGAAATCGAATTGCTATTATAGGTTATCGTACTATTAAGAGGGGTCATGTTTATTAGCTTGAG
The DNA here is from genome assembly GCA_017311315.1 of Dendrocalamus latiflorus. NCBI lineage: Eukaryota > Viridiplantae > Streptophyta > Magnoliopsida > Poales > Poaceae > Dendrocalamus > Dendrocalamus latiflorus. The sequence continues at coordinate 16,920,481 of CM029675.1, forward strand.
TCTCATCATATCTTGATAGCTCAACCTCACTTGCTCTAACTCTCCATAGTATGATGATTATATTTACGAATATGTTTTACAAATGGTTGAAGCTCATGTGTTGAATCCTTGTACCATGGGACAATACATTGCAAATATGTTTTGCAATTGTTTAAAGTTCATGTTTCCTACTCCTTGTGGTGTGAGGCTTATGTTGCAAATGTGTTTTGCAAATGATTGAAGCTCATACATAATCCTTGCGTCAAGAATCCAAAAGTGTTTGAAGTCCATGGGTGGGTTTTTTTGGGCTGTGGCTTTTAAATTCTAGTCTGTTTGTAAGAGGCAATACACAGAGGGAAATACTCACATGCGATTTTGACCGGTACAGTTGAACTCGATATAGCTTGTATTACAGTTTTCCTGTAGACCCCACCTTGAATAAAATGCACCTATGTTAACCAGTTATTGTTCATCTGTACATAAGCTAAAAGCCCAAAGAGCAAACGAACCTAGCCCATGTTTCCTACTCCTTGTAGTATGAGGTTTATGCTTGCAAATGGTTGAAGCTTATACATAATACTTGTGTTATGATTCCAAAAGTGTGCAACTTGTTGGGAATTATGTTTGATCCTTGTATGCATGATACTATAATTTGTAATGTGTTTTGCAAAATATGTTGAAGTATATGCACTTTTCAGGAAAATCAGAACTGCCACAGTGTGTCGTGTGGTACTACCGCTAGGCGGAAGTACCGGCCTTGGGATCACGATACTACTGTGTCAATTGGTGGTCAAAGACCTGTGAGGTCGAAGACAAATGTGGTCGAAAACCAACATGGTCAAAGACCTGTGTGGTCGAAGACAAATATGGTCGAAAACTAACATGGTCGAAGACCTGTATGGTCGAAGACCAATGTGGTAGTCGAAGACCTGTGCGGTCGAAGATCGACGTGGTGATCGAAGACCTGTGTGGTTGAAGACTGACATGGTTGAAGATTGACATTATTGACATGGTCGACGACCTGTATGGTCGAGGATCTACATGGTCAAAACAACATGATCTAGCCAACAAGGTTGAACCAACGTGGTCGAACCAGCATGGTCAAGGACTTATGTGGTCGAGGATCTACATGGTTGAACCAATATGGTCGAACTAACGTGGTCAAATCGACGTGGTCGGAATCAGCGTGGTCTAAGTCCAGCGTGGTCGGAGACCTGTGTGCTCAAAACCAACGTGGTCGAACCAGACAATGTGGTAGAATACCAGTGTGGTTGATGATCGGTAGTACTAGCTCTGTGTGAGCTGTCTGACCTGCTTGCGATACTACCAGCGCTGTGTGAGCGACACAACCGGAGTTGCGGTATGACCGCTTGTGCAGTGATATGTTTTTCCAGAGAGACACATTTGTGGGAGTCTTCTCCTCCCTGGTGAGAACGGTAGTTCCGAGGTATGGAGCGGTACTACTACCGAACGGTAGTATCAGCTAGTGGTCAGCGGTACTACCAATTTTAGTCTGTAACGGCTAGTTTTCCTACCATTATAAAGGGGAGCGGTAGTACTAGCCATATAATAGCGGTACTACCAGTTTTGCTGATTTCTGTCCCCAATGGCTAGTTTTTATGGTGTGGGCTATAAATACCCTCTTGGTTGGGTGACAAACTTTTGGTACTCTATTTCACTCTCTTGAGCTAGTGTGTGCTTCTCCTCTCAATTATGCATGTATTACATCTTATGAGCAAGGAGAAAGCCTCTAGATTGCATTTATTGCATCTAGAGGTGGATTTCTTATCCACTTGAGTTTGTGCATTCGTTGCACGTGGTAAGAGTCAAGTAAAGGGCTTGACTTGTTACTCTTGGAGGTTGCTGACTCCTAGATGGCTTTGGAGGGGTTGTGTGCAGTGATTTTCTCAAAGAAGGTTGTGAGGAAATCCGGCAAGTTGTGAAGGTTGGAGCTCAATTACCGAGAGCGGGAAAGAGGTACCACTAGTGGACTGAGGTGTTTGGTTTAATTCTTGGAGCCAGTCTAATTAGTTTGGGCTTACCTCAAATGGAGTAGGGGAGACTGGCAACTCTCCGAACACCATGATAAAAAGCAATCGTATCATTGTGGTTTGTTTTCTTGTGCTTAATTTATATTCATAGAATTAAATTAATTGCTTATCATTCTAGAATTGTAAATCTTGTCATAGACTTAGGGTGTTGACGCGTTTAGGTGAACCTAATCGATTTAGGCTTTATTTGTGCTAAACCAAATTGATTTCTACTTCCGAATTATGAACTTGATTTTAGCCAAATAAATTAGAAAAATTTTAAAACCACCTATTCACCCTGGCCTCCTCGATCTTACACCCATCTTCCTTTTAGTACTCCAAAACATCTTTTGATGGCATTACGTGTAGAAGAGTCCTTGTAATTAATGACCTCTTGGGCTGTTTCTGGGTGACGTCCAGATCCCCACTCACTAAGAGCAACTCCAGCAGGGCCCCTACTTGAGCCCTCAAACCTCATATTTGAGGGCTTGAGGCAAAAATAGAGGTCCAGCAGGGCCCCTACTAGAGCCCTCAAATTTGAGGGGCTCCTCAAATCCCCCTTCAGCCCTCATTTCCAGGGACCCTCCTCTGAGCCCTCATCCTACCGTTTTTCGATTTTTTTCAGCGTCACTAAAGCTTCACCCGCGCGCCCTCCCCAAAAATCCCCCGCCGCTGGTGCGCTCGGCCAAAATCCCCCGCCGCCGCCCGTGAAATTCCCCCGCCTCCGTCCGTGAAACTTCGCCCGCCTCCGCCGCTTCAACTCCCAGCTCCCAGATCCCCCGCCTCCGCCGCTTTTCTGCCGCCCGCGCTCCAAAATCCCCAACCGCCCGCCCGTCGCCTCCGTTCGCCCGCCCGCCCGCCGCCTCCGCTCGCCCGCCGCCTCGCCCAGCTCCTCCGCTCGCCCGCCGCCTCCACTCGCCCGGTTCCTCGGCTCGCCCGTCGCCGCGCCCGACGCCTCCGCCCGTCGGGCCGCCAGATTCCTCCCCGCCCGCCTCTTTCCCCTCCCCGCCTCTTTCCCCGCCCGCTGGTCCCCTCGGCCGCCAGCGCTCGCCGGCGCCTGCCTCCCCGCTCTCCTTCGCCCGCCTCTTTCCTCCCGCGCTGCCACCGCTCCCCGGCGATTCCTCCTGCGCCGCCACCGCCCTCCTCGGCGGCTCCTCTTCCCCGGCTCCCGACGCATGGCGCGCACAGTGAAGATGCGAGGAGGCGGATGACGCTTCGACCTCGCCGTCGTCGGCGGGGTGAGGGCGTGCACAGTGAGGAAGCCGCCCGAGAAGGGGGAAGCGGAGGTGGAGGGAGGCGCGAGGCGGAGAGGTGAGGGGCAGGGGGAGAAGAGGGAAGCGGAGGCGGCGGGATCCTGGAGACGGCGGTGGTGAGGGAGAGAATGAGGAGTGGGACCCATATGTCAGTTGTAGTGGAATGGATTTGAGGGTTTAAATTTGAGGGGTGCTATTGGAGTAGATGCAAAAAAACAGGGCCCTCAAAAGTAGGGGGAGCCCTCAAATGAAAAGTAGGGGCCCTGTTTTGAGGGCTACTGCTGGAGTTGCTCTAAGATGGTAACGTTGGCCTCTATAAGGTGTAAGAAGTCCCTCTCCATTTGGATATCCCGTGTCACAAAGATAGTAGCATGCTATAAGTTCCGAATACCACGAACTAACCTTTAATATTAAAAAATATCAATAAGTTTTCCATACCAATGTCATACCTCGAGGTAGAGGTGGATCCACCGCTTGGCGACCTTCGTATACCATTACTGTCGCCTGAGGCGATTCCAACCAGCAATTCCTGGACTAGCCACATTGTGGGCTATGCTTTGTCTTTGATGGGCCATTCCCTTGCGTCTAGGCCTTGATGGCCCGCCTTGTGTCACCCAGCCGGCTAGCTCATCTACTCAGGCTCCTAAGATTTGCTGGCTCCGCTACTATCTCAAGGGATCCTTACTCATTTTTTTCTAGATATAGCATCATCAAGTACTCTAGAATTTGTCATTGAACCCTCCCATCCTAGAAGGATGTAAATGAATTGGCTATCATGTGAACAACCTCCTAGCACATTTGTAGACATATTGTCTTTCCATGTGTGATATCTAGACTTATCAATATCATGAACGTAAACATCTATATACATTCCATCAAGAGCACGAAGATAGTTCTGTTATCAAGATAATATTTTCAAAAGTAGACACATCGGGAGATTGAGGATTATTCATTTTACAATGTGTATTGATAGTTTTACCTCAAACCATTTCTATTTTTGATCGGATGAGTTTGCAGGAACTGGTTCGGGTTTCTTCAACACAACTTCATGACGACGCAAATGGCAGCCAAGACTATGCCAAAGTTTCTACTAATTGTCTCTCCAGATCAAGCAAGCTGCCTCTTTATGACTCTGTTTTTTTACATTATGTGCTATAATGTGCAAAAAAAAAAAAAAACTTGCTACCATCTCCTCTACCAATGAATTCTTTGTCCCTTCTAGTCTACCAGATGTAGATAGAAAATTACAAATTAATGCAAAAGTTCTACGGATCATGCGGATATTTTCAATGCTTGCTAAGTTGATGTTGTAGATGCGGATAAGTTGCTTTGTGATTCTCTCAGGTGGCAACAAGGACATGGCACTCATGAGCTCTGCATCTGATGGGACAGCTCAGTCACGTGTGGCAGAGGATAGGGGTGCTGCAGAGATGCTATCGGCATGATAACAGATGGTGCGGCTTTAGCGAGGCTTGTTACGGTGTGCTTAGCATGGTGGTGGCATAGGCGCACTATAGCATGGTGAGAGGTGGAAGACGACCTCGGACGGGTAGGTCCTAGACTTGCGAGACAAAGAAAGAGAGAGAGAGGCAGCGAGAGAGAAAATGGTTTTGGCAGAAGGTGCTTTCGCGCGGGGAGGTAGAAAAGTGGAGGTGGCTCAGAGTGGATGACATGCAGGCTGGCGTTGGGCCAGTATAGCAATGGGCCAGACCGAGAGAAGGGAATTCGGCCATGGTCAGAGGCAAATTTTCATTTTATTTTCTAATTGATTTAATTACAGAATTCAAGTTTCAATTTTTAAAATTAGCAAACCAACACTTAAATTCATAAAATTTTTTGGAGAGGCACTTTAGAATGTTTAGAGCTCAAATACATTATTTTCAGGCTATAGTAAATTTTTAATGAATTTTAGAAATTCATTTTCTGCTGCTGAAAAAAATGAGAAATCCTTTTAAGATATTGCTGAAAACTCTAAAAAAATCCCAAAAATAATTATATTGGTTTTGGGGGTTTTGGGATGTTACGTTGCACTAGATAGAAGATAAAGACATGAAAATTTCTCATCAACTCCTTGTAAGAAAGCATAATAGATATCACCAATGGCAAGTTGGGATTCTCGATCCATATCTACAAATTATAGACAATGTCCAACAAGTGCAAATTATATCTTTGTTAAAGCTATCAATCGAAAGCAAATGTGGAAAAGAAAGAAAATGAGGCAACAGAATTATAAATCAATGATAAAATATTGCACAGTTTTATGGTCATATAGAAAATTAAATTACGCCAGGACATTAACCGCTGAAGTTGTCATGTTCATGTGCTCGGATTAGGTAGAACAACATATATAATCATACCAATCAAATAAAAAATTAAGCATACATAGCCTGTATCATCTGTAGTAGAACGACAACGTATCTTTCTTCACTCAGCTGGGGTATGGTCTGTTGTAAATAATCTTGTTTAGAGGTCGTGTACAAAATTTGGTTGTAATCGAAGTCGTATTGCAGCCGTAATCAAAGTCGTATCGGAGTCGGAGTAGAAGTCGTATCGGAGTCAGAGTCAGAATTGTAATTGTAGTCGAACCCATGTTAAAGTGGTAGAACCGGGTATAAAAGGAGGAGTAGTCATGTAACCAAAGTGTACCAAGCAATTGAGAAAATACCAAAAAAAGGAGAAACGCAATTCCTGTGTTTTGGCTTCTCTTGAGCAATCACATAGACGTGATCGTAGAGGTTTACAACCACGTTGATGAAGAACAGAAAGTGGTCGTAAAGTGTTATCGACCACGTTGAAGGAGTTCGACCACGCAGAGAAGGCGACGACCACGGTGAAGGTGGTCGTAAGAAGTTGCGACTACGCCGAGAAGACCAGAACGTGATCAAAATCGATTTCGACCACGTTGAAGGAAGTGAACGTGGTCGAAAGGGTGTTCGACCACGGTGAATAGTGATCGCCAGCATCACTGCGTGATCGTAAAGGATTTCGATCACGGTATTCTCAAGCGACTGGAGGAAGACAGTGCAGCGATACAGCGGAGCGATCGTAAACCGCTACAGTGAAGTTACGACCACGACTCAAAGCGATCGGTGGAGAGTTTGAGTGGTCGTACGACATTATAAGTGGTCAGAATCAGTCGTAAACGATCCTAACCGGTCGTAAAAGATCCTGGGAGGTCGTAAGACTTTCCAACAGTTGGTATCAGAGCCATGGCTGAGAAGGTGAAGGAAAGTGTGTCGCTGCAGTATCCGATCCTCAGTTCGGATAATTACCCGATCTGGGCGATGAAGATGAAGGTCAACATGATCGCGCAGGGTGTTTGGGGCCCAGTCGAACCGAAGGAGAAAGACAAGGTCGTTGATGAACGACTTGACAAGATGGCGATGGCGGCGATCTATCAAGCCGTTCCCGATTCAATGATGCGACAATTGATTGGGAAGGAGACCGCTCGAGATGTCTGGACTACTCTGCAGACAATGCATGAAGGAGTAGACCGAGTGAAGGAAGTTCGACTCCAAACTTTGAGGAGTGAATTTGAAGCCATGAAGATGGGAAAAAATCAGACAGTAGAAGAGTTCTCTGGTCGATTCAACGAAGTCGTGTACGAGATCAAATCTCTCGGCGACGATTTGAAAGATGAGGTGGCGGTGAAGAAGTATGTGAGAGTGCTCCCAGAGAAGTTTCTTCCGGTCGTAACCACACTTATGTACTCGCAAGACCTCTCGAAGATGAAGATTGAAGAGGTGACCGGAGCACTCAAAGCCCACGAGCAACTCCTGAAGAGTTATCAAACTGACAACGGAGAGCAGGCTCTACTCGTAAAAGAAGACTCGAACCGAGGCGGAGAGTTTTCTTCCAGAGGTGGTCGTGGTCGTGGTCCTGGCCGCGGTACGCACAAAGGTCGAGGGCAGGGCCGAGGCTATGCGCCAAGAGGCCAAGGTTCCCAATCCGGGAGAGGAGGAAGAGGTGGTCGTGGAGTTAGTGCAGGTCGTGGAGGCAGCACTTACCAGACGGACAAGTCTGACGTTCAGTGCTACACGTGCGAGAAATTTGGGCACTACGCCGCCGAATGTCGGAGCCACATCTAGTGCCATAACTGCAAGAAGTATGGTCACTATGCTGCGAATTGTCGGGGCAAGAAGAAGGTGGAGGAAGCAAACTTGGCACAAAACATAGAGCACAAAGAGCCGACACTGCTGTTGTTGTTCTGCACTGTAGATGAACCGACAATGGTTCTGTTGAATGAGGAGAAAGTCTTTCCAAGTCTGTTGGAGCAGGGAGAGCAGACACAAGCCGACTGGTACCTTGACAACGGAGCAAGTAATCACATGACGGGCACACACTCGATGTTTCACGAATTAAACGAGAGTGTGCTCGAAAAAGTACAGTTCGGAGATGGCTCGACTGTTCAGATAAAAGGGAAAGGCACAATCCTGATGCAATGCAAAGATGGAAGTCGACGAAAGCTCTCGGATGTATATTTTATACCGAGTCTTCGGAGCAATATAATAAGTCTTGGACAATTGACTGAAGAAGGTTGTCAGATCGAGCTCAGAAACAACTACCTGAGGTTGTTCGACCGCACCGAACGATTGCTGATGAAGGTACAAAGAACAGTGAACCGTCTGTACAAGATTCAGATTGAAGCGTGCAAACCAAGGTGTCTGAAGACTATGACCGATGATGCAGCCTGGTTGTGGCACGCAAGATTCGGACACTTGAACTTCCAGAGTCTCAACACGATGGCAAGGAGGGAGATGGTGGTCGGACTACTGAAAATCGACCACCCGGAGCAAGTCTGCGAAGGTTGTCTGATGGCAAAACAAACTCGTAACAGCTTTCCGTCGCAGGTACAATACAAAGCCTCTCAACCACTCAAGCTAGTTCACATTGATCTGTGCGGTCCGATCACACCTCGAACTGATGCCGGAAATCAGTACTTCATGCTGATCGTGGACGACTACTCGAGAGCCATGTGGGTGTACATGCAGAAGAGCAAAGATGAGGCAAAGTCAAACTTTCAGAAGTTTATAGCGCTTGCTGAAAACGAAGTCGACAAGAAGGTAAAATCGGTCAGGTCTGACCGAGGAGGAGAATTCCTCGCAAAAGAGTTTGACTCGATCTGTGAAGAGAAGGGCATTGCAAGATTCTTCACGGCTCCGTACTCACCTCAACAAAACGGAGTCGTAGAAAGAAGAAATCGAACTGTGATGGCAACAGCAAGAAGTCTCCTAAAAAGTCGATTTCTCCCCGGGCGGTTCTGGGGAGAAGCAGTAAGGCATGCAGTCTACCTTCTCAACCGCACGACCACAAGATCGCTCGATGGGACCACCACATACGAACAATGGTCGGGAAGAAAGCTGAACGTTGAGCATTTAAAGGTTTTCGGCTGCTTAGCCCATGTAAAGCCATCCACACATCTGAAGAAACTAGACGACCGGAGCAGAAGGATGATCTACCTCGGCTCGGAGCTAGGCACCAAGGCGTACAGGTGTTATGATCCAGTCGAAAAGAAGATTTATGTGAGCAGAGATGTGGTTTTCCAAGAAGACAAACACTGGGAGTGGGAAGAATACCAGGACATTGAGAAAGACATGTCGAAGTGGGTAACTTTCAATGTTGAAGATGTCGAGGCCGACGGCGTAGACTAGGAAGAAGGAGTTACGACCACATCTCAAGGCTCAAGTTCAGCTGGCACTATCAATCATGAAGTCTTACCTGAAATAGAAGACCTCGATGAGGAAGAGTCAAACGGCCGAGTACCGAAGATGAGGAGCATAAGTGAGATTTATGCACAGACTGAACCAGTGCAGTCTGAAGAACTGCTGCTTTACACGACTGCAGAAGAAACTGAAAGCTATGAAGAAGCAAAGGGAGATGCATACTGGAGAGCTGCTATGCAGGAAGAGCTAAAGTCAATTGAAGATAATGACACATGGGAACTCACTGATCTGCCAAAGGGTCATCGTGCAATCGGTCTGAAGTGGGTGTTCAAAGTGAAGAAGAACTCACAGGGTGAAGTCGTGAAGCACAAAGCACGACTTGTTGCTAAAGGATATGTTCAGAAACAGGGAATAGACTACGAAGAAGTCTTTGCTCCAGTGGCTCGGATGGAGACAATTCGAGTACTTCTTGCGCTGGAAGCAAACGGTGGATGGGAAATTCACCACATGGACGTGGAAACGGCATTTTTGAACGGAGACATTGAGGAGGAGGTGTATGTCTCTCAACCGTCGGGTTTTCAGTCCAACAGACAAGCTGAGAAAGTCTTAAAGCTTAACAAAGCTCTTTACGGGCTCAAACAAGCTCCACGAGCATGGAATCTGAAACTTGACAGAAATTTGACAGCACTCGGGTTCAAAAGAAGCACTTCTGAACATGCTGTGTACACCCGAGGGGATGAGCAGACAAGGTTGATTGTAGGCGTTTACGTGGACGATTTGATCATCACTGGGTCAAATTCAATTGAGATTATGAAGTTTAAGGAGGAGATGAAGAACCTATTCAAGATGACCGACTTGGGACTTCTGAGCTATTACCTTGGTATCGAGGTGAAACAAACTGACAACGGCATATCACTTTGTCAGTTGGCGTACGCCCGAAAGATTCTAGAGAAGTGCGGCATGGGAGAGTGCAATCCCTGCCAAGTCCCAATGGAGAATAACTTGAAGTTAAGCAAAATAGGCCCAGGATCGACAGTCGATGCCACGCAGTACAGAAGCATTGTCGGAAGTCTGCGTTACCTGACACATACCCGACCTGACATTACATTCGTGGTCGGATATGTGAGTCGGTTCATGGAGAAACCGACCCAGGAGCACATGAACGCTGTGAAGCATATTCTGAGGTATATCAAAGGGACTTTGAACCTCGGGATTCAGTACAAAAGAGGAGGCGGAAAGTTTTTTCAACTGACGGGCTACAGTGACAGCGACATGGCGGGAGATGTCGATGATCGGAAGAGCACGACGGGCATAATGTTTGTGCTTGGGGAGAGTCCGGTCAGTTGGCAATCACAAAAGCAAAAAGTGGTTGCTTTGTCATCCTGTGAAGCTGAGTATATCGCAGTGAGCGCAGCATCATGCCAAGGAGTTTGGCTCGCTCGATTGTTATGCGAGTTGTCGGACGAGGCAGTTCAAAAGGTGACGCTCAGGGTTGATAACAAATCTGCAATATCGCTGAGCAAGAATCCGGTTCTACATGATAGAAGCAAGCATATAGATACAAGATATCATTTTATCAGAGATTGTGTTGAAGAAGGGAAGATCGCGATCGACTACATCAGAACAGAAGAACAAAAAGCTGATATTCTGACAAAGCCGCTGGGGCGAATAAAATTTTCAGAGATGAGGAGAAGAATCGGCATGATCGAAGTCGAAAAAAAAACAAGATTAGGGAGAGAATGTTGTAAATAATCTTGTTTAGAGGCCGTGTACAAAATTTGGTTGTAATTGAAGTCGTATTGCAGCTGTAATCAAAGTCGTATCGGAGTCGGAGTAGAAGTCGTATCGGAGTCAGAGTCAAAATTGTAATTGTAGTCGAACCCATGTTAAAGTGGTAGAACCGGGTATAAAAGGAGGAGTAGTCATGTAACCAAAGTGTACCAAGCAATTGAGAAAATACCAAAAAAAAGGAGAAACGCAATTCCTGTGTTTTGGCTTCTCTTGAGCAATCACATAGACGTGATCGTAGAGGTTTACGACCACGTTGACGAAGAACAGAAAGTGGTCGTAAAGTGTTATCGACCACGTTGAAGGAGTTCGACCATGCAGAGAAGGCGACGACCACGGTGAAGGTGGTCATAAGAAGTTGCGACTACGCCGAGAAGACCAGAACGTGATCGAAATCGATTTCGACCATGTTGAAGGAAGTGAACGTGGTCGAAAGGGTGTTCGACCACGGTGAATAGTGATCGCCAGCATCACTGCGTGATCGTAAAGGATTTCGATCACGGTATTCTCAAGCGACTGGAGGAAGACAGTGCAGCGATACAGCGGAGCGATCGTAAACTACTACAGTGAAGTTACGACCACGACTCAAAGCGATCGGTGGAGAGTTTGAGTGGTCGTACGACATTATAAGTGGTCAGAATCAGTCGTAAATGATCCTAACCGGTCGTAAAAGATCCTGGGAGGTCATAAGACATTCCAACATGGTCGATATCCAGAAAAATACTTATCCTATAGCTGCCTAATTACGCAGGCGCAAACCGCAATTCTGCTGGTACGTAATTACTCTAGTGTAGATAAAAATCAAGGGCTGTATGGGAACAAGAATGAACTTAATTTGTTGCACAGTACTACGAGCCTAAATTGAAATCAGGCGTGAATCATATGGCTTGTAAAAAAAGGGAAAGAGAGGAAAACTTTGGATGGGGTTTTGATGTCAAACCTTTCAGATCAACAAAGTATATGAAAAGGATCAAATAGATCTGACGAAAAGGAAATATTTGCTCACTTGGATGGATGGAGTAGCTTGGAGCGCGGAGATGATTTGACCTAGATTGTGGGAAAGGAAGTGCATACGGGTAAGAAGAGAGCCGACGTGTTTATACTGTGAGTGAACCAAGGCATCGAACAGAAACAGAGCGCACGATTTGGAGCCAAAAAGATCTTGGTGAGATTCCCATAGGATGGTAAAATAAGATAGCTACCTGTTTCAAAAGTAACCCTAATCCCACAAACCACCGGAATCAAGTTACATCTATAATTTTCCTTTCCTATCTTAAATTCCAGGTGATTGCACCAAACACGGGAATTAAACAAGATTACCCCACGATTACTGGGAATCTAAAGTTCGTTTTTCCTGTATTGTTTCGTGAGAGCATTCTTTGCCTTCACTCAAATGCCTGCGCACATTCAAATCAAAGGAACAACACAGTACAGTGACCAAATGGCATATTGCACTCGATGGCCAGATTGAGGTAATAGTCTGCACATCAGTTGCACTGCACACTATTCCATTTACTAAAATAATGGAGCCCTTATTTGTTGCTACCTAATGCATAAAAGGGTACAGATAAAAGAAAATTAATTTTGTAGGACCGAAATGGCGACAGAGGGGGGGTGAATGTCGCTCGCTTAAAAACCCCCCCGAGAAATCGAACACTGATTTCGCACCAGATGCAAAACAACGCAACTCACAGAAAACTTAAAAATAATTTCTCTGAATTTTGGAACGCATGCGACACCAAAAAATTCACCATAAATCAGAGATCATCCAGAAAAAATTTCAACTGAAAATATCGCTGTTTGATCTGCATGCAAAATCCTCAAAGATCAGTAGAAGAAAAAAAAAGAAAAACGCCCAAAGGAGTAGCTCACGCTGGATGCCAAGAAATTTACTGTAGCCAACCTGAAGAAATCCTCCTGCTGGCCGAACGAACAGGAGGCAGCTCTGAACATTGATTTTTTCAGAAAATTGCCAAGAACAAAAGGAAGAGAGGAAAGACTTCAAACCAAATAAATACAAAGCTTCAAAGGACTATTCTAAGCAACTTTAAGGGGCTAAGACACAGAGGAATCCAACTGAAAACCTGAAATTTCAGATTTAAGCCCCAACCTGAAAACTTACAGGGACTCCACCAAAAATCGAATTTCTCTCCAATCTTTGACTCTGTGCTCATGAAATTTTGAGGATATGTTAGCAATAGCCATGGGATAATCCAGGTCAAATTTCATGTCATTTCTCCAAGGAAATCAAGAGGGCCAAGAAACCCTAGAAACTCAAAAAGTAAGAACAGAAGATGCCAAATGGGAGAAACTGAAATTAAACAAGATATTGCTCTTAAGATTGACTAGCCAAATGGCTTTTGAGCATCTCTCATGTCATAGCAATCCATTTTGGCACTCTCCAGCAACTAAGAACAAGAAATCAAAGATCTCACAAATCAAGCCAAAAGGAAGAAAGAAGAACAGAGAGAGCACGAACAGCAAACTTCTGGAATTTCATTCATTAAGGCAAATGGAATACAGATACGTCCCGATACGCCTGGACATTAGGACAAGATGTTTGATTACAAGCCTCTCAATCCCTCATCTCCCTCTCCCAAGCCAAGAACTCAACACTACATGATTGAGAAGGGGAACACAACTCTGGGAAAGCTACGAACAGGGATACAGAGCACAGAGGGAACACCCTCTGCCTCCTCTAACCACTCTCACCCACTAAAGCCTAAAGCCAAAGCAAGCCATCAAAGCCTCTTTTGACTCTAGCAAACCCTAATTTTCTCTCCAAGTGTTCAAGTGGGCATGCAGCCCCTCAATCCTTTATATAGCCCACGGCTAACGGGTCTCCACCCCGTTACGCCCGCTAAGTCCAACGGAGCCCGCTCCCGCTTGTGCAGCCACGCGAATTTCCCGATTCGCCCCTCGTGCACCTTCCGGGAAGCTTCCGCGCTCCTTGTCTCGCACGCCTCGCAACCACTTCGAGTCCACGTCGTCTTCGACACATCCCGACCGTTCTGACCTCAGCGCCACCTGCGCCTAGTCCGGTCCACCGTGTCTCGCCACGACTTCGCCTCGACGTCCTACAGCCACACAGACAAGAAACACGTCAAATAGCACCGCTCGATACATGAAAGCGTAAATAACATCATACTTACCACTGAAGAAGTCCAAACCTGTCGAATCATCAGAATATGCAACCTAACCCTATACGACCAAGTTTGACCTAAACGACCGAGTCCGTCGCTCCACGTACCGACTAGACTCCGACACAACTCAAACCAAACTCGACTAGCAAAACCAAGGTCAATTACTCATCATACACATGTGGTCACCTCCACATGGTTCATCAAATTTTGTGACATCAAAGTAAAACACGGTTATAGGTTGGGCTCGAGCTCTGTATTCATTGATGGAGGAGATTTTACGGGTGTGCGTCGCTGTGCCCGGAACCACCACCCCCGCCACCACCATTTTGGCCATGACCTCTACCTCCACCATTGCCAAAAGCATTTGCATTTGCATATGCACCACCAGGCCAGTCACTATTATTAGACTCACCGGAGCCAAAGCCAGTGCCACCACCAGTCCCATAACTACTAGATCCAAGATAGCCGTTAGTTTGTCCACCACCTCCACCGCCACCATTACCGTCAGCACTAGAATACCCACCAAAAGGGTCCGGACCAACTTGGCTAGAGCTTGAGCCTAAACCAGATCCAGAACCATATCCAAATCCATTGTATTGTCCGCCGCCACCACCTCCACCTCCACCACCACTTCCATGGGCAGATCCTCCATGTTCATGTTAGAAATTGGCCCATTTATTTATGGCCCATTTCCTTAATTCCAAAGCATGCATGTTTAGTATCATATTGCTAAGGAAAGGTGAGGAAGACCGATTTATAAGGTGGAGTCCTCACCACTCTTTGAATATGGATAGAGATGGTATAAGGATGGTTCTGTCTAGTCACACACGCGCACACGCACACACGCACGCATATTCGCGTATTTTCGCGTGAAAATCGCGTGACTTGTGACTTGTGACGCGCGCGACCGTGCCGTGACGTGGCGCGCCACTTGGCAGACCAAGTCCATCTTTATTTTTGCTGAACCATGCACCTCACTCTCTGTTTGAATGAGATTTAAACATTTGAATGAGGCAGTTACACTTACAAGTGAATTTACACTGCTTAATTTGTGATTTGATGAGGCAGTTAGCAGTGCATAATTCTGTTTAAAACGCAGCAGTTACTAGTGAATAACTGCAACGCCCTTAAAAGGGCCTAGAGACGTCTAGAAAAAAAGAGAGAATTTTGCACCTCCATTCTTCCTCTACTTTCTGCTCTTGGGCTGTCGTACTGTGTTGTCTGAACCTCGTCGACCTTTCTTCCCGGCGTGCACCTGGAAGGAGGAGAGCGGCTATCTCCGAACCGTTGCCGCAGAAAGTACCTACACGGGGCGGCAATTAGGTTTCTGGGCTGCGCATCTGTGCGACCGCTCACTACACTGCGTCAAGCCTGCGTGGCTTCCTGTTCTTCATTTGGCGAAAAAGTAAGTCGTTCGAGCGCACATTTGACTTTGTTTCTATATTTTCTTGAGTATATTCTGAAATATGATGAGTAGCCTGCTGTTAGTAGTAAGCTTTGCATCACTAATTTATTATGTTTATCTCCTAATAAAATTTGGAATTAAAATATTGCTCACATTTGTAACAGTTCACCACTCTCACTAGAGCCAACACCACCCCCCGACCCTGATCCAGCACCATTTATAGATCCACCACCCTCTCCTACTCCCGTGCATTGACTAACCCGATACCCAAGAGGACAATGAAGCCCAGAGCTATGACTCTAGTTACAGCCCTTGAGCCTAGTTGAGCCTATGACAAGTGGTGTGCTAAGCGCGAACGATTCCATGGGTATTTATTGTGCTGGACACCATGCATGTAGTTGTTCTTAATGGCATGTTGCTACTTCACATGGCGTGGAGTTGGAACTCCCATAAGAGATATGTAGCACCCTACATAACCATATGGGATACTACTTTAGAACGTCATTGCCAAAGTGAAGAATAAATAAGAACAACAAAAGAAATCACAAAGAGTTTAAAACTTTATTAACACTTTAATAGAGAACCAACAGAAACTGAAATAAATGTTTAAAAAATAGGACCGGTCCACTTCTAACCAAATAAAGAATGAATGAAATAACAAAATAGTGGCAAACCACGGTGCTAAAAACTCGAGTGCTCCCACCCATGCATGATGCTATCACTCCACTAGCCTTCACCTAATACTGAAAAGAGCAAGCGTGAGATTTGGAAATCTCAGCAAGTACCCAACAATGGTCACAACACACTGAGTAAAGGTCAGGTAATGCAAACAAGATAAGTAAAGGATAAGCAAAGCAAGAAAGCAAGCAATTGATACAGATTGAGTGCAATGAGGCTAGTTTATCAAAAACACTGATACTGGTTGGAGGTAGAGATCATAGGAACAGTGATATTAAAGATAATGTTATTTAGCAAGTTATGACAGTGGCATCCGCGATCACTTCCCACATATCCGGTTATATGAGAATAGTCAGGCACGCCATCGTCCTCGACTGTATAACCGCCGACGGGGTGTAATATCCTGAGTAACGAAAGTGTACGCCCCCTAGTACGTTACCAGGTGGGTGGATATCTCCCCTATATGTGGATGACCCTGGGCCTGGAAACTGTCATCTGGTCAACTAGGATAATTGTTATTTAGTAAGTTATGGCAAAGGCACTGGCGATTACTCCCCACATACCCGGTTATATGAGAATAGTTAGGCACACCATTGTCATCGACTATATAACCGCTGACGAAGTGTAATATCCTGAGTAACGAAAGTGTACGACCCCCGTACGTTACCAGGTGGGTGGAAATCTCCCCTATATGTGGATAATCTCAGACCAGGTAACCATTATATTATTAGCATGTTATATGGTGTGAATTTAAGTGAACTAAGAGAAAGCGAAAATAATATTAGGAGAAGTGAAAGTATTTGCTAAGGTTGGAGATTGAGAACATGATTCCTGATATGAGGATGATATGGAATGATAATATGATGATAAGGTAATTGATACTTTATAGACAGATTATGTAATATGAATTTAAGGAAGCTAGAAGATGGTGAGGATAACGCAACGATAAGGTTACGAGAAGTGAAAAGAGGTGCTAGGGTTGAAAATGGAGAGACATAGTTCCTGACATGAGAACGATGTGGAATAATGCTAAGGTGATAGTGATATGGGAATTAACCTAAAGAAGTATTATAATATAGCTCACACAAGGTTATCAACCAATCAAGTTTTATTACATGATAGGTGATTATTAGTCAGATTAACTGGTTTAGTACATACATCTTTCATGGCTCAAATACAACATCATACAATTATTGGAACATACTATTAGAAACCAAAACATAATAGCCCTAATATCAAAAGAGTATCAATAATTTAAACCTAAGTTAAAACATATTTATATGCTACCCCCATTAACGGTTTAAGCATAGATTCTAAAACACTAATTAAAAGTATGAACTCGAGAACATTTTAACTGAGCATCCTAATAAGCATCGAAGCAGGTGAAATAAAATAACCTAGAACATCATGGTATGAATACAATATTAAAAGTCTATAATCAGGCAAACATGAACGATATGAGAGTAACCAGACAACGTTAGTGATATGATATTGACTGGACACGCTTTAGTGATATGCTGGTAGCCAGGTAACTTTAGCGATATAATATTAGCCAGGTAACTTCGGTGGTATGGTATCAACCAGATAACTTTAATGATACAATAGTAATCAGGTAAATTTAATGATATGATATCAGACAGGTAATTTTAATGATATGATATTAGACAGGTAAGTGTGAGGGATATGATAATTATACTTAATGACAAGATGACAAGTAATCTGGAAACACGTAATATGCAAAATGAAAAGGTCACGGTCGCGAGGTACTTGCCATGAGCACGCTCGACGGACACGCTGCACGATGGATCCGAAATACGCAACTGCCCAGCTGCTCCCTCAACAGCTGCGTGCGAACCTACAGGGTGAAACGGAGGTGAATCAAATGGATGCGAAGATAAAATTGTGGAAAGGCCACGGGAGATGGTTTGGCCAGCAAAGACCGTGTTTGCAAAGATTCACCACGCGAATCGTTGTTCGGCTATGCGATTCACCTGTTAGCCACACGAACCACAGCCCGCTACCCGACCTAGGAAAACGCCACGCGAAACGCTATTCGGCCGTGCAAAAATGACACGCTGCAAAAGTTGGCAAAACCTCCACGCGAATCTGAATTCGGCAATGCCCCGGCCAGCCCGGGCTGTGGGGCCACTGTGCACAACCGCCTGTCCACCTCAACCATCCCCGGCCAACCACTACCTGGTCGCCGACTGGCCACCGGTGCTGCCTCGCTGTCGCCTAGCCACCTGCGTCGCCACGGCATGCGCACTGGAGTGAAAACTGTTATTATAAGAGAACTTTGCAAGAGATAGCGGTTCACCCAGTTGTCCTTCCAAGCGAGGATACAAAAATGCAACATGCCCCCTAATGTGCGAACAATCCTCTCGTATTGGCCAATAGTTTGAGGATAAAATGCTGTGCTGAAGTTGAGTTTCATGCCCAGATTCTAATGCAAGCTCTTCCAAAAGTGTGAAACAACTTAGTATCACAATCCGAGACAAAGGCTTCAAGAATGCCATAGGGATGAACAATTTTCTTGACATAGATATTAGCTTGATCACTGGCTGAGTAAGTGGATTTGACTGGACTGAAGCAAGCTGTCTTGGTGAGACGATCGACAATGACCCAAATAGAGTCCATACGACGGGGTGATCTAGGAAGACTCACAACGAAGTCCACAAAGAAAACTTCCCATTCCCACTGGGGAAACTTCTATGGTTGCAAAAATCCGACAAGACTGTGGTGCTTTGCCTTTACTTGTTAGCACACTACACATTGAGACACAACCTTAGCTACATCCTTCTTCATTCCCAGTTGCCAAAACTGCCGCTGAAGATCCTTGAACACCTTAGACTTGCCAGGATGAATAGATTAAGGAGTTTTATGAGCTTCACATAGGATAATCTTCTTTACTCAAGAATCGGGTGGCACCTCGATTAACCCTAACAGACGGCATGCCTCAATTTCAATTATTTTTGAGTGAGAACGTACGTCAAGCTCTTATGATTAGAGAAGATGTCGCACAACTCTATGTGGAGATAACGGCGCCAGATCTAGAGGCAAGAAAGGGTGGAAGCAGAAAAGGCGCTTCATCATGGTTTGGAAGCGGGACTCACATTCCTTCATCCAAAGAAACTGCTCGCCCTTTGGAGTCAACCTAGTCAATGGCTTGGAAGTGGAAGAGAAATCCTGGACAAAATGGCGGTAATACTCGGGTGGAACCCAGGAACTACAGATCTCTGCCACATTGCTAGATCTCGGCTACTCCACAACTGCAACAATATTGGAGTGATCCACAAAAACCTTTGCTGTTGATGACATGGACAAGGAAACTCATAGACGAAAGCCAGAAACACATTTCTTTAGTTTAGCAAGGAGTTGATGTTCCAAAGAAGATCAAATACAACACGAAGGTGCTGCTTATGCTCCTCTGCGGTATGGGAATAAATCAATATGACGTCGATGAAGATGATGACAAACTGATCGAAGCGCTCGAGGAATACCTGATGCATCAGATCCAAGAATACCGCCGGGGCATTGGCTAGCCCAAATGGCATAACCAGGAACTCAAAGAGGTCGAAACGAGTACGGAAGGCTATCCTCAAAATAGCAAAAGTCTTGATTTGAACTTGGTGATAGCCGAACTGCAGACCTATATTGGAAAAGACCTTGACACCCTAGAGTTGGACGTAGGGATCATCAATACGAGATAAAAGGGTAGTGGTTCCTGATAATCACTGCACTGAGAGCTCGATAATAAATGTACATACGCGGATCTTACCATTCTTATCCACAGAAGTGATCGGGGAAGCCCATTTTGAGGTAAAGCGTCAGATAAAGTCTTTGCTCTGAAGGCATCTAGTGGTCGCTTCAACTTCTCTAACTCAGCATGGGAAATATGGTAAGGAGCCTTGGTGATAGGAGTGGTGCCAGGGATAATATCAATGCACACTCACAGCTCTAACTAGAGACTGGCCTGGAAGCTTCGTTGAGAAGATATCGAAAAATTCTCGAACAATAGAAAAATCTTTTGATAAGGGACAAATAATTGGTTTCTCTAACATGACAAGAAGGCACCCCGACTTTGTCATCCAGCGATGACTAAAATAGGGGCCAAGAATAGAAGATGGAGGAATCGCTCTTTGCACTGATAAACGATCTCTCCATCAACTTGAAGTAGAATAACCTTGTGGTCAAAGCAATAGATAAAAGCATGATGAAGAGTCAGCCAACTCCTGCCCACAAACAGGTCAAATGATTGGATTGACACCACAACAGTATTACTGCTGAATTTGTGGTCTTCAATTCTAGGCAACATTGAGACAAGTAGGATCACTAGCAAGAGGTCCATGGATGGCGGTCACCACCACGGGGTACGCCAAGATACTGATGGGTACAGAGTGCTACTAAATGAAGCGAGTTGCCAAAAAGAAGGAACTAGCTCCCAAGTTAAACAATGCAAGAGCAGGGCGTGAATTCAAAGTAACAACACCCAAAGGTCAAGGGAAAGAGAAAAGGTAAGTGATAAGATGGGTAGCAATAGAGAGGTAAAACGTGATAAACTACACCACTCCTGAGTTAGTAGTACGTAGAGACGCCCACCAGTACCCTTTTGTATGGTAGCAATTGGAGTAGGAACTGGAGTTGTGTTCTGATTGCCAGTAGTGAAGGTGAGCAACTAACTGGTGGCATTGCCAGCCAACCTGCACGGCTGGAGCAACCCACGCAGAAGAATGGAATCAGAATTTAGGGAAGCGTAGAATTGAAACAATGCCAAAGGATATCAATGGAATAAAAGAGACGGCAATTAGATATGAATTCATGGTAATATGCCAGTGATTCAATATGCATGCATGAATGACTTAACCCAAAGCCCCGTGTATGTGCAAAACATTTTCTTTTTCCAAAAATTACAGCCTGGGCTCTGATACCACCTCGGCCCATGATGGCCCATATATGTGTATGCACTTGAGGGTGTGGGTTAGTCCCACCTTACTAGATTAGCTTGAGAAGCACTTACATATAAGTCTAGGAGTTCCAATGGTAGCACCTCGGTTAACCGTTTTGCGTGAAGTGAGGACGAAAGTGCAAGCGGTTTGCTACGTGTGCGTGGCCTATCCAGAATGGGGTTAGGCCTAAGCAGGTTTGGACCTTAGGGCGTTACAAATGGTATCAGAGCCGACTCTCGCGGTTACATGGGCACGTGCGGGTTAGGGCGCGCGTATATATGGCGCATGGTGCGTGTGGGTCTGGAGTGGACACATGGCATGTCATATGTGCTGGCACTGAATGCACGGACATGTTCCAAGAGGGAAGATCCTTATCATTTGCCCCAGTGTGGATATGTTGATCCGACGAGGACGTCGGGTCCTTTGAGGGGGTGTATGTAACACCCCGGCCTATGATGGCCCATATGTGTGTGTGCACATAAGGGTGTGGGTTAGTCCCACCTTGCTAGCTTAGCTTGAGAAGCACTTACATATAAGCCTAGGAGTTTCAATGGTAGCACCCCCGGTTAACCATTTTGTGCGAAGCGAAGACGAAAGTGCAAGCGGGTTGCTACGTGTATGTGACCTATCCAGAATGGGGTTAGGCCTAAGCTGGTTTGGATCCTGGGGCATTACAGTTACCATAAGGGCAGGATAGGTCCACGAGTACCTACTAGATAGGTTGAGTGTTTGGCTTTTCTTAGACCTAGGAGAGAGTTCAGGGGGGAGTCTAGGTAGAGCTCGTGTTGGAGTGGGTTCTCATGGTGTCCATGTTTTGTCTTATTCTGAACCATCTTTCAGTTCATGCTTCTACTGGTTCTACTTCTACTCTTTGTGCATCTCAGTATTGGATTCCTAAGTCTTTTATTACTAACCCAGTACTAAGACCTTGAGATTTTCTATTTATGCAAAGTAGGTCCGGTAGGGGAGGAAGGAGAACATGTGGCTAGTGGACTCTAGGTGTTCTCAACACATGACTAAAAACTCTATATAGTTTTCCTCCCTCACCTGAGCATGTGGCAACAAGTTGATCACATTCGGGGATACTTCTACTAGGACCATGATAGATGAGGGCACAGTCTGTCTCAACGACAACTTCATACTCAATGATGTAGCCCTGGTAAGCAAGCTCAAGTATAATTTGCTCTCTGTCTCACAATTAACTGACGACGGCCTTGAGGTGAGATTTAAGAGGAGTGCTTGTAGAGTTCTAGTTCGGTCGGGGCATCTAGTCTTTTAGATTTTTTTTGTCTGGGGAGAGTTTTTAGTGCTGATTTTAATGAGTCTTGCTCTTCTGGGATTACATGTCTTGTTGCTTTAGAGTCTACAATCTGGTTTTCTGGCACTGTAGGCTTGGACACATTGGTTTTGATCACCTAGCATGGGTCAGTAGCATGGATCTGATTAGAGGGATTATATAAGCTTAAGGGTGGGAAGGATTTAGTTTGCTCTCCCTGTAGGTATGGTAAAATGATTACGACTTCACATTCACCTCTTACCATGGTTATGGCAAATGGTCTAGGATAGCTCTTGTACGTGGACACTGTAGGTCCTTCTAAAGTTCGGTCAGTAGGAGAGAAGTGGTATATTCTAGTCATTATTGATGATTACTTTAAATACTCTTGGATTTACTTCCTGGCATCTAAGGATGAAGCATTTGGTCATTTTAGGGAGTTAGCCCTTAGATTGTCAGTTGATCTTCTAAGATCCCTTAGGGTCATTAGGAGAGACAATGGACCTGAATTCAAGAATTCATCATTCTCTTCCTTTTGTTCTGAGCATGGTCTGGAGCATCAATTCTCCTCTCCTAGAGTTTCTTAGCAGAATGGTATAGTTGAGAGGAAGAATAGGACTTTAGTTGAGATGGCTAGGACTATGTTAAATGAATATACCACTCCTATGAGGTATTGGGTTGAGGCCATTTCCACTGCCTGTTATATGTCTAACAGGGTATTCTTAAGAACCTCATTGTACAAGACTTTCTATGAGTTGAGTTTGGATCGTAAGCCTAATGTGTCTCATTTTAGAGTCTTCTGTTACAAGTGCTTCATTCTTAAATATGGTAATCTTGATAAGTTTGAATCTAGATCTTCAAACTGGGTCTTTCTAGGCTATCTTACTCATTCTTGATGCTATCGTGTGCTTAATCTTGAGACTAACAAAATTGTGAAGACCTACGATGTTACTTTTGATGAGGCTAGTCTAGAGACTAGATTAGACATTACAGGTACACAAGTTCAAGGAGACTCTGAGGCATCTTCCTTAAGGAGTGAGATGAAAAAGATGAGGCTCATGATCTACTTCCTCTTCAGCTAGCTGAAGCACCTTCTTCAATTTCTTCACCTTCAGCTAGATAGCTTGTTCCCACTCCTTTCTCAGCACCGTGTGGCTCTACTCCTACCTCCGTAGCTCATGAGGTAGATGCCAACTCAATTTCAGGAATACCTCAACATCTCCAGTTGTGACATCTTCTAAATCAGATCATTGGAGATCTTCATGAGCAAGTTACTGACTCCAGGTTCATCTGTCCTGACTCACATGCTCATTCTGCTTTTATTTCTTCTTTTTGTGCCTCATGATGTCACCCATACTCTTATTGATGAGTCTTGTATTAATGCCATGTATGAGGAGTTAAAGAACTTTAAGAGAAACAATGTCTGGATCTTTGTGGAGCCTCCCCTTGGTCATAATGTTATAGAAACCAAGTGAGTCTTCAAGACCAAACAGAGTGGAGATTGGATAGTTCTTGGGAATAAGGTTAGACTTGTAGCTCAGGGGTTCACCCAGATAGTGGGCTTAAACTTTAATGAGACTTTGCTCCTATAGCCAGATTAGAAGCCATTAGGATTCTCTTAGCATTTGCAGCCTCCAAGGGGTTTAGACTGCACCAGATGGATGTTAATAGTACCTTTCTTAACAGTTTCATAGAAAAATTCTATATCAAGCAACCTCTTGGGTCTGAGAGTTCAAAGTTTCCAAATTATGGCTACAAAATGTCCAGAAGCAAGCTCCTAGAGCTTGGTATAATATGCTTAAGTCATAATTGTTGAGCCCTCAGGCATAGTAGTGATCTCTTCTTGATTCAAATCTATGTGGATGACATCATTTTTTGTGGCTCATCTCATGCTTTAGTTTTCAAGTTTTTAGACACTATGAGCAGAGAGTTCGAGATGAGCATGATGGGGGAGTTGACCCACTTCCTTGGATTCCAAATCAAGCAGACGAACTATGATACATTTGTGCATCAAGCCAAGTACACCAAAGACCTACTTCAACGCTTCGACATGGGAAGTAGTAAGCCAATCTACACCCCCATGGTTTCTGTAGTGATTTTGTATCCAGATGAGGATGATGAGCTTGTTGATCAGAAGGAGTAATATAGCATGATCATCTCCCTCCTCTACCTCACTACATGAAGGCTTGACATACACTTCTAAGTATGTCTGTGTGCTTGATTTCAAGATTCCCTTGTGCATCTCACTGCCAAATGGTGAATCACATCTTCAAGTACCTTCAGTCCACCCTTGAGTTTGGGCTTTGGTATTCCTCTTCTTCCTGTCTCTCCCTTCTTTCTTTCTTAGATGCAGATTTTGGGAGTTGTAGGATAGATAGAAAAAGTACCCTAGACACCTGTCATTTCTTAGGCAATTCTCTTGTCACCTGGCCCTCTAGGAGGCGGTACTCTATTACACAGTCCATAGTTAAAGCTAAGTATATAGCTACTACCAATAGTTGCTCTCAAAGTCTTTAGGTCTCATTTACTCTTAGGGACTTAGGGTTAGATTTAGATATTGTTCTACTCTTCTGTGTCATGACTAGTTTTATAAAATTGATCAACTTGAACAAAAATATGTCAAGGTTGAATCATTTGAATAGTTTAGCTTTAGTAATCATTTTCTGATTCTTGCCATAGCAAAGTGATTAGTTGAGTTTTGAGACCGAGTTTAGCTTGGGTAGAGCTTTTAGTTCTATTATGAATCATTTGGTAGCTCTTGCCTTTTAATTGTTTTAAATAATCTCAATTATGCTTATAATTGCATCTCAGAATCTTTTTCTCATGAGACTGTTTGCCATTGCACTTAGCATGAATTTATGGGAGTTATGTATGACCAAGAATGTTTTGTTAAGCTTTTTTATTGATGTGTTAAGCTTTTTGATTGATGTGGTCGATAATAGCTTGAGATCAATCAAATTGACTAAACGAAATTAATGCAAATTTGGTTGAAACTCAGGAGACAGTTATAGATAGCTCCTAGTATAGAACTTACTTTACTAAGATAGGCTATACAAATGAGTTACAAATTGGTTTTACCTCAGGAGGTAGTTGTAGATGGCTCTTAGTCTAGGACTTGCTTTACCCAGATAGACCATACAAATGTGAGTTACAATTTTGACTATAGTTTGGGGGGCAGTTATAGATAGATCGTAGTCTCGGACTTGCTCTATTAAGATAATTCATTGATCTAAGTCAATTGCAATTCTCAAACAGGCTTGTAGCTCAAGTAAGTCATTTTGAAACTCTTTAGCATATTTCTTGCTTACATAGAATCTTAGCTCATTGGCCACTTTGCCTTATCATGACTCAGATTAGGATCTCTACAGCTGACATGCACATGCCTCAACTTAATATGAGTGCATGCAAGTTGGTCATAATCTTCTGTCATAGGAGAAATCTGATAACTTGAGTTGTGATGTTGATGAAGGGGAGGCTAACCACAAACCAATCATGACCAGCAACCTTGTAATCGCTACACTGCTCCTCGATTGGTGACCAAGCTTGTCAAACACAATTGGCGTATTCACGAAGAATGGTTCGAGCAAATCCAAGAGAAAAGCAAGAGCAACAGTGGAAGAATTTCATCGAAGATGAAAGATTGATGAGACACAATTGTTCAGTAGTGGCTAATAGCAACACTAAAAAAACGAAAAAAATGAGTCTACATTCCTAGGGGCTTGCAGGCCAATTTATAGTATGCGCTGCACGCACGCATGCACAAGTTTCCTTTTGTCGGTGCCATAAAAATAGGAAAGATGGCATGGCAAATGGCAAGTAATTATTCTCTCCCTCATGGTTGGCACGACATACAGACTTTCCTTCTACGGCAACAAACTCTCTCTTGATTTGGTGATGCAGATTGCATGCAAAGATTGTACTATATCCTGATTTGGTGTTGTAGGTTGCATGCAAAGATTGTTTCTCTCTCACATTTGCATGCAATGTAGAATTTCCCTATGTAAACTTGAATCCTCATGCCAGCAATAATTCCCTTCCTTTTTATTTCCTTCATTCTCTTGATGGTTGCATGCATGCACATGCACCAACCTATTTTGGAGTGGGAGTTCCTAGCAGACCATCTCTTTTGTATTCCCTCTTGGTGCGTGACACACAAAGACTAGCTACCAGTACTCTCCATGGCGCCGTCAGCTACCAAGTCCGCATTTTCTAAAGTATCACCTTTAGAAGTCAAAATAACAAAGCGTGCAAAATTAGGTAGCAGCATATTCTTATTATTGGTAATATTAAATTACGCTAAGAATGAGTTCACCTATTGACCTAATTGCCGAGTGTGTGCTCAAGTCATTGGACTTTGTACACTAGTGGAATATTGCATGTGTCTGCTAGTGATGTCCTCGTCACTAGTTATACTTGTGAGTTTGACATAGCCTAACATGCTTTCAATCCATGTAATTACTTCTAGCTAATCTTGGCTTATTTTGCTATATATGTTCTTATATGATTCTGCAAGCTAATTAGCATAGCTTGGTGAAATACATTTTAATTGACTTGGATAATTTTTCAAGCTCCCAACCTATTAAAAATCTAAAAATTACCATAAATAATAATGTTTGCCTCTTAGTCATCATTAACTCCTTCCTTTTTTTACTTGATAAATTCATTGTGAAGGGGGAATATGGCAAAAATGCATGAAGTGGGCTAAAGGGCGAGAAAATGAGGGGTTGTTGGATTTTTGAGCTTTCTTGCAATTTTGATTTGCTTAGCTTCTTCTCACCATGATCAAGGTCAAAATGAACCATTGTTCTTTCATGTGGACCTAGATTGAGGATTTCCCAAGTTTGGATGAGTATGGAATGCTACATTGAAAACTTGCCATTTCTAGTTTCTTCACTCTATTTTCTAGCTCACTTGGTTATGTTTAACTTCTATTCACTTCTTGAGTCAAATTGAGTTCTCTTTTGCAAAAATTTTCTCTAAATTCTAAAACCAAATCAACTTTGCATTTTGGAGAGAACTGCCATTGAGTTTAAGGAGGAGATTGAGGGACTATGTGCTAGTCTAAGATATGTTTACGATGAACAATTGGTATTTTGGTTGAGTTGAATTTGAATTTTAAAATAGTTTTAGAAAATTCATATTTCCTACCAGTGCTAGCAATCAGACCAATCAGGGTGACAAGTCGAACCGCTGGGAGGACGCGATCGGAGCAGCTTGTGAATGGTAGTCTGACTAGCGACCTAGTATTACTGATTTTTAGTTGATGGTTACTTCATTCAAAAGAGCATGTTTTGGAGTTGGGCTCATGCCGTCGGACCGGCCATTATTGGCGATCAGATCGGGCGAGTTGGCCAGTGTGACCAGCATTAAAAATATGGTCACACCGGGTGGCTGTTTAGATTGGCCAGTGGTTTGTAGTCTGACCGGGGGCGGTCTAATTGGCATGAAGATAGCGATTAGACCCATGACTACAGCTAGAGATTAGGGTGAGTTGAAGTTGGTTTGAGGTCAGCTCTTGGCTTAGGAGTCATGAGGGTTTGTGTTGCATTGCATAGTGTATGGTTTTGACTAATGTAAGTCAAATGCATGGAACTTGTACTCAATATGGTTGCTTGGTTTTTGGATGTATAGGTGGTTTAGAGAATGTGGTGGTCGACGACAACGAATCAGGACTAGGCAAGATGCTGAGATCTAAGTGAGGCTACATGGCTTAAGCAGGAAGTACAAAGAAAACAATGACTGTGAAGAGGCGATTTGGTGCATATGGTGCGTCAAGTGAAAAGGCTAATGCACATAGAGACGGTTTGGGGGGTCTAGATGTGTGAAGATGTAATGGATATTCATTGGACACTACAGGATGTGTGTCAAAACATGTGGAGATACTTTAAGGTGAAGATCAAGAGAGAGTCAAGGGATGACCCAGAAGTTTCGTCGAGGGTATTTTGGTAGTTGCACAATACTTGATTGATGCCTTGATCAAAAACACGGCAAGAAGGCACAAATGAGAAGTGATTTATGTCAAGAAGAGCTGGAGTTGTCATGTGGATCAATCGCTAAAGAGTTAGCAGGTTGAGTCTTGTAAATACTTTGAAAAGCGTACATAAGTGTGTAAAATCGTGTTAGTGGGGTTGACGAGTTTCTCTTGTAAGCTTAATGGGTTAGAATCATTAATGTGGTGCTAGTTATCTAGAGGGAGGAGAGGAGGTGGTAACTTCAAGGATTCATCAGTTTGGTTTGTGCACTACTACCATGTCTTCTTCTATGGTTGTGAGAGAGATCTTGAGAGAGGAAGGGGTGGTGTTTTGGCTGCACTTTATAATCATCCTTGAGTATGTAAATCTCATCCTACATTGAAATAGATCAAAGCTTTGTCTTAATCATGTTCATGGTTGTGTTCTTGCTTGCTTGTTCTTGTTATTGAGTTTGAAGTATGATTTCGGGTTTGTGGGAATTATAGCTCAATCTCTTCTTTAAATTACCATGCTAGGACATGTGAGAATACATCTAAAAGACCTCATGTCTTAAATCCTCATGAGCAAGAAGTAATTTAAGATTTAGTGTTTTTGTGCCTAGATTAGATTCTCTTTAATTTGGTAAATTTGAGCTCAAAAACCTTGTGATTTTTTATTGTTTTAGGTTCCTATTGTCTTGAACAAATCTCATGTAAAACTTGGAAGTATTTCGATGAGATTTGAGCAAGTTCTAGAAATTTGAATTTTTATCCCGAACGGTTTTCAGGTCTAGGAACAGAAGACCGATCAGATCGGCCCCAAACTGCGGTCATACCAGCTAGCCGGTGTGACCGGTCTTAGGTCAGTTGTCAGACCGGCTCATCAACAACAGTCTAACTGGCCCTGTAGAAGGTTGCTGATTTTATTGGCTCTTGATGCTTGCTTCGTTCTGCTTTTTTGTGTTGCAATGATCTAAACTTACTGACTATCATAGTCACTTGAGTGAAGATTTTCAATACTTTAGAGGGAAAGTTTTGGAAATAATTCACTCCTCTGATTGCCATAATCAATCTTACATGAACGACTCACCATCACCCACCCACCTCCATCTTGTGGCCGAAGTGGCGCTATCGCTGCTGGGACGCCGCTGCCACCCTCCTCCCTCGAAAGCTCAGAGCTCCTATGAACCCAAACCCTAACCGTGAATCCTAACCTTAATTCACTGCTGCTGGCTAGAGAAGTGGAAGATGACCTCCAAGCATGAATCTCTATGCCGATCTGAAGGTGAGAAAGTTGACTGAGATTCGGTGAAATTCAGTTGCCTGATAATTAGCGGTCCCTGAAAAAAACAGTAAACCCACTGGTAGCTAACCGGAACCGGTCGATGCCTTTTTTATGTAACCGGTTTATTAATCCTTGGTGGACATATATTCTACATACACACACGTAACATCATGTCATTGCCCTCGGACCCTCGGTTTAGATGCATCGCCAGCCTAAGGCAGTCAGCCAAAGTGAAGGTGCAACAATTATCGAAGAACAGAGCAAATTCTTTTTTGAGAGGAAGAACAGAGCAAATTCTAAACATAAAGGCCGAGAAACTTGGCCCAGCCTGGGGTGACCAGTCTCTAGAGCTCTGTAACGCCCCCAATTTTTGGGACCAGGGACGTCGTACGGCCTGCAACAGCCCAGGAGTTCTGTTGCGGCTTAACAGTGTACCATGCCTGCTTATAAGCCATTTAAAAAGAGTTAATTGGATTAAAGTAAGACCTAATGGCCAGCTTTAACGACAATAAGGGCATTCAAGCCCAAAACTTAACTTACATACAAAATAGCCGAAGAAAACTCCACAGGAACGCTTGAGTGCGGTCGTAACCCTAATGCGAAATCTTGAATTGCTTCCTTTTTCTTCTGGTATCTGTTGGGGGAAAATTCGGCAAGCCTGAGTACTCCCACCCCGTACTCAGCAAATCACATGTGGAAATACTATATAACTAATTGCCAGGGTTCTCGGGTGGAGGGTGTATAGTGGTTTTATTATGAGGTGGATGCAGTTTTATTTGCAATCAAGTAAAACTTAAAACATTTGCTCCTTAAGGTCAGGGGTTTTCTGTTATCAGATAAAGTCTCATCATTACTCAATTTAACAATCTCAGAAACACTACTTATGCCTTGTTGTTGGAATCACCCAATTAACACAGCTTCATTAACCGGAAGCACGGCGTATTCGAATACCATTTATTTCACTCTGCAGAGCTGCCCTGCTTTACCCACAAGATTTCTTAATTCCACGTCT
This sequence comes from Dendrocalamus latiflorus, assembly GCA_017311315.1. Lineage (NCBI taxonomy): Eukaryota > Viridiplantae > Streptophyta > Magnoliopsida > Poales > Poaceae > Dendrocalamus > Dendrocalamus latiflorus. The sequence goes on from CM029675.1 coordinate 16,950,886, forward strand.
GACATTAAGAAAACATGGTTTTTCGCTGCTCAATTCTTTATATAGCCTCTACCCGGTAGGGACGAGGCAACACAGGCAGTCGGCATTCCGCTGGCCCACGCAGAAAGTCGCACATCGACTCCGTGTAATCCTACCGTTGTTGAATATGGTCTCATTGTTTCCATACCAACTTTGTGTACGCGGGACATCCCTTAGTCGGAGTCCCCAAAATAAGTTGTAGATATTCAATCGATTTGAGCAGCTACTAAACCAGGTTTGACGAGTCAACGCTTGTGGTTGGGCGATAACTGTGTCTTTTACTTGGCACAAGGTTCTTGCCCTTATACTTTTCCTGAGGTCCGTAGCCTCAGGCTCAGGGTAAGGCGGTGGACGAAGTCCTACACGGACCTCCACACCATTTTTACCCTAACTTACACACCAGCATCACCGGCCTAGGGTACGGTGTCCCATACCACCCAACCCTCTCCGGGTTTTTCAATTCTATTAGCCCACGGCTCACACCTTAGTAGTGTGACATGTTGAAGGGTACAGCAGTGGGCGAAACCGCCGCATGGTTTCGCGCAGCACCTTTACCCCACACTGCCCACCAACATTTCCGGTCTAGGGCACGGCGTCCCATACCACCCTACCCTAGATCCGGGTTTTTCAAACCTACCGGCCAACGGCCAGAGTCACTTAGTAGTGTATCATACTGAATGAAATGATCTTGTATACATTTATATCATATGTTAATTCTTACTAAGGTTGTCAAGGTGAATATGGCCATCAAGGTAAACAGGGCTATTTCTCAGTGGTAGGATTATCTAGATAGCATGCCATTCTAAATCTTTGTTTTAAGCAATTATCAGTTCGCAACTATCAATAATGAAAATACATTAAATAAATACTGTAATTTAATGGGATTCAATATGATCAAAAACATGTGACTTGCCTTGCGGACTTATGATTTCGACAATTTCGTATTCTTCAATTTCTGGGCCTTGATCTTGATCTGAAGCTTCGTATTCTTGAATCAACTGCTCCTCGACGTCACGTGCTAGTGCAAAATAAAGAAAATCAATTTAATTCGACGCTCGACGAAAAATGAGCTAGGAATAATAAAATAATAAAATTCAAAAGAATAAAGACATTCTGGAAACTTCACTAAATTGGGTTTTTAGGTTTATAGGAGGGCTATATGGGGAATTGGACTTGATATTTGGGTTGGCGGGCTCGAAACGGATCTGGGGAGTATAAACATCAATTTTTGGACTTTGGGTCGGTCACTATTCATTGGGCTCGGTGTACTGTTCATCGAGTCCGGTCTATGCGGTTCGGCGCAACCCGGTCAGTCTGGCTCGGTCGGGCGCGGGCGAGCTGGCTGGGTCCAGCCAAGTCGGCACAGTGCGGTCGGGGGAACAGTGCTCGCGCACTGTTCCTCTTCCTCCTTCGGCCCGCACGCGCGCGCAGGGACAGAGGACAGAGGTGATGGCGGTCGGCGGAGCTACGACGAACCGCGACGCACACCAAGGGTATGGTTGGATTCGGCACGATGCTAGGGTTCCATTTTTGGTGTTTGCGGGCCCGGCGGGGGCGGCAATCGCCGGCGGCGAGGTCATCTTCCTCACGGTGATTTTTGGAATTGCGGTCGACTAGGGGCTTCTTGGGGAAATTAGGTCGGCTTTTGAGCATCTCTGGGGATGAGGCAAGACCATGGGAGCGGTGGTTAGGGTTGTGAAGACTTGTGCGGAGCTGGCCACGGTGAGGAGGAGAAGCTCCGAGGCGGCGCTTGGAGCCCGGGAAGGAGAAGCTTCAAGAAGCTAGGGCGGCGATTGGGGCGAGTTTCTGGGAGCTTGGGGGTGCTACCGGAGCGAGCAATTGAATTTTAATCGGCCGGAGTACCAGGATTGGAAACTAGGGTTCTTTGGGGGTTTTTGGCACCGGCGGCTCTCCGGCGGTCTTCGGCTCAATTCGGTGGGTCGGGGAGCTTCGTGGGCACTTGCGGGAGCTAGTAGAGGCGTGCAGGGTTTTTGAGAGAGGCTGTGAGGCGGTTGGCACCGGGGCGGGGCAGGGAGCGCAGAGAGAGAGAGAGGCAGCGCAGCTGGCCGGGCAATCATCAAGACTCGGGCAGGGGCGGGAGGCGACGTGGGAGGCGGCAGCAAGCTGGCGGTATGTGCTGGCGCGGGAAGAAGCTGGAAGAGGTGCGGTGGCGGGAGGGTGTAGGCGGCGGGGAAGATTTTTCGGTCATGCACAGTAACCGCGCGAAATTGGGTGGATGGAGGATATTGCTTCAAGATTCGTGCGTGATTTGGGTGTAGATTGGTGAGGATTAGGCTCTAGTTTGAGAATTTGCAAAAGTTTTTGAAAATTCAATTGTTTTTCAAATTTATGAAAAATTTGGGGGATGTTACAAGCTCAACTCAACATACTTATTGCAATGGTTCATTGTGAGAATATAATATTGTTATTATATTGCTGCAAAAGTTAAGCATATGTGAGTCCAACTACATAGAAAATTTTCGCTTTGAATTTGTACTTGATTTTTATCCAATTTGTATACACATCTGAATATATATAATTTGTATTCTCGCAGTCCACTTTAAAACATGGATATGAATATAGTTTGACTAATATTCGGTTCGTATGTGTATGCATCTGTTTTCACCCATATCGTTGTACATACTCCGCAAGACGAATCTAGCTAACACACAACGCTACAGACTTTGTTCTGACTAGGACTGGACTAGACCAGCCCAAAAAAGTGAGAACATGCCATGTTTTGTGGAAGTTGTGCTTGATATTGATCACGGGGTATATTGTTTGATCAATCAAGTGACCTACTTGCCAGGAATTGCGCCATGTTAATTTGAAGCACCAGTCCTGAAGTTAAAAGTACAACTAATTACACGAGCTACTATACTGCACGCAAACAAGGCACCTTGCCTAAGTGAAAAAGGCCATCTAAATTTTGTCAATCGAGTAATTTGTCTCGGAAGTACTTGTTTGTTTAAATTGTCAACTAGTATTTGTAGCAATAACATAGCCGCAGCTTGCATGTGATCCTTTTTAGGTATTGAACGACTCACGTGCACACATAAGAATTTAGATTCAAGAGATGCATTCAGACATATATAGTGACCAAATGACATATTACACACTAGAGGACCACAGTGATAGTCTATGGCCTCATTAATTGCACAATACATCACTACATTTACTACAGCATGGAGCCCTTTATTTGTATATAACTAATGAAAACGGAACAAAATAAAGAAAACAAATTCTATGACATCAACGTGAAACACATAGGTTGGGCTCCATCTTTGAATCACTAGAAATTTTAGGGTTGTGCATCACCATACCCTGACCCACCACCTTGGCCTCCACCGCTCCCACCATTTTGTCCATAGCCTTTGCCACCACCATTGCCATTAGCATTTGCATTTGCAACACTTGGTCCATACCAGTAGTTATTAGCCGAGCTAGAGCCAGAGCCAGTTCCACTACCATACCCACGGCCGCTAGATCCATAATAACCTCCAGCTTGTCCTCCACCACCACCGCCACCGTTACCGCCAGCGCTAGAAGATCCACCAAAACCAGGATATGTTCCTTGGCTATATTGACTAGAGCCTGAGCCCGAGCCTGATCCGCCACCATATCCGGCTCCACCGTATTGGCTACCACCACCACCACCTCCACCTCCACCTCCACCACTTGCATGAGCACCGTTTGCACCACTCTGACCAGACCCAGTGCCACTCCCGGACCCTGAGCCGCCGCCATTCACATACCCACCACCACCTCCTCGTCCTGTGCCAGTTCCTTCAGCACTCGAGTATCTAGCCACCCTTGCGGCATTGGCTAATCCAATGCTCAAGAGGACAATGAACCCAAGAGCGGCAAGTTTAGTGCCTACCATTTTTGTGAGCTTAGCGTAAGATGAGATGAGTGCTATGCCGAAGATTGCAGGGGTATTTATAGTGCTAGAGGCCATGCAATGATTGATTATTTATCCTGTTAGCACGTTGCGTTGGTGGTGTGAAGTACTCCAACTAGCCAACTTCTGTAGGAGAACAAGTGGAGGGTTTAAAAAGCTAGAGTAATTAATGGAGCTTGTTGACTTAATGAAAAGATTATCACTTGTGTTGTTCCACTATTTTTTTCCTTTGTTCTTAATTTGGATGCTGCACTTCTAGCTAGCTACCTAGCTAGTTAGCGCTATCTTCTCAGAACGTTAGCTCATATGTCCATGGCATTGGATAGGATCCTAGGAACAAGTGTAAGATTGGGTTAAGTATTTCGTTAGGGTTTATCATTACGCCAAGCTCGACTGAGCAAGGACATAGGCCCATTGACATTACGCCAAGCATTACTCCTCTGTTCCAAATAGACGTTGTTTTGGGCGTCGGCCATACAGTCTCCAACACTTACTTTTATGTTAAGAAAAATTATAAAAGATATAATTCTATGAAAGTATGTTGAGCTAAAAAACTCTACTAGCATCATTTCCATATAACAAACCGGATGCTTGCACTTTGCTACGAATAAAAACATCATATTACCTCAACCACACCCTCGGCCCCACCTCCGAGCTTGGCCACGTAGCGCCTCAACACGCTCGGCTCCGTTGCGCGCCTAGTAGAGCTTTGCTTTTTTTGTTAGCGAATTTTTAGAGAGGGTTTATTTGTTTGTTGATAGATTTATTTATCTATGTTTTGTTAGAGATTTTTTAGAGAAGTGGAATGGGGAGCTCAGGTGTGGAACATGACACGCTTGAACCGGGTGGGGTTGAAAGAAGCATGGTCACCAATAAGTTCTTTTCAAATAGTAAAGAAAAGTATTAACATGTTTTTATAGAGATAATAAATTCTATGCTACTAGGGAGTAGTCGATTTGACAAACTATCATCGGTGAACGGCCTAATTATGTATGCCACTCGATTCAACCGAAATTCTATTATATGCCATTGCCATCAATTAGGGTACGTTTGCCCATGAAAAATGACAATTTTGCCATCAGTTCAAATCTGGCCCTATGATAAAAAATAAATATAAGGTAAAATGGCTTATAAAAAGTACTATTTTTTTGGTGGATCATTATGACAGTGTACAACTCAAATATAAATTTTTTTTGTACTGAATCTTCCATTTGTAAACTTGGATAAATCAGCCTATTTGAGCTATTTTTTAAACTTGGATAAATTCACAGTAGAAAAACAGAAAATAATATTTTTGGGATCTATGTGACATCTTAAGAGCATATGAGAATTGTTCTAGAATTTTTAGACCTCATTTAGTCTCCGTTTGTAAATAGTAGCCTTTATTACCATTTAAATTAAAAATCAGAAAATTTTCTTTGAACAGTTCCTTGAAATTTTTTTCATAGCTGACTGACATATTCAGTAACACTCATGTCAAGTTTTATAATTTTTGAAGGTTATTTGATATTTTAAATAAATTGGTCTTTTGGAGGAGCATTTTAGTCCTTTTTAAAAAAATCGCACACGAGTATCTCCTTCTTATAAATTTTTCTACAAGCTGTTATTATTTATAACCTAAAATCAAAAACCAAAACAAAATGTTAATATAAACATGCCCTTAACATGGCTTGATCTGTCGTTATAGCGATGCGTTGAGATGGCTAGTGCGTGACTTAATAGGGTCGATTAGGCTCTTGATTGGAGCATCCACTAAAGAGTTCGCTCTTTCGATTTGTACATGCAACGAACTTTTTCGATTTGTACATGCATGCATTTGACTATAGCACGATCCACCGCTATGCATGAACAACTGGCGAGGCCGGCCACGATACCAAAAGAGCCCGATCGCTAGATCGTTGGTGCAACGGACAATTGAACAGACGAAACAATGATCAACTATCACGCTCGATAATAGCGAAGTAAACGACGACCCAGCTAGATTAACTCTTAATTGCATGCAAGTATCAAAATCAACGTACAAGCATGCGCTGATCAACAGCACAATCCTAGCTAGTTGACATTGCAGAGGGGACCTCGATGTTTTCGTAATAGACTTTGACATATATGCATATGGGTGTAGCAAGCGGCGTCGACTCAAACCACGCAGACTAGAAGTAAAATTAAGAACCCGATGCATGCGGAGATTGGGATCAGCGCCCAGCGAGGCAGCTACTAATTGACAAGATCTGCAAGTCTGCAATGTGGAGTAGTGTGTACGTAAGCAACCTAACTCTGCAATATGAAGTACTGTATCTTTGACAAATCAGAATATTTTTATACTGATTGACTACTCCATATTATACCGTGCAAGCCAAAAACTACAGATTTAGGTACTGTACTACTGGTCTACTTGCTAGCATACTGCCTGCGATCTCTGACTCTCTGGTATGTATGCTAGAGCCGTAGAGTTCGTGTATATTTTATCCTTCCAAGAGTATGCCGTGGGCTAGCGCTCTAGCAACCTCCAAATTTTTATATGCAACTTGTCGCCGGTTGATTGACGAAGGCAAAATCGACTCGGTTGGTCTAACACACAGTAAGGGCGTCCTCATTTCTGCTAGGTCATATTTACAGGAATAAAGCGCATTTCTTTGCAATTGCACCCAGGGGCTAGTTCCTGTGTGACAGCCTGACAGGCTGAAAATATGATGCGTTATACAAAAGGCTCAGCCCAACTCAATCTTGTAAACACCATTTCGGTATCCGTACCGGCCGTACCAGCTGATACGTTCCATACCACCACCTAAACCGATATCTAATATCATACCGGCCCAGCTACCGGTTATACCGACTTTGATACTAGTCAAATACCGGTCAGTACCGGTGGAATTTATAATATTATCTATTGAACTATATGTTATATTTGATAATACTGTTGGAAATCTAGTCAATTTTCGGCATATTTTAATCCAGAAATTCAGCATATAAAACATGACATAAACATGCATGAGTGATCTATCAACGATGTATTCATATTCGCTAACGAACAAGCTAACAGAAACATCTATTAACATATTCATAGCGCACAGAAACAAATACATCAGAAAAGTTTTAGATTTATACCCTCGGGCGGGGCCAGTGCCGGAGACACCGGAGGCGCCGTTACCATCAGTCGACATGATGGCCTATTCGATGTAGTCGATCAAGGCGTGATGCAGGACGAAGCTTGATGCAGGAAGATGTTCGCAGTGCAGTCCCGCGAACGGTTCACCACCAGGAAGTAGACGTCGTAGATTGAGTAGTCGCGCCGATGCGCTCCCCAAAAACTTGATCGCCTGCCTACCCGTGCAGGTACACAAACGGACGAAGTTCCGGAGGCCCCAGAAACTTGTGCGCGCAAGGTTCTGGACCGGAGATTGCAGAGAGCAGCAACAAAAACAGAGGGAGAGAAAACTGTTCTTTCGTATGGAGAGGAGAGCCTTCTTATACTGTGTTCTCTTAAAACAGCAAAAATGAAGAGACCAGTAACTGCACCCATTACTCGAAAGTAACCGCAGCCATAATCCACTGGTAACTGCACCGTTACTGCCAGCGAGTCAGTGCGTTTCGATTTTCGAATAGATAAAGAAAAACGCGCCCGCACCCGACACGCCTGCGTACGTACGTACGCACGCACGCACACGCACACGCACCGCACGGCACGGCACGGCACGGCGCAGCGCGGCGTGGCATGGCGAGGCGAGCGAGCGAGCGCGCGCGTGTATTGACTCTCTCCAATTCCACAAGGGGGTTACCACGTTCCACCTTTTAAAGTGGTGTAACTCCCATTCAATTCTCCATATGGGACTAAACAATTTTCTACCTAGCATTAGTTGTGGGCCTAGGAATTTCATTTGGTTAATTGCTAAATTTAAAATGGGCCAATCCCAATTAATCCAACAATCCCCACCAAATTTCAAGGCACACGAGAAATGCTCTCAGTTCTGCTGTTGTTTGATATACCAGTGTTTTGATGGAGACTGTTAAGTTGAACATCCACCTAGGAAAGGAGTTACACTCATCCACAACTGAACAATGGACTATGCCTTGAATTGACAGTTTTGTGCGAACAAGCTTTACCCAATTCCTTTACTAGTACTAGGCTGCCTAAAGCATCCCCTCTGGTCGGAGCGTATAAGTCATACTCCATGCCTATTCATGAGTATCTAGAGATCACCCCAAATCTCATAGACTGTGACCAGCAGTCGAACTCATATAGGTGTGTTCCTTCTAAGATGTCCTGTAGGCCGACATCTCTGCTTTAAATAAGCCACTCGGATCACATTGAGGTAAAAACCAACCTGCCATACAGAATAAGAGAGAAGTGCATCACTGAAGAAATGAGCCTTGTAAAGGTCTCTCCTCCCAGTCAACCAACAGCTTGTTTCACCATCCTACTTCACGGGATCTCCGATCACGTAGAACAGGTTACCACTATGGTACGACTCATGTGGGTCTCAGGCCCATCTCACTCGATGCACTATCTATCACATTACGTGATAAACCCTTTGTAAATTGGTCGGCCAGATTCTTAGCTGTCTGGACATAGTCCAGTGCTATCACTCCGGAGTTTTTCAGCTTTCTGACAGACTTCAACCGCCTCTTAACATGCCTAGATGACTTCATGTTGTCCTTAGAACTGTTCACCTTGATAATTACAGTCTGATTATCACAGTTCATCAGGATAGCCGGTATCAGTTTTTCAACCACCGGCAGATCCATAAGGAGTTCACGAAGCCACTCAGCCTCAACAGTGGCGGTATCTAACGCTGTGAGTTCTGCTTCCATTGTTGACCTCGTTAAGATGGTCTGCTTGCAAGACTTCCAGGAAACAGCACCACCTCCAAGTGTGAACACATATCCACTCGTGGCTTTTATCTCATCAGCATCAGAGATCCAGTTTGAATCACTATATCCCTCCAGTACCTTTGGGTACCCAGCATAGTGAATGCCATAGCTCACAGTTGCCTTTAGATAGCGCATCACTCTCTCAAGAGCACGCCAATGATCATCTCCCGGATTTGAAACAAACCGGCTTAGCTTGCTCACAGCAAACGAGATGTCAGGCCTCGTAGCACTAGCTAAATACATCAATGAGCCAATGATCTGGGAGTATCTCAATTGATCCCTTGTTATTCTTCGGTTTTTCCTCAATAACACACTAGGATCATAAGGAGTAGAAGCAGGCTTGCAGTCACTATAACCAAAGTGACTCAAGACCTTATCCACATAGTGGGATTGCACGAGTGTAACCCCACCATCACCTTCTCTCAGTAGCTTAATGTTAAGAATCACATCAGCCACTCCCAAATCTTTCATCTCAAAATTCTTGGACAGAAAGTCCTTGACCTCCTCAATCACATTGAGGTTGGTCCCAAAAATCAGTATGTCATCAACATACAAGCACAAGATCACTCCTTCTCCCCCACCATAGCGATAGTACACACATTTGTCAGCTTCATTCACAACAAAGCCAGCAGATGTCAGAGTTTTGTCGAACTTCTCATGCCATTGCTTAGGTGCTTGCTTTAGGCCATACAAAGACTTTAACAACTTGCACACCTTTTCTTCTTGACCTTCTACTACAAACCCATCTGGCTGATCCATATAAATCTCCTCCTCCAACTCTCCATTTAGGAAAGCTGTCTTAACGTCCATTTGATGAACGAGAAGACCATGAGAGGCAGCCAGGGCAAGTAGTACTCGAATTGTGGTCAATCGGGCAACAGGTGAATAAGTATCAAAGAAATCCTTGCCTTCTTTCTGGGTATAACCCTTGGCCACAAGCCTTGCCTTGTACTTTTCAATTGTACCATCAGGCCTAAGCTTTTTCTTGAAAACCCATTTACATCCTACAGGTTTACACCCATAAGGACGGTCAACAACCTCCTAAGTTCCATTAGACATAATAGAGTCCATCTCACTCCGTACTGCTTCCTTCCAATAGTCAGCGTTAGGAGAAGAATATGCCTCTTCAATGGTTCTTGGAGTGTCATCCACGAGGTATACAATGAAATCATCACCAAAAGACTTTGCAGTCCTCTGTCTCTTACTCTTTCGAGTAACTTCATTGTTATCCTCCTCAGGATTTTCCACAGGCGTTTGCTCAACATGTTCTATCGGCACAAAAGAATCAAGGGAAATTATAGGTTCTTGACTAGATAAGCTAGATACATCACTTTTCATAGGAAATTCATTCTCAAAAAATGTAGCATCTCTGGACTCTATGATTGTACCAATACGCACGTCAGGTACTCCAGATTTTATAATTAAGAACCTATAACCTACGCTGTGTATAGCATAACCAAGGAATACACAATCTACGGTTTTTGGTCCAAGTTTGCGCTTCTTGACAATTGGCACGTTAACTTTGGCCAAACATCCCCAGGTGCGCAAGTATGAGAGAGTCAACTTCTTCTTTTCCCATTCCTCGAATGGTGTTACTTCTTTGTTCTTTGTAGGAACTCTATTCAGGACATGACATGCGGTCAATATAGCCTCACCCCACCATTCCTTAGAAAGTCCCGCAGTGTCTAACATGGCGTTAACCAAATCAGTTAGAGTGCGGTTCTTTCTTTCGGCAATCCCGTTTGATTCAGGAGAATAGGGAGGCGTCCTCTCATGAATAATTCCATGTTCCTCGCAGAATACAGTAAACTCATTTGAAAAATACTCTCCTCCACGATCAGACCTTACCCGCTTGATTTTCCTTTCAAGTTGGTTTTCTACCTCAGCTTTATAGATCTTAAAGTAATTCAATGCTTCATCTTTTGTTTTTAATAAGTACACGTAGCAAAATCTAGTGCAATCATCTATAAGCGTCATGAAATATTTCTTTCCCCCTTTAGTCAACACGCCATTCATCTCGCATAAATCAGAATGAATGAGTTCTAACGGTGCCAAATTCCTCGCCTCTTTTGCTGCCTTGTGAGACTTGCGAGGTTGTTTCAATTGAACACACGCATGGCACTTAGAACCTTTGACCAAAGTGAATTTCGGGATTAAACTCATATTAGCTAAGCGCGTCATACACCCAAAATTAATATGACAAAGTCGTGAATGCCAAACATTAGACTCATCATCATCATTACACACATGGTTCACAATTTTATTACAGGAATCCATCAAAGAAAAACGGAACAAACCTCCGCTCTCATAGCCTTTACCAACAAATGTTCCATACTTAGACACGACACATTTATTGGACTCAAAGCAAGCCTAAAACCATCTCTACATAGTAGAGATCCGCTAACGAGATTCTTCTTTATGGAGGGGACATGCTGCACGTTCTTCAACTGCACAGTCTTTCCCGAAGTAAACTTTAGATCGACCGTACCAACACCATGAACAGCTGCATGCGATCCGTTCCCCATCAACAAGGAGCAACCTCGACCGACCTGATAAGATGAAAACAAGGAAATATCAGCACAAACATGAATATTAGCACCAGTGTCAACCCACCACTCAGGTGATTGACAAACAGAAAGAACTGTAGGTAAATAATTACCGTACCCCGATGTTCCTCCAGCGTCACTAATAACCATGTTGGCAGACTTCTTCTGCTTATCCTTGCGATCTGGACAATCCTTAGCCCAATGGCCAGAATCACCGCACACAAAGCAGCTGCCCTTTCCTTTGCCTTTCTTCTTAAACTCAGTAGTAGCCTTGGGCTTGACAAAAGGCTTATTTTTCTTTTTGTTGTGGAAAGCCTGAGGATTCTTCTTCTGCACCAAATTGGCGCTAGAACCTCCCTCAGCAGCAACTTTCTTGCCACGAGTATCTTTTGCCCTCGCCTTCTCTTCAACACCAAGAGTGCCAATGAGATCAGTAACACTGAACTCTTGCCTCTTGTGCTTTAGAGAAGTAGCAGAATCCGACCAAGAGGGTGGTAACTTGGCGATAATACCGCCAGCCACAAACTTGTCCGGTAACTCGCACTTATTGTTCTCAAGCTCCTTTGCCAGCGCCTGAATCTCATGAGCTTGCTCTACTACAGAACGGTCATCGACCATCTTGTAGTCATAGAACTGCTCCATGACATACAGCTCACTGCCAGCATCGGAAACTCCGAACTTGGCCTCAAGTGCATTCCACATATCTTTGCCCGTAGGCAAATGCATGTACACATCCACAATGTTATCCGCCAGTATGTTGACAAGCGCACCTCGGAAAAAGTTATCCGCTACATTGAACTTGCGTTCATCCTCATTAGACATAGGCTCAGCGGGCTTTCCTTGTGCAACATGAAAACATTCCATGGCAATAAACCACAGGATCGCGCGTACACGCCATCTCTTAAAATTTGAACCATCAAACGGAGGGTGTGGCTTAAGTGACGCAGCAAAGCCAACTACCGAAAAAGACCTACCAAGTTTTTGGATTGTTGGAAATATAGTCAATTTTCGGCATATTTTAATCCAGAAATTCAGCATATAAAACATGACATAAACATGCATGAGTGATCTATCAACGATGTATTCATATTCGCTAACGAACAAGCTAACAGAAACATCTATTAACATATTCATAGTGCACAGAAACAAATACATCAGAAAAGTTTTAGATTTATACCCTCGGGCGGGGCCAGTGCCGGAGACACCGGAGGCGCCGTTACCATCAGTCGACATGATGGCCTATTCGATGTAGTCGATCAAGGCGTGATGCAGGACGAAGCTTGATGCAGGAAGATGTTCGCAGTGCAGTCCCGCGAACGGTTCACCACCAGGAAGTAGACGTCGTAGATTGAGTAGTCGCGCCGATGCGCTCCCCAAAAACTTGATCGCCCGCCTACCCGTGCAGGTACACAAACGGACGAAGTTCCGGAGGCCTACTCGCCCAGAAACTTGTGCGCGCAAGGTTCTGGACCGGAGATTGCAGAGAGCAGCAACAAAAACAGAGGGAGAGAAAACTGTTCTTTCGTATGGAGAGGAGAGCCTTCTTATACTGTGTTCTCTTGAAACAGCAAAAATGAAGAGACCAGTAACTGCACCCATTACTCGAAAGTAACCGCAGCCATAATCCACTGGTAACTGCACCGTTACTGCCAGCGAGTCAGTGCGTTTCGATTTTCGAATAGATAAAGAAAAACGCGCCCGCACCCGACACGCCTGCGTACGTACGCACGCACGCACGCACGCACACGCACACGCACACGCACACGCACACGCACACGCACTGCACCGCACGGCACGGCACGGCGCGGCGCGGCGTGGCATGGCGAGGCGAGCGAGCGAGCGAGCGAGCGCGCGCGTGTATTGGCTCTCTCCAATTCCACAAGGGGGTTACCACGTTCCACCTTTTAAAGTGGTGTAACTCCCATTCAATTCTCCATATGGGACTAAACAATTTTCTACCTAGCATTAGTTGTGGGCCTAGGAATTTCATTTGGTTAATTGCTAAATTTAAAATGGGCCAATCCCAATTAATCCAACAAATACTACTATGTATTTTAAATAATATTGCAAGTGACATTTGATGTGCATATAATTAAACAAATATATACTTATAAATATATGCTCGTATGATTATATTAAATCCGATACGGTACATCGGTATGGGTTGGTACCGGAACGTACCATTCCAAGAACCAAACCGGTATGACCTCCGGTATGGTATTGACAACTTTGGCCCAACTCTTCGCAGACTGGAAACATAATGAGCCAACCGAGCAGTCCACGCAGCCGCAGACAAGGGTGGTATGGAGAATGCTCACGGTCCACGAGCTTTTTTAACTTGCCTCGCACCGCCTCCCATATTTCATTGCGCTTCTATATATTATCATATAGTCGTACGTACTTGATATACAACTCTACTTTCTATAATTGAAATACAATTGTATTTGTTATATAACTAATAATCTATATACGATTAATATGTACCGTTATAATCTAGCCCTACCAAAATAAGTGGGGGAGATCATTCTCTTTTTGTTTTGATTAAGGTGAGAATTTCTAAGTTTTTTACTTTTTAGGATTATTATGTAATTTTCTTGCACCCAAAACGAATGAGATGCTTTGAATATCGCCGATTGTAGATATTATAATACAGTTGCCTTTAATATACAACTCTACTTTCTATAATTGAAATACACGCAGTTGCGCGGTTAGATATTATGATATAGTTGTCTTTGATATACAACTCTACTTCCTATAATTAAAATACAACTATATTTGTTATATAAATCTAATATATATATATATATATATATATATATATATATATATATATATATATATATATATATATATATATATATATATATATATATATATATATATATATATATATATATATATATATATATATATATATATATATATATATAGGAAAATTACATAAGGCACCATGGTGCCTAGGCACCAACATCCGATACACGTGTATGATTGATAATTTTTTTGAGTTTTGGTATGAAAATGTTTTATACCCTTGATATATTTATGGTAAGTAAGTTTTGAACTCAGTTCAAACTAGTTTGAATTAGTTTTGAGTTCAATGCAACTACAGTGAGTATATACCATAAAAATAGTTCAAACTAATTAAACTGAAGTCGAATTATATATATATAGGATTAATCTGCACCGTTATAATCTGGTCCCACCAAAATAAGTGGTGGAGATCATTCTCTTTTTCTTTCTATTAATGTGAGGATTTCTAGAATTTTATTCTTTTTACGATTATTGTGGGATTTTCTTGCCATCAAAACAAATGAGATGCTTTGAATTTCACCAGTTATTTTTATGTATATATATTGTTCCTGTGTGTTATTTTATATTATAAGTAAGATTGTTCATGTGTACAGGGAAATTATTTTGAGCCAAAATTTGGTGAATTTCGGTTGTCTTGACCTACCCTGAAAAAGCCCACTCCAGCTAAAAATTTCAGCCTATTTTGAAATTTGCTGGCCCATCAACCCTCTAGCCCATATACAATCTTCATGTACTGGCTCATCCCGTCGACCCATCCTAGCTCCACCTCTCTCGATCCCCATCTACTTTCATTCCCCGTCAGCATCGGCAAGGGAGGGGAGGCGACGCCGGCAAGTAACAGGGGGGAGGGGACAAGGGAAGGGGAGGAGGTGGCATCGGCAAGGGGTAGGGGGGAGGTGGCATCGGCAGGGGATGTGGGGAAGGTGGCGGCGATGGCAAGGGAAGTGGGAGGCGGCATTAGTAAGGGTCGGGAGGAGGCAATGCCAGTAGGAGACGAGGAGGCGGTGGCGTGACGATGGCAAGGGAGGCAGAGGCGGCACTGGCAGGGGATTTCGAATATGTTTGTATTTCTTAAATTTGATTTGTATGTTTGAATATTTCAACCAAATTTTTTTGAAAAGATTCCAAAAATTTTTAAATTTCCGATTTTTGTCTTTCTAGAAGTGTTCTGAGAATTTTTTTCACCAAAATTGTTTCCCTTGCATGTGTGTACGTAATGTTTCTTAAATGAACAGGTATTTTGATCCTTAAGTTCAGATATGATGAATCTTCAGATAATGGTATGTGGTTCAATTTTCATATCAGTTGTGCCTTGGTTCACTACTACAGAAAGGCTAATAGTAGACGCCAAATCACAGACGGTTTTATGAAACCGTCTGTAATGTACACTATTACAGACGGTTTTAATTTGAAGGCCGTCTGTGGTATTTGTGGCGGGAAAAAGGAGTATCACAGACGGTTCTTACCGCTGAACCGTCTGTGATATTCCAATATCACAGATGGTTTTTATTAAAAAACCGTCTGTGATAATCTGGGATTATCACAGACGATTTTTTATTAAAAACCGTCTATGTTGTGTAGACTATCACAGACGGTTGTTGTTAAGAACCGTCTGTTAATGTTCACAGACGGTTTTTAACAAGAACCGTTTGTGATGTCCCTTTGTCTGTCATATTCTGTTCATGATCAGAGGTTAATATATAAGTACACATTGCTTCTAATAACTTAACTACAGAACTACTGAGACAAGAGATCACAAATTAAAGGCAAATTTATTAGTTTCAATTAGATGCAAATTTACTACAAATGTCGCACAGGTAAAGAGTTTCCCAGATTGTAATCTTTTGGGCTTCGTACGCTTCTTCTTCGACTTTGGGACTTGGAGGATCAGCGGCTGAATTCTCGAACGCCGTTAAGATTGCCCTTGTCCTCAGCACTTCCTCCTGCAGCCTGGGCAAATGATCAGCAACATCCATAATGTCGTAGAGGATAGCATGAAAAGATTCCTCAGAATCTGCCGTTTCTGCTTGATCGGCAAGGCTATCCATCAGTCTCTGCAATGCGTGTAGAGCTTCTTCTGCATTGCGCACATTGTGGAGAAGAACCAGGGTGAGGGCTGTTTCCCTTTCTTGAGCGGCAGCGAGACGCCTCCGTCGACGGCGGATGATCAGGTCAAGCTGACGGATGCAAGAAAGTCGGGGAAGGAGAGCAGGGCGTGTGCGGAGAAGCTGCTCCAGATGCAAATTGCTGGCCGCCTGTGTAAGGTTCTGGCCGAACAATTCTTGATGAACAGATGAGAGGAAGGAGATGATCACAAGAATAGTAGAAGCCATATTGTACGACGTACGTAGAAGAGACCTGGATTAGGCGCGCATATTTAACCTTTAGCATAGACGGTTCGTATACCCAAACATTAATGATATAGACGCTTCGTATAACGATCGAGAGACGTTAATTAGACGATCGAAACACGAAGCGTTCTGGCCATGGAAACACGCGCGAAACACGAAGCGTTCTGGCAATGGAAACACGCGCGAAGCGTTCTGGCATGAAGCTTATGACAGACGGTTTTTTATAAAAAACCGTCTGTGATAATATTTATCACAGACGGTTTTAATAAAAAACCGTCTGTGATAAGCTGGTTATCACAGACGGTTTTTAATTAAAAACTGTCTGTGATAATTCACAGACGGTTTTTAGTTAAAAACCGTCTGTGATAATGACTAAGGCATTTATTGCACTGCTCAGACCACATCTGTCTTCATTTCGATCCAGATCTAGCCACTGCTGCGCACTTTTTCACTCGGGAGGAAGCTAGGCGATTTCAGGCCAGTTAATTTGGTGGGAAGAGGCAGAGATTGAGCTTTGAAGATTCATACTTTCCTGGTTGCTCTAGATATGGTTAGTAATGAAATTTATTTTTTCTTTAATTGCATTACAATTTAGGTCTAAGTAATCCATGAGTGGTACGTTATTGAAGATGGTTAATTTGCAAAATTGTTGGTTATATAATAGCTGTTGTGTTTGCAATATGAATTGAGCTAGCAAATTAAGTCTCAATATAATAAATGTGGCCGGTATATATGTAGTTATAATTAGTTAATCTAGATTTTAATACTAAGTTGTTATATATGTACGTAACGTAGGACCGAAGCTGGATGTATG
Organism: Dendrocalamus latiflorus; assembly: GCA_017311315.1. Taxonomy (NCBI): domain Eukaryota; kingdom Viridiplantae; phylum Streptophyta; class Magnoliopsida; order Poales; family Poaceae; genus Dendrocalamus; species Dendrocalamus latiflorus. The sequence goes on from CM029675.1 coordinate 16,968,196, forward strand.
CCGCGAGCCGTGTGAGTGAAGAGTACATTAATGACATTTCTGCTTTTATAAGAGCCGCCGAGGAGGATATGTTGAATAAGATGGTGGAATATATGTGCTGTCCATGCACTGACTGCGAGAATTTGAAGATGTTTAAGAACCGAGGGCAAATTGAAGCGCACTTGATTCGGAGGGGTTTCAAAAAGGATTATACGTGTTGGAGCAGTCATGGCGAAGTGAATGATCATATGCCGCTGGATGACATCGCCGGTGAAGTGAATGATATGCTCCCGGATGACATCGCCGGTGAAGTGAATGACATGCCGCCGGCTGATGTCGATTGTGGCTCGGATTCGGATAGGTTGCACGATGATAATCTGGATCAGATGCTTCGAGATGTAGAAGAGAACTATGATGAGAGAGAGTATGTTAAATTCCGTGGCTTGATGGAGGACTCAGAGAAACCTTTGTACACGGGCTGCAAGTACACGAGGTTGTCGGCCGTGCTTGAACTGTTGAAATTGAAGGCAAGCAATGGTTGGTCCGACAAGAGTTTCATGGCGCTGCTAGGTCTTTTAGCGGACATGCTTCCGGAGGGAAATGAGTTGCCTAAAACCACGTATAAAGCCAAGAAGGTTCTTTGTCCGTTGGGAATGGAAGTAGAAAGAATACATGCATGCCCGAACTACTGTATCCTCTACCGTAAAGAGTATGCAAACATGCATGTATGTCCGGTGTGCAACGCATCCCGATACAAACGTAACAATCAATCAGATGACGGCGAGGGAACAGAGGCGAAGAAAGGACCTCCTGCTAAGGTGGCATGGTATTTTCCTATAATTCCCCGTTTGAAAAGGTTGTTTGCAAATCCAAAGGAGGCAAAACTGCTGCGTTGGCACTCGGAGGAGCGCAAGAAGGATGGAATGATAAGACACCTTGCTGATTCCGCGTAGTGGAGAAACATCGATAGGAGTTTTGCAGAGTTCGGTGCAGAACCAAGGAATATAAGGTTTGGACTGAGTACAGATGGAATGAATCCTTTCAGTAGCATGAGCAGCCAACATAGCACATGGCCCGTGACTCTCTGCATCTATAACCTTCCTCCTTGGTTGTGTATGAAGCGAAAGTACATTTTGCTGTCGATACTTATCCAAGGGCCAAAACAACCTGGGAATGATATCGATGTGTTCCTAGCACCGTTGGTGGAAGATCTAAAAGTGCTGTGGAACGAAGGGGTACAGGTATGGGATGCATACAACCGAGAGAACCTCACTCTGCGCTCCTTATTATTCTGCACCATAAATGATTATCATGCCCTTGGTAACCTATCAGGCCTGTTGGTGATATGCCCTAGAGGCAACATGGAGATGTTGAATATATCACATACTATGTTTATGATACATTGCTTTGTTCCTTGAAATAGACATTATCATTATTGATCAATGAGTATGTGTCTTATTCATGAGACTCTTAATGCCAAAATGTTGCTATTTCTAAATGATCCCTGATCATATATCATATGAGGAACAAATATGATTCAAAGATCAGCATATGTATTGATTGATGATCATGTCTCATGGATCATGGTATGGAGATACCAAATCAATAATATGGACATGTGTTAGTGAACATATGTTGGATAGACCCGCCATGAGACACTGCAGAGATTCCATGTGTCATTAGTTGGTCTCAAGTAGTGTTTATGTAGAATCCTTAGACTTGAGATCATCATGGTTCCCAACATGCGTAGTAGCCTATTTTGGGACTACTAACCACTACTCCGTAACTGGGTAGTCATAAAAGTAGTCTTCGGGTTTGCTATGAAACATGTAGTGGGATGTGAATGATCAAGATAGAATTTGCCCCTCCTTATGGGAGAGATATCTCTGGGCCCCTCGATGTAATGGATTATGAAAGTGCATGGCCATGCCAATGTGATTGAGGAGTCAATCACAAGTTTATAATCCATCACGGAATCGAGAGAGTGATTGAGCTATTAAGAGGATGACACAGGTCTCGCCTTGAGCTTAATCTATATCGTGAGGAAAAGGGATTCGTACATGAGAACATTACAGGTTCAGCCGATATGATCTTTACGTATACTTTGGGGTTAATATGTCTTGCTAGAGGCCGCTATTAACAGGGTGACCGGAAAGGTGTTTCCTGGTCGCGACTAAGTATACGTGAACCTACAGGGTCGCACACTTAACGGGTTGGAACACTAATTCGAATGTGATTCGGATGTGGGCTCAATTCGGATAGAGATCCGGATAGACTCCTATTGGGCCTCGGTCCACGAGGCCCAAGTGAGGAGGTCTATATATTTGGAGGCGGGGGGCTGAGGGATGCACGCATCTGTTCCTCTCGAGCAAAACCCTAGCCGCCACCTCCCGAGCGAAACCCTAGCCGCTCGCGAGTGCTGGTACACTCGCGATCGGCGTTCCAGCCCCGGACGTGTGGATACCGGTAGAGGCGCTGCTCGTTGCGGCGTTGATCGGCATCAACAAACTACAGATTGGAACGGACTCGTGGTGTGGTTGATCGCGTGGAGGAGACGATCTGTTCGGGACGATCGGCTACTTCCACTACTACCTCGACGCGCGTGGTTGGATCGGCTTCTCCAACTCATCTTCCGCTGCGCTGCGCGTCTAGTGGTAACGATCTATGATCCCTCCTTAGCATGATGTCCTGGTGTGCGCGGTAGAAATTTTTATTTTCTGCTTTCGTAGCCTACGCGCGTTCCTTTAAGGCCATAGTACAAAAGGTGCCAAAGCTTGTACTCACTGTTTAGATGGTACCGAGAGTGTGTGGCTGAGACACTCACGCAAAACCGTCTACATGCGTCACCGCCGGTTCCTTCGGAGGGCTCACCCATACCGCAAGATGAAGAAACAATTTGACGGAGAGAAGGAAGACGGTTCAGCTCCCAGGCATTTAAGGGGACACGAGGTTTATGATATGGTTAAGGATTTAGATGTTGTTCTCGGAAAGGGACGTAAATTGAGGGCTCATGAGAAGAACACCTGGAAGAAGAGATCAATATTTTGGGACTTACCTTATTGGGAGTACCTAGATGTTCGGCACTGCATCGACGTCATGTATATGTAAAAATGTATATGTGTATTGGCATTTATGTATATGTGATGTATATGTGTGATGTACATGTGATGGTTGATATGAATGCAGCTGGTTGGTGTTGTATATGAATGCAGCTGTTTGGTGGTGGATATGAATGCAGCTGTGGTTATTGGTGTTGTCTTAATAACTACAGGCGCAAAAGCTTATCACAGACGGTTCTGAACTTAGAACCGTCTGTGATAAATATCACAGACGGTTCTAAGTGTAAAACCGTCTGTGATAGTATAACTATCACAGACGGTTATAAACTTAGAACCGTCTGTGATATTTATCACAGACGGTTCTAAGTTTAGAACCATCTGTGATAACCTCCCTATACATACCCTCTGGCTAGGGTTTTCCCTGTGTGCTGCGCAGTTATTCGATCTAGATCTAATTAAATCCCGAGCCTGTCGTCGCCTCCGCCTCCCTGAACCCTCGTCGGTCGCCTCCCCGAGCCCGTCGCCGGCCGCCTCCCCCGACCCCGTCGCCGACCGCCTCCCCCGAGCCCCTCGTCGAGCCCGTCATCGGTCGGCTCCCCCGAGCCCCTCGTCGAGCCCGTCGCCGGCCGCCTCCCCCAAGCCCCTCGTCGAGCCCGTCGCCGGCCGCCTCCCCCGAGCCCCTCGTCGAGCCCCTCGCCGGCCACCTCCCCTCGATTACTGTCTGCATTGTGAGCACTTTCTGTGATGGACTAGGGTTTTGAGTATTGTGAGCAGTTTCTGTGATGGACTATGGTTTTGAGCATTGTGAGCATTGTTTACTGCAGTAGCTTAATTAATTTGCTATTTGGTACATATTACATTGGTACATTGTTTACTGCAGTAGCTTAATTAGTTTGCTATTTGGTACATTGTTTACTGCAGTAGCTTAATTAGTTTGCTATTTGGTACATACTACATTGGTACATTGTTTACTGCAGTAGCTTAGTTAGTTTGCTATTTGGTACATATTACATTGGTACATTGTTTACTGCAGTAGCTTAGTTTAATTTGCTATTTGGTACATACTACATTGGTACATTGTTTACTGCAGTTGCTTAATTAGTTTGCTATTTGGTACATATTACATTGGTACATTGTTTACTGCAGTAGCTTAGTTTAATTTGCTATTTGGTACATACTACATTGGTACATTGTTTACTGCAGTTGCTTAATTAGTTTGCTATTTGGTACATATTACATTGCTTGTTGTGTTAGTATATAGTATATAGTATAGGCACATAACCCCTCTCTCTGTCTACATCACCCCCTCCCTTCTCCCCTTTCCCTCTACTCCTCTCCTCTCTTCCTAACATTGAGCATCATGTTTCACTTTTCTTGCTTCCTTATTTAGTAGCGGGACGGCCAAGATTAATCTTGTGCAACCCTACAATTTGAGAGCACAAATTAACCAATCAAGGACCACTCTAGTGTATATGCCACATAGACCTTCAAGGGGCATGAAGGAAGTGACACACTCGAGTGTTCCCGTTCAATGAACCGGATACACTAGTTTGTGTCATGTTTCACTTTTCTTGCTTCCTCATTTAGTAGCGGGACGGCCAAGATTAATCTTGTGCAACCCTACAATTTGAGAGCACAAATTAACCAATCAAGGACCACTCTAGTGTATATGCCACATAGACCTTCAAGGGGCATGAAGTAAGTGACACACTCGAGTGTTCCCGTTCAATGAACCGGATACACTAGTTTGTGTCATTTGCTTCATATAACTTTGTTTAGAGACCTTGTAGTAATAGTATATGCCGACTACTGCCGAGATGTGATGTCCACTCCCACAATCCATCTTTTTCCTTCTTAAATGCAAGGCAATTTTATTACAAAAGTGCAAAAAAAAACATTCCCAGATTCTTCGTGAGCAGCCGACATAGCGGACTTCTTCGGTGAGCGACTATCCATCTGCTTCTTCCCACTCCTTTTCTTCATCTCTGGTCTCTGGATCACGTACGCCAGAAGCGATGATTCGAAGAAGTCGGCTATGTGGCTGCTCACGAAGAATCTGGGAATGTCTTTTTTTGCACTTTTGTAATAAAATTGCCTTGAATTTTGCGGGAAAAAGAAGGATTGTCGGAGTGGAGAATGTTGTGGATGAGGTTCCCAGATAAAGAAATCTTGCGATTGTTGCAAAAGATACATGGACCATTTGGGTGGAAAGATGAAATGTTTCGTCAGGCGCATGACTGCCAATTCGAAGCATAGCATAGCATCTGAGGCACATCCGAGGTCTCCTGGTGTGTCTTGAGGAATCCCAAGAGCTGGTCTTCAGATGGAGCATAGCATCCGAGGCACATCCGAGGCCTACTGCTGTGTCTTGAGGAATGCCACATCTGAAGACCAGCTCTTGGCATTCCTCAAGACACAGCAGCAGACCTCGGATGTGCCTCGGATGCTATGCTATGCTTCGAATTGGCAGTCATGCGCCCGACGAAACAGTTCATCTTTCCACCCAAATGCTCCATGTATCTAGCCAAAAAACAGCAAATGAAGCAAGTGACATACTCTAGTGTTCCCGTTCAATGAACCGGATACACTAGTTTAGGGACTTTGCTATTTGGTTTATAGTATTAGCAACTAAAGTAGGTGCTAAGATAGGCACATCACCCGTCTACTCCTCTCCTCTCTTTCAATTCAATATGATCACTTTCTCATCTTATTTTAATAGACCCACAAAATGAGCAACATGTCACCCGCGCATTCTTCAACATCATCACCGGAGGCGTCCGCTCCAACATTAAGACGCCAAGGAAGAGGGCTATCGAAGAAGCATGAGGGCCGACAGACCATCACAGCGGTAAACGCATCTGGGGTCCCTATCCTTCCTCAAAAAGTGGTAAATGCATTCCGAACCATGGTCGGAATAGTTGCACAGAACGAATTGAGATCACATACAATTCGTGGAAGAACGTGCCTGACACTCGGAAACGTGAGCTGTGGACCGTAATTTTGGCATCGTTCGAGTTCCCAGAAGAACACCTACACGCTGTGCAAAGACAAACCTACCAAGCGGCGTGCAAAGCATGGAAGAACTTCAAGAGCACGCTTGTCAAGAAATACGTGGAGACGGATGAAACGCCTGTTCATAAATACCCATTCCTGGAACCACAATGGGAAGAGTTCAAGGCGATGAAGACGTCTGAAGATTTCAAAAGTACAAGTGTGGCGCACAATGCCCTCCAGGCAAAAAACACACACCCCCACAGACTTGGCACATCTGGGTATGCGGGTAAAATCCCGCAGTGGAGGAAGGAGGATGACCTGGCAGCTGCACAGGACATCGCCCCGCCGTTTTCCAATATCCCGGATGACCGCGCTCGAAATTGGATTAGAGCAAGGTCATCTACAACGACATCGGGGGACGTCTCCTTTCGAAACCCTGCAGACCAGCAAGTGTCCCAGCGCCTGGTAAGATATCGATAGAACTACGTAGCTTGTAATTACTCCACAACTTCTTACGAATTGAAATGACATTTTGTGCTCTTGCAAGAAGAGCTGAGTTTTGAATCTACCCTGGGATCATTCCAGGGAACAAGGGAGAATGATATGCTCTCCGTGGCCCTGGGAAACAAGGAGCACCCGGGTCGTACGAGAGGCCTTGGGCTTTACGTTCCTTGGAAACATGGTTTCCAAGATGACTCCGGGATGTATCGGCGTAGGAAGAGAAACAAAGCCGAGCGTGACGCACAGCTACGAGAAGAGATCAAGGAATCTCTTAGAGACGATCTATTAGCTCAGATGGCTGATGTAATCAGAGATGAGGTGCGGAAACAGGCAGAAAGTCAGCAGGCCGCTACTGCCGCTCCTGTGCTAGCTAGCCCGCACAACCATCCGAGTAGCTGCGCGTCCAATCCGACGCAAACCCAGGCCAAATTTCCTGTGGACGACATCTTGGTAATAATTATTATCTCTCGAATGCTTGCTCCATTGATAGACCTATTCGAGTAGCTAATTTTGTATCGTTATGTAGGAGCCTACGAAGTGCAGGCTCCAAGTGAGATATGGCTCCATTCCCTTGTACGCTGCTTGGGGCCAGGCATATTCGTCTGGTATCGGGGCCATGGTGCACGGTCAAGCTTTAGCGCCAAGCTTCGCAAAAGTTAATGTGGATGGTGTGTATGTCAATTTTGAGGTGGTCCCGCTACCGAAGCCCCCAACGACGAGATCGTGACTCTAGGACAGGCCATTGGAACATTCATCCAGTGGCCCAAAAGCGACATCTCCCTGGAGGCTTCTTCACCGGTGGCAGGACCAGAGCAACATGCACTGGTGCCATCTCCATTACAAGACCAGTCGGTTCCACCACCGGATACTGCACCGGTGCTATCTCCACAGGTCCTATTCTCGCCAGAGCAACTTGAACCGCCACCAGCAGAGGCTATAGCCGAGGTGCTACCTTCAAAGTCGACTGCTGTGAAGTCGAGCTATAGCCGAGGCAGCAAGGCCAGCAAGGGCAAAGCAAAGAAGACCAATGATGATATTCCGTATGCACCTTTGGCCCGCAAATTCGTGCTTGGCGAGCCGTTGCTCGAGCAAAAAGACCTCCAAAAGCTACCATATAGTTGCATGCAATTGCACACGTGGTATATGCAGCAGTCCAATAAGCTAGAGGGAGAACGGACTTCAAGTATCACTGTCAAATTCACGTCGGAAGATTTACACCACAGTCTTCAAGAGTGTATGTTCGTGGTCGCCTTTGAGGATTTATTCGATCTGTTCACGCTCAACGCTTTTGACGTCTCAATCATTCGATGCTGGACGCTGTAAGTATGTACAATCACAGTCTTCGTTAATGTCATACCGATAAATGCCATATCTAATTTTTTTGCTTTTGTGTGTATATATATAGACACATGCTGATTAAAGCTAGATCATCCAACTCATCAGCTGGTTTCTTGGACCCACAATTGGTCGCCAAGGATACCATCGACCAGAATACACCCCTCGTCGAGAGGTACATTGCATCAGGACTGCTGGGTTGGCGCAATAAGGAATATGTACTTATGCCCTTCCATCAGAACTTTCATTGGATTTTAATAGTAATTGTACCAAAATGGAACAAGGTATATTACCTTGATTCCCTAAGTAAGAATAAAATGGACTTCACAGTTGTCAGCCAAGTAATCGATAGGTAAGCACATATTCCCCATACATATCTACATTGTACTCTTTCTTTCCTTCCGAATGATTAAGGTTAACTTTTTCGAATTACGTAGGGCGTTCGCGATGTACATTGACATGGGAGGTGACTCGAAGCGCTGGGCCAAAGGCCTGCTGACACATGTTCAAGATTTTAAGGTATTCGCTATTTCACATTAATTAATCCTATGCAACAGTTGGTACTAATGCCTCTTGAACTAACACATTCTATTTTTTGCAGTGCCACCAGCAGCAGCCGGGCAACACATGTGGATACTACGTTTGCCAACATATGGAACTACTCCTCGATTCCTCGAGGCTCACCAATCCCAAGGTTTGTCACTCTTCCCATAATTACTTCATACTTATCACGTTACATATATACGCACATTGATATTCCTATCGACAGGCTGCGTCCATCCCGTCAATTGCATTGAAACAGTCTGATCTTGGAGGGATTCGAGGAGAGTTGGCGTACTTTTTGATCACTCAAGTCATAAAGCCAGGAGGACGGTTCCACTGCGCACCATGATTTCTTATTGGTCTTATCACTAAGTGCAAATGCAGTGTAGATCTTTTGTAACTGTGCATTTGTTAATGGATATTTCATTTCAATTCAATTAATCGATTTGCGAAATGGATGCATGCTTTATGTTTGTGAAATGAAGTGCGATGTCAATTCGATGTTTTATGTCTGTGAAATGTATCTGAAAGGAAATAAGATGTGTGAACTGTATGTTTTTGTCTGTAATTATCTGCTTGTTTCAGAGGGCATGGCTAGCATTTCCTGAGGCTAGCCAATAACAGAAATATATGTAGGCGTTGAAGGGAATATCACAGACGGTTTTTACTCAAAAACCGTCTGTGATACTGATTATCACAGACGGTTTTTAATAATAAACCGTCTGTGATAATCAGTATCACAGACGGTTTTTGAGTAAAAACCGTCTGTGATAGCTGATAATCACAGACAGTTTGAAAACCGTCTGTGATGACCTTCGATTATCACTGACCCATAAATACAGACGGTTCACAAAACCGTCTGTGATGACGTTTTCTAACCGTCTGTGATGACCTTTTCTGTAGTAGTGGTTGTGTCTTAATTTATGTACAATTTGCTGGTAATAGTTTTAGGCTGTCATATGATCTGCCGAATTAATTATCTAGTCATGTATTGCACACCATGCTATCAATTTCGGAGTACCAGCCCAGCAGCCCATAGTATTTGTTCCTGTATCACGCAAGTAAGCATGCATCATGGCACCGCCTTGCGTAAGCGGATCGAACAACGGTGATCTAGATTTGCAATAGTAATCAAATCATCTGGGAAAGTATTTGTTTTCTTCATCTAGTAGTGTTTGCAGCTAGAGCACATAGGCGTGATGGTTTGCAGGTATCCAACTTACTAACACACAAAAAGAGTATTCAGCACATTTAGATTGTTTAAGAAGAAACATATTAATAAATAGGGACATGTTGTAGCTACTGACCAAACAGTAAAGTGAGAGTGTAGTAGTGAAGATGACAGATGAACAATGCTTGCCCCCTTCCCCATGTCCAGGGCAGCCATATATATTTACATGAGGAGTATTTTACAAATATGTCCTTACACTTATGTACCCTTCAAAGGGGTATTTATGTCATTTACATATCTTGTTCTGGGCTTTACAATCCTTTAACAGGCTAGCTGGGCTTAGGTGAGGGCCACCCCTACAACAGGAGCCTCTCATGGTGAAGGGCTTCCACGGGCCAAAGCCATGTCGCCGAGTCATTTGGCCCCCTCCGTCCCTGCAGCCTATGACCTTCTGTCATCTTGGGTGGAAATGGTTTAGCCGGTACAGCTCGGCTTCTTGCCGTGGATATGGAGTCGAACTGGCTACCGAAGTCGTCCTCCGGTCGCGAAGTTGAAGTACCTGGCGGAGCTGCCCCGCAGAGACGAAGTCGAGGTTGGGGCTGAGCTCGTCCCGCGGACATGGAGTCGAAGTGGAGGCCGGACTCATCCCATGGGCACGGAGTCGAGGTGGACTCCGGAGTTGTCCTGTGGACTCAAAGTCAAAGTACAGCCCAGTGGCTCGCGGCCCAACAATGGCGTTTTAATGACATCGAGGATTGCGCCGGCTGCTGGCGTGTGCCGGGATTTGCACCATGCGCTGGCGCCGGGCGGGACATGCAGTAGTGCCGGATTGGCGCGTCGTAGTCTGTCAGGCGGCCGCACGACCGCGGTCGTGCATTCCTTCCCGAGGGGACAGGACGCGTGGCGGGGTGTCATTGGTGCGTCGTGCGCTATCAGGCGGCCACACGACCGTTGTTGTGCATTCCTTCCCAAGGGGGCGGGACACGTGGCGGGACACGATTGGCGCGTCGTGCGCTGTCAGGCGGTTGCACGATCGCAGTCGTGCATTCCTTCCCGAAGGGGTGGGAGCGTGCGCGTTCGCACACCTGGGCGACTGTGCAGCTTCGGCTTCCACCAGTCGCGCTTCTTGATCGTGGGGAGGCGAACGGTTCGGCTCCCACCGGTTGTGCTTCCCGATCGTGTGGGAGGCGATGGGGCTTTATATACCCCCTCGTCACCGCGCCACTGTTCTTCCCCACTCGCTTGTCGCCTGCTCTTTCTTGCTCTTTGCTCCTGTGCACCCTGCTCACGCCTCGCCTGCTGCCACCGAATGCTTCATCGTGCCCTCTAAGGGGATGGCTCATAGTGAAGAGCACACTCGCCGGCCCAGCGCTGGTGCTTCCTCCAGCCAGCGTAGCTCGTCATCGACAGAGGTGGAGTACGCCCTGGTGGGGCGCGACCCATCGCTGGCCAACAAGCGGTGGACGGCTGAGAAGAAGATGGAAGGCCCCTGCTCCAGCGTGCTGGGGCAGACCCTCATGACAGAGGAGACGATTCAGTCTCTTCTTCGTGAGGGAAAGCTGACGGACCGCACCGCAGTTCGCCTACCTGCCGGTGATGAGACGGAGCCGCACCCGAAGGAGTCGAAGGCGATCATCTTTGTCACGTATTTTGAAGCCGGCCTCTGAATCCCGTCGGCCAAACTCCTCGGCGACGTCCTGCGGACTTACGAGCTGGAGTTGGCGTAGCTGACTCTGAATGCGATAGCTCGCCTAGCTGTTTACAGCTGGGCGACGTGAACAGAGGGGGTTTGGCCCAGCGCCTCCCTGTTCGCCTTCCTCTACAACGCGCGATGTCAGCCAAAGAAGCTCGACGGAGGGGAGTTCTCCAACTTCGGTAGCGTCAACTTCATTCTAAGGTCACCGTGCATGAAGATCTTCCCGGCTAACTCGACCCGAGCAAAGTGGGAATCCAATTGGATGCGGCGGTGGTTCTACCATCGTGTGGTGAGCGGCAGCAACCTTCGATGCACGAGGCGGCCGATGTCGTTCAACACTTCCCCCAGCATGGATCCCGACCGTGACGATGAGCAAAGGGTGCGGAGGCTCGTGGGGATCACCTTCCGCTTCAGCATGCACGATCTCGCGGAGGAGTTCATCATGTAAGGCGTGGCACCGCTTGCCTGTTGGTGGCACCTTCAGCCCGGCCCCGCTAGGCCCGACGGTGTTCGGTCGTCCGTGTCTTCATTGCCGAAGCCCTCCGACCCTCGTAAGCTCTTCGACTGTAGACTGCATTCAAAATCTCCTTTGTGTATTTTATTAACCTTGCCTCGCTTTACATGTAGGACTTCTCCTGGAAAATGTTCCTTGGGTCGTACGTGGCCAAGGAGCACGGCCTGCATGAGTTCGCGACCGCAATGGTGAAGCTGGGCGGATAAACAGAGTGTGCGAAGCTTTGGGCATCCCTGTGCTGGAGCGCACAACTCCGACCGCAGGCCAGGCTTGCCTCCGCGACGGCACGACATGGGGGAGGCGTCCCCCTTGCCGGAGGGCCCGGTCCCCTGCCAGCGTATCCAGTTCGCCAACTGCTCCTTCCATAAATGCTGCTGGAGCCGAAGGTGCGATGGTCACTGGGTCCGACTTGGTAGAATATGCCAATTCAGATCTAGAGGCGGAGGCGAATCAGTCTGCTCCCGGCGAGGAGTCCTTGGGCGGCACCAAGGACAAGAGGCGCAGCGCGGACACCTAGGAGGCCGAAGCTTCATCGCCCACGTTGACCACGGAGGCCGAGGAATCTGCGCCCAAGTCCCAGAGAGTGAAGCACCCTCGGACATGATCGCCTTCGAAACTGGAAGAGGCGTTCGCAGTGGCAATTGGGGTTGGGGCCGTGTCGAAGTCAGACTCCGACACAGAGGACGCCAGGCTCGAAGAGGACCCCGTTGCCCCAGGCGCCGGCGGTGCTCCCGCGGTCCGGTCCAAGGCCGAACAGACACCCCAACGGACTTCACCCGTCCATGTTGAAGGTAGGCGCAACTCTTTCTCTCCCTGCGACTTCGCAAACATTTCCCCGATCTACTCGCTGATTCCGTCATCAACATTAGCCCAGACACGGTCACCTGGACATGGACAAGGCTCGAGCAATGGAGACACCCACGAAGTCTCTAGTCTTCCTGCCCCAGACGTGACATTGACACCTGCCGCCCTCGAAGTCGCCGGCGCGGAGGCTCAGCGGCCGACCGTCTCTGACTTTATTGCTCGGCCGGAGATGTTACGGGGCCACGGACTGCGCGGACCCCGGCTTGGACCGACAGGCACTACTATCGTGTGGCTCGGAGCTCCTGGAGGGCGCGCTAGAAGCCTCGGAGATGAGGGTAAGTGCTCGTCTTTCGCGATTTACACCGTTGTTTAGAATTTTACTAATAAATGCGTTATGTAGACCCTTGCCATTGCTCGCGCTCTGCAAGCGGCATGTGAGCGCGAGTGAGGGGCGCTGGAAGACCGTCTTCGCGCTGCTGAAGAGGCTCATGCCGCGAAGGACTAGCGCATCCGTCTCCTGGAGACGGAAGTTGCGAGGGCGATCGCAAATGCCCGGGCACTCATGGCGGAGGCACAGTGCACGGCCACTGAAGAGCGCGATGGTTTCCTCCAGCAGATTGCGGCGCTGGAAGAGGAGAAGGCCCGACTAACCGCGTCGCTTGGGGAGAAGGACCGGGCATGGGACATGATGGAGGCTCTGGAAGATGCCCTCGAAGACCTATCCGTCATCGTGTCGCCCCGCACCTTCGGCCCGAGGACTTGTCGCGGACACTTCGGCAAATCGGAGAAGCTTCCAGCCTCGCCCTCAACGCCACCCGGTCCTTTGGCAACCATTGCTCCGTGGTAACGTCATGCATCGCCTTCACCCTACTCCATCACCGGGGATGCCTGCACGTGGGCGAACTGGCTAACCCTCGACTGAAAATGCCAGCCAAAGTCGGGGTTATGTCAGGCACCGTGCACGCCATCCACCGCACCGTCTGGGCCTTCCACCAAAGGATCTGGGACTACATCGGGGAGGCCACGGTGAAGGTGGCGGTGTGCAAGACTCTGTGGGATGAAGGGGACTTCGGTGCATGGCTCGACGAAGTCCCGCAGCGCGATGAAGACGGCGCTGCTGGCTTGGAGCAAGGCGTCGACCGACAGGTGTGACGCCGGAGTCTTAGGGGTGTAGGGGTGTAGGTGTGCGTTGCCTTGTATCCGTTAACTCTTGTAAAACGGCGCCCAATGGCCCCTTCTTTCATCAATGAAATGAGAAAATTGTGCAAGTGTTTTGATGATGTGTTATTCTATTACGGGCAAGTGCTTGACAGGCATTGCCTGCTAATTTCGGATCTTATGGTCCGGCGGCGCCTTCGGCATTGGGGGTGCGCAGAGGACTCACTGCACTTCTGGGGAACCCAGAGGTCAGAGGGGGAGACTTCGGCACGAGAGCACGTTAAGCTTGAAGAGCCGGGCGAGTAGTGACCCTAACTACTCAAAGGCATTGTGTAAATGTTGCTCTTCACAAATGTAATAACTGAATGTCTCTGTAACCATTATTTCATAAATGCAATGAAACCCTTGATCGAAGTAACAGCGTGTCCCTGTCGTTCTTTGTGATTGCCCTTGTCTTCGACCAACACAGGGGGCTTTGGGCGCGAAGCGGTCTCCACTAGCCTTGCCCTCCTCGCGCAGCACACGATACGAACGGGCTAGGGTAGGAATGAAGGGCCGACGAGCCTGCCTGAGTAGGCACAGACTTTGTGAATGTTGCTGAGCACCCCGTCTCTCACCTTTTGAGGTGGCGGCAGCGGAGCTGGCGACTAAGCGAAGTAGACGCTCGAGTGCTTCGTCCCCTACCCTTTGAAGTGGCGGCAGCGGAGCTGACGACTAGCCCAAGTAGACGCTCGAGTGCTCCGTCCCCAACCTTTTGAAGTGGCGGCAGCGGAGCTGGCAACTAGGCGAAGTAGTCGCTCGAGCGCTCTGTCCCCTATCCTTCAAAGTGGCGGTAGTAGAGCTGGCAACTAGGCAAAGTAGACGCTCGAGCGCTCCATCCCCAACCTTTCGAAGTGGCGGCAGCGGAGCTGGCGACTAGCCCAAGTACACGCTCGAGCGCTCCGTCCCCAACCTTTCGAAGTGGCAGCAGCGGAGCTGGCTAATAGGCAAAGTAGTCGCTCAAGCGCTCCATCCCCTACCCTTCGAAGTGGCAGCAACAGAACTGGCGACTAGGCGAAGTAGACACTCGAGCGCTCCGTCCCCAACCTTTCAAAGTGGCGGCAGCGGAGCTGGCAACTAGCCCAAGAAGACGCTTGAGCGCTCCGTCCCCAACCTTTCAATGTGGCGGCAGTGGAGCTGGCGACTAGGCGAAGTAGACGCTCGAGCGCTCCGTCCCCTACCCTTCGAAGTGGCGGCAGCGGAGCTGGCGACTAGGCAAAGTAGATGCTTGAGCACTCCATCCCCTACCCTTCGAAGTGGTGGCAGCGGAGCTGATGACTAGGCGAAGTAGACACTCGAGCGCTCCGTCCCCAACCTTTCGATGTGGCAGCAGCGGAGCTGGCGACTAGCCCAACTAGATGCTCGAGCACTCCGTCCCCAACCTTTCGAAATGGCAGCAGCAGAGCTGGTGTCTAGGCGAAGTAGACGCAGGAGCGCTCCGTCCCTTACAGGATACGCGGAGGCTTGGGGCCGTCACGCGATTTGTTATACTCTGTAGAGTGGCTCAGAACAACAAGTTCCTGACGCTTTATACTCCACATAGTGCACGCGGAGGCTCGCCTCCTCGTGTCTTATTTATACTCCGAAGAGTGCATGTGAAGGCTCGCCTCCGCGCGTCTTATTTATACTCTGAAGAGTGCACGCGAAGGCTAACCTCCGCGCGTCTTATTTATACTCCGAAGAGTGCACACAGAGGCTCGCCTCCGCGCGTCTTGTTTATACTCCAAAGAGTGCACGAGGAGGCTTCCATCCACATATCTTATTTATACTCCGAAGTGTGTGCGTGGAGGCGAGCCTCCGCGTGTCTTATTTATACTCCGAAGAGAGTGCACGCAGAGGCTTGCCTCTGCTTGTCTTCTTTATACTTTGAAGAGTGCATGAGGAGGCTTGCCTCCACGTGTCTTATTTATACTCCGAAGAGTGTGCGCGGAGGCTCGCCTCCTCACATCTTTACACAGAATGAGACTAGTTTTGCAAATGGTGCACTTTATTGATCTCCCATTTGCGCGGGTGAGCGATTACAAGGGGCAGGGTGCCGACCATGTTGTGGGCATCCTTCGGCCTCATACATAATATCGCCGCAGCCTGTCTGCATTCCATGTGTGGTGGAGAGTCTGTCCTTCCAATGTTGTGAGGCGATATGCTCCGAGCTGCAAAGCCACATCGACGATGTAGGGGCCCTCCCACTTGGACTCCAGCTTGCCAACCGGCACCGCGTGAAGCGCCATTTTGAGGACAAGGTCTCTCGGTTGGAATTCGCGTGAGTATACGGTGCGGTCATGTGCGCATGCCACTTGGCACACATATTTCACGACATGTTGGGTGGCGCTCACCCGATCCCTGTCAAGAAGATTAAGGGACAGCTCACGCTCTTCCACTGGGGCCTAGACTAGGACCCTCCTCAAACCGGCCTTGATTTCCTCCGGTGTGACTGCTTCGTTGACGAAGAGAAGCTTAAATGGCGTGAACCCCGTCGGACGTGTGACCGTCGTGTGGAGGGACCAGAGTACGCTATGAAGCTCATCTGGCCACTTGCCCTTCGATAGGCAAATGAGGCACTTTTTGACTCCGGCGGAAATGGTGTCGTTTGCTCGCTCGATTGCTCCATTGGACTGCGGGTGCCCGACCAAGGCATATCGAATCGTGATGCCCATGCTGTCGTAGAACGCCTTGAACGGTGCGGAGTCAAACTGCAAGCCGTTGTCAATGGTGAGCTCCCTAGGAACTCCGAAGCGGCATATGATGTTTTACCAGAGGAACCGCGGCATGGCCACGGAGGTCACCCTTGCCAATGCGATAGCCTTGGGCCACCTAGAGAAGTACTCCAAGGCGACTACGACGAACCGAAGATCCCCTGGGGCACGCAGGAGTGGCCCAACGATGTCGATGCCCTAGCGCGCCAGTAGCCACACCGGTGGGATGGGCTGCAAGCTCGCTGGAGGTCTGTGGATGACTTGTCCCATCCATCAGCAGCCTTGACACCGGCGCATGAGGTCTTGTGCATCTACAATGGTAGTTGGCCAGTACAAGCCCTATCTAAATGCCTTGCTGACTAGGGACCTCGGTGCAATATGCGAGCCGCAGAGCCCAGCATGAGTTGCTTACCCTCGTCACGCGATAGGCATCGTAAAAGTGGGGCACAGACTCCCCTCTTGTAGAGGACACCATCGAGCACTTGGAAGGACCTGGCGCGGTGCTGCAAATGCCAGAGCTCGAGGGGGTCGTTCGGCTCCGCTATGCCTTGTAAAAAGCCGTAGATGGGTTCCCGCTAATTGCCATGCTGGGCAATTTGATGGACGAGGGCTACGTCACGGTTGTCTTGAGCAATGGCTGTCATAGGCAAGACCTCATAGAATGCCCCCTCAGGGAGAGGGAGCTGCTGGCTGGCAGCCATGGCAAGGACGTCGGTCTACTCATTATCCGCTCGAGGATGGCCCTGACCATGACGCCCAAGAAATGGCGCTCCTTCACCCTCACCACCGCCAGATACTTGGCCAGCTCAGGGTTCTTGGCCTGGTAGGATTTGTCGACGTGGCCTGCCACCAAACGCGAGTCGGTGCGGACCAGGACCGTTCGGGCACCCAGGGCTTTAAGCTTCGTGAGGCTAAAAAGCAGCGCCTCGTACTCAGCCGTTTTGTTAGTCGCTGGGAACCCGAGACGCGCCGAGTATAGCAGGTGGTGTCCCTCCGGTGTAGTGACCAATACGCCCACTCCAGCGCTTAGAGCGCCGAAGGATCCGTCAGTGTTGAGTGTCCAGATCGGTTCTTCTGGTTGTTGCACATGATGTTGAGCCGCTGGAGTCCACTCGGCAAGGAAGTTAGCGTGGACTTGAGATTTTATTGCCGTACGCGGAGCATACATCAACGAGAATGGTGCAAGCTCGGCTGCCCACTTGCCGATACACGCCATGGACTCCTTGTTGTGCAGCATCTCCGCCAAGGGGAACGAGGATGGCACTGTGATGGGGTGGGCCAGGAAGTAGTTCCGAAGCTTCCTCGAGGCCATGACCAATGCGTAGGCCAGCTTCTTGAGTTTGGTGTACCGCATCTTGGCGCCCTGAAGGGCCTCGGAGATGAAGTACATGGGCCACTGAAGGGCGCCTTCCTCGAGGACGAGGACAGCGCTGACCGCCGTTGCTGTGGCGGTGAGGTAGAGCAAGAGGGGAGCCTCTGGTGCTAGGGCGACTAAGGTAGGAAGGCTTGCGAGGTGCTTCTTGAGGTCATCGAAAGCCTTCGTACAGTCATCATCCCAGTGGAACCCGTCACAACCGCGAAGGGTCTTGAAAAATGGTAGGCCCCAGTCAGCCGCCTGGACAGGAAGCGGCTCAACGCAGCCATGCGTCCAGTAAGCCTCTAGACCCCCCTTGTCGTCTTGGACGGCTCCGTGGTGAGGATTGCACTAACCTTGTTGAGGTTCGCCTGGATGCCGCGCCCGGACACCAGAAAACCCAGAAGCTTGCCAGCTTGCACGCCGAAGACGCACTTGTCTGGGTTGAGCTTGATGCCCGCTCGCTTGAGGTTGTCGAAGGTCTCTTGAAGATCTTGACTGTGGGAGGCGAGCTGCCTAGTCTTCACGACCACGTCGTCCACATAAGCCACGATGTTCCTCCCGAGTTGGGAAGCCAGTGCAAGCACGACGAGGCGGGTGAAGGTGGCGCCTGCGTTCTTCAGGCCGAATGGCATCCTGATAAAACAGTATGTCCCTACCGGCGTTATGAAGCTGGTCTTGTCTTCATCGCCCTTGTCCATGTGAATTTGATGGTAGCCGAAGTATGCGTCCAGAAAGCTCATGAGCTCACACCCTGCCATGGCATCCACCAGCTGATCTATATGCGGCAAGGGGTAGTTATCCTTCAGACACGCCTTGTTAAGGGCAGTGAAATCAATGCACATGCGTCAGGCACCGCTAGTCTTTTTCACCAGCACCGAGTTGGCAAGCCAGTCCGGGTGCTGGACCTCGCGGATAACCCCGGCCTGGAGAAGCTTCGCTACCTCTACCTTCACTGCTTGCTACCGCTCAATCGACATGCATCGGAGCCTTTGCCTGACCGGCTTAGCGTTGGGGCGGACTGCTAAAGTATGTTTAATGAGGGCGCAATCGACACCCTTTATGTCGTTTGGGGACCACGCGAAGATGTCTGCATTGTCCCAGAGGACCCGAAGTAGATCCTGCTCAACTTCTAGGGGCAGGCCCTCGCCGATGGACACACATTGACCTTCGGCTTGCAGGGGCACCCTCTTGACTCCGTCGTCCGGCCGGGCTTAGGCGTCCATCCCGGGGCGGAAGGCGTGTCTGCCATGGGAGTGTCGGTAAGCACGTGCACCTTCTGGTGCGAGCCCCGAGCACCAAGCTCTATGCGTCGGGCAAGGTCTTGGTCACCAAAAGTGGTGATGATACTTTGCGGGCTTGGGAGCTTCATGCACAGGAAGCCATAGTGCAAGACCGCTCCGAAGGAGTTGAGGGTCGGGCGTCCCAATATGGCGTTGTATGGGTATTAGAGGTCAATGACGTCGAAGGTGACGTCTTCGCTCCTCGAGTTATCGCCCTGGCCAAATGAGACTTTCAGGCGTATCTGGCCTAGAGCCTTCAACGGCTGACCCTCGAAGCCCTGTAATGGGATTCCCGAGGGGCCCAGGCGACTTCAGGGGATCCCCATCTGGTCGAAGGCTGCCGCGAACAGAATATCAGCAGAGCTACCTCCATCGACCAGGACATGCTTAACATCGCAGCTCGCGATTGCTACCTGGTGAGGGAAGCCCACGCCCTTCACATCGGTAAGCATGAAGGTGATGTCGTGCTGTGCCCAGGTCAGCGGTGCCTGCGCCGGGTACGCCGCCACATGGTGCAGCCTGCGCGCATATGCCTTGTGCTACCATGCCAAGGAGAACTCCAATGAAGAGCCCCCAGAGATGATGTTTATGATCCGGCGTTGGGCTCCCTTTGGAGCCTGTATCTGCAAGGGGCCCTCTTAGGGCTACTGCACGTGGGCCATGGCTGGTGACCCCACCTCCAGGGCTTTCTCCCTGGCGACGCTATGACGAAGTGCCGCGATGGTGGTGCACGTCCGTGTCAGATGATCGCCGCGGCCATGCACCTCACACCATAGGCCATAGTTTTGGTGATCTTCCTCCACGCAAGGTCTATCATCCTGACCCCGGCCGCGCCCTCGTCCCCGGCCTCTGTGACCTCGCCCTCGGCCGACGGGGGCACTGTCCTCAGAGCCGCCTTCGATGTCGAAGACGTAGCGAGCCCTTTGGATCTACGCTGGTTGTGCTTGGGCTTTTCACTCAATGAGTCATGCTTACGTTTGGAGGTGTCCTTGTGCTCGGAGGCGTCCTTCAAGGATTCTTGCTTGCGCTTGGCGGTGCCCTTTAACGAGTCCTCCGCTTGATTACTGTCGGAGTCATCGCCCCTGCGCCACTGTGCATCCTTCTCCACCCTTGCGTACTCCTCCATCTTGTCGAAGAGCTTAGCGACTGTTTTTATCGGCTTGCGCATATTGTACTCGGCCAACAGCCCTGGGCGGAGACCCTGGATTGCCGTGTTGATGATGGTGGTCTTATTGACGTCCTTGACCTGGCAGCGAACCTTGGCAAAGCACTTGAAGTACTCTCGAAGCTTTTCCGAGGGTTTTTGCTTCATAGTGAAGAGTTGATCTGCGTCGATGCGCTCAATGTAATTTCCCTGAAAGTTGTTGTAGAGAAGGTCGCGGATGTGCTCCCACACATAGATGGAGTTCAGCTTTATGGTAAAAAACCAAAAGGGCGCCACTCCCTGCAATGCGAGGGGTAGTTCCTTCTCCTTGGTGGAGTCATCGCCACCAGCGGCCTCGATGGCAGTTTCGTACATGCGCACGAACTCCCGGGGGTCCGTGTCGCCTTTGTACGGCTCGATAGTGGTGGGGAACTTGAAGTCCTCCGGCCACGCCAACTGCTGCAGACCTGCGGAGAGGTGGGACTCTGGATCTACGCGTCGAAGTGGGACGCGACTGGATGTAGGGGCGTTGCGGCTGTCCACCCGCTCTGTGTAGGCTCCACCGCTGCCGCCGGCGGGATCTACTGGCTCCGAGCCTCTTGCATCTCCCACACGGCTCCGCGGAGATCCGCCAGCTCACGCTGCAACATGCCAAGGGTTGTCAGCAGGGCATTCTCCACTGTAAACGTGGTTGCACCGGCCTGAGCGCCGGCACGCACTGTCGGGTTGGTGGCGACCACGGTTGCGCTCCGGAGCTGCATAGCGCGCTGGCGCTACGGACTCCGGGGTCGATGACGAGGCCGACGTTGCCGCCAGCGCTACCCGCCGCTCCCACACCGGGTGCGGGGGCAGCGGCCATGCCAGCACGGGCATTGGCATCACCGCTCCCATCGGCCCAATCGGTACCACCCGTTTCGACCGCCGCGCAAGCGGTGGGGTTGGCCGTCATGTTGCGGGTGTCGATGTCGGTGATCGCAACACCAGCGTTGCCATCCACGCCAGCCACTAATGTAGAGGCTCTGGCGTTGACAAGCGACGCCGTTGTGCTCCTCTTCTTTGTTGCCAATGAGGCTTTCTTGGGTGCCATCCTTCCTCAGATCTCAAGGCTTGCTCAGTCGTCCCCACGAACGGCGTCAATTGTTGTGGCTACTGACCAAACAGTAAAGTGAGAGTGTAGTAGTGGAGATGACAGATGAACAATGCTTGCCCCCTTCCCCATTTCTAGGGCAGCCATATATATATATATATATATATATATATATATATATATATATATATATATATATATATATATATATATATATATATATATATATATATATATATATATATATATATATATATATATATATATATATATATATATATCAACATGTAACATCATATGTTGGGCTCCATCTTTAGCTAGGTTGACTGGATGAAGGGTAAGGGTTGGCATTGCTGTACCCACATCCAGCACCTCCACCACCACCACTCCCACCATTTTGACTAGCCTTTACCACCACCATTGTCATTAGCATTTGCATTTGCAACACTTGGTCCGTACTAGTATGTATTAGCCGAGCTAGAGCTGGAACCAACTCCACTACCATAACCATGGCCACTAGATCCATAATAACCTCCAGCTTATTCTCTAAGACCGCCACCACTATTACTGCCAACGTTAGAATATCCACCGAAACCAGGAAATATTCGTTGGCTATATATATTAACTATAGCCCGGCCGGAGCATGATCCGTCACCATATCCTGCAACACCGTATTGGCTACAACCACCACCTCGTCTCCCACCTCTAGCAGTTGCATAGGCACCATTTGCACCGCTCTGATCGGACCATGAGCCGCCTCAGTTCACATATATACCCACCAGCCCCTCCCCCTCCTGTGCCAGTCCCTTCGGGACTAGAGTATATTGCCACCCTTGCAGCATTGGCTAATCCGATATGTTCAGGAGGACAAACGAATCCAAGTGCTACAACTTTAGTAGCTGCCATTGTATGCTTGCTACAGCTGAACGAGCACTTAATTTAGCATTACAATAATTACAGGTTGCGATATCTACCGTTTCACCGTCTTGGATTTCCTGGCTCCAGGTCATGTGCTTCCAGCATTCCGCCCTTCGTGTAGACCCGCCAATGTTGGCGTCCGTGGACGGGGTTGAGAATTCTGGTGTCCCCGTTGCTCCCTGGTACTCCTCATAGCCCTCTGTATCGTCCATATGACGGTCATCCATGCCGTAGTCTCCCATGCTTGGCGAGAGCCGACGAGCATCAATGGGGGTCGGAGGAGGACTAGGGGAGCGACGGCGAGAGCTTACACTAAGTCGTCCCGCTGTCCTTTTCGAGCTTCGATTTCTCTGCATATTGCTTGATTGCTCCCTGGAACTGCGGCTTCTTGGTAACATGGTGATTAATTAATAAATAAGAAATATAAATACAATAAATGTGCTTGCGAAATTAGAAGTAATAAATAAATAAAGAGTATAAATCCAGAAAATATAGGAAATAAACTTGTGAAATGAGAAGAAATAAATAAGAAGCTCGGTGAAGAAATATGATGCAGAGTGAAGAAATGGAGCTCTCTATGTTGCTGCTGGAAAGAAATTGCAGAGTGAAGACCGAAGAGAGTGAAGAATGAAGTTGAATGAAGTTTTGTGATTATAGAATCCGTGATGCTGGCGGAGGCCGGAGGGAGTGCATTTATAACTATAAAATCGAACGTTGTCTACCGAACGTTATCTGCTAAAGTTAGATGAACGTTGTCTCTTGTCTGCGAACGTTATCTGCCAAAGTTGTCTATTCAAAGTCCAAACGTTTAACTCTCTGTCCATCTTTTTTCCCACCGGTGGAGGGGCCATTCTTTCCAATGCTGCCACGTCACAGCTCCCTCTGCAGCTCTGCGCCTCTGCCCTCAGCTGTGCTGCCCGTGAGCCCGTCCGGCCTCCCTCTGCGCTCTGCGGACCGGTCAAAGCCTCCCTCGGTACTCCCTCCCTCCGGCCCTCCCCTCTCTACTTTCTCGGTCTCTCCGGAGACTCCCCCTCTCCCTCAGTCCCTCACTCAGAGCTCCCTCTCCTGATCTCCCACGCTGCGGCTTCCCCCTCCGCCGCTGGCCCCTCCCCGGCTCCGCCTCCCTCCCCGGCCCCTCCCTCCCTCAGCCCCCCACCGCTCCCTCCCTCC
This sequence comes from Dendrocalamus latiflorus, assembly GCA_017311315.1. Lineage (NCBI taxonomy): Eukaryota > Viridiplantae > Streptophyta > Magnoliopsida > Poales > Poaceae > Dendrocalamus > Dendrocalamus latiflorus. Next base: position 16,991,638 of record CM029675.1, read on the forward strand.
CTCGGCCTCCCCAGGCTAGCCGGCTCCCCCTCCCTCGCCGCTTCCCCCGTCGCCGCCTCCTCCCCCTTCCGCGCCGCCCCCTCCCCGGCTCCGCCTCCCCCACCGGCCACCGCCCCCTCCCCCTCCCCCTCCCGCGCCGCCTCCCCCGCCGGCCACCGCCCCCTCCCCCTCCCGCGACGCCTCCCCCTCCCCGCCGCCCCATGGTCCTCATCACCGCCGCCCCCTTCCCGGCTTCCCCGGCGACTCCGCCAGTCCGCCCCCTCCCCGGCTTCCCCGGCGACTCCGCCATTCCGCCCCCTCCCCCGGCGGCCCGACGCCTCTGCCCCCTCCCGGCTCCTTCGGCGACCGACGCCCGACGCCCGGCTTGGCGGCTCCTTCGGCGCCCGACTGCCCGAGCCCCCGAGTGGCCGAGTCCCCGACACCCGTCCGTGCCACCGTGCCGCCTCCCCCTCCGCCGTGTTAGTGTGTATGCTTGCATGTGTGTTAATGTCAGTGAGTGTGTATGCTTGCATGTGTGTTAATGTCAGTGAGTGTGTATGCTTGCTTAGTTGCTTGTGTAGTTGTGTCAGTTGTTGTGTCTTGTGTGATTGTGTCATCTCCAAGTCCAAGCTCGAGTGCTCGACGTCGACGCCGACCCGTCCGTGCCCGCCGTGCCGCCCAGGGCCCGCCGTGCCGCCAGAGGCCCGCCGTGCCGTGCCGGCCCAAGCACGGCCCGATCGCCCGTGCCGTGCCGTGCCGCCCACCGTGCCGAACTTTGAGGCCCGGCCCACCGTTCGTGCCGTGCCGGCACGGCCCACCACGTGTCGGGCCGGGCTGTGCCGGCCGTGCTTCGGGCTAGCCCAAAGAAGCCCGGCCCAAGTCCCACCTCTAGTATAGGATGAGACGAGTGCTATTCGAAAGATTGCTTGGGTAATAGTGCTCGAGGCCATGCAGTGGTCAATTCTTTATCTGTAGCACGTTAACGTGGAGATCAAGTGGATGTTTAAAAAAGTTAGAGGAATTAATGGTGCTTGTTGACTTAGACTAAACGAAACACGTAATGAAGAGTTTCGTTTCAACAAACCATACTATCAAAATCACAAGGTGTGAGTACGTGGGACTTAATTTAATTTGGCTTTATTTTGTGTCATAAATGAGTTGAGGTTGCTAGCATTAACGCCATCTCTTGGATATTGTTTGTTGTAAAATGACGTCGTTGCTTTCTCATTTTTGGCTAAAATAGCTCTGTAGTAGCTATTAGTTTTTAAAATTATTCAAATAAATAAATAAATAATGCCATTATATCTCTATAGATAATACAAAGAAAAAATATGTTAAAAAACTAATTAATATGTTCCAAACAGTTTTTGGTTTCTGGAGTCCTAGAGACCAATAGTTGTTTCAAATGGTGCCTAAATTGCATCATGTACGGATTGGAGCTTCACGAAAGAGTTTCAATAAAAATTTGATTTGATGTACCAATAATCGACCATATGAAAATAATATAAACAGTAAATTTGTTTTGAAAAACAGTTTGTAGTATTATCATGCATTTTATTAGGTTTTATAAATATATTTTCAAAAGGACCTAGGTCCGTTCATATTGGTTTTGGCTTCTAGGTTCTGCTTACAAAAGGCAAAGCCAGTACGATCGTCCCAATTTCTATAAGTCACTTCTATTAACCACTACTATTTATCAGCCACTACTTTGCGCTTTCACATGTTGTAACACACTTTATATTTTATTTTATCACAATTCCGTAAGTTGCATGGCAGTCCGAATATTGTAGTGTCTTTCATTACACCATCTTTTTTACATAATGTAGTATTATTCATCAGCCACTACTATTCATCTATTTATTAGCCAATACAAACAGTCCCCTAATAGTCAAAGTTATGCTTTAGAGATTGTATGTATATCCAAAATGATATTTGTTTGTGACCAAAGGAAATATACTGGGGCGGCTTCTTTTGCGCTGTGGTTTTGGCTTTTATCTTATGAGTTTTGAATTCTGTCTGTTTATAAGAGATGGTACCAAGAGATAAAAAAAAATTGTATACGATTTTAGTTAGTACAGCTAAACTCAATACAATATGTATTACAATCTTTATATAGATCCTATATTAAAAAGACGTATTGTTTGAAAGTTAGTTACTATATCATTAGAAGCCAAAACTAAAATCAAAGTGAAAAAAACCCACCCTTTAATTATGCTATCCGGCGTCGTGCACGGACAACTCACTCACGAGGGCGATACCCAAAGAGATCATGAGTCGATCGGTTGTCATGCTCGATATCAGTGAAGTAAACGACAGCCCATGCTAACTAAATTGCATATTTGGAAATCAATAATGCTAGTAATTAGAAGGATCCACACCAATCGACAGAACAGCCTTGTTGGTTGACATCGCAGAGGAGACCTCGAAGTTTTCGTAGTTGACTTATGCATGAGAGCGTAGCAAGTGGCAACCCAACCACGCAGACTAGTAGATGTAAGAACACGAGGAGATTCGGATAAGCGAGACAACTGACAGGATCAAAAACAATTATCGCAAGTCATGTACGCAATTAACTTGCATATATACACTGACACTGCATATCGTCAGTGTACGTACTGCTGGTACAGGCACGAGCCCATATATTACACAAGCTGTTGATTTAATTTCCATGTGCATGTAGTTAGTGGAGTATATATAGTTGATTAACTAGCTAGGCAACCATGAGGCGACTTGCTTGGTTGGTCTAACACACTGTAGAGAGTAGTGACGAACTGAAGCATTTACATTGTGTAAATTAATTAAGGAATGTCTATACAACATTCGATTATTTTTGAGAACAAAAACAGTCAGATTGATCTGGGGCGTTAGATCTCCATCCAACGGATCCACTCATACAAGCCCCCCTAAAAAAATGACCCCCTCCAAAAAAAAAAATCTAGGGCGTTGGATCTCCATCTAACGGCTCAAAATCTGACTATTTTTATCCTAAAAATAGTCGAATGTTGTATAGACACTTCCAATTAATTAAGAGATCAGTAAGGCCCTGTTTGGAATGAGGGAATTTTTCCCGATTCCTGCGGGAATTGAACTGTTTCCTGCAAAATTCCTGCAAAATTTCTGTGAAATTCCTCTGTTCCAAACAGGCCCTAAGTGTAGAACACCTTCGTTCCTATACAGGCCGCAGCCCTACGGCCTATACGATCAACAGGCTAAAACGGGAACTTCACATTAAACAATCTGAAACAACCAAAATTTTGCAAAATTCAAAATTGAGTTGAATTGCTTTGGATTTGAGCTCCATATCCTCCATAGCCCTATTTCTCACCAATCTCAAAGCAAAATTGCCCCTTAATCCCAGTCATCACGGCGTTATCACGGCCAGAACGGGATATTTTCGCGCGGTTACTGTAGCCGGACTGAAAAATCCCCGCCGCCTGATTTTTCTGCCGCCGCCGTCGCTCCCCGCGCCTTCTCGCGGCCGCTCGCCTCTGCCAGCTCCCGCCCACCTGCCAGCCTCCGTACCAGCCCATAAATGCGCCCTGACACCGCCTGGCACGGCCCCTGTGCGTGGCAGCGCCGCCGCCGTCCGTGCGCGCCCGCCTCTGCCCCCTTCGCGCCTCTTCCTCTCACGGCCGACCTGGGCGTCGCCAGTGCCTTTTGACCGCCGCCCTACACCACCCCTGACAGCTGCGGCCGCACAAGAAACCTCGAGCTGTCCCGGTCTCTCCCGAAACCACGATCGCCGCTCCGATATTTCCCCTCCTCGGTGAACCGCCATACCCGGCCTACTTAAAGCCCTCCCGACCCCCTCAAATGAATCACCACATCTCCCCGCAGCTCCCCAAGCAACCCCGAGTTCCCTCTTCCCCTCCATTGCCGGTAATCCCGAAAACCCCCAATTCTCAACCCTAGAGCAATGTCGGGTTCCCGCCACTCCATTCTCCAATTCCCGCCACCCAGAGCCCATCCATAGCCCTAGAAACCTCCCCTGACCATTGCCTTGAGCTCCCAACCACCCACCTCCTCCAACACCGTTCACCCCTTCCCTACCAAAAACGGCCACCGTGGCCAGCCCAACCCAAGCATTCCGAGCTTCGACCGACCCCTTCCCTAACTCACCTAAACCCTAGTGATACTCAAAAGCCAGCCCAATTGCCCTAGGAAGCTTCCACTCGCCCTCAACTTCAAAATTTCCGCAAGAGAGGAGAAACTCACCGCCGGCGATTGCCGCCTCCACTGGGCCCGCAACCACCCAAAATGGAACCACCTCACCTCCCCGAACCTATCCATGGCTTTGGTTTGCGTCGCGCTTCACCCGAGCTCCGCCGGTAGCCACCGCCCACTCCTCTGCTCCTCTGCGCGCGCGGGAACGGTTGGAGAAGAAGAACAATGCCTTGCACTGTTCCCTGGCCCCGCCGCCCCGACCTGGCTAGGCCAAGCCAGCTTGCCCGCGCCGGATGCGCCGCACCACCGCGCCAGGCGCGCCCGACCCGAGCCGCCCCTCAACGCGGTTGAACCCAGCCGAGCTGCCGCGCCCGTTCCAACCGATTCGAGCCCAATCGACGTGGTTCGACCCAGCCAATTCGCTTGAACCCGAGGAACAGTGCACCGAGCCCGATGAACAGTGTTGGACCCAAACCCAAAAATGCATATTTATACTCCCCGGATTCGTTTCGAGCCCGCCAACCCAAATCCAAAGCCTATTTCCCCATATAGCCCTCCTATAACCCAATATCCTCAATTTAATGGAGCTTTTTGGATTTTCTTTATTCTTTTATCTTCCTTATTCCTAGCTCATTCCTTCGGGCATGGAATTGATTTATTTTAATTGTTTTACGCTAGCTTCCGAAGTCGAGGATTCACAGGAGCAGGAGGGAAAAGCTCAAGTTCAGGCCCGGCCCGCCGAAGAATATAAGTTAATCGAAATCGTAAACCCGCAAGGCAAGTCACACATACTTTGATCATGTTGAACCTACATTTCCGCTATTTATTTATTTACTTGTATTTTCATTATGCTATTTGCGCACTGTTATTTTATGTACAATAAATGTTTAGAATGACATGATATTAGCTATGTCCTACCACCCGAAAAAGCCCAGTCTAATTTGATGGCCATATTCACCTTGACAAGACATAGTAATATTAAATATCGTAATAATGTAATTATGATAGTTTAGAGAATTGATATCTTCTGTTGCTGAAAGAAGTTGGTATTTATTTGGGAAGTGGCTCTAGGGTAAGCGAGGATCGCTGGATCTCGTAACCTGGGGTGAAGGCAAATGTTACAAATCAATAGGAGTGTCAAATCACTGGACAGATTTGTAGAAGGGAATTTGCCACCGGTGAAAATACAAGGACTAGACCCTTATGCTGAGTAAAGAACATAGTGATCGCCCAACCACAAGCGTTGATACGTCAAACCTGGTCTAGTAACTGCTCAAATTCAATTGAACCTCTACGAACGCAGGGCGGAGGCACAGTGTGAGTACATACGAAAGGGAGTTAAGGGAGGGTGGCACCGTTATTGTTTTTGTTATTGATTTGATTATCGGGTGTCCACACAATAGTAGGCTGAGATAAGTCAGAGGTTATGGCCTGGGCTCGTTGAGGAAGTCTACTAGGTAGAGGCTATATAAAGAATTGAGTAGTGAACAACCTTGTTTTCTTGACTCTTTGGCCGGAGTTAAAGGAATCTTGTGGGTAAAGCAGGGCAACTTTGCAAAGTCATGACTAACAGTATTCGAATACGCCGTACTTCCGGTCAATGGAGTTATGTTTAATGGGTGAATCCAACAACAAAGCATAAGTAGAGTTGGAAAGGATTTGGTAATGTTGATGGTCTGGTAATTGAACCTTGAAAACCCCCTAAAGTTTATAGAAAGCTATGATTTTATGTTTAAAATCTGTTTTTCAACTAAAGCTGCATCCACATAAAATAATAAACTTGTTCCCCTTTACTTGTTATACCGTGCATGTAGTTACTGTTAAGCTCCGTGTGACTTGTTGAGTACGGTGGTTGTACTCATGCTTGCTAAAAACATAAACAGAAATAGCCAGCAATAAGGAGGCAGATGGAGGATGGAACTCTACGGGACCGAGGATAAGTGAAATTAGGGTCGTCTTCCGCTCAGGCGTGCCTGTGGCGTTCTTTTGTTTGTAAGTTATCTAAGGATCGCTTGCCCTTCTGTAAAATTTGGTTTCTATGCCTTTATATTGAATTAAATCTGGCGTTTGTCTTGAGCATGTGTTGGCAATATTATACACTCGATTGATGTAACTCGCAACTGAACAGTCCTGGGCGGTTGCGAGGGTTTCATAATACTCCCAGAAATGGGGGTGTTACACAATCACTCTGAAGAAAACAATATCACATCAAACAATCGCCCAGTTAATCGACGCTTGTTTGAGTGTCTCCGTGATCTTAACTCGTGTTAGTCTCAGATGGATTGATGGAAAAACTCTGAGAAAATGTAAATCTATCGTACAAGCTAGTCCTAATTAGTTTCTTCCAGGTCGTATTTCCATAGATCAAGGACATTCAAGGATTGATGGTCAGTGGCGGAGCCAGGATTTCAACCTTGGGTATTCCCACTCTCACATAAAAAAATCCAATCCATAGATTTAAAATATAGTTCAGAGTAGTAGGTTATCGATAATTAAAGTCACAAAAATAGTCAAATAACAAATTGTTCAGCTCTAAGATATGCATGAAACAAACTAATAAGTAATAAAGAGAACTTACAAAATACTATAATGTTGCTTTAACCTTGCGATTCTTCATGGCTTGGAAGCGGTTGATGATGTCTTTGTCCTTAACTTGTAGAAAGAACTCCCGCTCAATAAATGTAACCAAGCAATCATTCAAGTATTGATCCCCACACTACTACAGAAAAGGTCATCACAGATGGTTCGAAAACGTCATCACAGACGATTTTGTGAACCGTCTGTATTTATGGGTCAGTGATAATCGAAGGTCATCACAGACGGTTTTCGGACCGTCTGTGATTATCAGCTATCACAGACGTTTTTTGAGTTAAAAACCGTCTGTGATACTTATTATCATAGACGATTTTTGAGTAAAAACCGTTTGTGATAGCTGATCATCACAGACGGTTTTTAGTTAAAACCATCTATGATACTGATCATCACAGACAGTTTTTACGTAAAAACCGTCTGTGATTATCAGCTATCACAGACGGTTTTTACTCAAAAACTGTCTGTGATATTCCCTTCAACCCCTAAATATATTTCTGTTTATTGGCTAGCCTCAGGAAATGCTAGCCATGCCCTCTGAAACAAGCAGATAATCACAGACATAAAACATATACAATTCACACATCTCATTTCATTTCAGATACATTTCATATCTCAATTCATTTCACAGACATAAAACATCCAATTGACAACGCACTTCATTTCACAAACATAAAGCATCCATTTCACAAATCAATTCATTGAATTGAAATAAAATATCCATTAACAAATACACAATTGTAAAAGATCTACACTGCATTTGCACTTAGAATTACAATAAAAAATCATTCTGGGCAGTGGAACTCTCCATCTGATCTTACGACTTTAGTCCACAAAAACCAAATGAACTCTCCTCGAATTTTTGCTAAATCCGGCTGTTTCAATGCAGATGTAGAGATGGGCGCAGCCTGTCGATAGGAATATCAACGCGCGCACATATAAAACTTGACATGTATGAAATAAATGTGGAAAAATTGACAAACCTTAGGAGTGGTGATCTTGCTGGAATCGAGGAGTAGTCTCATATGGTGGCACACGTAGTATCCACACGTGTTGCCCGGCTGCTGCTGGTGGCACTGCAAAAAATAGAATGTGTTAAATCAAGTGGCATTACTACTAAGTGTTGTATATGATTAATTAATGTGTAGCTAGCCAATACCCGAAAATTGCGATCATGTTTCAAGGGCTTGGCAGCTGTCGTCGAGCCACTTGTTTGTTGAACGTATGTGACGAACGACCTTTGTTATTCGAAAAAGTTAGATTAGTCATTTGGAAGGAAAGAAAGAATACAATGTACAATGTACTTACCTATCGAGTATTTCGGCGATAGCTGTGTACTTGGATTTGTTCTTACTTAGAGAATCAAGGTATATAGCCTTGTTCCATTTTGGTATAATTACAATTAAAATCCAATGGAAGTTCTCATTGTATGGCATAAGAACAAATTCCTTATTGCGGTGAGCCAGCAGTGCTTTTGTAATATAGTCCTCGACGAAGGATGCATCCTCGTTGATGGTATCAATGGCGACCAAGCGTGGGTCAAGGAAACCAATTGGTGATTTCGATGATCTAGCTTCGGTCAGCATGAATCTATATATATACACAGAAAAAGCAACAAATTGTGACATATATCGGTATTACGTGAATAGAGACTGATTGTACAGACTTACAGCGTCCAGCATCGAACGAGTGAGGCGTCGAGAGCGTTGAGCGTGAAAAGACCAAATATATCGTCAAAGGTCACCGGGAAGACACATTCCTGAACTTCGTGCAAGAAATATTCCAGCTTGAATTTGACAATGATACCTGAGCGCCGTTCTACCTCTGGTCTATTGGACTGTTTCATATACCAAGTGTGGAATCTTTGGCTACCAAGTCCTAGCTTTGTGAGGTGCTCTTGCGGGAATATCATCGGCTCGCCTAGCACGAATTTGCGGGCCAATGGCAGGTACGGGATATCGTCATCATCCTTTGTCTTTGATTTGCCATGGCCACTGCCTCGACTGCAGGTCGACTTCATGGTAGTCGACTGTAATGGTACAGACGGTGCAAGTTGCTTTGGCGAGAATAGCACCCGTGGAGATAGCAACGGTGCAGGTAGCTCTGCTTCGCACTGCCCATGTGGAGATGGCACCAGTGCATGTTGCTGTGGTTTGCACTGCACTTCTGGTCCTGCCACCGGTGAAGAAGCCTCCAGGGAGATGTCGCTTTTGGGCCACTGGATGAATGTTCCAATGGCCTGTCCTAGAGTCACGATCTCGTCGTTGGGGGGCTTCAGTAGCGGGACCACCTCAAAATTGACATACACACCATCCACATTAACTTTTGCGAAGCCTGGCGCTAAAGCTTGACCGTGCACCATGGCCGATACCAGACGAATATGCCTGGCCCCAAGCAGCGTACAAGGGAATGGAGCCATATCTCACTTGGAGCCTGCACTTCGTAAGCTCCTACATAACGATACAAAATTAGCTACTCGAATAGGCCTATCAATGGAGCAAGCATTCGAGATGTAATAATTATTACCAGGATGTCGTCCATAGGAAATATGGCCTGGGTTTGCGTCGGATTGGACGCGCAGCTACTCGGATGGTTGTGCGGGCTAGCTAGCACAGGAGCGGTAGTAGCGGCCTGCTGACTTTCTGTCTGTTTTCGCACCTCATCTCTGATTACATCAGCCATCTGAGCTAATAGCTCCTCTCTAAGAGATTCCTTGATCTATTCTCGTAGCTGTGCGTCACGCTCGGCTTTGTTTCTCTTCCTACGCCGATACATTCTGGAGTCATCTTGGAAACCATGTTTCCAAGGAACGTAAAGCCCAAGGCCTCTCATATGACCCGGGTGCTCCTTGTTTCCCAGGGCCACGGAGAGCATATCATTCTCCCTTGTTCCCTGGAATGATCCCAGGGTAGATTCAAAACTCAGCTCTTCCTGCAAGAACACAAAATGTCATTTCAATTTGTACGAAGTTGTGGAGTAATTACAAGCTACGTAGTTCTATCGATATCTTACCAGGCGCTGGAACACTTGCTGGTCTGCAGGGTTTCGAAAGGAGACGTCCCCCGATGTCGTTGTAGATGACCTTGCTCTAATCCAATTTCGAGCGTGGTCATCCGGGATATTGGAAAACGGCGGGGTGATGTCCTGTGCAGCTGCCAGGTCATCCTCCTTCCTCCACTGCGGGATTTTACCCGCATACCCAGCTGTGCCAAGTCTGTGGGGGTGTGTGTTTTTTGCCTGGAGGGCCTTGTGCGCCGTACTTGTACTTTTGAAATCTTTAGACGTCTTCATCACCTTGAACTCTTCCCATTGTGGTTCCAGGAATGGGTATTTATGAAAAGGCATTTCGTCCGTCTCCACGTATTTCCTGACAAGCGTGCTCTTGAAGTTCTTCCATGCTTTGCACGCCGCTAGGTAGGTTTGTCGTTGCACAGTGTATAGGTGTTCTTCTGGGAACTCGAACGATGCCAAAATTTTGATCCACAGCTCACGTTTCCGAGTGTCAGGCACGTTCTTCCACGAATTGTATGTGATCTCAATTCGTTCTCGTGCAACTATTCCGACCAGGCTTCGGAATGCATTTACCGCTTTTTGAGGAAGGATAGGGACCCCAGATGCGTTTACCGATGTGATGGTCTGTCGGCCCTCAGGCTTCTTCGATAGCCCTCTTCCTTGGCGTCTTGATGTTGGAGCGGACGCCTCCGGCGATGATGTTGAAGAATGCGCGGGTGACATGTTGCTCATTTTGTGGGTCTATTAAGATAAGATGAGAAAGTGATCATATTGAATTGGAAGAGAGGAGTGGAGTAGAGGGGAGGGGGAGAAGGGAGGGGGTGATATGGACATAGAGAGGGGGTGATGTGTCTATCTTAGCACCTACTTTAGTTTCTAATACTATAAACCAAATAGCAAAGTCCCTAAACTAGTGTATCCGGTTCATTGAACGGGAACACTAGAGTATGTCACTTGCTTCATTTGCTGTTTTTTGGCTAGATACATGGAGCATTTGGGTGGAAAGATGATCTGTTTCGTCAGGCGCATGACTGCCAATTCAAAGCATAGCATAGCATCCGAGGCACATCTGGGGTCTGCTGCTGTGTCTTGAGGAATGCCAAGAGCTGGTCTTCAGATGTGGCATTCCTCAAGACACAGCAGCAGGCCTCGGATGTGCCTCGGATGCTATGCTCCATCTGAAGACCAGCTCTTGGCATTCCTCAAGACACAGCAGCAGACCTCGGATGTGCCTCGGATGCTATGCTATGCTTCGAATTGGCAGTCATGCGCCTGACGAAATAGTTCATCTTTCCACCCAAATGGTCCATGTATCTTTTGCAACAATCGCAAGATTTCTTTATCTGGGAACCTCATCCACAACATTCTCCACTCCGACAATCCTTCTTTTTCCCGCAAAATTCAAGGCAATTTTATTACAAAAGTGCAAAAAAAGACATTCCTAGATTATTCGGTGAGCAGCCGACATAGCCGACTTCTTCGATGAGCGACTATCCGTCTGCTTCTTCCCACTTCTTTTCTTCATCTCTGGTCTCTGGATCACGTACGCCAGTAGCGATGATTCAGAATCATCGCTACTGGCGTACGTGATCCAGAGACCAGAGATGAAGAAAAGAAGTGGGAAGAAGCAGATGGATAATCGCTCATCGAAGAAGTCAGCTATGTCGACTGCTCACGAAGAATCTGGGAATGTCTTTTTTTGCACTTTTGTAATAAAATTGCCTTGAATTTAAGAAGGAAAAAGAAGGATTGTGGGAGTGGACATCACATCTCGGCAGTAGTCGGCATATACTATTACTACAAGGTCTCTAAACAAAGTTCTATGAAGCAAATGACACAAACTAGTGTATCCGGTTCATTGAACGGGAACACTCGAGTGTGTCACTTACTTCATGCCCCTTGAAGGTCTATGTGGCATATATTATTACTACAAGGTCTCTAAACAAAGTTCTATGAAGCAAATGACACAAACTAGTGTATCAGGTTCATTGAACCGGATACACTAGAGTGTGTCACTTGCTTCATGCCCCTTGAAGGTCTATGTGGCATATACACTAGAGTGGTCCTTGATTGGTTACTTTGTGCTCTCAAATTGTAGGGTTGCACAAGATTAATCTTGGCCGTCCCGCTACTAAATGAGGAAGCAAGAAAAGTGAAACATGATAAGATGAGGAAGCAAGAAAAGTGAAACATGATGCTCAATGTTAGGAAGAGAGGAGAGGAGTAGAAGGGAGGGGGTGATGTGGACAGAGAGAGGGGTTATGTGCCTATACTATATACTATATACTAACACAACAAACAATGTAATATGTACCAATGTAAACTAAGCAACTGCAGTAAACAATGTACCAATGTAGTATGTACCAAATAGCAAATTAAACTAAGCTACAGCAGTAAACAATGTACCAATGTAATATGTACCAAATAGCAAACTAATTAAGCTACTGCAGTAAACAATGTACCAATGTAGTATGTACCAAATAGCAAACTAATTAAGTTACTGCAGTAAACAATGTACCAATGTAATATGTACCAAATAGCAAACTAATTAAGCTACTACAGTAAACAATGTACCAATGTAATATGTACCAAATAGCAAACTAATTAAGCTACTGCAGTAAACAATGCTCACAATGCTCAAAACCATAGTCCATCACAGAAACTGCTCACAATACTCAAAACCCTAGTCCATCACAGAAAGTGCTCACAATGCAGACAGTAATCGAGGGGAGGTGGCCGGCGAGGGGCTTGGGGGACGCGGCCGGCGACGGGCTCAACGAGGGGCTCGGGGGAGGCGACCGGCGACGGGCTCGACGAGGGGCTCGGGGGAGGCGGCCGGCGAGGGGCTCAGGGAGGCGACCGACGAGGGTTCGGGGAGGCGGAGGCAACGACGGGCTCGGGATTTACTTAGATCTAGATCGAATAACTGCGCAGCGCACAGAGAAAACCCTAGCCAGAGGGTATATATAGGGAGGTTATCACAGACGGTTCTAAACTTAGAACCGTCTGTGATAAATATCACAGTCGGTTCTAAGTTTATAACCGTCTGTGATAGTTATACTATCACAAACGGTTTTAAACTTAGAACCGTCTGTGATATTGATATCACAGACGGTTTTTAACTTAGAACCGTCTGTGATATTGATATCACAGACGGTTCTAAGTTCAAAACCGTCTGTGATAAGCCTTTGCGACTGTAGTTATTAAGACAACACCAATAACCACAGCTGCATTCATATCCACCACCAAACAGCTGCATTCATATACAACACCAACCAGCTGCATTCATATCAACCATCACATGTACATCACACATATACATCACATATACATAAATGCCAATACACATATACATTTTGTCACAAATTTTCACATATACATCTCAAAATTGACTACATCACACATTTTCACATATACATCTTAAAATTGTCACACATTTTCACATATACATCTCAAAATTGTCACACATTTTCACATATACATTCTTATTGTACTTGCTTATTTCCTTTAAAAATTAGCCCTTCATCATGATCAATGCGTACGTAACTAGTTTCGTCACGTTGTTCATCGTCGACCCTTATGCCATTTCCAAAAGGAGGTAACTCGTCAAATTGATTGTATTCCTCCTCGTCCACTACATTCTCCACTCCGACAATTCTCCTTTTTCCATGAAGAACTACATGGCGTTTCTTATTTTCCGGGTCGGTTACATAGAAAACTTGAACAACTTGATTGGCGAGTACGAATGGTTCGTCTTTGTACCCGACACGTTGGAGGTCCACGGTCGTGACACCGTACTTGTCAACCTTCACCTGTGGGAGATGCACCCAAGGGCAGCGAAATAAGGGGATCTTGAAAACCACATAGTCGAGCCCCCAAATCTCTTCTATGAAGCCATAGTACGAGTTTCTCGACCCATCGGTACTGAATGCATCTATGCAGACACTGCTGTTCTGGTTAGTGCTCTTGACATCCTGAGACTGCGTATAGAATGTGTACCCATTTATGTCATATCCTTGCCATGTCACAACTGTAAATGTCGGCCCTTTTGCCAACCATGTCAGCGTCTCACTCGGCGAGCCCCTAGCGATTTGCTCCTTCAACCATTGGTTGAACCAACGGTTGTGTTGTCTCATGATCCAAACAACCGGCCGCTCTGGATTCTGTTGCCGAAGCACATCCTTGTGCTGGTCCACATAAGGCGCCACTTCAGTCATGTGTTGCAACACCGTGAAATGGGCTTGAGTATATGTGTCCATATCTGGAGTGATTGCTTTCCTTCCGATAGTTCCGAGACCCTTCAGCCTCCCCTCATGACGAGATTGAGGGACACCTATCGGTTGAATCTGAGCCATATAATCGACACAAAACTCAATGACCTCTTCGCTTGCATAACCTTCGACGATGCTGCCCTCCGACCGAGAACGATTCCGTACGTAGGACTTGAGAATTCCCATGAACCTCTCAAATGGGTACATGCTACGTAGGAATACGGGCCCGCACATTTTTATCTCTCACACAACGTGAACAATGAGATGGACCATGATATCGAAAAACGAAGGAGGGAAATACATTTCAAGGTGACATAGAGTCATCACCACCTCGTCCTGCAGAGCATCTAGTCCTTCGTGATCGATGACCTTCTGAGCAATTGTGTTAAAGAAATAACATAGCCTCATAATTGTCTCTCGGACTTTGATCGGCAAAATATTTCTAATTGCAATAGGCAGCATCTGTGTCATCAGCACATGACAATCATGAGACTTCATGCCATTTAACTTCAAATCTTGCATCGAAACAAGTTTGTTCACGTTGCCGGAGTAACCAGACGGAACTTTGACACCATGCAAGCACTGGCACAGTTCTGTTTTCTCAGCCTTGGACAGAGTGTAACACGCAGGGGGAAGGTACGTTCGTCCATTATCAGTGCTTGTCGGTGCTAACTCAGGCCTGATGTCCATGTCAGCCAAGTCAAGCCGTGCGTTGACACCGTCCTTTGTTTTATCACGGATGTTCAGTAAGAGACCAATCAAGCTGTCGCACACATTCTTTTCTACGTGCATGACGTCGATGCAGTGCCGAACATCTAGGTACTCCCAATAAGGTAAGTCCCAAAATATTGATCTCTTCTTCTAGGTGTTCTTCTCATGAGCCCTCAATTTACGTCCCTTTCCGAGGACAACATCTAAATCCTTAACCATATCATAAACCTCGTGTCCCCTTAAATGCCTTGGAGCTGAACTGTCTTCCTTCTCTCCGTCAAATTGTTTCTTCATCTTGCGGTATGGGTGAGCCCTCCGAAGGAACCGGCGGTGACGCATGTAGACGGTTTTGCGTGAGTGTCTCAGCCACACACTCTCGGTACCATCTAAACAGTGAGTACAAGCTTTGGCACCTTTTGTACTATGGCCCGATAGGTTACCAAGGGCAGGATAATCATTTATGGTGCAGAACAATAAGGAGCGCAGAGTGAAGTTCTCTCGTTTGTATGCATCCCATACCTGTACCCCTTCGTTCCACAGTACTTTTAGATCTTCCACCAACGGTGCTAGGAACACATCGATATCATTCCCAGGTTGTTTTGGCCCTTGGATAAGTATCGACAGCAAAATGTACTTTCGCTTCATACACAACCAAGGAGGAAGGTTATAGATGCAGAGAGTCACGGGCCATGTGCTATGTCGGCTGCTCATGCTACTGAAAGGATTCATTCCATCTGTACTCAGTCCAAACCTTATATTCCTTGGTTCTGCACCGAACTCTGCAAAACTCCTATCGATGTTTCTCCACTGTGCGGAATCAGCAAGGTGTCTTATCATTCCATCCTTCTTGCGCTCCTCCGAGTGCCAACGCAGCAGTTTTGCCTCCTTTGGATTTGCAAAAAACCTTTTCAAACGGGGAATTATAGGAAAATACCATGCCACCTTAGCAGGAGGTCCTTTCTTCGCCCCTGTTCCCTCGCCATCATCTGATTGATTATTATGTTTGTATCGGGATGTGTTGCACACCGGACATACGTGCATGTTTGCATACTCTTTACGGTAGAGGATACAGTCGTTCGGGCATGCATGTATTCTTTCTACTTCCATTCCCAACGGACAAAGAACCTTCTTGGCTTTATACGTGGTTTTAGGCAACTCATTTCCCTCCGGAAGCATGTCCGCTAAAAGACCTAGCAGCGCCGTGAAACTCTTGTCGGACCAACCGTTGCTTGCCTTCAATTTCAACAGTTCAAACACGGCCGACAACCTCGTGTACTTGCAGCCCGTGTACAAAGGTTTCTCTGAGTCCTCCATCAAGTCACGGAATTTAACATACTCTCTCTCATCATAGTTCTCTTCTACATCTCGAAGCATCTGATCCAGATTATCATCGTGCAACCTATCCGAATCCGAGCCACAATCGACATCAGCCGGCGGCATGTCATTCACTTCACCGGCGATGTCATCTGGGGGCATATCATTCACTTCACCGGCGATGTCATCCAGCGGCATATGATCATTCACTTCGCCATGACTGGTCCAACACGTATAATCCTTTTTGAAACCCCTCCGAATCAAGTGCGCTTCAATTTGCCCTCGGTTCTTAAACATCTTCAAATTCTCGCAGTCAGTGCATGGACAGCACATATATTCCACCCCCTTATTCAACATATCCTCCTCGGCGGCTCTTATAAAAGCAGAAACGCCATTAATGTACTCTTCACTCACACGGCTCGCGGCATACATCTAGCTTCGGTCCTACGTTACGTACATATATAACAACTTAGTATTAAAATCTAGATTAACTAATTATAACTACATATATACCGGCCACATTTATTATATTGAGACTTAATTTGCTAGCTCAATTCATATTACAAACACAACAGCTATGATATAACCAACAATTTTGCAAATTAACCATCTTCAATAACCACTCATGGATTACTTAGGCCTAAATTGTAATGCAATTAAAGAAAAAATAAATTTCATTACTAACCATATCTACAGCAACCAGGAAAGTCTGAATCTTAATTCAAAGCTCAATCTTTGCCTCTTCCCACCAAATTAACTGGCCTGAAATCGCCTAGCTTCCTCCCGAGTGAAAAAGTGCGCAGCAGTGGCTAGATCTGGATCAAAATGAAGACAGATGCGGTCCGAGCAGCGCAATAAATGCCTTAGTCATTATCACAGATGGTTTTTAACTAAAAACCGTCTGTGATAACCAGCTTATCACAGACGGTTTTTTATTAAAACCGTCTGTGATAAATATTATCACAGACGGTTTTTTTATAAAAAACCGTCTGTCATAAGCTTCATGCCAGAACGCTTCGCGCGTGTTTCCATTGCCAGAACGCTTCGTGTTTCGATTGCCAGAACGCTTCGTGTTTCGATTGTCTAATTAACGTCTCTCGATCGTTATACGAAGCGTCTATATCATTAATGTTTGGGTATACGAACCGTCTGTGCTAAAGGTTAAATATGCGCGCCTAATCCAGGTCTCTTCTACGTACGTACAATATGGCTTCTACTATTCTTGTGATCATCTCCTTCCTCTCATCTGTTCATCAAGAATTGTTCGGCCGGAACCTTACACAGGCGGCCAGCAATTTGCATCTGGAGCAGCTTCTCCGCACACGCCCTGCTCTCCTTCCCCGACTTTCTTGCATCCATCAGCTCGACCTGATCATCCTCCGTCGACGGAGGCGTCTCGCTGCCGCTCAAGAAAGGGAAACAACCCTTACCCTGGTTCTTCTCCACAATGTGCGCAAAGCGGAAGAAGCTCTACACGTATTGGAGAGACTGATGGATAGCCTTGCCGATCAAGCAGAAACGGCAGATTCTGAGGAATCTGCCCATGCATACCTCTACGATATTATGGGCTATGCTACTGATTATTTGCCCAGGCTGGAGGAGAAAGTGCTGAGGACAAGGACAATCTTAACGGCGTTCGAGAAGTCAGTGGCTGATCCTCCAAGTCCCAAAGTCGAAGAAGAAGCGTACGAAGCCCAAAAGATTACAATCTGGGAAACTCTTTACCTGTGCAACTTTTGTAGTAAATTTGCCTCTAATTGAAACTAATAAATTTGCCTTTAATTTGTGATCTCTTGTCTCAGTAGTTCTGTAGTTAAGTTATTAGAAGCAATGTGTACTTATATATTAACCTCTGCTCATGAACAGAATATGACAGACAAATGGACATCACAGACGGTTCTTGTTAAAACCGTCTATGAACATTAACAGATGGTTCTTAACAACAACCGTCTGTGATAGTCTACACAACACAGACGGTTTTTAATAAAAAATCGTCTGTGATAATCCCAGATTACCACAGACCGTTTTTAATAAAAACCGTTTGTGATACTTTAGTATCACAGACAGTTCATCGGTAAGAACCGTCTGTGATACTCGTTTTATCCGACGCCACTAACACAGACGGTGTCCAAATTAAATCGTCTGTGTTAGTGTCAATCACAGACGGTTTGACAAAACCGTTTGTGATTGGCCGTCTAGTATTAGGCTTTCTGTAGTAGTGCCAATCTTATTTCTCAATTTGTTCTTCACATAATTCATGACAGAAAAGACTCTTTCAACACTTGCAGTTGCTACTGGAAGCACTAGCACCAATTTGAGAAGCCTGTAAACAACTTCATGTCTAAGATGCTTCTTTGTTTCAACAAGCTTAATGGAAAGCTCAGCAAGACTTCTCACATTTCTAAACCTTTCATCAGTGCGTATATCAGTAATGTACAAATTGAGTTGAGGAGGAAGATGGATCAACTCTAAGCTTGAGAAATCCTTAGGATAAAATCCAGCAAGCTTAACCAATTTGTCTTTGTCAAAAGCAGCAAATGAATCGATAGGACTAAATGAAGCCATGCAAATAAGCAATTATGTGTTTACCTCATCAAACCTTTCATTAAGCTCCAGAAGCTGCCTATCAATGACACTTAAGAACATGTCAACACGGAAACGATGGA
Source organism: Dendrocalamus latiflorus (assembly GCA_017311315.1). Taxonomy (NCBI): domain Eukaryota; kingdom Viridiplantae; phylum Streptophyta; class Magnoliopsida; order Poales; family Poaceae; genus Dendrocalamus; species Dendrocalamus latiflorus. The sequence goes on from CM029675.1 coordinate 17,010,344, forward strand.
GATTCTTGATCTTGATAAAGAACCTCCTATCTCTTCCTACAGGCCTGTAGAATGTGTCCATATTGGGAATTTTGATTTTATTCTTGACACAAAATGAGTCCACTTCTATAAGGAAATCCTCCCATCCAGTATCCTACCGCAATTGATGCATTTGCAACTTGGTCAAGGAAATGAGTTCTACTGCATCGACAATATCTTGATCCTTCTTCTGCAAGGCATGATTCAAGTCCGCCGTGAACCCTAGTACTGTTTGCATCAAGTGTGCCATGAAAACAAACTCATATGACTGAAATATTGTCAACATTGTTTGTGCCTGTGAGCACTCAGCATTTTGAGAGCGATCATTGCCAACCTTTATGAGAACTTTCCGAATTGAAGGATACAAATATATAAGATGCATAACAGTTTTATAGTGAGATCCCCAACGAGTATCTCCAGGCCTGCCCAAACCCATTTCTTGATTCAAACCCTTTCCAGTTTCAATGTCACCCAATTCTAGAGCTTTTACAATTCTCTGAGCTTGTGCTACTCGAAGCATTTGTGTCTTCTTACAAGAATTCCCAATAAGGTTCAACAGAAATCTAACTTGATCAAAGAACCAAACACGGTCTGGGTTTCCCTTAGCAACTGCCACAAGAGTTAACTGAAGTTGATGTGCAAAGCAATGAACATAGTAAGCAGATGGACAATCATCCATAATGAGTTTCTTTAGACCATTAGTATGACCCTTCATGTTACTAGCTCCATCATAGCCTTGTCCACGTACCATAGACAAGCTCAATGAATGCTCCATCAACAATTTCTCAATTGCGGTTTTAAGTGTCAAGGAAGTAGTGTTCTCGACATGAACAACACCTAGGAACCTCTCAACTACCCTTCCCTTTTTGTCAACATACCGCAAACAAAGAGCTAGTTGTTCATTTTGGTACACGTCACTAGATTCATCAGCAAGAATTGCAAAATATTCACCACCAAGGTCTTCCATGAGAAGCTTAGTTGTTTCTTTGGCACAACAATTAGCTATCTCTTTTTGAATTTGAGGAGCAGTCAACTGACAATTCTTTGGGGCATTCTTCAAAACCACATTAGCAACCTCTTCAAAGTTTTCAACTAGCATATTTAACAACTCCAAGAAATTTCCTTTGTTAAGTGAACTTTCACTTTCATCATGTCCACGAAAAGCTAAACCTTGCCGTAGAAGATACTTACACATTGAACAGAATAGGATAAACGGGACATATACTGAGTCTTGTCCTTATCATTTATCTTAGAAAACTTCTCAACAATTGATCTCTTAGGTGTAATGAAGGAATTATATCTCTCTTGAGCCATTTTGTGTAAACTAGTCTTAGAACCACAATGTCTAGTAAGCCTCTTTTTCATATGCCAATTTCTAAACCCCCCATTCACAAAAGCATCTCCACCAGAACTATTAATTTTATGCTTGAACAAATAGCAAACAAAACAGAATGCTGCATCTTTTTCCACACTATATTCAAGCCATCTAAATTCATCAAACCAATCAGGCAAGAAGCGCCGAGGCTTACCTCCAATGTTCCTTATAGGAAAATCATGATTGCATGGTTGACAAGGCCCTAATGCAATGTACGCCCTGATCACAGAATTCCGTTCATTAACATTATATCTTTTAATGGGAATCCTCTTTCCGGGATCATGAGAAAGAAGGTCATTGTCATAAACAGCTTCATCACTTGATTCATACTCTGAGTCATCACCATCTCTGATAGGGGACCAAGTGAAGGTTCTATGCTTGCTATGTTAGGGTCATTGCTGGCTATCGCAGGTTCTATACTTGCTATGTTAGGGTCATTGCTGGCTATCTCAGGTTCTGTTACTTCTTTGGTTGCTATCTCATGCTCAATAGATGGAATGGTTTGATTATGAACTTGACTCTCATTAGTTACCGGCACAACAGTTTGAACAATTGGATTTTGAGGCTGGGCATCACTCTCCATAGTAACTGGTTGCGGCACTGATGTAGAACCTAACTCCACCTTCCTTGTCTTTGCTGCTCTATCCCACAAAGTCCTCAAATCAACCGATTTGTTTTTGTTCTTCATTTTGCAAACCAATACTAATAGCGATGTAATTGTACATGACTCTAAATCAGTAAATCATCAACCAATAATATTCAAGACAAAAAAAGATTGCTTTCACATATAAAATAGCATAAGTTTGAATTTATAACACATTGTTCCAAAGGGATATCTTGTTCAAAGATATTCTCCAAGAAAAACTTTCAGTATTAACCTACAGAATTCACTAATCACTTGTTATTCAATATTATATCAATATTCATCCATTTTACCAGAATGTCATCATCTACATCTTAGTTTAACTTTCATGTTTCTGTGTTAAACTGGTGACTAAATGAAGACATGTGTTAAACTGAGAAAAACCAAATGAATAATGGAAAGCTTAAGATGCATCCTACTACCTATGTCCCTTCCAGGACAAGAGGCATTATGCAAAATCATCCTTGAGGCTAAGAATCGGATATAAGACAAACGTACTGTTCTGTAATTATATGGGCAGTTCGCTACACTGGACAACATTGCTACAACACTAACTAGTATTTGGTAGCAAGCACAGATGCCATTACTATTAACAAAATAGAACGATTAAACCCGTGTAAGATGAGATAACTTCACCTGTCAAACCGTGTTGGACTAGGATCAGACGTCCTCGCGTTGGCGCTGGTAGGGGTGGAGCTCATTCAACAGCTTGGTCAGGCGCCGAAGTGCCGAACAGCCGCAGGAATCGGAACGGCCCGCAGCTAGGGTTTGGGAATTAGGATTCAGGAATCGGGAGGCAGCCACCACAGCTCGGAGAGGATGGGAGCTAGGCCAATAGGCAATAGGCTGTTTTTTGGGCCGCTGTGGGCTAGAATAGCGCAAATATCACAAAATACATCATTATACATTTATATATATAAGTATACATACATATATACTAAAGCTTACACCAAAAAGTTGGATATTCCCCGGAATACCTAGGAATACCATTAAATCTGCCCCTGTTGATGGCAATAGCCTGGCATCCTCACTACTACACAAAACCGTATTACAGACGGTTCAGAAACGTCATCACAGACGGTTTTGTGAGCCGTCTGAATTTATGGGGCAGTAATGATACGAGTTCATCACAGACGGCTTTCGAACCGTCTGTGGTGTAAATATCACAGACGGTTTTATATATCACAAACGGTTCTAGTTAAAAACCGTCTGTGATATCTAGCACGAACGATTTTTAACTTAAAAACCATCTGTACTATTCTCTTTACCCTTAAATCTATTTCTGTTTATTGGCTAGCCTCAGGAAATGCTAGCCATGCTCTCTGAAAAAAGCAGATCAACATGTACATTTATACATCCAATTCACATCTCAATTCATTTCACAAACATAAACATCCATTTTGCAAATCAATTAATTGAAATGAAAACAAGCAAACATAGTATGAAACACAATACACATTTTATTACCATTACAATATCCCAAAACAACAAACAGGTTGCCCATCTACCTAACAGAATAAGAACAGAGAAAAGCAAAGATCCTCTATGCAGTTCACAAGCTGGATGTCTTTGACGCCCACCATCATCAGCATTGATTGAGTGCTGCCTTGTGCATCATCTGCTTCGTGGGGCTATTATGGTATGGGTCAAGGAGGAGGAGGAGGAGAATAGCAAGGAGGAGGAGAACAGCAAAGAGGAGGAGAATAGCAAGGAGGAGGAGAACAACAAAGAAGAGGAGAACAGCAAGGAGGAGAACAAAAAGGAGGCTGGGTTCTGGTGATTATTTAAAGGGAGGGAGTGTGAAATTTTTTGACGTGGGGACGGAGAGGCGGAGCTACGATCCGTGGGGTGAGGATTGGTGGATCTCTATTGGCTAGGATTGTGTTGAGGAGGATCGACGGGCCCAGCGGTCAGATTATCACAGACAATTGGTAGCTAGAACCGTCTGTGATGAATGAATATCACAGACGGTTCTATATACCAACCGTCTGTGAATTAGAGCATAAAATTTTATATACCGATGCAATATATACAACTAGTCTGAAAAGATAAAATAGCAAAGTTTTATATGGCTTATATGTACTCATTTGAAAGGTTTCGATGAGATCTACAACTTTTCAGTTGAAGAAAAATCCAAATTCCAAAAGGAAGACCAAGAAAAAGGGCAAAAACAGAAACCAAAAACTTGTGATGCGGGTTTAGGTCCAAAGATGGCCGTTTTTGGGGACTTGGAGGGTGACTGGGTTTTTTTCGATCGGGCTCGTCGTTAGCTTTCCAACGAGTACAAGAACGTCGTAAATGGACACCATATGCAAATGTTATACCCGTTTTACTGAAAGTGTCTCAAAACTAAATCCTACTCGGACTCAGGTGGGAAATTATGAAATTTTAGGGAACTGCAAGGCGGGAAACATATCACAGATGGTTTTTAATACGAAGTTATCACAGACGGTTCTCTTATCTAGAACCGTCTATGATACTTATGTGATAATGAAGTTATCACAGACGATTCGTATTAAAAACCGTCTGTGAAAATACCACAGACGATTATTCGTGTGAACCATTTGTAATACTTGCAGCACAGACAATTCCTAGGAACCGACTGTAATATAAGCATCTAGTTTAGCCTCTTTTATAGTAGTGCCTTTTCCTACAATTAGCAGAGCAGATTATATGTGGACGCAAGGCAAACAAGCCAACCTGCCATGATCGATCGCCCTGCTCTACTGGGAGGGACTGTGCTAAGGCCAGCCAAAAAAATAACTGAGCATGCCATGTTATGTGAATGTCTTCAGTATTAATCCCTCAATATAAGATGATATGCTTTCACTTTTAACCGATCAAATACTCCTCATTTTTTCCGAACAATTTTTATATGATCTGCTTGTCAGGGATTGCATTTGCACCCATTATATAATTCCTGTATCATTCACACGTGTACTGCAAGCATGGCCACGCGCCCTTTGCAATAATTAATGTATCAGTCACACGAGTACCGCATGCAATAATCGAGTCATCTTGTAAGTATTTGATTGTTTAGACCATCAAAACAGTATCTATAGCTTCTCACAAAAAAAATCAGTTATTTGTAGATAGAACATAGCTCATCATGAGAATAATTATATAACATTTATATATACTAGACCAAATGGTATATCACATTCTCAACAAGATGTCGCAAATTCTCCTCACAAGTTTCATTACTACATTTACTAAAACAGTGGAGCCCTTTATTTGTTGCTATCTAATGCATAACACAAGTACAAATAAATGAAAAAACAAATTCTACAACGTCGACATGCATGAAACATAGTAGAGGTTGGGCTCCATCTTTAGATCGATGAGATGACGGAGATTACGGGTTGGCATTGTCGTACCCAGATCCAGCACCTCCACCACCACCACTTCCACCATTTGTGCCATGGCCATTGCCACAACCGTTGCCACCAGCATTTGCATATCCATTCTAGTATGTAGCAGCCTCACTTGAGTCAGAATCTGTAACATCCCAATTCCGGGTTAGTTACTTTGTGTTGTAATTCGATGTTACTTGCTAGAGTTGGTGTTTAAAGTTCAAAGCCTGAGTTTAAATTTTAGTTCCTAGCTTCTTTTACCTTGCTTAATTTCCCCTCTCCTGCCAAAAGTATTTTTTCGCTTCCTTTCTTTATTTTCTTTTTCTTTCTTCTTTTCCTGAGTGAGCCGGTCCCCTTTTCCATTTCGGCCCAGCAGGCCGCTCAGCCTTTTTATTTTTTTCTTTCCCTGGTTTTTTGGGCCTTTTGGCCAACCCAGCTAGGCCCGGCCCCCTTCCTCTTCTTCGCTTCTTCCCTTGCTCTGCTTTGTGTCGTCGAACACCCCCGTGCTGCCTGTGTAGAGACGTTACCCCAGTTTTCCCTCCTCTCCAGGTGCTGAACCTTCCCCATGGTAGCTCCGTTGTTCCCCCGTACCCCTACCCCAGGCCTAGATGCTCACCTTGCACCTTAGCTCCTCCGCACGTCACCCCTCCGCTCTCCGCCACGGCCGACCGCTGACACCGCCCCCGGTTTTGCGGTCACCTCCAGGCCAGTGCACGCTGGCTATGGCATTGATGCCTCACCGCCTTGAATTGCCTGTGTTGAGGTTGCGTTACTCCTCCTGCCTAGCCTTGCGTCGCCTCGCACGTATCCTCACTCTGTGGCCTTGCCGTCGTGCCGCCGTACGCAAGCGGCAAATACCAAGTCAGCCTCGCGTCTTCCCCGTGCGCATTGACTCCTCACTGAGCCATGAGTGCGACTAGTGCATTTCCACTCCTCTCCGCCCTAGCTCGGCACTAGCCTCAGCCTTGCCCCTCCCCCACTTGAGTGCGCTACAAGGAAAACACTACTGTGCGCCATAACTCTCCCAACGCCCCCCACTAACCGCTAACCTCGAACACCACCACTCAATTCCTTACTGTTGGAGCATCCTTGCCATCCTGTGAAGCCGTCCGCGCCATCAATTTGAAGCTCCGCCACCTCGTCTTCCCCAGTGCCGACCACCCACCTCCGCCGTTTGATTAGCTTCTTATTGCCGGAAGCACCGCCGCAACCATCCCCTGTCTTCGCCGCCGCCTGGCTCGCCGCCAGTGTCCCTGCGGTCCGTGTCGGTCCAATTCAACCCTCCAAGAGGTGCGCAGAGCCGAGCTTTCCGTTTTGGAAATTTCCCGGTGCGTTTGTGGCCTCCCTCGCCACTGTTTTACCGGGAAGAGCTCTGTTCCTACTTAATTAAGCTAAGCCTTATTGTTAGTTGTTAATGACCATGCTTAGTAGATGTTAATGAGTCATTGATCGGTGGGCCCCAGGCCGGTTTAAATCCTTCGTTAGACTGACGCATGGGTCCCACCTCAGTTAAAAATCTAATTAAAACCTAATTATAAATCTGGGCCACTGACATGTGGGCCCAAAACACTATTTACACAATGCCGAGGCCCCACATGTCAACCTCTGGTCATTTCCAGAAAAGAAAATGATTTTCTTTCTTTAATTAAAATACCCATGACCCCACATGTCATACTCTGTGCGTTTGTGAATTTCAATTTTATTTAAAAAATAAATTTAAACCGGTGGGACCCACATGTCAGAGAAAGAACTCTCTCTCTCTCTTTTTATTTTTGGGATTTTCCTAGAAATAAAACTTTGGAGAGCTCGTTCTTCCTCGTCATACCTCCGAATTTAGCGAAATTTATTTCTAAAATTTTCTAAATTCAAACCCTTTCTATTGATTCCAATTTGATCCAATTTTGAGTTCATTTAAATATTATTTGATATTTTATTTGCTCTCTTTGTCTGTCATTTGCTATTTGGCATTTCTGTTCGAGTAGAATTTGAAGACACGGCAGAGCCGCAAGTCAACGTGCCCCAGGATCAGCAAGACCTCCCAACCTCTGACCTAGGCAAGTGAACATTTTGATCATTTCGATTCCATGTTTCATGCAAATTACCTTTATTTCAATTATCCAAATTGCATGCTTTATTTCATGTACAAAGATATGTTACTTGTAAGGTAGCTACCACCCACTTAAAAATCTAGCAATATATCTATGCCATCCTTGAAACTTGAAAATCCATGTACCCTGTCACCCTACATACTATTAATAACTGGAATAGCTATGTGTCTTAGTTAAATGCTAGGCTAGTCTTATCCAGTCTAGGGCACTAGTTGCTCTGATCATCACTCTTTAAACATGAAAATTTATGCATCTCCAAACCCTAAAAACTGCTATACCTGTCTAGGCGGGTGGTAAGAGTGGATGGTGCCCCAAAGCCTATTGGGGGGGGGGGGGGAAGTACCCCAATTTTGACTTTTTTCTGGGGGGAAGTACTCCAGCGTTATTGTTATGGTCATAACCTATTGAAAATCTAGCATCGGTAGATGGAACCATGTAACTGATGGATGGAACGAGCACCACTATATATATTGCGCAATTTAAACTCTTTAAAGCATGTTTTGTTAAAATGCCAGGCCATAGGATTTGTACTTCTAATATTTGCAACCGTCGCTTTACCCAATTAAAAGAACCTAAGCCACCCTTGTTAAGCCTTGCATATATAATTATTTGCATTCTGTGTATTGGCTCGCGGAGCACGGTTGTGTGTGCTCACACTCGCTCTCCACACTCCCCTTCAGAGTTCGCAAATCAAGACCAGTATGCTTACTACCAGGACCAAGGTGATGAGGGTGGTGAAGACGGTTTCAATTAGAATAGGACCTAGTGTTCCAGTATCTCCTTATAGTTTAGCAGACCAAGCTAACTGGTGGATGCGCTTAACATTAGCCAAGCTTCTAGGTAATATTAATCGCTCCTAGGTTGTCCCGGTCGCTTGCCTGTGAAGAAATGAGGCCATCCTTTTGCTTCCGCTATTGCTTTCATATTTGTGTAATGATCCCATTTGTCCTGACGGCCCCTTTCGTAAAACTTATCCCTATGTGGAACTTTTGAACTCTGGTATTGTAATAATATGGTTTGTACCGTGTATGAGATGATTCAGCAATATATCTGTGAGCACTACCTACTGATCTAGGGAATAGTGTAGTGATATCATAGAGGATTCTGGGTTTGTTAAATCCGGGATCCGATAGAATCAGTGCCACTACCAGCCCCGTGACCATTAGAACCATAATAACCTACCGCTTGTCCTCCACAACCACCACCACCAGTACCGCCAGTGTTAGAATATCCACCATAACCGGAATATGGTCCTTGGTTATTCTAACTAGATCCTGAGCCTGAGCCAGATCCACTACTATATCCGACTCCACCGTATTGGCTACTACCACTACCTCATTTTTTTATGTTATAGAGCATGCCACCACCTACTTCCTTTGCACCCAATTTTAACTTGTGATATTCTTGATAAATAAAAACTAAGTGAAACAAATTTTATTCTAGATGTTGCATATCGTGATAAACGAGCTGAAAATGCTACTCGTGCTAACAAAATGATTATGAGAAACATTACAATGACTCACTAGATCTTAGCTATCTCATGTTTACCACTATGCACTCTGATCTTCAGAAGCAATTTGAGAACACAGATGCGTCCAATATGATTGTGGGTCTTAAGGGTATGTTTGAAAACCAAACAAAGGCTAAAAGAAATAACACCTCTAAATCATTGTTTGCATGCAAGCTAACTCAAGGAAGTCTGGTCAGCCCTCATCTAATCAAAATGATTAGTTACATTGAGAGTTTGAAAAGGCTATGTTTTCCCCTTAACCAAGAGTTGGCTGCTGACGTGATTCTCCAGTCACTCCCTCTAAGTTTTCAGATAGTTATTTTGAACTTTTATATGAATGATATGGAGAAGTCAATAACTGAATTATATAGGATGCTACACATTCACCCCTCTGATTGCCGTCATCAATCTTGCATGAACCGCTCACCCCCCCCCCCCCCCCCCACCTCCGCCTTGTGGCTGAGGCAGCACTACAGCCGCCGAGCCACCGCTGCCACCCTCCTCCCTTTAAAGCTCAGGGCTCCTATGAATCCAAACCTGACCTCCCAAGCACATATCTCTACGCTGATCCGAAGGTGAGAAAGTTGAATGAGATTCATTGAAATTCAGTTGTCTGATAATTAGCGATCCCTGAAAAAAACGGTAAACCCACTGGTAGCTAACCGGAACCGGTCGATGCTTTTTTATGTAACCGGTTTATTAATCCTTGGTATACATATATGCTACATACACACACGTAACATCATGCCATTGCCCTCGGACCCTCGGTTTAGATGCATCGCCAGCCTAAGGCAGTCAGCCAAAGTAAAGGTGCAACACTTATCGAAGAACAGAGCAAATTCTGTTTTGAGAGGAAGAACAGAGCAAATTCTTTTTTGAGAGGAAGAACAGAGCAAATTCTAAACATAAAGGCCAAGAAACTTGGCCCAGCCTGGGGTGACCAGTCTCTAGAGCTCAACTCAACATACTTATTGCAATGGTTCATTGTGAGAATATAATATTGTTATTATATTGCTGTAAAAGTTAAGCATATGTGAGTCCAACTACATAGAAAAATTTCGCTTTGAATTTGTACTTGATTTTTATCCAATTTGTATACACATCTGAAGATATATAATTTGTATTCTCGCACTCGACTTTAAAACATGGATATGAATATAGTTTGACTAATATTCGATTCGTATGCGTATACATCTGTTTTCAGCCATAACGTTGTACATACTCCGCAAGACCAATCTATCTAAACACACAACGCTACAGACTTTGTTCTGACTAGGACTGGACTAGACCAGCCCAAAAAAAGTGAGAACATGCCATGTTTTGCGGAAGTTGTGCTTGATATTGATCACGGGGTATATTGTTTGATCAATCAAGTGACCTACTTGCCAGGAATTGCGCCATGTTAATTTGAAGCACCAGTCCTGAAGTCCAAAGTACAACTAATTACACGAGCTACTATACTGCACGCAAACAAGGCACCTTGCCTAAGTGAAAAAGTCCATCTAAATTTTATCAATCGAGTAATTTGTCTTGGAAGTACTTGTTTGTTTAAATTGTCAACTAGTACTTGTAGCAATAACACAGCCGCAGCCTGCATGTGATCCTTTTTAGGTATTGAACGACTCACGTGCACACATAAGAATTTAGATTCAAGAGATGCATTCAGGCATATATAGTGACCAAATGACATATTACACACTAGAGGACCACAGTGATAGTCTATGGCCTCATTAGTTGCACAATACATCACTACATTTACTACAGCATGGAGCCCCTTATTTGTATATAACTAATGAAAACGGAACAAAATAAAGAAAACAAATTCTATGACATCAACGTGAAACGCATAGGTTGGGCTCCATCTTCGAGTCACTAGAAATTTTAGGGCTGTGCATCACCATACCCAGATCCACCACCTTGGCCACCACCGCTCCCACCATTTTGTCCATAGCCTTTGCCACCACCATTGCCATTAGCATTTGCATTTGCATCACTTGGTCCATACCAGTAGTTATTAGCGGAGCTAGAGCCAGAGCCAGTTCCACTACCATACCCACGGCCGCTAGATCCATAATAACCTCCAGCTTGCCCTCCACCACCACCGCCACCATTACCGCCAGCGCTAGAAGATCCACCAAAACCAGGATATGTTCCTTGGCTATATTGACTAGAGCCTGAGCCCGAGCCTGATCCGCCACCATATCCGGCTCCACCGTATTGGCTACCACCACCACCTCCGCCTCCACCTCCACCACTTGCATGAGCGCCGTTTGCACCACTCTGACCAGACCCAGTGCCACTCCCGGACCCTGAGCCGCCGCCATTCACATACCCACCACCACCTCCTCCTCCTGTGCCAGTTCCTTCAGCACTCGAGTATCTAGCCACCCTTGCGGCATTGGCTAATCCAATGCTCAAGAGGACAATGAACCCAAGAGCCGCAAGTTTAGTGCCTGCCATTTTTGTGAGCTTAGCGTAAGATGAGATGAGTGCTATGCCGAAGATTGCAGGGGTATTTATAGTGCTAGAGGCCGTGCAATGATTGATTATTTAACCTGTTAGCATGTTGCATTGGTGGTGTGAAGTACTCCAACTAGCCAACTTCTGTAGGAGAACAAGTGGAGGGTTTAAAAAGCTAGAATAATTAATGGAGCTTGTTGATTTAATGAAGAGATTACCACTTGTGTTGTTTCATTATTTTTTTCCTTTGTTCTTAATTTGGATGCTGCTCTTCTAGCTAGTTAGCGCTATCTAGATCAGAACGTTAGCTCATATGTCCATGTATTCGTGTAAGGGCTTCGTGGCTATGGCATTTTTGGATAGGATCCTAGGAACAAGTGTAAGATTGGGTTATGTATTTCATTAGGATTTAACATTACGCCAAGCTCGAATAAGCAAGGACATAGGCCCATTGACATTACGCCAAGCATTTCACCTCTGTTCCAAATAGACGTTGTTTTGGGCGTCGGCCATGCAGTCTCCAACACTTACTTTTATGTTAAGAAAATTATAAAAAATATAATTCTATGAAAGTATGTTGAGCTAAAAAAATCTACTAGCATCATTTCCATATAACTAACTGAATGCATGTACTTTGCTATGAGTAAAAAACATCATATTACCTCAGCCACACCCTCGACTCCACCTCTGAGCTTGGCCGTGTAGCACCTCAACACGCTCGGCTCCGCTGCGCACCTAGTAGAGCTTTGCTTTTTTTGTTAGCGAATTTTCAGAGAGGGTGTATTTGTTTGTTGATAGATGTATTTGTCTATGTTTTGTTAGAGATTTTTTAAAGAGGTGGAATGGGGAGATGGGGTGTGGAACATAACACACTTGGCCCGGGTTGGGTTGGGATGAAAGAAGCATCATCACCAATAAGTTCTTTTTAAATAGTAAAGAAAAGTATGAACATATTTTTTATAGAGATAATAGATTCTATACCACTAGAGAGTGGTCGATTCGATAAACTATCATCAGTGAAGGGCCTAACTTTGTATGGCACTCGGTTCAATCGAAATTCTATTATATGTCATTGCCATCAGTTAGTATACGTTTGCCCTAGGAAAATGATGATTTTGCCCTCAGTTCAAATCTGTCCCTATGATAAAAATTAAATATAGGGCAAAATGGCTAAGCAAAAAGTACTATTTTTTTTTGGTGGATCATTATGGCAGTGTACAACCCAAATATAAATTTTTGTGAATTGAATCTTCCATTTGTTCCATTTTGAAATTCAAATACAAAATTTGCCTATTTGAGCTATTTCTTAAACTGGGATAAATTCACTGTAGCAAAACGGAAAATAATATTTTTTGGTATCTATGTGACATCTTAGGAGCATGTGAAAATTTTGTCTAGAATTTGTAGACCTCATTTAGTCTCTATTTGTAAATAGTAGCATTTATTAGCATTTAAATTAAAAATCTGAAAATTTTCTTTGAACAGTTGCTTGAGTTTTTTTCATAGCTGACTGACATATTGAATAACACTCATGTCAAGTTTCATAATTTTAAAGGTTGTTTGCTATTTTAAATAAATCAAGCCTTCGGTCTTTGGGAGGAGCATTTTGGTCTTTTTTTCAAAAGATAACGGTCTCCCCTAACGGTCAATTAACGGCAGTGGCATATAGTAGAACTAATCTTAAGGTCAGTGACATACAGTAGTTAGATCCTTCGCCGATGGCAGTTTGTTAAACCAACTACTCTCCAAAGACATAGAATCTATTCTCTCTTATAAATGTTCTTCAGTTCTGACTGCACACATTTGGAACTTCTAACACAATGATCAGTCGGTTGCTACACTTTGTTCCAATCAACCATGAATATAGATCATCAAAATTATAAGGGTATTGTGATTGGTACACACGACTTAGGTCATATTTGTATTGTCTTCTAAACGAAGTTTTTACATAGTAAATATCTTTTCTACAGTATCTAGTTTTTAAACAGAATGTCTTTTTAAGATAAGATCTACTAGTTGATTATAGTACACACTGTAGTAACTTCATTTATATCGGCCAAAATCGCACGCAAGTACCTCTGTCTTATAAGTTTCTCTATAAACTGTTACTATTTATAATCTAGAGTCAAGAAACAAAGCAAAAAGTAATATAAACATGCCCTTAGTATGGCTTGATCTTTCGTTATAGCGATGAGTTGAGATGGCTAGTGTGTGAATAGGGTCGATGAGGGTCTTAATTGGAGCATCCACTAAAGAGTTCGCTCTTTCGATTTGTTGTACATGCTTGCATTTGACTATAGCACGATCCACCGCTATGCATGAACAACTGGCGAGGCCGGCCGCGATACCAAAAGAGTCCGATCGCTAGATCGTTGGTGCAACTGACAATTGAACAGACGAAACAATGATCAACTACCACGCTCGATAATAGCGAAGTAAACGACGACCCAGCTAGATTAACTCTTAATTGCATGCAAGTATCAAAATCAACGTACAAGCATGCACTGATCAACAGCACAATCCTAGCTAGTTGACATTGCAGAGGGGACCTCGATGTTTTCGTAATAGACTTTTGACATATATGCGTATGGGTGTAGCAAGCGGCGTCGACTCGAACCGCGCAGACTAGAAGTACTATTAAGAACCCGATGCATGCGGAGATTGGGATCAGCGAACCAGCGAGGCAGCTACTCATTGACAAGATCTGCAAGACTGCAATGTGGAGTAGTGTATGCGTAAGCAACCTAACTCTGCAATATGAAGTACTGTATCTTTGACAAATCAGGATATTTTTATACTGATTGATTACTCCATATGATACCGTGCAAGCCAAAAACCACAGATTTACTACTGCTCTACTTGCTAGCATACTGCCTGCGATCTCCGACTCTCTGTACTCTGGTATGTATGCTAGAGCCGTAGAATTCGTATATATTTTATCCTTCCAACAGTATACACTACTACAGAAAAGGTCATCACAGACGGTTCAAAAACGTCATCACAGACGGTTTTCTGAACCGTCTGAATTTATGGGTCAGTGATAATCGAAAGTTATCACAGACGGTTGTCGAACCGTCTGTGATAGCTGCTCATCGCAGACAGTTTTTAGTTAAAAAATAAATTTAAACCGGTGGGACCCACATGTCAGAGAAAGAACTCTCTCTCTCTCTTTATTTTTGGGATTTTCCTAGAAATAAAACTTTGGAGAGCTCGTTCTTCCTCGTCATACCTCCGAATTTAGCGAAATTTATTTCTAAAATTTTCTAAATTCAAACCCTTTCTATTGATTCCAATTTGATCCAATTTTGAGTTCATTTAAATATTATTTGATATTTTATTTGCTCTCTTTGTCTGTCATTTGCTATTTGGCATTTCTGTTCGAGTAGAATTTGAAGACACGGCAGAGCCGCAAGTCAACGTGCCCCAGGATCAGCAAGACCTCCCAACCTCTGACCTAGGCAAGTGAACATTTTGATCATTTCGATTCCATGTTTCATGCAAATTACCTTTATTTCAATTATCCAAATTGCATGCTTTATTTCATGTACAAAGATATGTTACTTGTAAGGTAGCTACCACCCACTTAAAAATCTAGCAATATATCTATGCCATCCTTGAAACTTGAAAATCCATGTACCCTGTCACCCTACATACTATTAATAACTGGAATAGCTATGTGTCTTAGTTAAATGCTAGGCTAGTCTTATCCAGTCTAGGGCACTAGTTGCTCTGATCATCACTCTTTAAACATGAAAATTTATGCATCTCCAAAC
Organism: Dendrocalamus latiflorus; assembly: GCA_017311315.1. NCBI lineage: Eukaryota > Viridiplantae > Streptophyta > Magnoliopsida > Poales > Poaceae > Dendrocalamus > Dendrocalamus latiflorus. The sequence continues at coordinate 17,025,584 of CM029675.1, forward strand.
CCTAAAAACTGCTATACCTGTCTAGGCGGGTGGTAAGAGTGGATGGTGCCCCAAAGCCTATTGGGGGGGGGGGGGGAAGTACCCCAATTTTGACTTTTTTCTGGGGGGAAGTACTCCAGCGTTAATGTTATGGTCATAACCTATTGAAAATCTAGCATCGGTAGATGGAACCATGTAACTGATGGATGGAACGAGCACCACTATATATATTGCGCAATTTAAACTCTTTAAAGCATGTTTTGTTAAAATGCCAGGTCATAGGATTTGTACTTCTAATATTTGCAACCGTCGCTTTACCCAATTAAAAGAACCTAAGCCACCCTTGTTAAGCCTTGCATATATAATTATTTGCATTCTGTGTATTGGCTCGCGGAGCACGGTTGTGTGTGCTCACACTCGCTCTCCACACTCCCCTTCAGAGTTCGCAAATCAAGACCAGTATGCTTACTACCAGGACCAAGGTGATGAGGGTGGTGAAGACGGTTTCAATTAGAATAGGACCTAGTGTTCCAGTATCTCCTTATAGTTTAGCAGACCAAGCTAACTGGTGGATGCGCTTAACATTAGCCAAGCTTCTAGGTAATATTAATCGCTCCTAGGTTGTCCCGGTCGCTTGCCTGTGAAGAAATGAGGCCATCCTTTTGCTTCCGCTATTGCTTTCATATTTGTGTAATGATCCCATTTGTCCTGACGGCCCCTTTCGTAAAACTTATCCCTATGTGGAACTTTTGAACTCTGGTATTGTAATAATATGGTTTGTACCGTGTATGAGATGATTCAGCAATATATCTGTGAGCACTACCTACTGATCTAGGGAATAGTGTAGTGATATCATAGAGGATTCTGGGTTTGTTAAATCCGGGATCCGATAGAATCAGTGCCACTACCAGCCCCGTGACCATTAGAACCATAATAACCTACCGCTTGTCCTCCACAACCACCACTACCAGTACCGCCAGTGTTAGAATATCCACCATAACCGGAATATGGTCCTTGGTTATACTAACTAGATCCTGAGCCTGAGCCAGATCCACTACTATATCCGACTCCACCGTATTGGCTACTACCACTACCTCCAACTCTACCTCAAAATGCATGTGCACCATTACTATTTTAACCAGACCCAGTTCCACTACCAAAACCCGAGCCGCCACCGTTCAGATATCCACCACCCTCTCCCCCTCCCATGCCTGTTCCTTGAGCAATCGAATATCTAGTCACCCTCGCGGCATTGGCTAATCCAATGCTCAATACGACAACGAAGCCGAGTGCTGCTAGTCTTTGTGCTTGCCATTGCAAGACTATTACTAGAGACGAGTGCTAAGGGAAATATTGCATGGGTATTTATAGTGCTTGAGGCTATGCAGTGCTTCTTATCTTAGTAGCACGTCGGTGGTGTGGAGTTTTAAAGGAGGTCTAGTGGAGGCTCGAAAAAACCAGAGCAATGAAGTTTGTTGACTTGACTTTATCATGCAAGTAATGACGAGATTGCCGCTTGTCTAGTTCCTTTTCCTCTCTCTGGAACGGCTTAGCTTTTGTTCAAGGGCTACGCATGCTCAGGACGTCTATCTTGAAGATTCTTCTCTTGCGTGTCCTAAATCTAGCTAGCTAAATTACACGCTACAAGCTCTCGATCTCACACATAAGAGCAACTCCAGCAGGGCCCCTACTTGAGCCCTCAAACCTCATATTTGAGAGCCAGAGCAAAAAACTGAACTCCAGCAGGGCCCCTACTTGGCTCTCAAAAATAGGAGGCCTCTCAAATGAGGTCTCCAAGCCCTCATTCCTAGGGTCCCCTACTCCGGCTCTCATTTTTCAGCTTTCCTCGTTTTTTGTGGAACATTTGTGCTTTCAATTTAAATTCGGAACAGATTTGAATTTAAATTTGAATATTCGTATTTGAATTCATATTTGAATTCGGAACAAATTTGAATTTAAATTTGAATGTTATGTGATGAACTTTGTGCTTTCAATTTAAATTCGGAACAAATTTGAATTTAAATTTGAATATTCGTATTTGAATTCGTATTTGAATTCGGAACAAATTTGAATGTTATGTGATAAACTTTGTGCTTTCAATTTAAATTCGGAACAAATTTGAATTTAAATTTGAATATTCGTATTTGAATTCATATTTGTGCTTTCAATTTAAATTCGGAATAAATTTGAATATTCGTATTTGAATTCATATTTGAATTCGGAACAAATTTGAATGTTATGTGATGAACTTTGTGCTTTCAATTTAAATTCGGAACAAATTTGAATTTAAATTTGAATATTCGTATTTGAATTCATATATTTAAATATTGTCCCTCATTGTGAAATCATAAATATTTTATTGTGTATTGTGCTTTTGTCCCATACATATGCATATAGTGTGTGAGGAAATAGAGAGAATTGAGAAGTAGGGGCCCTGTTTTGAGGGCTCATGCTGGAGTGCAGCCCAGAAAACAGGGCCCTCAAAAGTCTGTTTTGAGGGCTCATGCTGGAGTGTAGCCCAGAAAACAGGGCCCTCAAAAGTAGGGGGAGCCCTCAAATGAAAAGTAGGGGCTATATTTTGAGGGCTACTGCTGGAGTTGCTCAAAGGTACGTATGTGTTTATTCGATCTTTTCAATCGAGCATTAGCATGAAAATAAGTATTATTGTGAGTACGGCCGTACGGGTCACTTAGTTCGTAGCAGTGAAGTAAATGTTAATAGTCGATTAATAAGTACTAGTTGTAGATGAAGCGATTGATGTGCGTTAAAAACTGTACTTTTATTTCGACGGGAGCATTCAAGTGTGCTTTGGATCATGTGCAGACTGGGGCTTCGTCGAAAGAGTTCGATCCATGCACATGCATTTGGCTATACTCATCAACATCACGATTTACGAACAACTGCATCGCGAAAGAAAACATGTATATGAACAACTGGCATGGCAAGGTCACAACTAAAAACATCACGAGATCATTAGTAATTAATTAAATACAGGAAATTAATGAACAACCATCAGTTCGATAACAGCGAAGTAAACCGACGACCCGGTTTAACTCTTAATTGCACGTTAATTTAGAAATCAAACAAGCATCCACTGATCAACAGAACAATTCTAGAGTAGTTAATACTGCACAGGCAACTTCAATATTAGTGATATGCCCTAAAGATAATCACAGAGATAATTGTATCACTATGTTTATGATCTTTTAAATAATATATATTATTTTATCTCTTAAATAAATATTTTTCATATTGATCAATAAGTATGTGATTTGTTCGTGGAACTTTTTATTTATGTTTTGAAGTTATTCTAAATTATCACTGATCTTATATCAATATGTGAGAAAATAATAATTTATAGATCAGCACATATATTGATTGATGATCATATTTCACGGATCATGGATACGGAGCTATCAAATGCCATGTTTTGTGGAAGTTGTGCTTGATATTGATCACGGGGTAGTATATTGTTTGATCAATCAAGTGACCTACTTGCCAGGAATTGCGCCATGTTAATTTGAAGCACCAGTCCTGAAGTTAAAAGCACAACTAATTACGTGAGGTACTATACTGCACGCAAACAAGGCATTTGTCTTGTCTAAGTGAAACAGTCCATCTAAATTTTATCAATCGAGTGATTTGTCTTGGAAGTATTTGTTTGTTTAAATTGTCAACTAGTATTTGTAGCAATAACACAGCCACAGCCTGCATGTGATCCTTTAGGTATTGAATGACTAACGTGCACATATATAGTGACCAAATGACATATTACACACTAGAGGACCACAGTTATAGTCTATGGCCCCATTAGTTGCACAATACATCACTACATTTACTACAGCATGGAGCCCTTTATTTGTATATAACTAATGAAAACGGAACAAAATAAAGAAAACAAATTCTATGACATCAACATGAAACACATAGGTTGGGCTCCATCTTCGAGTCACTAGAAATTTTAGGGTTGTGCATCACCATACCCAGATCCACCACCGCTCCCACCATTTTGTCCATAGCCTTTGCCACCACCATTGCCATTAGCATTTGCATTTGCAACACTTGGTCCATACCAGTAGTTATTAGCGGAGCTAGAGCCAGAGCCAGTTCCACTACCATACCCACGGCCGCTAGATCCATAATAACCTCCAGCTTGTCCTCCGCCACCACCGCCACCATTACCGCCAGCGCTAGAATATCCACCAAAACCAGGAGATATCCCTTGGCTATATTGACTAGAGCCTGAGCCTGAGCCTGATCCGCCACCATATCCGGCTCCACCGTATTGGCTACTACCACCACCTCCGCCTCCGCCTCCACCACTTGCATGAGCACCGTTTGCACCGCTCTGACCGGACCCAGTGCCACTCCCGGACCCTGAGCCGCCACCATTCACATACCCACCCCCACCTCCTCCTCCTGTACCAGTTCCTTCGGCACTCGAGTATCTAGCCACCCTTGCGGCATTGACTAATCCAATGCTCAAGAGGACAATGAACCCAAGAGCGGCAAGTTTAGTGCCTACCATTTTTGTGAGCTTAGCGTAAGATGAGATGAGTGCTATGCCGAAGATTGCAGGGGTATTTATAGTGCTAGAGGCCATGCAATGATTGATTATTTATCCTGTTAGCACGTTGCGTTGGTGGTGTGAAGTACTTCTGTAGGAGAACAAGTGGAGGGTTTAAAAAGCTAGAGTAATTAATGGAGCTTGTTGACTTAATGAAGAGATTACCACTTGTGTTGTTCCACTATTGTTTTCCTTTGTTCTTAATTTGGATGCTGCTCTTCTAGCTAGCTACCTAGCTAGTTAGCGCTATCTTCTCAGAACGTTAGCTCATATGTCCATGGCATTGGATAGGATCCTAGGAACAAGTGTAAGATTGGGTTAAGTATTTCGTTAGGATTTAGCATTACGCCAGGCTCGACTAAGCAAGGACATAGGCCCATTGACATTACGCCAAGCATTTCACCTCTGTTCCAAATAGACGTTGTTTTTGGCGCCGGCCATACAGTCACCAACACTTACTTTTATGTTAAGAAAAATTATAAAAGATATAATTCTATGAAAGTATGTTGAGCTAAAAAAACTCTACTAGCATCATTTCCATATAACAAACTGAATGCTTGCACTTTGCTACGAATAAAAACATCATATTACCTCAGCCACACCCTCGGCCCCACCTCCGAGCTTAACCATGTAGCGCCTCAACACGCTCGGCTCCGCTGCGCGCCTAGTAGAGCTTTGCTTTTTTTGTTAGCGAATTTTTAGAGAGGGTGTATTTGTTTGTTGATAGATTTATTTCTCTATGTTTTGTTAGAGATTTTTTAGAGAAGTGGAATGGGGAGCTGAGTTGTGGAACATGACACGCTTGAACCAGGTGGGGTTGAAAGAAGCATCGTCACCAATAAGTTCTTTTCAAATAGTAAAGAAAAGTATTAAATTTTTTTATAGAGATAATAAATTATATGCTACTAGGGAGTAGTTGATTCGACAAACTATCATCGGTGAACGGCCTAATTATGTATGCCACTCGATTCAATCGAAATTCTATTATATGCCATTGCCATCAATTAGGGTACGTTTGCCCCTGAAAAATGACAAATTTGCCATCAGTTCAAATCTGTCCCTATGATAAAAATTAAATATAAGGTAAAATGGCTTAGAAAAAAGTACTAATTTTTTTTGGTGGATCATTATGGCAGTGTACAACTCAAATATAAATTTTTTGTACTGAATCTTCCATTTGTTCCATTTTGAAATTCAAATACAAAATCAGCCTATTTCAGCTATTTTTTAAACTGGGATAAATTCACAGTAGAAAAACAGAAAATAATATTTTGGGGATCTATGTGATATATTTGGGATCTATGTGACATCGTAAGAGTATATGAGAATTTGTTTAGAATTTTTAGACCTCGTTTAGTCTCTGTTTGTAAATAGTAGCCTTTATTACCATTTAAATTAAAAATCAGAAAAGTTTCTTTGAACAGTTCCTTGAAATTTTTTCATAGCTGACTGACATTTTCAGTAACACTCATGTCAAGTTTCATAATTTTTAAAGGTTGTTTGATATTTTAAATAAATCGGTCCTTCGGTCTTTTGGTGGAGCATTTTGGTCCTTTTTTAAAAAATTGCACACGAGTATCTCCTTCTTATAAATTTCTCTACAAGGTGTTATTATTTATAACCTAAAATCAAAAACCAAAGCAAAATGTTAATATAAACATGCCCTTAACATGGCTTGATCTGTCGTTATAGCGATGCGTTGAGATGGCTAGTGTGTGACTTAATGGGGTCGATCGATTAGGGTCTTGATTGGAGCATCCACTAAAGAGTTCACTCTTTCGATTTGTACATGCGTGCATTTGACTATAGCACGATCCACCGCTATGCATGAACTGGCGAGGCCGGCCACGATACCAAAAGAGCCCGATCGCTAGATCGATGGTGCAACAGACAATTGAACAGACGAAACAATGATGAAATACCACGCTCGATAATAGCGAAGACCCAGCTAGATTAACTCTTCATTGCATGCAAGTATCAAAATCAACGTACAAGCATGCGCTGATCAACAGCACAATCCTAGCTAGTTGACATTGCAGAGGGGACCTCGATGTTTTCGTAATAGACTTTGACATATATGCATATGGGTGTAGCAAGCGGCGTCGACTCAAACCAAGCAGACGAGAAGTAAAATTAAGAACCCGATGCATGCGGAGATTGGGATCAGCGAACCAGCGAGGCAGCTACTAATTGACAAGATCTGCAAGTCTGCAATGTGGAGTAGTGTGTACGTAAGCAACCTAACTCTGCAATATGAAGTACTGTATCTTTGACAAATCAGAATATTTTTATACCGTGCAAGCCAAAAACCACAGATTTAGGTACTGTACTACTGGTCTACTTGCTAGCATACTGCCTGCGATCTCTGACTCTCTGGTATGTATGCTAGAGCCGTAGAGTTCGTGTATATTTTATCCTTCCAAGAGTATGCCGTGGGCTAGCGCTCTAGCAACCTCCAAATTTTTATATGCAACTTGTCGCCGGTTGATTGACGAAGGCAAAATCGACTTGGTTGGTCTAACACACAGTAAGGGCGTCCTCATTTCTGCTAGGTCATATTTACAGGAATAAAGCGCATTTCTTTGCAATTGCACCCAGGGGCTAGTTCCTGTGTGACAGCCTGACAGGCTGAAAATATGACGCGTTATCCATAAGGCTCAGCCCAACTCAAATCTTGCAACACCATTTCGGTACCGGTACCGGCCGTCGTGGCCGATACGTACCATACCACCACCTGAACTAGCCCTGATCAATATGGCTTCAGCTTCTGGCTTCAGCTTATTTTTGCACTATTCATAAATTTCGTCTTTTTCTGAACTTTTGGCTTTTTTTTTAGTTTTTTTACCGGTTCTTTTTTTCCTCGTATTGGTTTACATTATACGTGATGGGCTAATATGTTTTTTTTTTCTATTTTTAAATTTTTTAAATTTAATTATGGTAAATAAGCCTTTGTCAGCTACAGTGCTTTTTTCAGCCAGCTACAGTGTTTTCAGCCATAAGCCATGAGGCTTTCAGCCGAACCGATCACCACATAAAGTAAGTCTAATATCGTACCAGCCCAACTACCAGTCAATACCAGTCATACCGGCTTTGATACTAGTCAAATACCGGCCGGTACCGGCGGAATTGATAATGTTATAAGTTGAACTATATGTTATATTTGATAATAATACTATGTATTTGAAATAATATTGCAAGTGACATTTGATGTGCATATAATTAAACAAATATATACTTATAAATATATACTCGTATGATTATATTAAATCCGATACGGTACGTTGGTATGGGCCGGTACCAGAGCGTACCATTCTAAGAACCAATCCGATATAATCTGTGATACGGTATTGACAACTTTGGCCCAACTCTCCGCAGACTAGAAACATAATGAGCCAGCAGAGCAGTCCACACTGTCGCAGACAAGAGTGGTATGGAGAGTGCTCATGGTCCATGAGCTTTTTTAACTTGCCTCGCGCCGCCTCCCATATTTCATTGCACTTCTATATATTATGATATAGTCGTCTTTGATATACAACTTTATTTTCTATAATTGAAATACAATTATACTTGTTATGTAACTAATAATCTATATATGATTAATATGTATCATTATAATCTGGCCCTACCAAAATAAGTGGAGGAGATTATTCTCTTTTTCTTTTGATTAATGTGAGAATTTCTAGGTTTTTTAATTTTTAGGATTATTATGTAATTTTATTGCCCCCCAAAACGAATGAGATGCTTTGAATATCACCGATTGTACATATTATGATACAGTTACCTTTAATATACAACTCTACTTTCTATATTTGAAATACATGCAGTTGTGCAGCTAGATATTACGATATAGTTGTCTTTGATATACAACTTTACTTTCTATAATCAAAATACAATTGCATTTGTTATATAACTCTAATATCTATATATGATTAATCTGCACCGTTATAATTTGGTCCCACCAAAATAAGTGGTGGAGATCATTCTCTTTTTCTTTCTATTAAAGTGAGAATTTCTAGGATTTTATTATTTTTAGAATTATTGTGGGATTTTCTTGCCATCAAAATGAATGAGATGCCTTGAATATCACCAATTATTTTTATTTATATATATTGTTCCTGTGTGTTATTTTATATTATAAGTAAGATTGTTCATGTGCGCAGGGAAATTATTTTCAGCCAAAATTTGTTGAATTTTGGTTTTCTCAACCTACCCTGAAAAAGCCCACTTTGGCTAAAAATTTCAGCCTATTTAGAATTTTGCCGGCCCATCAACCCTCTAGCCCATACAATCTTCTTGTACTGGATCATCCTGTCGACCCGTCCTAGCACCATCCTCTCTATCCCCATCTACTGTTGTTCCCCGTCAGCGCTGGCAAGGGAGGAGGAGGCAACGTCGGCAGGTGACGAGGGGCAAGGGGGGCGACAAGAGTTTGGGGGAGGTGGCATCTACAAGGGGTGGGGGGAAGGCGGCGGCGATGGCAAGGAAGGGGGCAGCATCAGTAGGGATCAGGAGGAGGCGACGCTGGCAAGAGACAAGGAGGCGGTGGCGTAACAACGACAAGGGAGGAAGAGACGGTAAAGGAGGCACCATTTGCACCGCTCTCATCGGACCATGAGCTGCCATCGTTCACATATATACCCACCACCCCCTCCCCCTCCTGTGCCAGTTCCTTTGGGACTAGAGTATATTGCCACCACTACTATAGAAATACTATTAGTAGACGCCAAATCACAGACGGTTTGACAAAACCGTCCGTGACGTACACTATCACAGACGGTTTTAATTTGGAGACCATCTGTGTTGTTGGTGTCGAAAAAAACGAGTATCACAGATGGTTCTTACCGATGAACTGTCTGTGATACTGGATATCACAAACGGATTTTATTAAAAACCGTCTGTGATAATCTGAGAATTATCACATATGTGTTTTTATTAAAAACTATCTGTGATAATCCGGATACATATTTATTGCGCCGCTCAGAATCGCATGTCTTCATTTCGATCCAGATATAGCTGGTGCTACACCTGGAGGAGGCAACGCTTTCAGGCCAATTAATTTGGTGGGAGGAAGCAGGAGAGTTTTGAAGATTCATACGTTCCTGATTGCCCTAGATATGGTTAGTAATGAAAATTATTTTTCTTTGCATTACAATTTATATCTAAGTTTTGGTGAGTATTGAAGATGGTTTGCATCTACTTGACCATATATGATTAGTTCCAGTCATGTGGGAGGCCAAATTAGTCAAAATTGTTGGTTATAAGTGGTTCGTCGATCGCTGGGGAAATAGCTGTTGTGTTTATAATATGAATTAAGCTAGCAAAGCCTCAATGCATGTGTTATATATGTAGTAATAATTAATTAATTTAATTTTTAATACTAAGTTGTTATATATATGCATAATGTAGGACCGAAGCTGGATGTATGCCACGAACTGTGTGAGTGAAGAGTACATTAATGGCGTGTCTGCTTTTACAAGAGCTACCGAGGAGGATATGTTGAATAAGGGGGTGGAATATATGTACTATCCATGCACTGACTGCGAGAATTTAAAGATGTTTAAGAACCGAAAGCAGATTGAAACGCACTTGATTTGGAGGGGTTTCAAAAAAGGTTATACGTGTTGGACCAGTCATGGCGAAGTCAATGATATGCCGCCGGATGATATCGCCGGTGAAGTGAATGATATGCCACCGGATGATGTCGATTGTTGTTCGGATTCGGATATGTTACACGATGACAATCTGGATCAGATGCTTTGAGATGTAGAAGAGAACTATGATGAGACAGAGTATGTTAAATTCCGGGGCTTGTTGGAGAACTCGGAGAAACCTTTGTTCACGTGCTGCAGATCAAAGTACATGAGGTTGTCGGCCGTGCTTGAACTGTTGAAATTGAAGGCAAGCAACGGTTGGTCTGACAAGAGTTTCATGGTGCTGCTACGTCTTTTAGCGAAGAGAAGGATGACGGTTCAGCTCCAAGGTATTTAAGCGAAAAAGAGGTTTATAATATGGTTAAGGACTTAGATGTTATCCTCGGAAAGGGACGTAAATTGAGGGCTCATGAGAAGAACATCTGGAAGAAGAGATCAATATTTTGGAACTTATCTTATTGGGAGTACCTAGATGTTCGACACTGCATCGACGTCATGCACGTAGAAAAGAATGTATGTGACAGCTTGATTGGTCTCTTACTGAACATTCATGATAAAACAAAGGACGACGTCAACGCACGGCTTGACTTGGCTGATATGGACATCAGGCCTGAGTTAGCACCGACAAAAAAGATAATGGACGAACGTACCTTCCCCTTGCGTGCTACACTCTGTCTAAGGCCAAGAAAACAAAACTGTGCCAGTGCTTGCATGGTGTCAAAGTTCCGTCTGGTTACTCCGGTAACATGAAGAAACTTATTTCGATGTAAGATTTGAAGTTAAATGGCATAAAGTCTCATGATTGTCATGTGTTGATGACACAGATGCTCCCTATTGCAATTAGAAATATTTTGTCGATCAAAGTCCGCGAGACAATCATGAGGCTATGTTATTTCTTTAACAAAATTACTCAAAAGGTCATCGATCTTGAAGAACTCGATGCTCTGCAGACTCTACGTCATCTTGAGATGTATTTTCCTCCTTTGTTTTTCGATATCATGATCCATCTCATTGTTCACGTTGTGTGGGAGATAAAAATGTGCGGGCCCGCATTCCTACGTAGCATGTACCCATTTGAGAGGTTCATGGGAATTCTCAAGTCTTATGTACGGAATCGATCTCGGCTGAAGGGCAGCATCGTCGAAGGTTATGCAAGCGAAGAGGTCATTGATTTTGATCAATAAGTATATATATGATTTGTTCGTGGAACTTTTTATTTATGTTTAGATGTTATTCTAAATTATCACTGATCTTATGTCAATATGTGGGAAAATAATGATTTATAGATCGGCACATATATTGATTGATGATTGTATTTCACGGATCATGGATACGAGGATATCAAATCAATAATATGGACACATGTTCGAGAACAAAGTGTTGTATTGACACACCTTGAGACAATGTTGATATTGTTATGCTTTGTGTGTCATCTTTTGGTCTCAAGCAATGAACATGTATAATCCATACACCTAATATTAGTATAGTTTTCTACATGTATAATTGTACACTTAGGGGTAGCTAAACGCTACATCGTAACTGAGTAGTTATAAAGTTAGTTTTCGGATATGCTATGAAATATACGAAGGAATGCGACTGGTCGGATATGGATTTGCCTCTCTTATATAACAGGATAGATATCTCTAGACCCCTCGATGTGGTCGAATAAAGGAAGTGCATCGCCATGCCACAAGTGGTCGAGGAGTCAACCACATGAAGTTATCCATCACTAGATTGAAAAAAGTTTGCATAGTTAATTGGTGACATGTTTCTCATCTGGAGATCGATCGGGTATCATGAGGCAAAAGGAGAATGCACAAACAGGTTATTTAGTCCAACCAGATATGAACTGGTCATATGGGTATATGACTATGAGCTAGTCGGACATATTACAAATTGGTCTGTGAACTGGTCGTATGGGTATAAAGACCGCTTGTAACCAGATACAAACTATTTATAAGGAGTTATGAACTGATCGTAAGTGACTAAGACCTGGTTGCAGATCATATTGCATATGGCTCGTCTAGATTGATCTTTGTGTATATTTGGGATCAATATGTCCTGCTAGGGACCGCTACTGACTAGTGATTGGAAAGGTGTTTCCGTGTTACAATTAAGTATGCATGAACATACAAGATCGCACACTTAATATATTGGAACAATAAGGGATAAGGGTTTGAATAGTCTGAGTTAAATACGATCTCTATTCGTATTGGATAAGGATCCGACCGGAGGCTTTTTGAGTGGGATATGATCTCTACTAGTGTTGGATAAGAATCCGGCCGGAGGCACTATATAAAGGGGCCAAGGGTTATGGAAAAGAAAGAGATTTTTCACCACCCACTGAAACCCTAGCCACCTCCATCCTAAGGCCTACTGTGCGTGGTGGTGCTAGTACACCAGCATATGACGCTGTATCGGTAGAGGTGCTACTATGACTTTGGCGCTGATTGGGATGATCCGGGGAAAAGACAATCAGCTCATGGAGATTGACAACCACTAGAGGACGATCAGCTTCTGATGATTGCTTACCAGAGGCATTGGACGATCGACTACTTGCACGATATTAACGAGCGCTATGTTGAACTGGGCTGCTTCATCTCTTCTTCAACTGCACTGCACATCTAGTGGAAATGATCTGTGATCTCTTACTAGTATAGCTTTTTGGTTTACATGGTAGAAATTTTAATTTACACTAGTGTAGGCTACCTGTATCCCAAAAATGGTATCAGAGCCATCTTGCATAGTTTTAGATCCAGATTGGTTACATATAGTGGATATGACGTAGTAATAGATTGGATCTATTGTTGTTCTAGTGGTAACCTAGATCGGTTCATATAGATGGACTAGTTTGGATGCTTGTTGATGAGATCAATCGACTTTGGCATTCAACGATGGGTTCACAAGAGATTAATCAGCTTCAGTTATGCCTATTCATGGTTACCTTTACTGGTCAGGATTCCACCATCAGGGTAAGCTATGATGCGCAACCATACAAGGCCAACTGGTCAACTTTGTCACTATCACCAACCAGTGTGATTGATCAATGAAAAATTGGGCCGATCATATTGGTTTGAAATTCGGTTAATATGATTAATCTGATAGAATTTTCAAGGGAGATTTCATGAATAGGATTCATGTCCCAAAAAAAACACTGTCCCTTCGAACCCCACCCACTAACTGGCTACCGAGGCCACTGTGCTAGGTAATCATTGGTGCATTATATAGTTTTATGTGTTCGTATCGCTCGATAGAATTTGATTCTATGCATACCTTGTTTTTGCAAGGATTAATGTGAATAGTATAGCCCACTGTGCATGTGATGCATGCATGAGTTTTTCATGGCCTACGTGTCATGTTGAATTATAGCCATGGGTTACATATTCTTGTATAATGGTCTACGTGTCAATTTGTGATGCTTGATATTCTCATATGTAATTCATTGCTAGCAGTTAGGAGTAATAGTTTAGTAGATACATATGGTTTTTAAATATATAGTTGGAGTAACTTTTGTTAAATTGTTTAATGAAAGATTTTATATAAATATAGTGTTGAAATTGTGCATATACATTTTTTTATGTTATAGAGCATGCCACCACCTACTTCCTTTGCACCCAATTTTAACTTGTGATCTATTCTTGATAAATAAAAACTAAGTGAAACAAATTTTATTCTAGATGTTGCATATCGTGATAAACGAGCTGAAAATGCTACTCGTGCTAACAAAATGATTATGAGAAACATTACAATGACTCACTAGAGCTTAGCTATCTCATGTTTACCACTATGCACTCTGATCTTCAGAAGCAATTTGAGAACACAGATGCGTCCAATATGATTGTGGGTCTTAAGGGTATGTTTGAAAACCAAACAAAGGCTAAAAGAAATAACACCTCTAAATCATTGTTTGCATGCAAGCTAACTCAAGGAAGTCTGGTCAGCCCTCATCTAATCAAAATGATTAGTTACATTGAGAGTTTGAAAAGGCTATGTTTTCCCCTTAACCAAGAGTTGGCTGCTGACGTGATTCTCCAGTCACTCCCTCTAAGTTTTCAGATAGTTATTTTGAACTTTTATATGAATGATATGGAGAAGTCAATAACTGAATTATATAGGATGCTACACATTCACCCCTCTGATTGCCGTCATCAATCTTGCATGAACCGCTCACCCCCCCCCCCCCCCCCACCTCCGCCTTGTGGCTGAGGCAGCACTACAGCCGCCGAGCCACCGCTGCCACCCTCCTCCCTTTAAAGCTCAGGGCTCCTATGAATCCAAACCTGACCTCCCAAGCACATATCTCTACGCTGATCCGAAGGTGAGAAAGTTGAATGAGATTCATTGAAATTCAGTTGCCTGATAATTAGCGATCCCTGAAAAAAACGGTAAACCCACTGGTAGCTAACCGGAACCGGTCGATGCTTTTTTATGTAACCGGTTTATTAATCCTTGGTATACATATATGCTACATACACACACGTAACATCATGCCATTGCCCTCGGACCCTCGGTTTAGATGCATCGCCAGCCTAAGGCAGTCAGCCAAAGTGAAGGTGCAACACTTATCGAAGAACAGAGCAAATTCTGTTTTGAGAGGAAGAACAGAGCAAATTCTTTTTTGAGAGGAAGAACAGAGCAAATTCTAAACATAAAGGCCAAGAAACTTGGCCCAGCCTGGGGTGACCAGTCTCTAGAGCTCAACTCAACATACTTATTGCAATGGTTCATTGTGAGAATATAATATTGTTATTATATTGCTGTAAAAGTTAAGCATATGTGAGTCCAACTACATAGAAAAATTTCGCTTTGAATTTGTACTTGATTTTTATCCAATTTGTATACACATCTGAAGATATATAATTTGTATTCTCGCACTCGACTTTAAAACATGGATATGAATATAGTTTGACTAATATTCGATTCGTATGCGTATACATCTGTTTTCAGCCATAACGTTGTACATACTCCGCAAGACCAATCTATCTAAACACACAACGCTACAGACTTTGTTCTGACTAGGACTGGACTAGACCAGCCCAAAAAAAGTGAGAACATGCCATGTTTTGCGGAAGTTGTGCTTGATATTGATCACGGGGTATATTGTTTGATCAATCAAGTGACCTACTTGCCAGGAATTGCGCCATGTTAATTTGAAGCACCAGTCCTGAAGTCCAAAGTACAACTAATTACACGAGCTACTATACTGCACGCAAACAAGGCACCTTGCCTAAGTGAAAAAGTCCATCTAAATTTTATCAATCGAGTAATTTGTCTTGGAAGTACTTGTTTGTTTAAATTGTCAACTAGTACTTGTAGCAATAACACAGCCGCAGCCTGCATGTGATCCTTTTTAGGTATTGAACGACTCACGTGCACACATAAGAATTTAGATTCAAGAGATGCATTCAGGCATATATAGTGACCAAATGACATATTACACACTAGAGGACCACAGTGATAGTCTATGGCCTCATTAGTTGCACAATACATCACTACATTTACTACAGCATGGAGCCCCTTATTTGTATATAACTAATGAAAACGGAACAAAATAAAGAAAACAAATTCTATGACATCAACGTGAAACGCATAGGTTGGGCTCCATCTTCGAGTCACTAGAAATTTTAGGGCTGTGCATCACCATACCCAGATCCACCACCTTGGCCACCACCGCTCCCACCATTTTGTCCATAGCCTTTGCCACCACCATTGCCATTAGCATTTGCATTTGCATCACTTGGTCCATACCAGTAGTTATTAGCGGAGCTAGAGCCAGAGCCAGTTCCACTACCATACCCACGGCCGCTAGATCCATAATAACCTCCAGCTTGCCCTCCACCACCACCGCCACCATTACCGCCAGCGCTAGAAGATCCACCAAAACCAGGATATGTTCCTTGGCTATATTGACTAGAGCCTGAGCCCGAGCCTGATCCGCCACCATATCCGGCTCCACCGTATTGGCTACCACCACCACCTCCGCCTCCACCTCCACCACTTGCATGAGCGCCGTTTGCACCACTCTGACCAGACCCAGTGCCACTCCCGGACCCTGAGCCGCCGCCATTCACATACCCACCACCACCTCCTCCTCCTGTGCCAGTTCCTTCAGCACTCGAGTATCTAGCCACCCTTGCGGCATTGGCTAATCCAATGCTCAAGAGGACAATGAACCCAAGAGCCGCAAGTTTAGTGCCTGCCATTTTTGTGAGCTTAGCGTAAGATGAGATGAGTGCTATGCCGAAGATTGCAGGGGTATTTATAGTGCTAGAGGCCGTGCAATGATTGATTATTTAACTTGTTAGCACGTTGCATTGGTGGTGTGAAGTACTCCAACTAGCCAACTTCTGTAGGAGAACAAGTGGAGGGTTTAAAAAGCTAGAATAATTAATGGAGCTTGTTGACTTAATGAAGAGATTACCACTTGTGCTGTTTCATTATTTTTTTCCTTTGTTCTTAATTTGGATGCTGCTCTTCTAGCTAGCTACCTAGCTAGTTAGCGCTATCTAGATCAGAACGTTAGCTCATATGTCCATGTGTTCGTGTAAGGGCTTCGTGGCTATGGCATTTTTGGATAGGATCCTTCGAACAAGTGTAAGATTGGTTAAGTATTTTGTTAGGATTTAGCATTACGCCAAGCTCGAATAAGCAAGGACATAGGCCCATTGAAATTACGACAAGCATTTCACCTCTGTCCCAAATAGACGTTGTTTTGGGTGTCGGCCATGCAGTCTCCAACACTTACTTTTATGTTAAGAAAACTTATAAAAAATATAATTCTATGAAAGTATGTTGAGCTAAACAAATCTACTAGCATCATTTCCATATAACTAACTGAATGCATGTACTTTGCTATGAGTAAAAAACATCATATTACCTCAGCCACACCCTCGACTCCACCTCTGAGCTTGGCCGCGTAGCACCTCAACAAGCTCGGCTCCACTGCGCACCTAGTAGAGCTTTGCTTTTTTTTGTTAGCGAATTTTCAGAGAGGGTGTATTTGTTTGTTGATAGATTTATTTATCTATGTTTTGTTAGAGATTTTTTAAAGAGGTGGAATGGGGAGATGGGGTGTGGAACATAACACACTTGGCCCGGGTTGGGTAGGGATGAAGGAAGCATCATCACCAATAAGTTCTTTTTAAATAGTAAAGAAAAGTATGAACACTTTTTTATAGAGATAATAGATTCTATACCACTAGAGAGTGGTCGATTCGATAAACTATCATCAGTGAAGGGCCTAACTATGTATGGCACTCGGTTCAATCGAAATTCTATTATATGCCATTGCCATCAGTTAGTGTACGTTTGCCCTTGGAAAATGATGATTATGCCCTCAGTTCAAATCTGTCCCTATGATAAAAATTAAATATAGGGCAAAATGGCTTAGCAAAGAGTACTAATTTTTTTGGTGGATCATTATGGCAGTGTACAACCGAAATATAAATTTTTGTGAATTGAATCTTCCATTTGTTCCACTTTGAAATTCAAATACAAAATTAGCCTATTTGAGCTATTTCTTAAACTGGGATAAATTCACTGTAGCAAAACGGAAAATAATATTTTTTGGTATCTATGTGACATCTTAGGAGCATGTGAAAATTTTTCTAGAATTTTTAGATCTCATCTAGTCTCTGTTTGTAAATAGTAGCATTTATTAGCATTTAAATTAAAAATCTGAAATTTTTCTTTGAACAGTTGCTTGAATTTTTTTCATAGCTGACTGACATATTGAATAACACTCATGTCAAGTTTCATAATTTTAAAGGTTGTTTGCTATTTTAAATAAATCGAGCCTTCGGTCTTTTGGAGGAGCATTTTGGTCTTTTTTTTCAAAAGATAACGGTCTCCCCTAACGGTCAATTAACGGCAGTGGTATATAGTAGAACTAATCTCAAGGTCAGTGACATACAGTAGTTAGATCCTTCGCCGATGGCAGTTTGTTAAACCAACTACTCTCCAAAGACATAGAATCTATTCTCTCTTATAAATGTTCTTCAGTTCTGACTGCACACATTTGGAACTTCTAACACAATGATCAGTCGGTTGCTACACTTCGTTCCAATCAACCATGAATATAGATCATCAAAAATATAAGGGTATTGTGATTGGTACACACGACTTAGGTCATATTTGTATTGTCTTCTAAACGAAGTTTTTACATAGTAAATATCTTTTCTACAGTATCTAGTTTTTAAACAGAATGTCTTTTTAAGACAAAATCTACTAGTTGATTATAGTACACACTGTAGTGACTTCATTTATATCGGCCAAAATCGCACGCGAGTGCCTCTCTCTTATAAGTTTCTCTATAAACTGTTACTATTTATAATCTAGAGTCAAGAAACAAAGCAAAAAGTAATATAAACATGCCCTTAGTATGGCTTGATCTTTCGTTATAGCGCTGAGTTGAGATGGCTAGTGTGTGAATAGGGTCGATGAGGGTCTTAATTGGAGCATCCACTAAAGTGTTCGCTCTTTCGATTTGTTGTACATGCATGCATTTGACTATAGCACGATCCACCGCTATGCATGAACAACTGGCGAGGCCGGCGGCGAAACCAAAAGAGTCCGATCGCTAGATCGTTGGTGCAACTGACAATTGAACAGACGAAACAATGATCAACTACCACGCTCGATAATAGCGAAGTAAACGACGACCCAGCTAGATTAACTCTTAATTGCATGCAAGTATCAAAATCAACGTACAAGCATGCACTGATCAACAGCACAATCCTAGCTAGTTGACATTGCAGAGGGGACCTCGATGTTTTCGTAATAGACTTTTGACATATATGCGTATGGGTGTAGCAAGCGGCGTCGACTCGAACCGCGCAGACTAGAAGTAATATTAAGAACCCGATGCATGCGGAGATTGGGATCAGCGAACCAGCGAGGCAGCTACTCATTGACAAGATCTGAAAGACTGCAATGTGGAGTAGTGTATGCGTAAGCAACCTAACTCTGCAATATGAAGTACTGTATCTTTGACAAATCAGAATATTTTTATACTGATTGATTACTCCATATGATACCGTGCAAGCCAAAAACCACAGATTTACTACTGCTCTACTTGCTAGCATACTGCCTGCGATCTCTGACTCTCTGTACTCTGGTATGTATGCTAGAGCCGTAGAGTTCATATATATTTTATCCTTCCAACAGTATGCCGTGGGCTAGCGCTCTAGCAAATGCAACTTGTCGCCGGTGGAACACACAGTAAGTGCGTCCTCATTTCTGCTAGGTCACATTTATGGGAATAAAGCGCATTTCTTTGCAATTGCACCCAGGGGCTAGTTCCTGTGTGACAGCATAACAGGCTGAAAATATGATGCGTTATGCAAAAGGCTCAGCCCAACTCATTCTTGTCAATACCATTTCGATACGGGTACCAGCCGTACCACCCGATATGTACGGTACCAGCACCTGAACCGATACAAAGTAAATCTAATATCATACCAGCCCAAATACTGGCCAATACTGGTCATACCGACTTTGATACTAGTCAACTACCAACCGGTACCAACGAAATTGATAATATTATCTATTGAATTATATTTTATATTTGATAATACTACTATGTTTTTGAAATAATATTGCAAGTAACATATGATGAGCATATAATTAAACAAATACATACTTATAAATATATACTTGTATGATTATATTAAATCTGATACGGTACGCCAGTATGGACTAGTACCGAAACGTACCATTCCAAGAACCAAACCGGTATGACCTCCGATATGCAGGCCCGTATCTGAGAATTTTAGGCCCTAGTGCAAAATACAAAATGGGGCCTATTTCAGACAAATACAGATACCAAAGTGTATTTGAATTTTACATTATAACAGACTTGTTTTTTTTTTGCAATATTAAGAACTACAATAGAAATTCATGCTAAAGGAGTAATGGGTGAATCTTACCGAAATCTTCTTAGCTTCTAGTAAAAAGCATCATTCTTATGGTATTCTTCGAAATAAAATCTTCAATTATGTCTTCATATTTAATCTTCTCCAAAACATCATTTTCAAGTGCAATTGTTGCCAATCCATTGAGTCTTTCTTGTGTCATAGTACTACGCATATAGGACTTCAACAACTTCAATTTTGAAAAGCTTCGTTCTGCAGATGCAACCTGCTGAATGGAATTGCTATTTGCTATTGCTAAATGAGTAAATGGCTGCTGACGAGTGATGGCTTGGCTCCTGAGACAATGGCGGATGCGGATCGCTTGGCCGGCGAAGTCGAAGTGTCGACTGTCGATTCGACTTCCGACTTCGTCGCTCTACACGTGAGGAGTCGGATGGGGGCCTAAAAATTTTGGGGGCCTAGCGCGATTGGTCCACTTGCGCTGGGCCTTATACGGGCCTGCCGATATGGTATTGATAACTTTGGCCCTACTCTCCGCAGACTGGAAACATAATGAGCCAAGCAGTGCACGCAGCCGCAGACAAGAGTGGTTTGGAGAGTGCTCACGGTCCATGAGCTTTTTTAACTTGCCTTGCGCCGCCTCCCATATTTCATTGCGCCTTTATATATTATGATATAGTCGTCTTTGATATACAACTCAACTTTCTATAATTGAAATACAATTGTATTTGTTATATAACTAATAATCTATATACGATTAATATGTACCATTATAATCTGCCCTACCAATATAAGTGAAGGAGATCATTCTCCTTTTCTTTTGATTAATGTGAGAATTTCTAGTTTTTTAATTTTTATGATTATTATGTAATTTTCTTGCCCCCAAAAAAATGAGATGCTTTGAATATCACCGATTGTAGATATTATGATACAGTTGCCTTTAATATACAACTCTACTTCTATAAATGAAATACGCACGGTTGTATGGTTAGATATTATGATATAGTTGTCTTTGATATACAACTCTACTTACTATAATTGAAATATAATTGTATTTGTTATATAACTCTAATATCCATATATAATTAATCTGCACCGTTATAGTCTGGTTCGATCAAAATAAGTGGTGGAGATCTTTTTCTTTTTCTTTCGATTATTGTGAGAATTTCTATGATTTTTTTTCCTTTTTTTAGGATTATTATATGATTTTCTTGACATCAAAACGAATGAGATGCCTTGAATATCACCAGTTATTTTTATTTATATATATTGTTCCTTTGTGTTATTTCATATTATAAGTAACATTGTTCATGTGTGCAGGGAAATTATTTAAGGCCAAAATTTGACGAATTTCGGTTTTCTTGTCCTACCCTGGAAAAGCCCAATTTGGCTAAAAATTTCAGCCCATTCTGAATTTTGCAGGCCCATCAACCCTCTAGCCCATATAATCTTCATGTACTGGCCCATCTCATTGCACGTCCTGGCTCCGTCTCTCTCGATCTTCATCCACTGTCGTTCCCTATCAGCGCCGGCAAGGGATGGGGAGGCGATGCTGGCACGTGACTGGGTGTGGGCGACAAGGGAAGGGGAGGAGGTGGCATCGGCACGGGGCAGGGTGGATATGGCGTTGGCAGGGGATGGGGGGAAGGCGGCGGCGATGGCAAGGGAAGGGGGAGGCAGCATCGGTAGGGGACGGCGGGAGGAGGCGATGTCGGTAGGAGATGAGGAGGCGGTGGCGCGATGACGACAAGGGAGGTTGAGGCGGTGCTAGTGGGGGATTTCAAATATGTTTGTATTTTTAAAATTTGATTTTTATGTTTGAATATTTTGATCAAATTTTTTGGAAATATTCCAAAAGTTTTTAAATTTCCAATTTTCGTCTTTCTCGAAGGGTTCTAAGAATTTTTTTTACCGAAATTGTTTTCCCTGCATGTGTGTACGTAAGGTTTCTTAAATGAACAGGCATTTTGATCCTTAAGTTCAGATATGATGAGTCTTCAGATAGTGGTATATGGTTCAATTTTCATATCAGTTGTGCCTTGGCTGTGGCTGAATTTATGCACAATTTGCTGGTAATAGTTTTAGGCTGTCATATGATCGGCCAAATTATCTAGTCATGTATTGCACGCCATGCTATCAATTTCGGAGTACCAGCCCAGCAGCCCATAGTATTTGTTCATGTATCACGCAAGTAAAGCATGCATCATGGCACCGCCTTGCGTAAGCGGATCGAACAACAGGTGATCTAGATTTGCAATAGTAATCGAATCATCTGGGAAGTATTTGTTTTCTTCTAACCATCAAGAAGTGTTTGCAGCTAGAGCACATAGGCGTGATGGTTTTCGTCATTTGGTATCTAACTTATATTAACACACAAAAAGAGTATTCAGCGCATTTAGATTATTGAAGAAGAAACATATTAATAAATAGGGACCAAATGACATATTACATCCTCAACAACCACCGTCACATGATCTCCTCACCAGTTACACACTTACGTACACTAACATTTACTCAAACAGAAGGGCCCTTTATTTGTTGGTACCTAATTAATTCATAAAACGGTACAAATGTAAGGAAACAAATTCTACAACATCAACATGTAACATCATATGTTAGGCTCCATCTTTAGCTAGGTTGACTGGATGATGGAAATTAGGGGTTGGTACCACCGTTGTCATTAGCATTTGCATTTGCAACATTTGGCCCATACTAGTATGCATTAGTCGAGCTAGAGCTGGAACCAATTCCACTACCATACCATGGCCGCTAGATCCATAAAATAAAGAAAAAACTGTTATATCTTCACGAATAATACAAAGAAAAAAGAAAAAAATATATTAAGAAACTAACATGTTTCAAATGGCTTTTGACCGATCATTGTTTGGGACGGTGCATAAATTGCATCATGTACGGATTGGAGCATCACGAAAGAGATCGTTACGTGTACTCCTCTGGTCAAAAATAAAAATTATTTAGAAGTATTAAAAATCGACCACATGGAAATAATATGAACAGTAAATTTGATTCGAAAACAGTTTCATAGTATTATCATGCATTTTATTAGGTTTTATAAATATATTTTTAAAGGAACCTAGGCCCCATTTATATTGGCTTTAGCTTCTGACTTCTGTTTCTAGAAACCAAAGCCAATACAAACATCCTAGTTTTTATAAGTCACTACTATTCATCAGCCACTATTTTGCACTTTCATATATTGTAACGTACTTTATATTTTATTACATCACAATTCTGTAAGTCGTATAGCGGTACAAATATTTTAGTGCCTTTCGTTGCATAGTCTTCTTACATAATATTCTACTATTCATCAGCCACTACTATTCATCAGCAACTTCTATTTATCAGCCACTACTATTCATCATCAGCAAAAACAAATACAAACAGACCCCTAATGGTCAAAGTTATACTTTAGAGATTGTATGTATGTCTAAAATAATATTTCTTTGTGACCAGAGGAAATATACTTTAACCATGCTATCCGGCGTCGTGCATGAACAACTCACGATACCCAAAGAAATCATGAGACAACAGTTGTCATGCTCGATAACAGTGAAGTAAACGACGGCCCATGTTAACTTAATTGCACGTTTGGAAATCAATAGTACTAGGGTGGGTTAGATATGACTCAAAGTTGCTTTGATTTATATATGTTACAATAGCTAATTTTTAAACAGTGTGTTTTTTAAAGTAGTATCTATAGTTAGATTGTAGTATAAACTGTACCAAGTTCAACTACACTAGACAAAATCGCATACGACTATTTTTCTCTACGTACTACCTCTTACGAATAGACCCAAATTTAAAATTTTAAACTATAAATCATAAATCACAGATTAAAATTATCATCTAGTAACAGAAGGATGCACACCAATAGACAAAACAGCTTTGTTGGTTGACATCGCAGAAGCGACCTCGAAGTTTTCGTAGTTGACTTACGCATGAGAGCGTAGCAAGTGGCAACCCAACCAGTCAACCACGCAGACTAGTAGGTGTAAGAACACGAGCAGATTCGGATAAGCGAGACAACTAACAAGAGCAAAAACAATTAGTAAGCGAGACAGCAAAAACAATTATCGCAAGTCATGTTCGCAACTTGCATACACTGACGCTGCAAATCGTCAGTGTACGTACTGGTACTGGCACGCACTACTACAGAAAAGATCATCACAGACGGTTCGAAAACGTCATCACAGATGGTTTTGTGAGCCGTCTGTATTTATGGGTCAGTGATTATCGAAGGTCATCACAAACGGTTTTCGAACCGTCTGTGATTATGGGCTATCACAGACGGTTTTTACTCAAAAACCGTCTGTGATAATTGATAATCACATACGGTTTTGAGTTAAAAACCGTAGCTGGTATCACACACGGTTTTTAACTCAAAACCGTCTGTGATATTCCCTTCAAACCCTAAATATATTTCTGTTTATTGGCTAGCCTCAGGAAATGCTAGCCATGCCCTCTGAAACAAGCAGATAATCACAGACATAAAACATATACAATTCACACATCTCATTTCATTTCAGATACATTTCACAGACATAAAACATCCAATTGACAACGCACTTCATTTCACAAACATATATAAAGCATCCATTTCGCAAATCAATTCATTGAATTGAAATAAAATATCCATTAACAAATACACAAATACACATTTCACAAACATATATAAATACACAATTGACATTGTATTTGCACTTAGAATTACAATAAAAAAATCATTCTGGGCAGTGGAACTCTCCATCTGATCTTACGACTTTTGTCCACAAAAACCAAATGAGCTCTCCTCGAATTTTTGCAAAATCCGGCTGTGTCAATGCAGATGTAGAGATGGACGCAGTCTGTCGTCGAGACACGTGTTTGTTGAACGTATGTGGCGAACGACCTTCGTTATTCGAAAAAGTTAGATTAGTTATTCGGAAGGAAAGAAAGAGTACAATGTACAATGTACGTACCTATCGAGTATTTGGGTGATAGCTGTGTACTTGGATTTGTTCTTACTTAGAGAATCAAGGTATATAGCCTTGTTCCATCAAGTCCTTCTTTTTCCCGCAAAATTCAAGTCAATTTATTACAAAAGTGCATAAAAAAGACATTCCAGATTCTTCGGTGAGCAGCCGACATAGCCGACTTCTTCGGTGAGCGACTATCCATCTGCTTCCCACTCCTCTTCATCTCTGGTCTCTGGATCACGTACGCCAGTAGCGATGATTCATCTAACTGAATCATCGGATCACGTACGCCAGTAGCGATGATTCATCTAACTGAATCATCGCTACTGGCATACGTGATCCAGAGACCAGAGATGAAGAGGAGTGGGAAGAAGCAGATGGATAGTCGCTCACCGAAGAAGTCGGCTATGTCGGCTGCTCACCGAAGTATCTGGGAATTTTTTTTTTGAACTTCTGTACTAAAATTTCCTTGAATTTTGTAATACTATTACTACAAGGTCTCTAAACAAAGTGCCTATCCTAGCACCTACTTTAGTTGCTAAAACTATAAACCAAATAGCAAAGTCCCTAAACAAAGGTCTATGAAGCAAATGACACAAACTAGTGTATCCGGTTCATTAAACGGGAACACTATAGTATGTCACTTGCTTCATTTGCTGTTTTTTGTCTAGATACAACAAGCATTTTGGTGGAAAGATCAACTGTTTCGTCAGGCGCATGACTGCCAATTCGAAGCATAGCATAGCATCCGAGGCACATCCGAGGCCTGCTGCTGTGTCTTGAGGAATGCCAAGAGCTGGTATTCAGATGGGTTATGAGAATAAGATTCATATTTTATAGTTTGAGGAATGCCACATCTGAAGACCAGCTCTTGGCATTCTTCAAGACACAGCTGCAGGCCTTGGATGTGCCTCGGATGCTATGCTATGCTTCAAATTGGCAGTCATGAGCCTGACGACACAATGTATTTCTTTCCACCCAAATGGTCAATGTATCTTTTGCAATAATCGCAAGATTTCTTGCTTCATGCCCTTTGATCATATACTCTTCCTTGATTGGTTAATTTGTGCTCTCAAATTATAGGGTTGCACATGATAAGATGAGGAAGCAAGAAAAGTGATACATGATGCTCAATGTTAGGAAGAGAGGAGAGGAGTAGAGGGAAGGGGGAGAAGGGAGGGGGTGATGTGGACAGAGAGGGGTTATGTGCCTATACTATATACTATGTACTATGTACTATATACTATATACTATATACTAACACAACAAGTAATGTAATATGTACCAATGTAAACTAAGCAACTGCAGTAAACAATGTACCAATGTAGTATGTACCAAATAGCAAACTAATTAAGCTACTGCAGTAAACAATGTAAGCATCAAGCATCAACCCTAAACACTAACAGTAAGCATGAAGCTCGGGGAGGGATTTGATGACCTTAGGATTTTGGTGACCTTAGGGACGCAGGAGGAGGAGGCGGCGGCGACGACGACGTACGAGGAGGCGGCGACGACGACGGAGAAGGAGGAGGCGATGACGACGGAGGAGGAGGAGGCGACGGAGGAGGAGGAGGCTGCGGCGACGTCTTCGTCCGGGGAGGCGGCGGCGACGGAGGAGGAGGAGGAGGCGACGACGCAGGAGGAGGCGGCGGCGACGGAGGAGGAGGAGGAGGCGACGGAGGAGGAGGAGGCGGCGGCGACGGAGGAGGAGGAGGCGACGGGCTCGGGGAGGCGGCGGAGGATGAGGAGGCGACGGGCTCGGGGAGGCGGCGACGGAGGAGGAGGCTGCGGCGACGTCTTCGTCCGGGGAGGCGGCCGGCGAGGGCTGGGGGAGGCAGCCGGCGAGGGCTCGGGGAGGCGGCGGCGACGACGGGCTCGGGATTTAGATCTAATCGAATAACTGCAGCGCACACGGAAAACCCTAGCGAGAGGGTATATGTAGGGAGATTATCACAGACGGTTCTAAACTAAAAACCGTCTGTGATATCCAGTTATGACAGACGGTTTTTTATAAAAAATCGTTTGTGATAAGCTTCATACCAGAACGCTTCGCGCGTGTTTCGATGCCAGAACGCTTCGTGTTTCGATCGTCTAATTAACGTCTCTCGATCGTTATACGAAGCGTCTATATCATTAATGTTTGGGTATACGAACCGTTTGTGCTAAAGGTTAAATATGCGCTCCTAATCCAGGTCTCTTCTACGTACGTACAATACAATATACAATACAACATGGCTTCTACTACTGTTCTTGTGATCATCTCCTTCCTCTCATCTGTTCATCACGAATTGTTCGGCCGGAACCTTACACAGGCGGCCAGCAATTTGCATCTGGAGCAGCTTCTCCGCACCCGCCCTGCTCTCCTTCCCCGACTTTCTTGCATCCGTCAGCTTGACCTGATCCTCCGCCGTCGACGGAGGCGTCTCGCTGCCGCTCAAGAAAGGGAAACAGCCCTCACCCTGGTTCTTCTCCACAATGTGCGCAATGCGGAAGAAGCTCTACACGCATTGCAGAGACTGATGGATAGCCTTGCCGATCAAGCAGAAACGGCAGATTCTGAGGAATCTTTTCATGCTATCATCTACGACATTATGGATGCTGCTGATCATTTGCCCAGGCTGCACGAGGAAGTGCTGAGGACAAGGGCAATCTTAACGGCGTTCGAGAATTTAGCGGCTGATCCTCCAAGTCCCCAAGTTGAAGAAGAAGCTTACGAAGCCCAAAAGAATACAATCTGTGAAACTCTTTACCTGTGCAACTTTTGTAATAAATTTGCCTCTAATTGAAATTAATAAATTTGCATTTAATTTGTGATCTCTTGTCTCAGTAGTTCTGTAGTTAAGTTATTAGAAGCAATGTGTACTTATATATTAACCTCTGATCTAGAATATGACAGACAAAGGGACATCACAACCGGTTCTTGTGAAAAACCGTCTGTGAACATTCCCAGACGGTTCTTAACAACAACCGGCTGTGATAGTCGACACAACACAGACGGTTTTTAATAAACAACCGTCTGTGATATTCCAGTATCACAGACGGTTCAGCGGTAAGAACCGTCTGTGATACTCCTTTTTCCCGCCACAAATACCACAGACGGCCTTCAAATTAAAACCGTCTGTAATAGTTTACATTACAGATAGTTTCACAAAACCGTCTGTGATTTGCCGTCTACTATTAGCCTTTCTGTAGTAGTGACGTATGCCTCGAACCCACATATTACACAAGCTGTTGATTTAATTTCCATGTGCACGTAATTAGTGGAGTATAGTTTATTAACTAGCTAGGCAACCATGAGGCGACTTGCATTGTTGGTCTAACAGACTGTAGTGAGAATTGACAAACTGAAACATTTACATTGTGTAAATTAAATTAGTTAAGAGACCAGTAAGTGTAGAACACCTTCCTTCCTATACAGGCCGCAGCCCTACGGCCTATATGATCCACAGGCTAAAACGGGAACTTCTCATTAAACAATCACTCTGAAAAAAAAAACAATATCACATCAAACAATCGCCCAGTTAATCGACGCTTGTTTGAGTGTCTCCATGATCTTAACTTGTGTTAGTTTCAGATGGATTGATGGAAAAACTCTGAGAAAATGTAAATTTATCCTACAAGCTACTCCTAATTAGTTTCTTCCAGGTCGTATTTCCATAGATCAAGGACAATCATGGATTGATGGCAATAGCCTGGCATCCTTTTCCTACAATTAGCAGAGCACATTATATATGGACGCAAGTGTTAGACCATGTGGTTAGGTTTAGAATTTTTATTGTCGTAGGGGTGGCCCCCACCTAAACCCAGCAGGCCTGTTAGGAAGTTATAAGGCCCAGAATAGGCCACATGTAATGACACAAATACCCCTGAAGGGGATAATCAGCTGTAAGGGCATAATTGTAAAAGCACTCCCCATGTATATATATAGAACACCGACCATGGGGAGAGGGCAGGCCATTACATTTATCTTCATCACTCTCCACTATGCGCGAAGACTACATCACGTGGCGGCATACCCAGCGCAAGCACCGCCGGATTGGGCGCAGCACGAAATTACATTCACACCCGACGACACCCAGGGCGTGGACTTCCCTCATCAGGACCCCCTGGTCGTCCGGGTCACTATCGCGGGATGCGACGTGGGGCGCGCCTTGGTGGACGGCGGTAGCTCCGCGAACGTATTGTTTGCGGCGGCCTTCGACCAGATGGGGATCCCTCGAAGCCGCCTAGGGCCCTCGGGAATCCCACTGCATGGCTTCGGGGGACAGCCCCTGCGGGCGCTGGGCCAAATAGGTCTTCAAGTCTCCTTCGGCCAAGATGACAATGTGCGGGCCGAAGATGCCACCTTCGACGTGGTCGACCTTCCGTACCGCTACAATGCCATATTGGGGCGCCCAATCCTCAACTCCTTCGGCGTGGTACCACATCACGGCTATCTATGCATGAAGATCCCGGGTCCCCGGACCACCATCACCGTCCGAGGCGACCAGGATATGGCTCGGCGCATCGAGCCAGGTACCAGGCGCCCGCATCGCGAAGCCCAACGGCGCTCCTAGAGCTGGCGTCACAGCGCGGAGGTCCGCGGGGCCATTCAGAGGCGCCTTGGCGGGCCCTGTAGATGTCTAGCGACTAGAGGCTTCGGCCGCACCAAGGGCAAACGGTTAGTATATCCATCCCTTGAAGTTGCTCACCCGCGCAAACGGGGATGTAATGAAGATCGCCGTTTGTCGCTAATCTTTCTTTATCACGCGCAAGTACGCGGTGCACGCGCGCGCAAGCTTAGCCAACGCGCACGTTCCCGCAGTATAAATCAAAGTCGCATGTTCGCGTGTGCACTCGCCGTAGCCAAAGGTGATGGCCCTGAGTATAAACAAAGACGCACGTTCGCGTGTGCACTCGCCGTAGCCAAAGGTGACGGGCCTGAGTATAAACAAAGACGCACGTTCGTGTGTGCACTCGCCGTAGCCAAAGGTGACGGGCCTGAGTATACACAAAGACACACGTTCGTGTGTGCACTCGCCGTAGCCAGGGAGTACGGGACTGAGTATAAATCGAAGTCGCACGTTCGCGTGTACACTCGCCGTAGCCAAAGGTGACGGGCCTGAGTATAAACAAAGACGCACGTTCGCATGTGCACTCGCCGTAGCCAAAGGTGACGGGCCTGAGTGTAAACAAAGACGCACGTTCGCGTGTGCACTCGCCATAGCCAGGGGTACGGGACTGAGTATAAATCGAAGTCGCACGTTCGCGTGTGCACTCGCCGTAGCCAGGGGTACGGGACTGAGTATAAATCGAAGTCGCATATTCGCTTGTGCACTCGCCGTAGCCAAAGGTGACGGGCCTGAGTATAAACAAAAGACGCACCGGGGGGATGCCCTCGCGCGCACCAGTCTACGGACTTTAAATAAGACGTAGCGTCGAGGTTCGCCTCCGCACGCACCAGTCCACGGACTTTAAATAAGACGTAGTGTTGAGGTCCGCCTCCGCACGCACCAGTCCACGGACTTTAAATAAGACGTAGCGTTGAGGTCCGCCTCCGCACGCACCAGTCTACGGACTTTAAATAAGACGTAGCGTCGAGGTCTGCCTCCGCACGCGCGAGTCTCCAGACTATAAAGGAAGACGTAGCGTCGAGGTCCGCCTCCGCACGCGCGAGTCTCTGGACTATAAAGGAAGACGTAGCGTCGAGGTCCGCCTCCGCACGCGCTAGTCCACGGACTCTAAATAAGACGTAGCGTCGAGGTCTGCCTCCGCACGCGCGAGTCTCCGGACTATAAAGGAAGACGTAGCGTCGAGGTCCGCCTCCGCACGCGCTAGTCCACGGACTTTAAATAAGACGTAGCGTCGAGGTCTGCCTCCGCACGCGCGAGTCTCCGGACTATAAAGGAAGACGTAGCGTCGAGGTCCGCCTCCGCACGCGCGAGTCTCTGGACTATAAAGGAAGAGCCACCGGACTATAAAGGAAGACGTAGCGTCGAGGTCTGCCTCCGCACGCGCGAGTCTACGGACTATCAAAAGGCGAATCGTTGAGGTCCGCCTCCGCACACGCCAGTCTATGGGCTGTAAAAAGGCGAGGTGCCAAGGACTGCCCCCGTAAGCGCCGTTCTAAGGAACCCTTGCGCAGCTACTTCGACAACGGGGCGCGTCGAGCGCGAAGATCTCATCCCCGCGCAGCATGCGGCGTATCGGTGAATCCAAAGTGGCATCAACACAGCGCATATCCTAAAATACCAGAAAATCTGCATACCGGAAAACTCACAAGTACAAAGGTCCGGCAACACCCTTGCCGCTCTAAGCGCTATCCCGCGGGTTCGTCCTTAACACGTGCTAGAGCTGGGGCCCCGCTCGAAGAAGGTCGGCCCGCCCAAAAGTCCAGCGACTCTTCGGCCCTTCGCCAGCGTAGAAGGCGTCGCCGGGTTGGAAGGTCGGCCGCAAGAAGCCGGCCCCAGCAAGGAAGCTGCCCGGGATATAGGCGAAAGTAAGAATAAATGCAGTAAGTGTGTACTCCATTCGCAAAGAGAGGGAGCAGTACAACACACGCCTACACCTAGGCACCGCGACGTCAGACCTGCGAGTTCCCGGCGCCTTCGGAGGGCCCAGCGTCGCCCTCGCCGCGTCGAGGGACCCCGTCCAGAAATTGGCCAAGGCTCCCCGTCCCGTAGAGCGACTTCCGGAGCTCGATCCGTGCAGCTTCCGGACCGACGTAATCCCAGATCCGGTCGAAGAAGGGCCCGAGGGCACGGCGAGCGGAGCGGACGGCGCCGGACATTACTCCGGCCCCGCCAGGCATCTCCAGCTGGGGGTCATCCAGCCCGGCGATGTGCGTACAGCCGCGGTACTGGAGGAGCGCACACACCAAGCAGGCCGAAGTGTACGCGCAGTGGGTGCCAAAGGACGTCGCGGCGCCGCGCGCGACGTTGGCGGCATCCCCGACCCAGCGGAGGGTCCGAGACAACTCCTCTGGGCCAAAGGCGCGGTCCGGCACCTCAGTTACCAGTCCTTGAAGATGGCTCTCCAGCGCTTGCATGGCGTCCCACGCAACCACCGAGGCGTCGCCAAGCGTCTGGTTACGCTCCGCAAGAGTCAAGGCAAGCTCGCCTTTTTCCTTCTCTAGCGAGGCGACCTGCGCCAGGAGCCCGTCCCGCTCCGCCACGAACTTTTCTTCAGCAGCTGCCGCGGCCGACTCCTGTGCCGACGCAACAAGTCCCTCGGCGTGTGCCCTCGCTTCGGCACATTCCGCTTCCAGCTGGCGGATGCAGGCGTCCTGGGCAGAGCGGGCTCCGGAGGCTTCGCGTAGCTCCTCCTCGGCGACCCGCAGTCTATCCTCGAGCGCCTTTCGGTCACGAGTATAGACCGCTTGCAAGGCCTGCCCCAGCACAAGGGTCTGCAGAGGGAGAAGACTCAGCAAGCTCAGCTAGATCAGGCGTTGTCACATGAGTACTTACCCTCACCCCAGACACCTCAAAGGCATCCTCGAGGCGTCCCGCACCGTAGGCCTGCAGCACCCGCGGGTCGACGCTCGTGGCCGCATCATTTACAATCCCGCGCCACGCCCTCAGCGTATCCGGAGGCGGCACGAAGTCCGCGGGGTTTACGTGCTCGGAGGCTCCGTGTTCCGCCGAGTGCTCCCCCTCCGGAATGAGCAACGCTGCAAACACGGATACGGGTGACCACCCCAAGGCATACAAGCACACACCAGAGTAAGCTAAGCCACCTTACCTTCGGTAGCAGAAGGAATGGTCCCGCCGCGGGCAGAAGCCTCCGTGTTCGGGGAGGGCGACGTGGCCAGGGGGGCAGACGGCGCGTATGCCGCAGGGTCTCCGGCGCTTGCGCTGGCGTCCCACAAGCTTCTGATGCCCGTGGCCACGACGAATCCCCGCGGTGTCCGTTGGAGCTCCGGCCGCACGCACGGCCGTTTAGCCGGGGCAGCCAGCGGCGACACCGCCCCCGCAGCCGCGGTTAGCGAAGCCCCCGCGGCTGCCGCGCCCGGGGGCGAAGGTTCCATGGTGGCAGTTGTCGCAGGGGGCACATCGGTTTTTGCTGCTATCGGTAAGGGCAGCACGGCTCCGTGCGCCCTCGCGGAAGGCGCCTCCGGCACCACAGCGGCCACGGTCGAAAGCTCCACCTCGACGTTGCTGGTCCGCTCGGGTGCCGCCTCAGTGACTTCGGCGAGCGGTGAGGCTTCCCCCCTTCGGCCGCTCGCGGCAAGCCCGCCGTCCGGGACGCTCGCCGAAGATACCTCGCCTTCGACGTCTGCGTCGCCCAAACCGGAGTCGGCATATCTCGCCGAGTCCGACTCCGCGTCCGCCGCACCCTCGGAAGCACTAGCAGCAGCAGCAGCCGTGCCAAGCGCGGCAGGCGCCCCGCCGCGGCCCTTCTTCCGAGACGGGGTCTTCTTCTTCTTCGCCGCACCGTCGTCTGGAGCGACACGGTCTGGCACGGCAAGGCCCAGAGCCTCGCACACGCGGTTGATTCGCCCCAGCCCCGCCTCGGCAATAGCAGCCGCGCGCTGCTCATGCTCCCTGCCGGTGTACGGCCCCAGGAACACGCGCGCGGCTTGCTACGCCTCCTCCAAGGAAATCCCTGGAACAAAGAAGACCATCAGCATATAACGCATTCCGCGTGAACAAAGGAGAGACGCGAGCGAGGCTTACGGAGATCGCCGGGCGCCGGCAGCAAGCAAACCCATGGCAAAACATTGTCGTCTCGACGCCTCTCGACGGCAAGACGCCAGTCGCGGGCAAGCGGCGCCACGCCGTACATCACGAACTCTTCGGCGAGGTCGCGCATGTTGAAGCGGGCGGCCACGCCTACGAGCCGCTGGACCCTCCGTTTGTCCTCGTCATCGAGCGTTCGGCCGGGCGAGGGCTTGAACGCGATCGGTCGGCCTGTGCACTCAAGGCCGCTCCCGCTCTCCACATGGTGGTAGAACCACCGCTTCATCCAGTAAGACTCCCACTTCCCGCGAGTTGCGTTCGCGGGGAAGAGCTTCTTGCACGACGGACGAAGGACAAAGGTGACGCTGCCGAAGCTCGACAGCGTCCCGTCCTTCCGGTCCTTGCGCTGGCATCGTGCCTCGTGAAGGTAGGCGAACAACGAGGCGCTGGGCCAACACGCCCCCGAGCGTAAGGCCCAGCTGTACACCGCGAGCCGGGCCACGGCGTTCGGAGTCAGTTGCGCCAGCTCCAGTCCGAAGGTCCGCAGCACGTCGCCCACGACAGCCGTCGCGGGGATGCGGAGCTCCGCGTCGAAAAAGGCAACGAACACGATCGCCTCCGACCTCTCGGGATGTGGTTCCGTCTCGTCGGCAGCGGGCAATCGTACCTCCTGGCGCTCGGACAATTTCCCCGCATGCAGTAGCCCTTGGATCGTCTCCTCAGTCACGAGCGAGGGGCCTAGCTCGCCGGAGAACGTGCCTTCCTCCTCCGCCACTAGCCACTCCTTGTCAGCCGCCGCCGGGTCGCGCTCTTGGAGCGTGTATTTCACCTTTAACTGCGAGGACCGCCGGCGAACGACAGAGCCACCAACCATCTGGTCGTGCTCGCTACTGGAGGCCATCGCTTCCCACGGAGAGATTGAAGCGGTGAAGATATCGCGAAAGTGTCGAGGGCGGAGCAGGCAGGAAAAAGGGCGTAAAGGTGCGGGGGCGCTGTTACAGGGGGGGCTATTTCAAGCCACCTCGCCCGTACTACTGCTATCGAAGCGTCGCAACGATCCGCGTGCCGGATGCAACCGCAGCGGTGTAAAGGTCTGCCCCGCACGATTCCCCGTAACGGAAAGCAAAGTGTCGCGAAGATCCGCGTCGGGGCACGACCGCAGTCGTACAAGCGCCCGTCCAGCATAATGCCCCATACCCAAAGCTGGAAGGCCACGACCACAAGCGCCAAGGGCCGTCGCAGCGCGACGCTACCTAGCCGCAGTTAAAGGCGCATTAATGGGCCAGGGGATCACAACCGCTCCGGCGCCGTGCCATTCACTGCCCGCCCCGTGTCCCCCTTGCCTAGGGAAGAGGCGAGCGGCCGTGCACACGCAACCGTCCACATCCCGCTACCCGCCAGTCGTAGGCCGCCACGTGCCCCGGGCGCGTCGGGTCGCACGGTACGGGAACCTAACCCTGGCAGGCCGGGGGCCGGCGTGATTCCAGGAACCTCTACAGCGCAAGACCGCACCGCAAGGTCCCGAGTCACCGTACGTGCGGCGGTGTTCGCGAGGCGAGGGCGCCAGCTTCACCGCCACCCGTTCGAAGGGTAGGGAACGGAGCGCGCGCGTCTACTTCAACTAGGCGCCAGCTTCGCTGCCACCCATTCGAAGGGTAGGGGACGGAGCGCGCGCGTCTACTTCGACTAGGCGCCAGCTTCGCTGCCACCCGTTCGAAGGGTAGGGAACGGAGCGCGCGCGTCTACTTCAACTAGGCGCCATCTTCGCTGCCACCCTTTCGAAGGGTAGGGGACGGAGCGCGCGCGTCTACCTCAACTAGGCGCCAGCTTCGCTGCCACCCGTTCGAAGGGTAGGGAACGGAGCGCGCGCGTCTACCTCAACTAGGCGCCAGCTTCGCTGCCACCCGTTCGAAGGGTAGGGAACGGAGCGCGCGCGTGTCTACTTCAACTAGGCGCCAGCTTCGCTGCCACCCGTTCGAAGGGTAGGGGACGGAGCGCGCGCGTCTACTTCGACTAGGCGCCAGCTTCGCTGCCACCCGTTCAAAGGGTAGGGAACGGAGCGCGCGCGTCTACTTCAACTAGGCGCCAGCTTCGCTGCCACCCATTCGAAGGGTAGGGGACGGAGCGCGCGCGTCTACTTCGACTAGGCGCCAGCTTCGTTGCCACCCATTCGAAGGGTAGGGGACGGAGCGCGCGCGTCTACTTCGACTAGGCGCCAGCTTCGCTGCCACCCGTTCGAAGGGTAGGGGACGGAGCGCGCGCGCCTACGTCGACTAGGCGCCAGCTTTGCTGCCGCCCGTTCGAAGGGTAGGGGACGGAGCGCGCGCGCCTACCTCAACTAGGTGCCAGCTTCGCTGCCACCCGTTCGAAGTGTAGGGGACGAAGCGCGCGCGTCTACTTCGACTAGGCGCCAGCTTCGCTGCCACCCGTTCGAAGGGTAGGGGACGGAGCGCGCGCGTCTACTTCAACTAGGCGCCAGCTTCGCTGCCACCCATTCGAAGGGTAGGGGACGGAGCGCGCGCGTCTACGTCGACTAGGCGCCAGCTTCGCTGCCACCCGTTCGAAGGGTAGGGAACGGAGCGTGCGCGTCTACCTCAACTAGGCGCCAGCTTCGCTGCCACCCGTTCGAAGGGTAGGGGACGGAGCGCGCGCGTCTACTTCGACTAGGCGAGGGGATGGAGCGAGCTTGAAGAACGGAGAACAGCACATACGACCACCATAACTCGAACATGCAAAGGTCAATTTGTGGCAAGAGCAGACATGATCTCGTAAACAGATATGCGTCGCCACACCAGCACATGCTCGTTTGCACGATCAGAGCGTATGGATGACTTCATATCTGTCTACGAGAGCAAATCAGGCCTTGCCATTTCCGCATCAAGCTGTGAAGCATTTCCACAAATAGGACGTATTTTGTTCACCGGCGCTCGCGGGCATTGACGCCGGTCGACGCAGTCATCAAACGCAGATGAACAAAATTTTCCCTACATATGAGAAGTTAACCATGAACAGGTACAGGATGTGCAGCAAGGGATGTCTAGGGAGCGGCCCCCGTGAAAGCATCTAGGCCCCTAAAAATGTTAGTTTTGGTAATTAATGAATTTATGTGAATATGGGACTAATGTGTGCATTAAGTGTTTGAAAGGATATGTTCAAATAGCAAAGAAAGAGGCTCACAAAATATCCCATGAAGATTCAAGATCTCTAGGGCGACAAGGTAAATAGTTTAGGTATCTATTTTGTTTTACCGGTCTTGGAGTTAGGTTGGAAGACCGGATTATAGGATAGACGCCGTACTATTAAGAGGGATCATGGTGATTGCTTGATCATGTTCAAATGTGCCCTTTGGATCAATTTAGGATCATGCATGCACTTAGAAATTAAAATTAAATCAAATCTGTGCATTGTCAGAAAATCCGGTAGTTCCGGCGTGTATTAGGCGGAACTACCGCAGGTCCGGTAGTACCGGGCGCCCGGGCGGAACGTTTTTTCCAGAGAGCGTCCGGACTAAGACTTAGTCTCTCGGAAAACGGTAGTACCGCGGTTTGACCTGCGGAACTACCGGACTGCCGGTAGTACCGGGCACTCGAGCGGAACTTTATTTCCAGAGAGCGCCCGGACTTTAACTTAGCCTCTCGGAAAACGGAAGTACCGCGGTTTTACCTGCAGAACTACCGCATGTGCGGAAGTTCCGGACACCCGAGCGGAACGTTTTTTCCAGAGAGCGCCGAGAATAAGACTTAGTCTCGTTGAGATCGGAAGTACCGGGCTTGGGGCGGAACTTCCGGACGTCCGGAACTACCGCGGTTTTAACGGCGGTAGTACCGCACTCATTGACCAACGGTTACTTCTGACTCTCTGACATAGCCGTTCTGACCGGTCAGCTAGGGTCCGGTAGTACCGCGGTTTTGCCTGCGGTAGTACCGGATTTCCTGAATTTTCAGGATTGTTTATTGTAACGGCTATTTGAGGTGGGTGAGGGTATAAATACACCCCCACCAGAACTAGGACGTGGTTGTTGAACATCCATTGAATACATTTGAGCCTAGAGCAACCTCTCACACCTCATTCACTCTCTTGTGCATTCATTTGAGGTAGTTGACCCAAAATTCAAGTGCATTGCATTCTAGTTGATCCATTGAGCACTTGAGTGAGATCAAGCCGCAGTGGTCTATTCTCTTGGTGCTTGCCGGCACCTAGACGGCTTGGCGGAGCTTCGGTGATCTTCTCAAGAAGATTGTGAGAAGGCCCGGAAGATTGTGAAGGCTTGGAGCTCGCCTACCCGGAGAGGGAAAGGGCATCCAATAGTGATCGAGGTGCTTAGGCTCATTCGTGGAGCCGGTCCGATTCGTTCGGGCTTACCTCAACGTGGACTAGGGGAGACCGGCAAGTCTCCGATCACCACGGTAAAAAGTAATCGTGTCAAATTGTGGTTTGCTCTCTTGTGATCATATTCTTCCAAGCAACGCTCTTTATTCATATCATTTGATTGCTTGCTTAGTTAGAGTAGCAATTGTTGTTCTCTACCTTTCGTTATTGCTCTTAGTCGATTACTTGTACTAGTGTTAGTGTTATCTTGCTCTATCAATCCATCAAGTTTAAAATTGCTAATTAGAATTAGACGAAAATTTTAAAACCTCCTATTCACCCCCCTCTAGTCGGCCTCCTCGATCTTACAAGTGGTATCAGAGCTTGGTCTCTCAAATTTGGACTTAACCGTCTAGAGAGAAAAGGATGGCTAGTGAGGGTATAGCAATAGGAAAGGCACCTCTATTTGATGGCTCAAATTATGCTTATTGGGAAATTAGAATGTCTATTTATTTAAAGGCCATGAGTCCTCAAATTTGGAAAGTCGTAAATGAGGGTTACGTTATGGCTCTTGATCCGGATCACCCAACGGATCAAGACGGGCGTAATGCTCATTTAGACGCCCAAGCTATGAATGCTCTATTTGGAGCCTTGAACGCGGATGAGTTCAATAGGGTGAGCAATCTTGAGACGGCTCATGCTATTTGGACTACCCTTTCGGAAATACACGAAGGGACATCCACGGTCAAGGAGGCCAAATTGCATCGGCTTAGGATCAAATATGAGACATTCACAATGTTGCCCCATGAAGACATTAATGAGATGTACTCAAGGCTCAACAACATTGTGAATGAACTTAAGGGCCTTGGAACTAATCTTTCCGATCTTGATATTGTTCGAAAGATGCTTAGGGCCTTGCCGGAGAAATATGAAGTGTTGGTGACTCTCTTCCTCAACTCACCGGAGTTGGCAAGAATGACACCAACGCAATTGTTGGGCAACCTCATCACCAACGAGCTATACAAGAAAGACAAGGAAGAGCTCTTGGAGCAATCCTCTTCCAAGAATAAGAAGATCACCGCTTTCAAAGCTAAAGCGGTAATGAGTGAAGAATCCGAAGAAGATGATGAGGAGGATTCCGAAGAAGAATTTGCACTTCTAGTAAGAAGAATGAAGAAGTTCATGAGAAGACGCCCATTTCGGAGTACAAGCCATGAGAAGACCAAGAAATGGCATTCTTCCTCCAACAAGAAGTTTAGCAACATTCGTTGCTATGAATGTGATGAGAAGGGGCACATTGCCTCTCAATGTCCAACAAAGAAGGATGACAAGGAGAAGTCATCAAAGAAGAAGAACTACAACGGCAAGAAGCTTTTCAAGAAGCTTCACAAGGATGGCAAGAATGAATCCCATATTGGTGAGTGGAACTCCGAAGAGGAGTATTCGGACTCCGACTCAAGCGAGGACGAATCTCCCAAGAAGAAAGGGCTTGTGGGCATTGCAATCAAGGAGGCTCCATCACTATTCTCCACTCCTACATGCCTTATGGCTAAAGGAGAAAAGGTAAACTTGCTTGATGATGATGATGAGCCTTCATATGATGACTTGATGAATATGCTAGTTGAATTGAATGAATTTCTTGGAAAAGAAAAATCAAAGTTTAAGGTCTTAAAGAGAGAACACACCTCTCTCAAAGACTCTTATGAGGAGCTAAAGGAAGCTCATGATTTGCTTCTCCAAGAAAATCACAAATCTAGTACTAGCATTGGAGTTACTTGCAATATCTTGAATGAAATGTCTAGTATAGAAATTTCAAAGTCTAGCATATCTACTTGTTGTGATGATCTACTTGCCATACCTTGTTCATCAAGTGTAGATTCTAGAAATGCTCTAAATCTTGTTCATGATGATATCATTGCTAATGAAAACAAAAATTTAAAAGAACAAGTGCTAAAATTAAACAAAAGCTTAGAGAGAGCTTACAAGGGAAAGGAAACCCTTGATAAGTTACTAAGCGATCAAAGATGCTCTTTCAACAAAGAGGGACTTGGATATGTCCCCCAAAAGGGTAAAAAGCCGGTATACAAGCCTCCAAGGTTTGTAAAGGAAAATGGTAAGTATTGCACAAAATGCCGGTGTATTGGACATATGCCAAGTGATTGCTCAAAGAATAACATGCATTCCATTGGTTTATATGATTCATGTTATATGCTTAGAAAATCCACAAATGGAAATGTTATTGCTCATTTCATTGGCACCTCAATTTTGGGTGCTAAAAAGAAATCCATTTGGGTACCCAAGACCTTGGTCACTAACCTCCAAGGACCCAAACAAATTTGGGTACCTAAAAGAACTTGATCTTCTTTTGTAGGTGAACTACAAAACCGGTGGAAGGCATTGGGTGTTGGATAGCGGTTGCACTCAACATATGACCGGAGACCGGAAGATGTTCACCACATTTGAGAATGGAAGCAATGACAAAATCACATTTGGAGACAATAGCAAACGAAAGGTATTAGGATTGGGTAAAATCGCTATCTCAAACGACCTTTCAATTTCTAATGTATCTTTAGTTGAATCATTAAATTTCAACTTGCTATCCGTTGCTCAAAT
The DNA here is from genome assembly GCA_017311315.1 of Dendrocalamus latiflorus. Taxonomy (NCBI): domain Eukaryota; kingdom Viridiplantae; phylum Streptophyta; class Magnoliopsida; order Poales; family Poaceae; genus Dendrocalamus; species Dendrocalamus latiflorus. The sequence continues at coordinate 17,066,207 of CM029675.1, forward strand.
ATGTGATCTTGGCTTAACATGCTCATTCTCAAAAGAAAATGTTATAATCTCAAAAGATAATAATAATGAACTAGTCTTCAAAGGCTTTAGATTTGGGAATCTCTATTTGGTAGATTTTTCTTCAAATGAGTCTTGTTTGAAAACTTGTTTAATTGCAAAAACTTCTTTGGGTTGGTTGTGGCATAGAAGGCTAGGTCATGTGGGAATGATTCAACTTAAAAAGCTTTTTAAGCATGACTTAGTGGTTGGCTTGAAGGATGTAAAGTTTGAGAAAAATCGACTTTGTAGTGCTTGTCAAGCCGGAAAACAAGTCGCTAATTCTCATCCTTCCAAAAGTATCATGTCAACCTCTAGGCCATTAGCGCTCTTACATATGGATTTGTTCGGGCCAACAACCTATAAGAGCATTGGAGGAAATAGCTATTGTTTAGTCATTGTGGATGATTACTCTAGATATACATGGGTCTTCTTCCTAAATGACAAAAGTGAAACCTCCGGGATTTTCAAAAGTTTTTCAAAAAGGGCTCAAAATGAATTTGATTTTAAAATAAAGAAAATTAGGAGTGACAATGGTTCCGAGTTCAAAAATACAAAAGTTGAAGACTTTTGCGATGAACTTGGAATAAAGCACGAACTTTCCACAACCTACACTCCGGAGCAAAATGGAGTTGTAGAGAGGAAAAATCGAACATTGATTGAAATGGCTAGGACAATGCTTGATGAATATGATACTTCCGACAAGTTTTGGGCGGAAGCTATTAACACCGCATGTCATGCCATAAATCGCCTCTACTTACATCGACTCTTGAAAAAGACTTCCTTTGAGCTTCTTGTTGGAAGGAGACCGAACATCTCTTACTTTAGAGTATTTGGTTGCAAATGCTATATTCTAAGAAAAGGTGTTCGGCTCTCAAAATTTCAAAGTCGATGTGATGAAGGCTTCCTTTTAGGGTATTCCTCAAATAGTAAAGCCTATAGGGTCTTTAATAAAAATTCGGGTTTAGTGGAAGAATCATGTGATGTACAATTTGATGAAACTAACGGCTCTCAAGAAGAGCATGAGAACTTGGATGATGTAGGAGATGAAAGTCTTCGCAAGGCAATGGAGAACATGCAAATCGGAGACATCAAGCCAAAAGAGGATCCAACATCGCCAAGCTCATCTAGACAAGTGGAACCACCCTCTTCTTCCACAATAAACGATGTTCAAGTTATTGAAGATGAAGAAAAGGATCAACCGAAAAATATGTTCAAGATTCACAATGCAATAGCCAAGGATCACCCAATTGACCAAATATTGGGTGACGTAAGTAAGGGTGTTCAAACTCGCTCTAGAGTAGCTTCATTTTGTGAACACTATTCTTTTGTATCTTCACTTGAACCTAAGCGTGTAGAAGAAGCATTAGATGACCCGGATTGGATAAATGCTATGCATGAAGAGATGAATAACTTTGCCCAAAACGATGTTTGGACTTTGGTGGAGAGACCCAAGGAGCACAATGTCATTGGCACAAAATGGGTCTTCCGGAACAAACAAGATGAGAACGGAATTGTGGTAAGAAATAAAGCAAGGTTAGTAGCTCAAGGTTATACTCAAGTCGAGGGCTTAGATTATGATGAGACTTTTGCGCCCGTTGCTAGACTTGAATCAATTAGAATCTTGCTTGCTTTTGCATCATGCTTTGACATTAAATTATTTCAAATGGATGTCAAAAATGCATTTCTTAATGGTACAATTTCCGAATTAGTATATGTGGAACAACCCCCAGGATTTGAAGATGCTAAATACTCTAATCATGTGTATAGATTGTCAAAGGCACTATATGGTTTAAAGCAAGCTCCTAGAGCTTGGTATGAGCGCCTTCGTAACTTTCTAGTGTCAAAAGGCTTTAAAATTGGTAAAGTAGATACAACTCTATTCACAAAAATTATTGGAGATGATTTCTTTGTATGTCAAATATATGTTGATGATATTATATTTGGTTCTACTAATCAAGACTTTTGCAAAGAATTTGGTGAGATGATGTCTAGGGAATTCGAGATGTCAATGATTGGTGAGCTAAGCTACTTCCTTGGACTTCAAATCAAACAACTTAAAGATGGGACGTTTATAAGCCAAACAAAGTATGTGAAGGATCTACTCAAAAGATTCGGAATGGAAGAAGCCAAACCCATCAAAACACCCATGGCAACGAACGGGCATCTAGACCTCAACGAAGAAGGTAAGTCGGTAGATTTAAAGCTTTATAGATCCATGATTGGTAGTTTGCTTTATCTTACCGCATCTAGGCCTGACATTATGTTTAGTGTATGCATGTGTGCACGTTTTCAAGCTTCTCCAAAAGAGTGCCATTTAGTGGCCGTAAAGAGGATTCTAAGATATTTAAAACATTCCTCAAGCATAGGGCTTTGGTATCCCAAAGGTGCAAAATTTGAATTAATTGGATATTCGGATTCTGATTATGCGGGATGCAAAGTGGATAGAAAAAGCACCTCGGGTAGTTGCCAATTTCTAGGAAGATCTCTAGTGTGTTGGTCATCCAAGAAACAAAATTCCGTAGCACTTTCAACCGCCGAAGCCGAATATATTTCAGCGGGAAGTTGTTGTGCTCAATTGCTTTGGATGAGGCAAACATTGTTGGATTATGGGATCAATTTTGATAAAGTGCCTCTTTTGTGTGATAATGATAGTGCTATCAAAATATCCAATAATCCCGTTCAACACTCAAGAACCAAGCATATAGATATACGCCACCATTTCTTGAGAGATCATGTGAGCAAGGGAGATATTGAGATTAGCCACATCCGAACCGAAAATCAACTAGCGGATATTTTCACCAAACCATTAGATGAAAGCCGCTTTTGCAAATTGAGGAATGAATTAAATGTCATAGACTACTCAAATGTAGCTTGAAATCTCACTTCATCTATTTCTGCTCATTTGTTGTGCTCATTTGGACTTTTGTTGGTTTTTCCCCTATTTTGGTCAAAAATTCGTTTAATTTCATAAAAATTAGTTTCAAAATATAGCATTAGCTCGATTGATGCATAATGATCCTGAATGACTTTAGTTGCATGCAAAACTAGGGATCATTTGCAAAATTTCAAGTTCTAAATCTAAAATTCTGAAAAGTTCCAGAAAATCCGGAACTACCGCAGTTCATTGTGCGGTACTTCCGCTCCTGTCAGAAAAACCGGAACTACCGCAGTGTAATTCGCGGAACTTCCGGAATATCTGTGACTACGGTACTACCGGCGTGTTACGCGCGGTACTACCGCTTTCTGCGGGATTCAATGCGGTTTTCAAAACCGCCAACTCCTCCAACCGTTACTCTTTTTCCTTTATCTCTCTCTCTCTCATCTTCACTCCTCCCAAACCACAGCCGCCTACTCCTCTCTTCTTCCTCTCCTCCACCCTCTCTCTCCCAAGAAACTCTCTCCTCTCCCGATCTTTGAATCCGAGGGGAGTTCTTCGTTTTTGGGCGATTATTTGCACCCCCAGGGTTCTCCTCCTTCGACTTCACAAGGTAAATCGGATCAAAATCCACTTTTTATCTTGTTCTTAGAACCCTAGGTAGAGTTTAGGTTAAAATTGAAATGTGATGATTTTTGCTGAAATTTTCTTGGGCAAAGTAGTTTATTTGGGGTATTAGAATGTTTATACAAACATGCACTGGATTCAATCCCAGAAATACCCCAAAAGATTCAATTTTTGTCATGCCCTAGAAATGTCCAGAAAAACCGGAACTACCGGTCGAAGTGGCCGGAACTTCCGGGGTCCCGGTAGTACCGCATGTTTAATGCCGGAACTACCGGATTTCCCGGAAGTACCGCAGTTTTGCCGCCGGTACTTCCGTTTTTCCTGAAACGGCAGAAATTCATTGCTTTCAATTTCAAACCTTCTTTCGCTTGCTCTACTTCTTACCTTGATTATCCTACTGTGTCATTGAAGATGCCGAGGATGAAGAATGTCTCGCACAAGTCCTATGGGGGCACAGCTGGTCAATCCTCCTCGACTCCTGCATCTCAGTCAGCGGCGCACAAGGGCAAGGGTCCCGCCTCCGACCTTGAGAGTGACTCAGAGGATTCGCATGAGAGCGAATCTGAGGCCTCGCATGAGAGCGAGGAATATGCAGTCCCAGATGAGGAGATGCCTGAGGTAACTGCAGACCACGAAGTGGACCTCGACAAGATCACTAATGAAGATTATGCCATTCTTCGTCGCCGAAGTCAGTATGTACGCCCTCGAGACTCAATGAACCCCCAATTTCATTCAAAGTTTCAAGAGAAGGTGTACCAGGAGATGTATGGTCCAGCCCAAAAATTTGCTGCACATAAGTATGTAGACTGGGATCACTTGTCGCAGATCGACAAGTTCAGTGGTGCTTATCAGCTCTTCCAGCGAGCCGATATCAATCAACTTGTTGCATTCAAATGCAACTATATGGACAACATGATCAGACAGTTCTATGCTACCCTGTACGTCTCTCCCAACTTTGAGCATCTGAGTTGGATGATAGGGACCCAGTTCATTGAGTGCACCAGGCACGAGTTTGAGCTAGCACTTGGGACGGAAACCAGTGCATATGAGAAGGTGTTCAGCAAGCGAGCTCTTCCTATTGCTGCATATTCAGAGTATTATGACCAAGCTGCTGAACGGACACTGGGGACGACAAATGGCTTACTTCCTATTCCCAGCCTTGTCAACAGGATCATCAACCACACCATTCTTCCCAAGAGCGGGAATTATGATGCTATTCGTGGCCACGCGTGGAATGTAATTGATTACATTATGCGCGGCCAAAAGTTTGATGTGGTGGATCTTATCATCAGGGGGATCGACGCCAATAAGAATGACAAACAGAAAAGGATTAACTTTGCACCATTCATAATGGCGGTGATCATTAGGAAGACTGGATACCGAGGAGCACTCTGCACCCCGCACAAGCCATACAAGCCGCGTGCAGAGCCTCCTGTTCCTGCTCCTGTTCGCACCCGTGCTCAGGCTCAGCCTCAGCCTCAGCCTCAGCCTCAGCATCAGGCAGCTGCTGATCCTCCTCCCCAGGGCGAGGGCGACGTGTCGCTTTCCCAGATTTACTCTGCCATACTCAGGCTGGAGGAGCGCCAGGATGTCTTGATCTCCACTGTGTCTTCCCTTGGTGATCGCGTATCAGCCTTGGAGAGTGCAGTTCAGCCGCCTTCTCCAGTTCGTTATGGTCGTCGCACTCGTCGCCGTGGTCCTCCTTCTCCCAGTGCAGCTCAGGACTAGCTCCTCTTTTTGGTACTTCGATGCCAAAGGGGGAGAAATCTGTTAGGAGAAGAAGTTTTAAGTCTTATCTATCGTTGTAATAAAGTATGGTGAAATGAACCATGTAATGCTTAGTGTGTGGTTTAAACTCTGTGGTTGTTTAGTATTTTAATTTCTAATGCTTTGTAATGAACTATGTCCTGTCCTTAATACAATGCTTGTTTTACTTGTCTTTTGCGTATCCTTGAATTTGGTGAATATGAATACTATGATGAAATCATGCCTATTAAATTCCTGCAAAATTTGATGCACATGTTTAGGGGGAGCTCTTTCTTATTAGTTCCTAAAATGCAAAAATTCCCCATGTTCTAAAAATTGCTAAAATTTCAAAGTCTTTGTGATATACATCTTGCAAATTAGAAGTATATCCAAATCTTAAATTCTTCTCATAAATTGCTCTTGTTGTCATCAATTACCAAAAAGGGGGAGATTGAAAGCATCTAGGCCCCTAAAAATGTTAGTTTTGGTAATTAATGAATTTATGTGAATATGGGACTAATGTGTGCATTAAGTGTTTGAAAGGATATGTTCAAATAGCAAAGAAAGTGGCTCACAAAATATCCCATGAAGATTCAAGATCTCTAGGGCGACAAGGTAAATAGTTTAGGTATCTATTTTGTTTTACCGGTCTTGGAGTTAGGTTGGAAGACCGGATTATAGGATAGACGCCGTACTATTAAGAGGGATCATGGTGATTGCTTGATCATGTTCAAATGTGCCCTTTGGATCAATTTAGGATCATGCATGCACTTAGAAATTAAAATTAAATCAAATCTGTGCATTGTCAGAAAATCCGGTAGTTCCGGCGTGTATTAGGCGGAACTACCGCAGGTCCGGTAGTACCGGGCGCCCGGGCGGAACGTTTTTTCCAGAGAGCGTCCGGACTAAGACTTAGTCTCTCGGAAAACGGTAGTACCGCGGTTTGACCTGCGGAACTACCGGACTGCCGGTAGTACCGGGCACTCGAGCGGAACTTTATTTCCAGAGAGCGCCCGGACTTTAACTTAGCCTCTCGGAAAACGGAAGTACCGCGGTTTTACCTGCAGAACTACCGCATGTGCGGAAGTTCCGGACACCCGAGCGGAACGTTTTTTCCAGAGAGCGCCGAGAATAAGACTTAGTCTCGTTGAGATCGGAAGTACCGGGCTTGGGGCGGAACTTCCGGACGTCCGGAACTACCGCGGTTTTAACGGCGGTAGTACCGCACTCATTGACCAACGGTTACTTCTGACTCTCTGACATAGCCGTTCTGACCGGTCAGCTAGGGTCCGGTAGTACCGCGGTTTTGCCTGCGGTAGTACCGGATTTCCTGAATTTTCAGGATTGTTTATTGTAACGGCTATTTGAGGTGGGTGAGGGTATAAATACACCCCCACCAGAACTAGGACGTGGTTGTTGAACATCCATTGAATACATTTGAGCCTAGAGCAACCTCTCACACCTCATTCACTCTCTTGTGCATTCATTTGAGGTAGTTGACCCAAAATTCAAGTGCATTGCATTCTAGTTGATCCATTGAGCACTTGAGTGAGATCAAGCCGCAGTGGTCTATTCTCTTGGTGCTTGCCGGCACCTAGACGGCTTGGCGGAGCTTCGGTGATCTTCTCAAGAAGATTGTGAGAAGGCCCGGAAGATTGTGAAGGCTTGGAGCTCGCCTACCCGGAGAGGGAAAGGGCATCCAATAGTGATCGAGGTGCTTAGGCTCATTCGTGGAGCCGGTCCGATTCGTTCGGGCTTACCTCAACGTGGACTAGGGGAGACCGGCAAGTCTCCGATCACCACGGTAAAAAGTAATCGTGTCAAATTGTGGTTTGCTCTCTTGTGATCATATTCTTCCAAGCAACGCTCTTTATTCATATCATTTGATTGCTTGCTTAGTTAGAGTAGCAATTGTTGTTCTCTACCTTTCGTTATTGCACTTAGTCGATTACTTGTGCTAGTGTTAGTGTTATCTTGCTCTATCAATCCATCAAGTTTAAAATTGCTAATTAGAATTAGACGAAAATTTTAAAACCTCCTATTCACCCCCCCTCTAGTCGGCCTCCTCGATCTTACACCCCGGCGCCAACATATTTATACTCGCCCTCACCAGGCGAAGAGCCGCCAGCATGGAGGGATGCCAATCGGCGGCACGCCAACCGGTGGAAGCACAAGCGGGGGGCGTCGGGCGGTTCAGCTACCAGGGGTGCGTGAGTGCAACCGTCCGCACCCCACCGCGTGCACACCGGGAACCGTCGCACGCTCCACTCACGAGAAGGCGCACTACACGATGCGACAGCCTGCCCCCCGGCAAGCTAACCGTCATTAAAAAGCACACCACCGGGCGGCAAGGTCGCAACGACTATGGAGCGCGCGCGCCTCAGAAGTCCACATGCCGGGAGTCCGCCGTCACATTGATGGTCACGACGCCTCAAGGCCCGCACCGCGCCAAGCACGCTTCACCATGTGGACGGCCGGAAGAGCACGCATCTGCTTCGGCCACAGCGCAGCCCCAGGTCAAGTTTGGAGAAGTTCATAGGCCGCGGGGACGGAGGGGGCCAAAGGACTCGGCGACATGGCTTCGGCCCTGTGAAGCCCTTCACCATGAGAGGCTACTGTCGTAGGGGTGGCCCCCACCTAAACCCAGCAGGCCTGGTAGGAAGTTATAAGGCCCAGAATAGGCCACATGTAATGACACAAATACCCCTGAAGGGGATAATCAGCTGTAAGGGCATAATTGTAAAAGCACTCCCCATGTATATATATAGAACACCGACCATGGGGAGAGGGCAGGCCATTACATTTATCTTCATCACTCTCCACTACCATCTCTCTCTCTGTTTGGTTTGTAGCCACAACATTTACGATGATGAATAATTGACAACATTGCTTAATATTGTTATTCGAGGCATGTGCGTGTGTGCGTGGACTAATATCGGTCAAGTTAGTGAGAACTTGTGCCGGGAAAAATATTCTTTGGTCTTTGCATGTGCAGGTTGGGCGTGGAGACGGTCATGGTCGGTGACGAGGAAGACCGAGACTAGGAGGGGGAAATCTGAGGTCCGGGCGGTCGAGGATGTCACGAGGTGGTCGGGCTCACGCTGGAGTACATGGAGATCAAAAGTGGATGGTGCGTGAAGAAGCTACGGGAGGTGCGGTTCTAGAGGCTTCGACACGTGATGAGTCGAAAAGTCGGAGGTGTAAAAACTCGTGTTAGGAAGGGTTTCGGGTCCCTTAAATAGTAGTGAGCTAAAAGTCTGGTTGGTTTAAAAAGGCCCAAGCTAAATTGGATAAGTGGTATTAGGGTTTCTAGTAGATTGAAAAGAGGAAATGAGTTTGTATTAGAAGCAGCGTCTAGGCATGGAATAAGATTAGAAGTCGGACGTGGATTCTGGAAAAGAAAACGGAGCGTGGCTGTTGGAAAAGAAAACGGAGCGTGGCTGCCGTATAAAAAGGGGATTAGGGACTAAGGCCCCGTTTGGCACAGCTTTAGCTCCGAGATCTATGCTGGATCTGTAATTTGTTGACTAAATTAAAGTGATTTAAATATTTTTATTTAATATATAATATAAATGAAATGAGTCATGTAAATGCACTTAACATGCCTGCAACTCTAGATCCAGTATTTCCTAGAGCTACAGATGACCAGCTCTATGAAATCAACAGATTTTCTAGAGCTAGAGCTCTGCCAAACGGGGCCTAACTGTTCTGGGTGGTTAGTTTTGGCCGAGACTTGAAATTAATAAAATAGAGAGGATCCCGTTTTTTGGAATTCCTAGCGTGAGTCTTTGTTGGCTTTTTGTGTTGATCCATGTCTACATGATTGGAGGCTTCTTGATGAATGGAGTGCAGACGTGAAGACAAAAGGTGTTTGCTTTTATGATTTTCTTTTGCTTCTAATTAATGCATGCAGGTGATTAGGTGAGATCTGGACAAAACATGGATTTGGAATAAAGAAGTGAGGGCATGCATGCATACAAGAGTCTCTGATGGATATTTGTCTTGTGTGCAAACTTGCTCATTGAAGATCCAGCGACGCCGTGTCATATTGAAAAGCAAAAGGAAAACGGCGGTTACTGCATGCGTATTTACAAGATGAGAGCTGGCCGAAAGTACACAAATTTGGTCGCTACTTGTCGCCGGTTTCCCGGTCTTGGTCTTTAGACTGCTCGGCTGCGCGTGAACGCTCAGACTACGTTGCTGTGACTTTTCAGGAGAGAGTAAACTAGTTTTTGTTATTTTATTCTTTTACTGTTATTTTGGTTTCGTTTGCTTTTGCTATTTTTGCAGGTTAGCATTTCAGAAGACATTAAGTTAAAAAAGGTTCACTGTGCATTGCAATCATTCACCCCCTCTGATTGCCATCGACGATCCTACAGCAAGGCAAACAAGCCGACCTGCCAAGATCGATCGCCCTGCTCTACTGGGAGGGAAGGCCAGCCAAAAAATAACTGAGCATGCCATGTTTTGTGAATGTGTTCAGTATTAATCCCTCAATATAAGATGATATGGCTTTCACTTTTAATCGATCAAATACTCAATTTTTTCCGAACAATTTTTCATATGATCTGCTTGTTGTCAGGAATTGCACCCAGATATCAATTTTGGAGCCCCAGTCGTCCTTTATATAATTCCTGTATCATTCACACGCGTACTGCATGCATGGCCACGCGCCCTTTGCAATAATTAATGTATCATTCACACGAGCACCGCATGCAATAATCGAGTCATCTTGTAAGTATTTGATTGTTTGAAGCATCAAAAGAGTATTTATAGCTTCTCACCAAAAACATCAGTATTTGTAGATAGAACATAGCTCATCAGGAGTATAATTATAAAACATTTATATATAGTAGACCAACTGATACATCACATTCTCAGCAAGCTGTCACAAATTCGATCTCCTCACAAGTTTCATTACTACATTTACTAAAACAGTGGAGCCCTTTATTTGTTGCTATCTAATGCATAAAACAAGTACAAATAAATGAAAAACAAACTCTACAACATTGACATGCATGAAACACAGTAGAGGTTGGGCTCCATCTTTAGATTGACGAGATGGAGGAGATTAAGGGTTGGCATTGCCGTACCCAGATCCAGCACCTCCACCACCACCACTTCCACCATTTGTGCCATGGCCATTGCCACCACCGTTGCCACCAGCATTTGCATTTGCATACCCATTCCAGTATGTATCAGCCTCACTTGAGCCAGAACCAGTGCCACTACCAGCCCCATGACCATTAGAGCCATAATAACCTCCCGCTTGTCCACCACCACCGCCACCACCGGTACCGCCAGCGCTAGAATATCCACCATAACTGGAATATGGTCCTTGGTTATACTGACTAGATCCTGAGCCCGAGCCAGATCCACTACCATATCCGACTCCACCGTATTGGCTACTACCACCGCCTCCGCCTCCGCCTCCACCGCTTGCATGGGCACCATTACCACTCCAACCGGACCCAGTTCCACTGCCAGAACCTGAGCCACCACCGTTCACATATCCACCACCCTCTCCCCCTCCCGTGCCTGTTCCTTGAGCACTCGAATATCTAGCCACCCTCGCGGCATTGGCTAATCCAATGCTCAAGAGGACAACGAAGCCGAGAGCTGCTAGTCTTGTGCTTGCCATTGCAAGACTATTACTAGAGATGAGTGCTGAGGGAAAGATTTGCATGGGTATTTATAGTGCTTGAGGGGCTATGCAGTGCTTCTTATCTTAATACCACGTTGGAGGTGTGGAGTTGTTAAGGAGGTCTAGTGGAGGCTCGAAAAACCAGATCAATGGAGTTTGTTGAGTTGACTTTTCATGCAAGTAATGACGAGATTGCCACTTGTCTATTTCTTTTTCCTTTCTCTGGAAGGGGTTAGCCCATATGTCTTGGCTTTTGTTCAAGGGCTACGTAAGCTCGGGACGTCTATCTTCAAGATTCTTCTCTTGCGTGTACTAACGCTAGCTAGCTAACCTTTACACGCTACAAGCTCTCTTACACATGAGGTACGTACGTGTGTTTCTTCGATCGTTTCAATCAAGGATAGCATAAAAATAAGTACTGTTGTGTGTACGGCCGTACGGGTCACTTAGTCCGTAGCAGTACCAATTAAATGTTAATAGTCGATTAGTGGGTACTAGTTGTAGATGAAGCGATTGATGTGCGTCAAAATCTGTACTTTTACTTTCGACGAGAGCATTCAAGTGTGCTTTGGATCATGTGCAGACTGGAGCTTCGTCGAAGTTCGCTCCATGCACATGCATTTGGCTGTACTCATCAACATTACGATTTACGAACAACTGCATCGCCAAGAAAAACATGTATATGAACAACTGAAATTTTCGCATTTGTAACGTCCTGAAAACTGTTTTTTACAGAACTAATCCTCTTCCAGCCATATTTGCAATTATAACCCCTATATAGTGCTCTGCCACCTACGCCGAGCGCGGTAGAAGCTCCTAAGGGTGAAAATGGATCGAATACGGATCGGATAGTGCTCAAACCATATTCACATCTTTATATTTTTTTTCTCAGATTCATATATGAATCGAACAAACGTCGGATACGAATACGGATTAGACAAATGTCGGATATGAATTTGAATCGAATATCTACTCAATTCGGTCAGATCCAGATATCCTCATAACTTATGTAGTATAAAGACATTAATGATATTTTATTCTCGTACAATCACGCTTAATCTTTCTAATTCATTTACTTTACCTACGGAAACATGAATTCACGTTCAGTTAAAAACTTATCCAACTAATTACTCGTATTGTAATAAAATATGTATATTGCTTCATCGAATACAAATACGGACACGGATAGTCCGGATAAAATAATATTTCGGATGATAAAAGTCCATACCATATTCACATCTATATTTTTTATACAAATTCAAATACAAATATAAATAAGATAGAAAATATTAATCAAATAAAAAATCTATATTATATTCATATCTATCAAACATAATGAACGACTAATACAGATAATTCACGTTCACTTTCCACCGCTACTTATACGCTACAAGCTCTCTAAGTACGCAGTGTGTTTCTTCCATCGTTTCAACCAAGGATTAGCGTAAAATAAAGTATTGTTGTGAGTACGGCCGTACGGGTCACTTAGTCCGTAGCAATATCAATTAAATGTTAATAGTCAATTAATAAGTACTAGTTGTAGATGAAGCGATTGATGTGCGTTAAAAAGCTGTACTTTTACTTTCGACGAGAGCATTCAAGTGTGCTTTGGATCATGTGCAGACTGGAGCTTCGTCAAAGTTCGCTCCATGCACATGCATTTGGCTATACTCATCAACATTACCATTTACGAGCAACTGCATCGCCAAGAAAAACATGTATATGAACAACTGAAAATTTCGTATTTGTAACATTTTAAAAATTATTTTTTGCAGAACGAACCTCTTTCCAACCATATTTGCAATTCTAGCATCTATACAGTGCTCCTGCCACCGGCGCCAGATGCGGCAGGAGCTTCACACCATGCACCACGCGTCGTGCAGTTTCGTGAAAAGTGCAACAGATGAGTTTACTGTTGAACAACGGATTGTTATGGTTGATTAATCAAAATGTAACAGATAATTATACAAACATCTAAATAAATTTATTTATATTGAAAATTAATTATAAGTATTTTATTCATGCAAAAATAGTATAAAAATATGTCTAAACAACATATCTTTTGCCATGTTTTACATTTAATTGTTTATGCTTCATTCGTACAGAACATTCAAACTTCTTCCGATATGGAAGTAAGCATGAGCAAGCTTAACACATGGTAAAGAATATTTTCACAAGTTCGGAGAAAACTTGCTCATTGGATTTTATTTTCAATAACGCTACTACAAAGGTACGCAATGACATATGCACACGGACCATGTAGGAATGCATGCCTTTTGTAGAAAGGAATAGCTTGGCGGGTAGGAAGGCAGGCTGCTATGGAATGGACCAGTCTATTGCGTGGACCACAGCTATTTTCCCTTCTTCCCGAGGTCGGCGTTGTAATCCTCACCAGCCACCCTGGCCTTGGCCGCCAGTTCGCACTTTCTCTCACGCTCCTCCTCATGAGCCTCACGCTCCCTGTGCTTGCACGCCTCCAGATGAGCTTACGTCTCCCGTCGGATACGCTCGCTTTGATCTTTGCTGCGTCACTGCTCCTCCCTCCTCTCACGTTCTGTCTCGGCATCCCACTCCTCACAGTCCAAACGTCACTGGTCGTATGGGTGGATCTCCCGGTCGATTCATTTGCGGTACGCGCATAACAGATTCGGAGACTACAGAAAGAGATGACAGCTTGTTAGTGTGTGTCATAGATGAGAACTGATAGAGGAATGTATTATAACCGGTCCTTACTGGCTACTGGTAGAGGCTCGTGTCCCAACGTTGGTTGAGATAGTCCTAGGCGTAGTTACCGCAACCCCAATAACGCATACCCAACTCAACTGCTACTTGGACTTGAAGAATTTGCATGTGTCCCTACACCAGCAGAGGGGATCGTCTCCCCCATTGGCTGGTCTTACGACGAATGCTCGTTCAAAATGTTTAGGTATGGGTTAGAGGTATAGGGGGCTCCATTTTGGGGAGGTAGCCTCTTGGCACGCTTCCCATGTTCATCTCGGGCTGCTGCAGCTCTTACGAGTCAAGTGATCTCCTCCCATTGCTTCTCCATACTAGCGATGTAGTGTTGCAGTCGTGGTGTAGGAAAGCTCGCTACGGAAGGAGTAGTACTTGTAGGCTAAGCTGACGTGGCATACGCGTTATAAGTCGAATTCAGTTTGGGCAAATTTGTGTCTACGAGGCAGCGGCACGTTGGACGATTCGTGGACCAGCATAGCATCACATCGTTGTATAAAGCTACCACGTTTGGTCTTGTCACTGCACAAGGTTGTCTCGTTTGGTCTTGCTGTGCGCAAAGCAGCCTCGTTGGGTCACATTGCCGTACAAAGCTGTCCCATCGAGTCAGGACACCGTGCATATCTATCCCTCTAGGTTTACTGTAACTTTAAAAATCTACAGGTACTCGTACTGACCATTATCTATCTTCCATTAGGGATGCAGAAAGGCCATTTTGTCCTCGCGAAATGCCTCCTTCCTGGCGCCAAAGAAGTGGCCATTTGGCAGCAAAGGAGTCGACGGTTGAGGCTATAAAAAGCACCCATTCCTCGGGCACTTCCCCTACATTGTTCTCCTTTTCCTCCTCATGCATTTCTCCCCATTCTCTGTATCCAGCTGGGGGGATCTCCTGATGCAACTGGAACTACCACATCATCTATTGCGTGTTGTAGGGTTCAACCATATGGGAGAATACCACATGACAAGTTGTCCTCCAATACGCCGCATCCTAGTGGCATAGTGAGCTCACGCTATTTGGCACCGTGTCCTGCACGAAGGCATCCATCCAAGAAACCCATATTATGTTGTCCTCATGCAGGGTCTCGAATTCATTGTGGAACACAAGGTATATTCGCTGCGCTCTCATCCTAGCCCACCCTAGCACTACCACAGTCTATCAGGATCCCATGGTCGGGCCTTCCATGAGATTTTCGTCATCCGCCCCACCGTAGAAATGCTCGGCGCGTGGGTAAGGGTGCACTGGGGAGCGAAAGTACGATGAAAAAACCAAGAAGTGCTCCCACGACCACAACTACAACAGCGTGTGGCAACCCGAGAGCTTGGGCTCTGTTCCCATGCGAAGCGTCACACAGGCCACGGTATGTGACGCATAGTACAACTAAACCCCAACTATACTATGGCATATCCTTATCATCGGAGTCCACGATGGACTCCGCAAGATGAATGTAACTAGGGTACACCATGTCCTCTTGTATGCTAGGGAATATGACCCACCTAAAAAAATAGCAAATGCATGAATTAGTGCAACCAGGCATGTGGAACGCTCTTACACCTCACGGCGATAGGTTGCCCAAAGCAATGAGCGAGACGCGCCTTCCAGTCCAGCGATCTCAGAGAGGGAACAACTGCAAGGCCTCACAACGGCAGGCCGATGATGAAGTTGACGTCCTGCGGTGTCACGCTCATCTCCCTCCACCTGAAGTGGAACGTATGGGTCTCCGGCCACCAATGATCAACTAGGGCGAAAAGAAGATAGGCATCAATCAAGAGGTTCTGGCTTGTGTTTAGCATGCGAGCGAACACAACCAGCCTAGACTGATAAAGCCTCCCAACATACCAGTCATCCAATGGCCAGGTCTCCCTCGGTCCCCATGTCACTAGGGTTGGCAGCCCATCGCCACCAATACAACCGCAGTAGTGATGCTGGGCATCCCATACCTCCTCAAGTAGGGGCGGTAGATTATCTGTCATTGCTGCAAATAGAGAACAACTAATACACGCATGGACAAAATATATTGTAGTACTACAAAATAATTTTCATAGAGATGACAAGAGCATCCATATAGCAAATGAGCTTAAAAACTCATAATTAGTGAATTCATTTAGGTGTATGACTAGATAAATGACTTATCTTGGTAAAACAAGTCCAAGATTATGAGCCATCTACATCTGTCCCACAAGCTTCAATCCAAATTGTAACTCACATATGTATGGCCCATCTGAGTAAAGTAAGTCCTAGACTAGGAGCCATCTACAACTGTCTCATGAGTTTCAACCAATTTGAATTAATTTCATTCAGTAAATAAGATCTCAAGCCATTATCGACCATATCAAGCAGAGAGCTTAAGAAAATTGTCTTTGTCATGCATAACTTCCCCTAAGCTCATGCTAAGTGCAATAGCAAGCAGTATCATGCATAACGGTCCTAGTAGAAGCCTCCTCGAGCGTGATCAACTCATTGTCGGATGCTCAGGTATGGGAGAAAAACCATCTTGAGTTTTTGGTCATGTGTCGAGTACATTTACAGTCCACTACCATAGGTTCACCATCCTTCCCTGGCAGACCTACATCGTAGAAATAGAAAACCTCTAGATCTCAATACTGAGGTTAGTAATAAAAGACTTAGGAACCTAGTACTAAGATACACAAAGAGTAGAAGCAAAACCGGTAGAATCATGAACTAAAGATGATGCAGAATGAGACAAAGCATTGACACCGTGATAACGCACCCCCCCCCCCACATGAACTCTACCCAGACCCCCCTGAACTCTCACCTAGGTCTAACAAGAGCTTGGTGCTCACCCTGTCTAGTAGGCACTTATGAATCTATCCTGCCCTCATAGTAATCTATGCTTGGATGAGAGGCTGATCTGAAACCATTAAGAAATTCTCAACAAACCTAGGTCTGACAGTATATCTAGAGACACTTTGATTAACAAGAATATGCCTAGATCTAAGGGCTCTCTATCCATCTTCTCCTTCTTGGCTTACCTAAAGAAGAACTGAACCAAGTGGCCATTCCTCTTATAGTAGGTACAGTGGTACTTGACTCGATGAGGAGTCTATCCTGATGAATAAGAAGCATCCACTGCACATGAGGGAGATTGTGCATCGACAGCAAACTTAAAGATAGTCTTGCTTAGTTCAATCTATGACTTAAACAAGGCTCTCTCCAGAACACTCACTACTTTAGAAGGTTTTTCTTGCCACCTGAGAATCACTCTAAAGTTTTCCTTAGGTAGTCATTTTTCTTAGCTAGGGTGACACATGAGCTACACTGACTATTTTTCACCGCTCTAGCATATCTCTCAGTATACACGGCTACCTCAACCTTAGGAGACTCACAAGACACACAAGTGGCTTCTCTAACTCTTCTAAGATGCCGATCAAACTTGACTCTAAATGTCTCATGCATCTTATCTAAATCCTAACCTATCTTAGCATAGAATACACATGCAATGGATGCAATAGGATCAGACTTCTTAGATGTAGAAGATGCAGCAAGTTTTTCTTTAACAATGAAGTCATTTAGGGTTTTAGTCAATGCATTAACTTAGGATATGAGTATGAGAGAGTCCTAGGGCGAAACGTTTCATCAGTTAATTCAGCAATTTTGCTCACAGCGCTATTAAGCTTCAAATCTAGCAAAGCATAATTAGAGCAAGATAAGGCAATAACATTCATATCCCCATCTCATAAGCACACAGAAGAGTCGCTAGACTTCAGTTGAGCAATTTGATTATTAGCATGAGAAACATATACTAAGGAATCAATAAGAAGAATAGCTTTCATTTTAGTAATGTTAAAGTTGATCCGAATACGTACCGTGTCCGTGTAGGACACTTCATCGCCTCATGCCAGACGTGGTATGGCAGGTGCATGCACAGGTTGTATCAGACGTGGTGTTAATCTGTAACAACCGACTTTGATTCAGTTTCCTCTCTGTGTGAGACTCTTTTCCCTCACACTATATATATGTACCCCAGTAGCTTATAGGAAGAGCAAGCACTCTATTGTAATCTCTCCTCATTATAGTGATTTGTCTTTGAGCGTCCGTGGTTTTTTTCCGCAAGGGTTTTCCACGTAAAAATTCGTGTCACTTGTCTCTATTTTTCTATGCATTATTTGCAACAAGTGGTATTAGAGCACAAGGATTTAAAGTCTGAGATTCGAGGAAAAATTGATCCGGGTGTCGTCGCTGAAACCTAGTTGCGTCGAATCGGTCTCCGCCCCAGATACCAAGCCAAAGGAATAAAAGCCTTCGGTAGCGGCAGGCCATCGCATCCTCTCCTCAGTCCACGTGGCAGAGGTGTCACATCGCGAGGACCCCGTCACACGTCATCCCGCATATAAGAAGTGAGGGACCTTTGCCTTGTCTACTATAGAAGCTAAGTATATTGCTATTTCTAAAGCTTGCAAAAAGCCATTTGGCTAAGAGGTTTATTTACTAAGCTTTCTGAAAATACATCTTGCACAACAATATTTTATAATAGTCAGAGTGTTATTTGCCTTACAAAAGATCAAATGTTCCATGAAAGAACAAAGCACATTGATATTAGGTATCACTACATTTGAGGTGTCATTACTCAAGGTGATATTAAAGTCAGCAAGATAAGTATTCATGATAATCCAGCTGATATGTTGACAAAGCCAGTTCCTGCATCTAAGTTTTGAGCTATGCTCAGACTTAGTTGGTGTTACTTACTAGTCTTTTGGACTTTCGGCGCTTAAGGTATATATGATAATTTTATTGGATGAGTCTATCATATTCTTTGACTACTGAAGGAAATTTGGCTCAAGGTGGAGATTGTTAAAGTTGATCCAAATTCATATTGTGTCCATGTAGCACACTTCATCGCCTCATACCTGATGTGGCATGGCAGGTGCATGCACAAGTTGTATCAGACGTGGTGTCAATCTGTAGCAACCGATTCTGATTCGGTTTCCTCTCCGTGAGGGACTCTTTTCCCTCACACTATATATATGTACCCCAGTAGCCCATTGGAAGAACAAGCGCTCCATTGTAATCTCTCCTCATTATAGTGATTTGCCTTTGATCATCTGTGGTTTTTCTCACAGGGGTTTTCCACGTAAAAATTCATGAATCTTGTCTCTATTTTTATGTGCATTATTTGCAACAAGTAAGATTATCCATAGTGATTAGTAACTCATCAACAACATACGTATGTACAGTTGTACCAAGAGTAAAACATGCTTCCATCTGCTCAACTTTATCTAATGCTACTCTAAGCTGACTAGCAACATCAGAATAAATGTCCTTATCTTGTCTAACTCAGAGTACAACACTAGGCAACATTCACAATTATTATCATCAGAAATTAGATATTTAAGCCTAGAAATTTCAGAATTCAAGCCCTCAACCAATAAATCATGGTTTTTCATTTTCTTTTTGCATTTTCTAAACTTGTGATCAAGGCAAACTACTGCACGAGATATGTCATCATATATGGACTTTACCTCATCAAGGTCACTGTAGAGATCATCCTTGCCATAGATATCGTTGGTGCTCACCATGAAGCACATACCGATGAAGTCATCCGCCTTCTTCTTGTCTCGCAACTCGTCCTCCTCCTCCTCCATCCCCGAGTCCACATGTCTCAAGTCAAGTTGCTCGAGAACGGATAGGACTTAGTGGACTACCTAGTGGTAGTTCCCTTCTTCAGCTTAACATCACGAGGTGGTAGACACTTGCGGTGCTCCTTCTCATCCTTACCCTTGAGGTAGGGCAGTAGACTCTAATGTAGTTAAGATCACCACACTCGAAGCACCGGATAGGATCTTCTCCTTCTCTCTTTCTCATCCTTACAGTTTTTAAGGCTCTAGTGAATTTGGTGGACAGGAGGGCTAGGTCATCCTCAAGGAATCTACTCAAAATCATCATTCATAGCGTGCAGGCCATTAACTCAGACTTATTTTTGCAAGAGAGAGCAAATCGACTCATGAGTCTTCAACCTTGAGTAAAGCTTATCTAAGATGAGCTCGCTCATGACAATAGTATCATTGATGGAAATAACTTTTATCTCTCAGACTGACATGTCCAAGGCTACAAAAACTTAACGTGCATTTTTAGAGTCAGGATAGACCACACCGATAGCACACAAGTGACTAAGGATCTCATGAAAGCGAGCAAAGAACTCATCTAAAGATTCTTCAGGTCTCATCTCAAACTTCTGATGTTATTTCTTGAATTGGTTCTGACACACTTGTTTGATAGCTATAGAGCCCTCATGGTAATCAATGAGAGTCTGACAGATATCGTGCACTAAAGCGAGATGAGAAACACAATCAAACTCGTTTCTGCTAAGTCTCTAAATTAGAAGGTTCCTAGCCTTATTGTTTACCTTCATATCCGAAAGATTTATCAGAGTGATCTGATCATCAACAGGGATAATATAGGAACTCTTGACCTTTTTCCAGATTGTATAGCTTTGAGCTTGAAAATATGTAGCCATCCTTGTCTTCTAATATAGGAAGTCAACTCTATCAAAGACGAATTGTTTGGTTGAATACCTATCTGATGATATAGCTCTTAAGACCGGTTAAAATAAGGAAGAGTTTGACAAGAGTATGATGACACATGTATTCGTTTCAATCACGGATAGAATAAAAATAAGTACCTATGTTGTGACTTGTGTGTACGCGTCGCTTAATTAGTCGGTACGTAGTATTAACTAGCCTCAAAGTCGCCGCGCCAGCCACCGTATGTACCAAAATAAAAGAGACGATGATTCGTGAGGAGGTTGTTTTTTAAAAAAATCGAGGACAAATGCGTAATTTCGGGAAAATCAAAGGGTGTTTTTGTAAAAATCCGAGGACCTGTAAGGACCTGTACGTAAGCAAATAAGGACCTATACGTAATTTTGGAAACCCGCGGGGCGCTATCAAAAAATTTTTTAGGGGAAAAAAACTGCAGGGACTTTTTTGAAAAATCCAGGGACCTTTTCGCGAGGAAAAAGGACCTTTACGTAATTTCGCAAAAATAGGAGGGAATGGCCTCCCCCGGCCGTACCAAAAACCGAGCGCCACGCGCCGGCCGGCCGGCCGAGGGAGGCGACGTGGATAGCGCGGGGGGGCCGGAATCCCCCCGGCTATAATGGGGTAGGTATTTTTTGCCATAACAATAAGTGAAGTGAAATGTGACGTAAGAGTCGTTCATCTGTGTCCTTAAAAAATTACCTAAATTAATTGTACAAGTCTTATCAGCATTATCTGTTAGTATTTAGTAGTCGAGTAATAGGTAGTTTTACTTTTACTTTTGACGAGAGCATTAATGCAGGTATTGTACTTTCCTTAACTTGATTGGATCATATATATATATATATATATATATATATATATATATATATATATATATATATATATATATATATATATATATATATATATATATATATATATATATATATATATATATATATATATATTACTTAACTTGATTGGATCATATATATGTACATTGGAGCTTCGTTGGAAGAGTTTAATCAGCTCGCATCCAATTGACTCTACTTTTTTTTCGCGAATCTTGAATTGACCATACTCATCTACGTTATGAACAACTGGCCTAGTTCTAGAAAAACATTAACTGGCAAGGCGCAGAGGTGACCAGAGACGGACCCAACGAGGGTCAGCTGGGACTAGTGTCCCTACCTCCAACCGACACGTTGGTACCCCTCAACAGCCATGCCCACGGGAGCCGAAGTGGACGAGCACTGACCGTGCATTGCCGTAACATTATTATAAAAAAAAGGTTATTATACATGATTTATAATCATCATCACAAATAGTTCCTTGAACCATCTAACTTTAATACAGATTTAGCTAAATTTTTGTACATCAAGCAACAGTAAAAATACAGAGTTAGCTACATCTTTAGGCATCGAATCCATGTTAAAAATCTAGACTTTGCCAAATATTGAGTATCCAAACTACGGTCAAAATCCTGACTTAGCCAACCTTTTAGGCATCCAAGCTACAGGAAAAATTCTGACTTTGACAAATTTTTGGGCATCCAAGTTATAACAAAATTAGATGGATGGAATTGAAGAAGAGGTGGGGAAAGGAGAGGATGAGAAAAGAGAAGAGGAGATAAGAAGAAGAAGAAGAGCTGACCGAGCCTTCTATTTTTACAGAAAAATTTGGCGAGGGAAAGTGGAGGAGGAGACACTACTACAGAAAAGGTCATCACAGACGGTTTTGTGAACCGTCTGTATTTATGGGTCAGTGATAATCGAAGGTCATCACAGACGGTTTTTGAACCGTCTGTGATTATCAGCTATCACAGACGGTTGGGAGTTAAAAACCGTCTGTGATAGCTGATAATCACAGACGGTTGGGAGTTAAAAACCGTCTGTGATAGCTGATAATCACAGACGGTTTTGGGTTAAAAACCGTCTGTGATTATCAGCTATCACAGACGGTTTTTAACTCCCAACCGTCTGTGATTATCAGCTATCACAGACGGTTTTTAACTCAAAACCGTCTGTGATATTCCCTTCAACCCCTAAATATATTTCTGTTTATTGGCTAGCCTCAGGAAATGCTAGCCATGCCCTCTGAAACAAGCAGATAATCACAGACATAAAACATATACAATTCACACATCTCATTTCATTTCAGATACATTTCACATCTCAATTCATTTCACAGACATAAAACATTCAATTGACAACGCACTTCATTTCACAAACATAAAGCATCCATTTCGCAAATCAATTCATTGAATTGAAATAAAATATCCATTAACAAATACACAATTGTAAAAGATCTACACTGTATTTGCACTTAGAATTACAATAAAAAATCATTCTGGGCAGTGGAACTCTCCATCTGATCTTACGACTTTTGTCCACAAAAACCAAATGAGCTCTCCTCGAATTTTTGCAAAATCCGGCTGTGTCAATGCAGATGTAGAGATGGACGCAGCCTGTCGATAGGAATATCAACGCGCGCATATAAAAAACTTGACATGTATGAAATAAATGTGGGAAGATTGACAAACCTTAGAATTAGTGATCTTGCTGGAATCGAGGAGTAGTCTCATATGGTGGCACACGTAATATCCACACGTGTTGCCCGGGTCCTGCTGGTGGCACTGCAAAAAATATAATGTGTTAAATCAAGAGGCATTACTACTAAGTGTTGTATATGATTAATTAATGTGTAGCCAACGAATACCCGAAAATTGCGAGTATGTTTCAAGGGCTTGGCCCCTGTCGTCGAGCCACGTGTTTGTTGAACGTATGTGGCGAACGACCTTCGTTATTCGAAAAAGTTAGATTAGTTATTCGGAAGGAAAGAAAGAGTACAATGTACAATGTACGTACCTATCGAGTATTTGGACGATAGCTGTGTACTTGGATTTGTTGTTACTTAGAGAATCAAGGTATATAGCCTTGTTCCATTTTGGTATAATTACAATTAAAATCCAATGGAATTTCTCATTGTATGGCATAAGAACAAATTCCTTATCTTGGTGAGCCAGCAGTGCTTTTGTAATATAGTCCTCGACGAAGGATGCATTCTCGATGATGGTATCAATGGCGACCAAGCGTGGGTCCAGGAAACCAATTCGTGATTTCGATGATCTAGCTTCGGTCAGCATGAATCTATATATAACATAGGAAAGCAACAAATTGTGACATATATCGGTATTACGTGAACAGAGACTGTGATTGTACAGACTTACAGCGTCCAGCATCGAACGAGTGAGACGTCGAGAGCGTTGAGCGTGAAAAGTTCAAATATATCGTCAAAGGTCACCGCGAAGACACAATCCTGAGCTTCGTGCAAGAAATGTTCCAGCTTGAATTTGATAGTGATACCTGAGCGACGTTCTGCCTCTAGCTTATTGGACTGTTCCATATACCAAAGGTGGAATCTTTGGCAACCAAGTCCTAGTTTTTGGAGCTCTTCCTGGACTACCATCGGCTGAGCTAGCACGAATTTGCGGGCCAATGGCATGGACGGAATATCGTCATCATCCTTCGTCTTTGATTTGCCCTGGCCACTGCCTCGATTGTCGGTCGACTTTATGCTAGTTGACTGTAATGGTATAGACGGTGCAAGTTGCTCTGGCGAGAATAGCACCCGTGGAGATAGCACCGGTGCAGGTAGTTGTGGTTCGCACTGCCCGTGTGGAGATGGCACCAGTGCAAGTTGCTGTGGTTCGCACTGCACTTCTGGTCCTGCCACCGGTGAAGAAGCCTCCAGGGAGATGTCGGTTTTGGGCCACTGGATGAATGTTCCAATGGCTTGTCCTAGATTCACGATCTCGTCGTTGGGGGGCTTCGGTAGCGGGACCACCTCAAAATTGGCATACACACCATCCACATTAACTTTTGCGAAGCCTGGCGCTAAAGCTTGACCCTGCACCATGGCCCCGCTACCAGACGAATATGCCTGGCCCCAAGCAGCGTACAAGGGAATGAAGCCATATCTCACTTGGAGCCTGCACGTCGTAGGCTCCTACATAATGATACAAAATTAGCTACTCGAATAGGCCTACCAATGGAGCAAGCATTCGAGAGGTAATAATTATTACCAGGATGTCGTCCACAGGAAATTTGGACTGGGTTTGCGTCGGATTGGACGCGCAGCTACTCGGATGGTTGTGCGGGCTAGCTAGCACAAGAGCGGCGGTGGCGGCCTGCTGACTTTCTGTCTGTTTCCGCACCTCATCTCTGATTACATCAGCCATCTGAGCTAATAGCTCCTCTCTAAGAGATTCCTTGATCTCTTCTCGTAGCTGTGCGTCACGCTCGGCTTTGTTTCTCTTCCTGCGCCGATACATGTCGGAGTCATCTTGGAAACCATGTTTCCAAGGAACGTAAAGCCCAAGGCCTCTCGTACGGCCCGGGTGCTCCTTGTTTCCCAGGGCCACGGAGAGCATATCATTCTCCCTTGTTCCCTGGAATGATCCCAGGGTAGATTGAAAACTCAGCTCTTCCTGCAAGAGCACGACATGTCATTTCAATTCGTACGAAGTTGTGGAGTAATTACAAGCTACGTAGTTCGATCGATATCTTACCAGGCGCTCGGTCAGTTGCTGGTCTGAAGGGTTTCGAAAGGTGACGTCCCCTGATGTCGTTGTAGATGACCTTGCTCTAATCCAATTCGAGCGCGGTCATCTGGGATATTGGAAAACGGCGGGCGATGTCCTGTGCAACTGCCAGCTCATCCTTCTTCATCCACTACGAGATTTTACCCGCATACCCAGCTGTGCCAAGTCTGTAGATTTTACCCGCATACCCAGCTGTGCCAAGTCTGTGAGGGTGTGTATTTTTTGCCTGGAGGGCCTTGTGCGCCACACTTGTACTTTTGAAATCTTCGGTCGTTTTCATCGCCTTGAACTCTTCCCATTGTGGTTCTAGGAATGGGTATTTATGAACAGGCGTTTCGTCCGTCTCCACGTATTTCTTGACAAGCGTGCTCTTGAAGTGCTTTGTAGGTTTGTTGTTGCACAGCGTCCAGGTGTTCTTCTGGGAACTCGAACGATGCCAAAATTTCGGTCCACAGCTCACGTTTCCGAGTGTCAGGCACGTTCTTCCACGAATTGTATGTGATCTCAATTCGTTCTCGTGCAACTACTCCGACCATGGTTCGGAATGCGTTTACTGCTTTTTGAGGAAGGATAGGGACCCCAGATGCATTCACCGCTGTGATGATCTGTCGGCCCTCAGGCTTCTTTAATAGCCCTCTTTCTTGGCGTCTTGATGTTGGAGCGGACGCCTCCGGTAATGATGTTGAAGAATGCGCGGGTGACATGTTGCTCATTTTGTGGGTCTATTAAGATAAGATGAGAAAGTAATCATATTGAATTGCAAGACAAGAGAGGAGTAGAGGGGAGGGGGAGAAGGGAGGGGGTGATATGGACATAGAGAGGGGGTGATGTGCCTATCTTACCAATATACCAATGTATCAAGTCCTTCTTTTTCCCGAAAAATTCAAGTCAATTTTATTACAAAAGTGCAAAAAAAAAGACATTCCAGATTCTTCGGTGAGCAGCCGACTTCTTCGGTGAGCGACTATCCATCCGCTTCCCACTCCTCTTCATCTCTGGTCTCTGGATCACGTACGCCAGTAGCGATGATTCATCTCTGGATCACGTACGCCAGTAGCGATGATTCATCTCTGGATCACGTACGCCAGTAGCGATGATTCATCTAACTGAATCATCGCTACTGGCGTACGTGATCCAGAGACCAGAGATGAAGAGAAGTGGGAAGAAGCAGATGGATAGTCGCTCACCGAAGAACTCGGCTATGTCGGCTGCTCACCGAAGAATCTGGGAATTTCTTTTTTTTTTTGAACTTTTGTACTAAAATTTCCTTCAATTTTGTAATATTATTACTACAAGGTCTCTAAACAAAGTGTCTATGAAGCAAATGACACAAACTAGTGTATCCGGTTCATTGAACTGGAACACTATAGTATGTCACTTGCTTCATTTGCTGTTTTTTGTCTAGATACATGGAGCATTTGGGTGGAAAGATCAACTGTTTCGTCAGGCGCATGACTGCCAATTCGAAGCATAGCATAGCATCCGAGGCACATCCGAGGCCTGCTGCTGTGTCTTGAGGAATGCCAAGAGCTGGTATTCAGATGGGTTATGAGAATAAGATTCATAATTTATAGTTTGAGGAATACCACATCTGAAGACCAGCTCTTGGCATTCTTCAAGACACAGCTGCAGGCCTTGGATGTGCCTCGGATGCTATGCTATGCTTCAAATTGGCAGTCATGAGCCTGACGACACAATGTATTTCTTTCCACCCAAATGGTCAATGTATCGCAAGATTTCTTTATCCGGATACACTAGAATGTGTTACTTGCTTCATGCCCTTTGATCATATACTCTTCCTTGATTGGTTAATTTGTGCTCTCAAATTGTAGGGTTGCACATGATAAGATGAGGAAGCAAGAAAAGTGATACATGATGCTCAATGTTAGGAAGAGAGGAGAGGAGTAGAGGGAAGGGGGAGAAGGGAGGGGGTGATGTGGACAGAGAGGGGTTATGTGCCTATACTATATACTATGTACTATATACTATATACTAACACAACAAGCAATGTAATATGTACCAATGTAAACTAAGCAACTGCAGTAAACAATGTACCAATGTAGTATATACCAAATAGCAAACTAATTAAGCTACTGCAGTAAACAATGTACCAATGTAGTATGTACCAAATAGCAAACTAATTAAGCTACTGCAGTAAACAATGTACCAATGTAATATGTACCAAATAGCAAACTAATTAAGCTACTGCAGTAAATAATGTACCAATGTAATATGTACCAAGCATCAAGCATCAACCCTAAACACTAACAGTAAGCATGAAGCATCAACCCTAAATATGTACTAAGCAACTAACCATAACAGTATGAAGCATCAAGCATCAACCCTAAACACTAACAGTAAGCATGAAGCTCGGGGAGGGATTTGATGACCTTAGAGTTTTGGTGACCTTAGGGACGCAGGAGGAGGAGGCGGCGGCGACGGAGGAGGAGGAGGAGGCGACGACGACGGAGGAGGAGGAGGCGACGACGACGGAGGAGGCGGCGACGACGACGGAGGAGGAGGAGGCGACGGGCTCGGGGAGGCGACGGAGGAGGAGGAGGCGGCGACGCAGGAGGAGGCGGCGGCGGCGGAGGAGGAGGAGGAGGCGACGGGCTCGGGGAGGCGGCGACGGAGGAGGAGGCGGCGACGGAGGAGGAGGAGGCTGCGGCGACGTCTTCGTCCGGGAAGGCGGCCGGCGAGGGCTGGGGGAGGCAGCCGGCGAGGGCTCGGGGAGGCGGTGGCGACGACAGGCTCGGGATTTAGATCAAATCGAATAACTGCAGCGCACACGGAAAACCCTAGCGAGAGGGTATAAGTAGGGAGATTATCACAGACGGTTCTAAACTTAGAACCGTTTGTGATAAGCCTTTGCCGGCTGTTGCAATTAAGACAACACTAATAACTACACAGCTGCATTCATATCAACTACCAAACAGCTGCATTCATATACAACACCAACCAGCTGCATTCACACAGTGTATTTCTTGATACATTTTGTCATTCTCAAATACATCACACATATACATCACATATACATAAATGTCAATACATTGTCATTCTCAAATACATCACACATATACATTTTCACATATACATTTCAAAATTGACTACATCACACATTTTCACATATACATCTCAAAATTGACTACATCACACATTTTCACATATACATCTCAAAATTGTCACACATTTTCACATATACATTCTTATTATACTTGCTTATTTCCTTTAAAAATTAGCCCTTCATCATGATCAATGCGTACGTAACTAGTTTCGTCACGTTGTTCATCGTCGACCCTTATGCCATTTCCAAAAGGAGGTAACTCGTCAAATTGATTGTATTCCTCCTCGTCCACTACATTCTCCACTCCGACAATTCTCCTTTTTCCATGAAGAACTACATGGCGTTTCTTATTTGCCGGGTCGGTTACATAGAAAACTTGAACAACTTGATTGGCGAGTACAAATGGTTCGTCTTTGTACCCGACACGTTGGAGGTCCACGGTCGTGACACCGTACTTGTCAACCTTCACATGTGGGAGATGCACCCAACGGCAGCGAAATAAGGGGATCTTGAAAACCACATAGTCGAGCTCCCAAATCTCTTCTATGAAGCCATAGTACGAGTTTCTCGACCCATCGGTACTGAATGCATCTATGCGGACACCGCTGTTCTGGTTAGTGCTCTTGACATCCTGAGACTGCGTATAGAATGTGTACCCATTTATGTCATATCCTTGCCATGTCACAACTGTAAATGTCAGCCCTTTTGCCAACCATGTCAGCGTCTCACTCGGCGAGCTCCTAGCGATTTGCTCCTTCAACCATTGGTTGAACCGACAGTTGTGTTGCCTCATGATCCAAACATCCGGCCGCTCCGGATTCTGTTGCCGAAGCACACCCTTGTACTGGTCCACATAAGGCGCCACTTCAGTCATGTGTTGCAACACCGTGAAATGGGCTTGAGTATACATGTCCATATCTGGAGTGATTGCTTTCCTTCCGATAGTTCCGAGACCCTTCAGCCTCCCCTCATGACGAGATTGAGGGACACCTATCGGTTGAATCTGAGCCATATAATCGACACAAAACTCAATGACCTCTTCGCTTGCATAACCTTCGACGATGCTGCCCTCCGGCCGAGAACGATTCCGTACGTAGGACTTGAGAATTCCCATGAACCTCAAATGGGTACATGCTACGTAGGAATACGGGCCCGCACATTTTTATCTCCCACACAACGTGAACAATGAGATGGACCATGATATCGAAAAACGAAGGAGGGAAATACATTTCAAGGTGACATAGAGTCATCACCACCTCGTCCTGCAGAGCATCTAGTCCTTCGGGATCGATGACCTTCTAAGCAATTGTGTTAAAGAAATAACATAGCCTCATGATTGTCTCTCGGACTTTGATCGGCAAAATATTTGTAATTGCAATAGGGAGCATCTGTGTCATCAGCACATGACAATCATGAGACTTCATGCCATTTAACTTCAAATCTTGCATCGAGACAAGTTTCTTCACGTTGCCGGAGTAACCAGACGGAACTTTGACACCATGCAAGCACTGGCACAGTTCTGTTTTCTCAGCCTTAGATAGAGTGTAACACGCAGGGGGAAGGTACGTTCGTCCAACTCAGGCCAGAACGCTTCATACCAGAACGCTTCGCGCGTGTTTCGATGCCAGAACGCTTCGTGTTTCGATCGTCTAATTAACGTCTCTCGATCGTTATACGAAGCGTCTATATCATTAATGTTTAGGTATACGAACCGTTTGTGCTAAAGGTTAAATATGCGCTCCTAATCCAGGTCTCTTCTACGTACGTACAATACAATATACAATACAACATGGCTTCTACTACTGTTCTTGTGATCATCTCCTTTCTCTCATCTGTTCATCACGAATTGTTCGGCCGGAACCTTACACAGGCGGCCAGCAATTTGCATCTGGAGCAGCTTCTCCGCACCCGCCCTGCTCTCCTTCCCCGACTTTCTTGCATCCGTCAGCTTGACCTGATCCTCCGCCGTCGACGGAGGCGTCTCGCTGCCGCTCAAGAAAGGGAAACAGCCCTCACCCTGGTTCTTCTCCACAATGTGCGCAATGCGGAAGAAGCTCTACACGCATTGCAGAGACTAATGGATAGCCTTGCCGATCAAGCAGAAACGACAGATTCTGAGGAATCTTTTCATGCTATCCTCTACGACATTATGGATGCTGCTGATCATTTACCCAGGTTGAAGGAGGAAGTGCTGAGGACAAGGGCAATCTTAACGACGTTCGAGAATTTAGCGGCTGATCCTCCAAGTCCCCAAGTTGAAGAAGAAGCTTACGAAGCCCAAAAGAATACAATCTGGGAAACTCTTTACCTGTGCGACTTTTGTAATAAATTTGCCTCTAATTGAAATTAATAAATTTGCCTTTAATTTGTGATCTCTTGTCTCAGTAGTTCTGTAGTTAAGTTATTAGAAGCAATGTGTATTTATATATTAACCTCTGATCTAGAATATGACAGACAAAGGGACATCACAGCCGGTTCTTGTGAAAAACCGTCTGTGAACATTCCCAGACGGTTCTTAACAAAAACCGGTTGTGATAGTCGACACAACACAGACGGTTATTAATAAAAAACCGTCTGTGATAATCCCAGATTATCACAGACGGTTTTTAATAAAAACCGTCTGTGATATTCCAGTATCACAGACGGTTCAGCAGTAAGAACCGTCTGTGATACTCCTTTTTCCCACCACAAATACCACAGACGGCCTTCAAATTAAAACCGTCTGTAATAGTGTACATTGCAGACGGTTTCACAAAACCGTCTGTGATTGGCGTCTAGTATTAGCCTTTCTGTAGTAGTGAGAATTGAGAAGAGAGAAGAGGAGACGAGGAGAAGAACAGTCGAACCTTCTATTCTTAAACAGCAAATCCAGCGAGATGAGCAAGAAATTCAAATTCGGAAGAGCGGGTAAGTTGAAATATTATCACAGACGGTTCTAGGTAAAGAACCATCTATGATAAGTACAGATATCACAGACGGTTTTTGCAGATGGTTGGTAATAAAAACCATCTGTGATAAATAAGTCATCACAGACGGTTTTTTCCATCGTAATTAACTTAGATGGTCCATCTTGCAAAATTGTCTGTGATAACTTTATCACTGACGGTTTGTGTTGAACCGCCTGTGATGAGGCGTTTAGAATGACCCTTTTTTGTAGTAGTGTGAACAACCAAGTAGCAACTAATAAACTAGCTAGCCTAGCCATGGGGCGATTCTCCCACGCACTGCTTCTCCTCGCTGTCGCAGTGGTGTCCTGCTCCCAGGTTGCGGCGGCGGTGGACAGCAACGCTGCGGTGGCCTAGATCTGCAACGGCACCCCATACCCCGAGCCGTGCACCAGCACGACGTGGAAGCAGGCAGCGCACTACCCCACCATGGACACGCTGGTGGTGCTCAACATGTAGGTGGATGCGTTCACCAAACACACCACGGCGGTGTGAGCGCGCATGGCGAAGGTGGCCAAGACGGCATCGCCCAATGCGCAAGCGGCACTGGACCTGTGCACAAACCTGTACCAAGACATGGAGGACAACCTCGACACGGCCCGGCACGCTATCGGGTTCAAGGACGCCATCGCCATCCGCGCCATGATGGGCATGGCGGTGCAAGACTTGTAGGGCTGCGACGAGCAGTTCAAGAAGGTTGGTGAGAAGAACCCTATGGAGCACTTCGACCAGTCGCTCGGCAAGATGTCCAAGAATTGCCGTCTTCTCCCCCCGCACCGGGGAGTGGGTGCCACTGCTCTCTTTCAGCAAAACGCGACGTATATCATAGCTTCCAAGATAGCCCGCTATAGCTGCAATAATGTTTTTCTATTTCTCATCAGCAATGCATCAGGCTACCGTAGGGCGGCAAATCAGTGAGCAAGTTCTATTAGCCTCCCATAAATTTTGATGTCGGGTCAGCCACTGGAGATGACAACCAAAAGATCACCACATAATTAGTAATTAAACGAAAAAAATAATGGTTAATTGCCAGTTCGATAACAGTGTACTCCAGTAAACGACGACCGGGGTTACCTGCATGCTCGTTTTGAAATCATGAACAAGCATCCACTGACCAACAGAACAATTCTAGTAGTTGACATTGCAGAGGCGACCTCGAAGTTTTCGTAATTGACCTCGACATGTATGCATGGGCGTAGCAAGTGCCAGCCTAAGAATCCGATGCATACGGAGATTGGGATAAGCGAGACAAGTAACGAGATTCCCTGCAGATTGCTTTAGCTTTACCCTAGAGTTGGGGATGTCATCAGCCATTTGTCCTCACCGTCTAAACAAGAGATGTCATCATGTGTCGATCTCTGCTTAGTTGTCTGATGAAAAGACTTCAAATCTAATTACTTCATCCTACAATTTGTAACGGTGCAACGGTATTGCAACTGCATGCGAAAGGCACGGAGTACCGTAGCACAACACCGTGCATTTTCTACACGACGGCGGCAATTCAGGGGACTTGAGTTTAGAGAACATCGGATATATCTTTGAGGATTGAGAGTACTAGTATCGATCAGCTATCGACGAGAGCTGGTTAATGCGCAAGCCCAAAAAAATATCATGCAAAACATGGAAAGATATACGCCAGCACCATCATTTGTCAAATCTCGAAACTTAATTGCATGCCAAAGCAAGCCCAACGTAAGGCCAGCCAGCTAGGTAACCTGCACTGACAAGACTAGCTAGGTGCTCGGTTGGACTGATTTTTTATGGCTTATGGTTGAAGTTTTACTGTAGCTAACTGAAATCACAATATAGCTGATAGTGGCTTATTTGCCACAATTAAATTAAAAAAATAGAAAAAACATGTTAGCCTAGCATGTATAATGCAAACGAATACAGGAAAAAAGAACCGGTAAAAAAGCTCCAAAAAATCCAAAAAATCAGAAAAAGGACAAAATTTAGGAATAGTAAAAAAATAAACCGAAAGCTAGAAGCCTAAACCCAAACAAGTAGGGCTATAGTGCATGCATGCTTACTGACGAGTCCTCCGTATGTAATGCCTAGACCAGCATGTGCATGCTTCTTTCGAGATCTTCATGTATAGAGTATGAACATGTGTTTAGACTTGATTGGATCTAATTATCTTCTGATTAAGTAACAATGAAATTAAGGTCCTATTCTTTTCAGCTTCTAAATATTGTTTTTCAGTTTTTCTACAGTAACTAGCTTTTAAACAGAGTATCTTTTCAAGACAGGATCTACTAGTTAATTGTAGTACATACTGTACCGACTTCATTTATATCAGCAAAAACCACGCGTGAGTTTCTGTTACTCTGTAATCTCTCGCACGAACAGCCCAAAAGTCACATGCCGCAGCCAAAAGCCATAAGTTTTAGCTAAAAAGAACAGGCCCTAAGTAGTTAGGGCTCGCTTATTTTGACTTAAACTTCTGGTTTTTGACTTATTTTTCATTATTTATAAATTTTGTCTTCTTTTGGATTTTTGTCTTTTTTTTAGCTTTTTAGCCGGTTCTTTTTTGTATTCGTTTGTATTGTTCGTGATAGGCTAACCTGTTTTTTATTTTTTAAAATTTAATTATGCCAAATAAATCACCTTCAGTTACAATGCAATTTCAGTTAACTACAGTGTAATTTTAGTTATAAGCTATTATTTTATAGTCCAAATAAATGGCATCTAGATCAAGTGAGGATGGGAGCCTCCACGATGTGATGAAGATTTCAGCAGTACATTACACGGTCAGTAGTAGTGTACTGCTCCCAAGGATTAATTTGACCGTGAACAACTTGCTTGAAGTTAACAACTAGATCGAAGTGATCGCCGCTTTCGGTGCCAAGCGAGCGAGCGAGCCAAAGTGAAGGACGACGACGATGACGACACGGATGGGTTGGAATCGGCCTGCACGTTAAGAATTCAACACGAGCATCGGCTGATCGAACCATCCACGAGTTGACATTGTTGCACGCGGCGATGACCTTGAAGTTCGTGCATGTCAGGTTGAGTATACTTGATACTACGACTACGGTGTTCATCGATCCGGCTGCTAGCCTTCTGACTTAAGATCGAATCCATCGCATACGGATTAGGATAAACAAGTGTGTCATACAGGCAATATTTGTAATGGAAGCAAACAAGTACTGCATGCTGCTGCAGACCTGCGATGACATCCATGTTAGGTTCTAGACCTTAGGTCCTGTTTCAATGTAACGTGTCTTTCGGCTGAAATGAAATTACAGTGCTTCTTAGTTTTTCTAAGATATTTAATTAGAAAATTAAAAAAAATAAAAAATATCGTTATATCTCCATGATAATAAAAGGGAAAACAAACAAAGAGAAAAAAAAAGCCATGTTAAGAAGCTAATATATTCCAAACGGTTTTTAGCTTCTAGAAACTCAGAAGCCATCACTTTTTAAAACGGAGTCTTCAGCATCGATCCATACATATCTTGGATAGCATTCACTACTGCAAAAAAGGTCATCACAAATGGTTCAAAAACATCATAGATACAGTTTCGTGAGCCATCTAAGTTTATGGTGAATAATGACATGAAGTCATCACAGACAGCTTTGAAACCGTCTGTAATACAGTCTATCACAGACGGTTATTAATTCGTAACCATCTGAAACCATTTGTGATAGTCATATGTCACAGACGGTTTCTACTAAAAACCGTCTGTGATAGTGTACTATCACAAATAGTTATGAGTTAATAATCATTTGTGATATTCTTTTCTATTCCTAAATCTATTCTTTTTTATTGGCAAGCCTCAGTAAATGCTAGCCATATCCTCTGAAACAAGCAGGTCAACACAGTAACAAGAACATCCATGAACAAATACACACATGTATAGTTAAGCTCAATCTTGTCCCAATAAATTCATTCTACATTGTGGAACTCTCTATCTTCTTTTATGACTTTAGAGATCAAGAAGTACGCACACTATTCTCGAATTTGTTTGAGATTGGCTTGTTCCAACAGAGTTATATTGATGGACGCAACCTGTCGGTACGAAAATCAATATCGTGCATACATATATAAATTAATAAGTATGAAATAATTATTGCAAGATTGACAACCTGATGATCATTAGTCTTCATAGAATCAAGGAGTAGTTGCATGCATGTTGTGGTAAACATAGAATCCATAGGTGTTGCCTGACGGCTGCTGGTGGCACTGTAAAAATAGAATTTGTTAGTTCGAGAAGTATTACTATGAAATATTATATAGGATTAATGTGTACTAGTGAATGCCAAAAAATTAGGTCATGTTGCAGGGCATTGCTCCCTCCCTCAGATTTTCGTATCTCTGCAACGTATGCGGCGAACGACCTACGTGATTCCAAAAATTTAGCTTTAGTTATTGGGGAGGAAGGAAAGACTACAATACAGTTACTATGAAGGAAATGTGTTTACCTATCGACTAATTGTTGGACAAGTGTGTAGTTGGTTTTGTTCTTCTTTAGGGAAATCAAGGTATATTATCATGTTCCATTTTGGTATAATTACAATTAGAATCCAGTAAAACCTACATAGGTATGTCGTCATGGTCATTAAATCTAAGTTCGCGTTGCTTATAAAGTACAAATCAACAAAGATAGCCACTAGTGCAGCACTTACCGCTGGTTGTAAGGTATAAGTATGAATTCCGTATTACGTTGAGCCACCAATGCCTTCATCATGTAATTCTCGACGAAGAATGCATCATCATTGATGATATCCATGGCAACTAAGCGTGGATTGAGGAAACCAACCGATGATTTCGTTAATCTGGCTTCAATCACTATGAATATATATAGACACACACACAAAAACAATGAGTTATATATAACATTTATTAATATTATATTAACATAGACCGTGATTGTACACACTTACAGAGTTCAACATCGAATGAGTGAGGCACCGAGTGTGAAAAGAAAGAATAAGTCCTTGAAGGTCACCGTGAAGACATAGTCATGAATATCGTGGTGAAGATGATGCGGCCTGAACTTGGCGGTGACACCCAAGTGCCGTTGTCCCTCCAGTTTGTTGGCCTGTTCCTGTTGGTTCTTTCTTAATCTTCAAAAAGAAATAAATTCCCTAGATAAATACGATCTAAAGTAGCTATATGTAGCAAGAATAATTAATTAAATTGAATTAAGTACAAATAGACTATGAATTAACTAAATTCTAAACTCTAAACCATGCTAGATGTAAATAATATTCTCTCTACATCAAGCTAGCTAGATCTAAACCATCTTCAATTCTTCTTTCACCAAAAACTATATCTAAATTATAACACAATTATGAACAAATTACTAACCATAGATACTCAAGAAATGAATGGATCTACAATCACTTTTGCTAAATAGTCTCATTTCACCAAATGGCTGCCTCAAAGCCCCGCCTCCAGCTCAAAGAAGCAGTCTAGATTTGAAATTTAAGACAGAGAGTCGACGGGTCTGTGCGTATTTAATATAGTGGAATTATCACAGACAATTTTTAATAAAAACCGTCTGTGATGACTTAATTATCACATACGATTTTTAATACTACCCATATGTAAAGTATCACAAATGATTCAGATAGAAAACCATCTATGATATTTTGGTACTATCACAAACGGTTTTTGTTAATAACCGTCTGTGATACTTTACAGACGGGTTTTACCATAAACCGTCTGTGATATTACATCTTCACAGACAGGTTTTAGTGCTAGCATCAACACAGATGGACTCTAAACTAAAACCGTCTGTGATTATATTTAATACTGACGGTTTTGGGTAACCGTCTGTGATGTAGCGTCTAGTATTAGTGTAGTAGGGATGGCTCCCACCTGAGCCCATCCAGCCTGTTTGGGGGTTATAAGGCCCAGTGAGATATGTGTAATGACATGTATGCCCCTCTAGGGATGCACGATTGTAAGTGTAGTATTGTAATCATGCTTTTTGGATGTATATATACGCGCGCCCTGGACATGGAGAAGGGGCAAGCATTGTTCATCCACCACAACCACTCCACTACTCTCCTAATTTATTGTTTGGCCAGTATCTACAACAATTAGGCTTTTTGTAGTAGTGATTGTCAATTGGCTAATTAAAATGCTATTGCAAGTAATCATGCAAATATATAATTTCAAGAACATACTTTAGCTCTAAAAGTTGTGATATGTAATACCCTGGCCTATTAGTATAGTGTCACTGTGGCCCGTATAAAGTTGTAGTGATGGGATAGTCAAGCATTATTTGTCTAAAGTGAATTATAGCAGTATATAATACTTGTTGGGTCAAAATGTAGCACCTTCAAGTTAACCATTTTACACGAAACAAAGGTAAAAGTGTAAGTATGGTGCTATATATATACATAGATCCGTTCCACGGTGTGCTCGGCGTAGAGCAGATTTTGGACCAAAATGTTACACGATACTTGCTTCATAGAAAAGAGTAGAAACGGATAGAAACAAGGAAATAAATTAAGTAACGAAACAAGTAGTGCAGACATGAAGTGCAAGTTAAGCTAGCTTGTTCTTTCCAAATTTTGCTGCTGTGTATGTTAATGCAGTGGTCACTAATCAGTGTAGGCCTCCTAAATCGTAGGTGATTCATCACATTGTCCGTATATTATGTCTTCATGGACGTAGTTATAGTCTTATAGATACACGTAGCGACCAACTGACCAAGTGACCACCTTGTTTTTATTTCAGGGGAAACAAAGATATATACATACAGTGACCATCTAGAGTAGGTCCAATCAATGACGAAAACGTGAACAGAGGTGCCATCGATCGTTAGGAATTACTACGTTCATGGAGTCCTTACCAGTTGGATAACTGTCAAGTAAACTTCCGACGAGTTCTTTTGAACTTATAACTTCTCTTAAATAAATAAATAAATAAATAAAATAGTTTCTTCGTTAATATTTTTAAAACAGCTTATTAAAACAGTCCTTTTTAAATTAACTTATTAGCATTTAATTCATTCATATAAGTACTCGTATCAGTGAAAACAAAAATAAACCACAGCCTTTTCAAGTTAATGCAAACATGCAGTGCTGACCTAGAAGTTCGTAATTAGCTACACGTACGGCCCAGTATCATATTTTTAATGGAGGCCCATAACCATTTTGGTAGAGCAAGTTTTCCACTGTCTTACGCGGGGTTACAAAATTGGCCAAAAATCATCGAAAATAGATGAAAATTAATTATATTAGACACCCCTGGTTAGATTATAAATCACTTTTAAATATTTCATTTTTCCTATTTACACAGATTTCAGTCAATTTTTATTTAAAATTTAAATTTTTATTTAAAATTTTTTGTAGGACCGAAAAGGCGACAGAGGGGGTGAATGTCGCTCGCTTCAAAATCGCCTCCGAGAAATCAACACTGATTTTTCAAAAAGATGCAAAACTAAGCACCTCACAGAAAACTAAAAATAATTTCTCTGAATTTTGGAATGCATGCGACACCGAAAAATTCAGCATAAATCAGAGATTAACCAGTAAAAATTTCAACTGAAAATATCGCTGTTTGATCTGCATGCAAAATTGTTGAAGATCAGGAAAGAAAAAAATGAAAAGGCACAAAGGAGAATCTCACGCTGGAGGCCAAGAGCTGAATGGCAACAGCCGAATGGAAGAGAGCAGACTGAAGGAGTCTTCTGTAAACTGAACCAAGAAAGAAGCAGCAGAAAACTTCAGATTCTTGCCAAATCCAAGGGAAAAAGAGAAATGATTCTTTTCTTTTTAGGCCAAGACCCAGGAGCATAAACTAAATATCATAGGGGCTCCAAACAACAAGAGAAAACAACAAAAACTCAAGAATTTCAGAAATTTCTCAAGAATTGAAAAAGTACAGAGAGTTCACCAAAATCCAAATTACTCCCCAATCGTTGATCTGTTGGCTATGAAATTTTGCAGATATGTTAGCAATAGCCGTGGGATAATCCAGATCGAATTTATGCCATTTCTCCAAGGGGATCAAAAACTGCACTAAACCCTAGAAATGGAAGAACATGAACAGAGCAATCCCAAATATGAAATCTGAGATTAAACCAAAGTTTGCTCTTGGGAACTCGATCAAATGATCTTGAGGCAACATCCCAACCTAGAGCAACCCATTTTGGTACTCCCAAGCAACAAACAACAAGAAATCAGGAAACTCCAAAATCAAGCTTAAGAAGTATCGAAGCAAGAACAGAGAGCACAAGATAAACTTTCAGATTTCCATTTCATAACAAAAGGAGTTACAGAGAACTACGTCCCGATACCCATGGACATTCGGAGAAATGATTACATGATTTCTCTACTCAATCCCTCTCCTCACCCTTTCCAATCTCAAGCACACACTCTCAAGAACCCATGAAGGGAGGAGGCAAGAACTCAGAGCTACGAAGGAGACAACAGAGGGAGCACACTCTGCCTCCACCAACAAACCTCACCAACTAAAGAGCTAAAGGAAACAACCTTCCCAAAGCCTCTTTTGACTAGTGTAAACCCTAATTCCTTACAAGTGCTCAAGTGGGCATGCAGCCCCTCAATCCTTTATATAGCCCATGGCTAACGGGTTTCCGCCCCGTTACGCCCGCTACGTCCAACGGAGCCCGCTCCCGCTTGTGCAGCCACGCGAATTTCCCGATTCGCCCCTCGTGCACCTTCCGGGAAGCTTCCGCGCTCCTTGCCTCGCACGCCTCGCAACCACCTCGAGTCCACGTCGTCTTCGACACATCCCGACCGTTCTGACCTCAGCGCCACCTGCGCCTAGTCCGGTCCACCGTGTCTCGCCACGACTCCGCCTCGATGTCCTGCAGTCACACAGATAAGAAACACATCAAATAGCATCGCTCGATACGTGAAAGCGTAAATAACCTCATACTTACCACAGATGAAGTCCAAACCTGTCAAATCATCAGAATATGCAACCTAACCCGAATACGACCAAGTTTGACCAAAACGATCGAGTCCGTCGCACAACGCAACGACATGGTCCAAATCACTCAAACCAAACTCGACTTATCTAAACCACGGTCAATTACTCATCATACACATGTGGTCACCTCCACATGGTTCATCATTTTTGATCTGGAAACTACCAAAACTTTCTGAAAATCAGAGCTATCGATCCTACGGGACCCTAACAAAAATTCAAAACCGGTTTTTGATAACCCTGCTCTCGTGGAAGGAGACAACGAGATCGTAACAGGCTCGCTTAGAGCATCTCCAACAATGTCCTCTAAATCTCATCCCCTAAATCACTTTTTAGAGGACACAATCTAGAATATAGAAGTCTAGCCATCGGGACATGTAGCGGCAAGCATAGGAAAGATTGAGATTTATCTAGTCGCAGGAGAGCAGCAGTGAGGACGAGAATTGCTTTTTCTAGTCATCACGTTACGTGTTGTTTACGGAGTCCGTAACAAGCATCACGGCGTTTCGTTTTCTTTACAGAATCCGTAATAAGCATGGCGGCCGGAAACCATATCAAAGTCGGTCACCTTGGCCTTTATTTTGTTGGCTGTACACATGCAAACGGACAGACCTGCTCAAGCGCCGCGGGAAGACGGGCGACGGCAGCGGCTCGGCCATGGGGATTGGCGGTGGAGGAGGAACCGGGCATAATATAAGGTTAGTTCAACTATTCAAGCTTTCTGAGCAACATGGTGCGAGAATACTTAAACACAATTATGGTTGCTAGTTAATTCAAGACTATATTTGCAATTGGTTTGCCATATATACTGTATATATTGAACCGATTTTACCGAACTAACCGAATGCACAGTCCTAGCTGCTGCTCGCCGATTGATCTGATGCGTGTTCGGCATGTTCACTTATTAATGATTGCTTGAAGATGTATTGAGCACTTAGTGTGTGTGTTTAATCTTTCACTTTTTAATTAAAAATGTATACTTTCGCAGAGATGAATCGCAGTAGAAATCTCGTTAAATTTGTGTTGGATGAAGATTCTTCGGACGATGATGAGGAATTTATTTTTACGGCTGCTCAATTAATTCACCAACAATACATGAATGATCAGAGAGAAAAGCATGGAGGTTCTGTATTTGGGCACCAAGTAGTTGATCGGAATAGACTGGCGGGTCATCAGAGACTATACAATGACTATTTCTCAGAAGAACCTACATATGGTCCTATTTATTTTAGGCGCAGGTTTGTAATATTTTTCTGTAATTTTTCCAATTTTATTGCAAATAGTTTTACATGTATGATGTATTTTTTTAATGTGTTGCAGGTTTAGAATGAGACGGCCTCTATTTTTACGCATAATGCACGCTGTGGAGGCGTATGATGATTATTTTGTGCAAAAACGAAATGCAGCCGGTACCCTCGGGTTGTCATGCTTGCAAAAGGTTACTGCAGCATTCCGTATGTTAACTTACGGTGTAGCAGCAGATGCAATAGATGACTATGTTCGTATTGGAGAAAGTACTGCTATAGAGAGTTTAAAAAGGATGGTCAAAGCAATATGTGAAGTTTTTGGAGACGAGTATATGAGGACACCAAATGAGAATGATACCGCTAAATTACTCATAGCAGGGGAAGAAAGAGGTTTTCCAGGAATGTTGACGTCAAGGGGAGCCTTCAGATTCAGGAGCTGCTGATTTGTTTGAATCTCAAATTCTTGGGGTGCAGCAAGGTTTTGAGAAGGTACTTGGTTTATTTGTGCTTCATCAGAAGCAGTAGTGTGCAACCCACAACTGAATCGTTCACTATGCCATATGGTGTTTGTGCATGCTCTAATATATATAGAACTCCTAGCTGGAGATGACAGTATGGCACTAATAATAAAGTTTTCATACTCTTCCAGAGCATTAAATCTTTTCTTTTTTGGCAATCCAGGGGGAGACAGATTCTACACTTATACAGATGTTGGAAACATCTCCACCTTTATCCCAGTTATATATGGCACATTATACAAGCACAAACTAAAACTAAAGACAGTGCGATGCACACATGTAATTCATTGTGGATGAAGGCCGTAGCTGATAAAAAAATCAGTCGCAATTGAGTTCCAAAACATACAAAAAAATCAGTGGTAATTCATTGTGGATGAAGGCCTGCTTCGATATGAATATGATGGCATTTGTAGAAGCAATCTGTTGCATTCAACAGTAACACTCGAACGAAATGAAATACTACAGCACGATTTTCAGATATCCAAACATACAACTTTGTTTAGGGTAACTTAACCAGGTGTTATCCTAAATCATCTTTTGCTCAAATAAAAATACTCACTAAATATCCTCCCAACATCTTTCATCAAGAAATTTACCTTCAGTGTACTGATGGAGGAACTTCTCCTGACTTGCAGCTAACTCCGTGGTCGATTCTTCGCCGCCAGAGTGCCCAGGAGCTGGAGTGCGGGCGTCTTCGCGGGTCGTCAGCGGTGAGTGTGGCAGCGGCTCGGGGGCGATGGCGTGTGGCGACCCTTGTGCGCATCCGGAGGCAGGAGCTTGGACAGCTCGTGGCGGTGGAAGACCCACTCTTGCAGGGCCGACGCGGCCAACAGGAGCGGCGGCTCGGGGTACCGGCGGCAATGGGGACCGGGACGCCGCAGAGGATGCTCGGGGTGGCGGCGGCGGTGGAGGCTGTCGTGGCATCGCGGAGTATGCTCGGGAAGGCGGCGGCAGTGAAGGATATGCGAATCGAGGCGGCGGTGTGAACAGGGGAGCCGGCGCTCGGGTGGCGGACGGCGCGGGCGCGAGGGAGCCGGACGGAGAAGCCGAGGCGGCGGGGTGCGGATATCCTCGGGCGGCGGAAGGTGCGGGCGCTCGGGTGGCGGACGGCGCGGGCGCTCGGGCGGCGGACGGCGCGGGCGCGAGGGAGGCGGACGGAGCGGGCGCGAGGGCAGGCGCAAGGGAGCCAGACGGAGAAGCCGAGGCGGCGGGGTGCGGATAGCCTCGGTCGGCGGAAGACGCGGGCGCTCGGGCGGCG
Source organism: Dendrocalamus latiflorus (assembly GCA_017311315.1). Classification (NCBI taxonomy): domain Eukaryota; kingdom Viridiplantae; phylum Streptophyta; class Magnoliopsida; order Poales; family Poaceae; genus Dendrocalamus; species Dendrocalamus latiflorus. The sequence continues at coordinate 17,108,897 of CM029675.1, forward strand.
GACGGCGCGGGCGCTCGGGCAGCGGACGTCGCGGGCGCGAGGGAGGCGGACGGAGCGGGCGCGAGGGCAGGCGCGACTCGCGCGAGGGAGCCGGACGGAGAAGCCGAGGCGGCGGAAGGCGCGGTGGGCATCTCCAACGTAGCGCGGGACAAAACCGTCGAAGGATTTTGGGGACGGCGTGCGTCCTCCAAATTTGAGGGACGAAAATTTAGGGAAGGGGTCCTCTATATTTTTGGGTATCATTTAGAAGAGCTGTTGGAGCTTTTTTTTACCTCTTCTTCTAAAATATAGGGGATATGAGTATTATAGAAGATTTGTTGGAGATGCTCTTACAAATCTCCGTCGGAGCTAAAAAAATCTCCATCGAAGCTACGTCCCGCGCCACCCTCAATGCGCTGCCGCTGCCGCAACTCCGCGCTGCCAGCGTCTATCGAAAATAAAAAATGCTTAAACATGTTGACAAATAGGGAGAGAAAAAAAAGAAAATTACGCAGGACATTAACAAAGCAAAACACTCAAAAAAATGTGTAAGTTGAAGTTGGCGCGACACAGCATATTAACTGATCATAAAAAGAGAACAAAATAATAGGGACTACTTGAACCGATCGAGCGTAGCCACTAGCCAGTCCAACCCTAAGCCAACATCAGCCCAAGGCCCAAGCCAACCCCAGCCTCAAGCCAACCAAATAGTTAACGCTAGGTCCAGATGACGCTTAACCTACCTTAGCATGTTCCCCACGTGCCATGCCACGCACGCAACCTTTCGTCTGCAGTGGTGACGGGCCCGGCGCTGGAGCTGCCATCCTTTGGGAGCACGTCGTCCGCTTCTCGCCTATGCCTATGTGCGTTAGTTGGTATGGTTAGATTTCTCGCAATGTTAAACTCACTGCGCGCGAATGCAAATGGAGTAAATCTCAGTGTATGTATGTTATATACAGTATGGCCGATGGTCACGGCAATAGGTGAGGTCATTCACTCGTCGTCTCATCCCGACTCCTTGCTTTCAAAATTCAAATATTCAATGATCTTTATAACTAACGAAGTAATAATCAGCCAACCAAAATAGGTACTAAATTTTTTATTTAAATTTTAGGGTTTCAATTCTATGGTCTGAGAGACCATGTGGTCGTGACTCCATGTGAATGATGAGTAATTGACAAAGGTTTAGAATAGTCGAGTTTGGTTTGTGAGGTCGGACCATGTCGTTGCACGGTGCAACGGGCTCGGTCGGACTTGGTCAAACGGGGTCGTATGGGATTAGGATGCTTATTCCATTGTTTCGACAGGTTTGGATTTCGTCATGAGTAAGTATGATGTGCTTATGCTATTTACGCTTTCATGTATCGAGCGGTGCTGTTTGATGTGTTTCTTGTCTGTGTTAGCTGCAGGACGTCGAGGTGGAGTCGTGGCGAGACACGGTGGACCGGACTAGGCGCAGGTGGCGCTGAGGTCAGAACGGTCGGGAGGTGTCAAAGACGGCGAGGGCTCGAGGTGGCTGCGAGGCTTGCAAGGCAAGAAATGAGGAAGATTCGTAGAAGGTGCGCGAGGAGCGTTTTGGTGAATACGCAAAGCTGCACTAAAGGAAGTGGATTGTGGGTAAAGCGCAAAAGGCTAATGGGTAAAGCAATGGTGAACCCATTAGTGGAAGCTATAAATAGAGAGGGTGTTCTCTAATAGTCTTCATGATTTTAGATGAGAAATGAGAGGGATTTGAGAGAGAAGTAGTGTGCAGAATTTTAGAGAGAGATGGCTTGAGTTCTTGATCTTCTAATCATGTATGGAGACTTAGTGAGGTTGTGAGAGATGAGCTGAACAATCTTATGTAATCATTCCTCTATTTTTAATCATGTATTTCTTTGCCTTTTTGTTGAGTTCTCCTTGTGTTCTTTGCTTAAGTTTTCCTTCAGCTCTTGTCTTGCTCTGTCATGAATGAATCTCAAGGTCAAGTGTCCTAAAAAGAGCAGCAAGCCTCTCTCATTTGTTTTTGTGTTCGGCCAGTGCAGCTTCTGTGCCAACAGCTTGAACATTAATTACTGTTTCGCTTGGTCGGCAGTTTGATTTGTGCCTTGCTTTGCGTTCGGCAGTTGGCCTGCATTTAATTAGTATCAAGCATTTGTGTTCCCGAGTGGATGTTCCTTGGCCGAATCAATTCTTGGGTGAACTATTTGCAGCAGAATGCTTCTCTATTTCTTTGCAAATAGTCCTTCGGCCAGCATGCTTGATACTTCTTGTCACTAGTTCTTCTGCCAAGTACTACATTCATTTAATGCAACCAGCAAGCAGCTCTCAATTGTGCTCTCGGCCAAGTATTTCTTCTTGTGATTTCGGTTGGCTGCAGCTTTGCCTTTTCCCAGCCAAAGTACTTCTCATTTATTTCTTCTCTTGCAGCTTGTGATCTTTCTTGTGAGTATCAAAAGCATATGTTCGGCCAGCAAGCATCACTTTTTGGGAAATCATTGTTAGCATTTCTGTGTTCGGCTATGTAGTAGGCAGCAAGTTGTACTCCTTGATCTTTTAGTTCTCCTTTCGTGCTTCCTGTTGGCAGCAGTAGTACTCTCTGGTCGTTGTTATTTTTTTTAGTCTGGACGACTCTCTTTTGCTCTAGGCCGAACTGCATAATACTCAGAACCCAGACCAAGTAGTACTTGCTCTTTTGTTTTCTTTTCTTTTTGTGGGTACTTTTTGGGGGTAATTTTTAGAGTTTGACATTCACCCCCCTCTGTCCGTCTTTTCGATCCACCATGGTCTTTAAAATATTTGTGGGCCAGGGCTTTAAAATTAGAATGCACTGTTTCGATTTTTCTAACTATTGAATTATGAATTTTTTCAATGTGTTTCAATATCTAATTCAATGTATTCTAACTTTCAATAATTGTCATCTCCCTATAGCAGGTAGTCCATAGTCATGGAACTATTTCTAAAATGAAAAGCACCTAGTTCAAGTGCAAATGCTACAAATACTGAAAGTCTAGAAATTAACTGGGAATAGGAGATTTAGTTTGATCCAGAGAAAAGAAAAAAAATAGACGACTATCTCCCCAATCAGAAAGATGTGGTAAGAAGAAAGTACTTGGACAATAGGCCTTGCCAACCTCGCACATATGATTTCCATAGACAATGTTTAGGAAGAAAAAGAGAAGATTTAACCCTACATGGTTTGATCAATATGGCAGTTGGCTTTAGTATGACGAGTCCAAAGATATGAAATTTAAAGCGTATTACTATCTACTACATTATTGATGGATACATTGATAAATACACACATAGAGCATGAGGCCCCAGTGTTATTTTTGTTTTAGATTTGCCACTGTAGCACAGTGCGAATTAGGCCCTATTTTAAAGTGTTGTGGCTTTTAACTTTTAGCTGAAATGGTACTGTAACAGTTGTTAATTTTTATGATATATTTAATTAAAACAAAATAATAATAGAAAAATAATAGACACAATTATATCTTCATAAATAATACAAAGAAAAAAAAATAAAAACTATATTAAAAAACTAACATGTTTTAATCAGTTTTTTATTTTTAAAAATCAGAAGTTTAGAACGGGCCTTAAAAGATCACACCTAGCTCAGCTCGTGCAGTTGCTCCGGTAAGTCGCAGGAGCCGATCTACAAAAGCCAAAAGCGTGGCATTTGAGTCACGCAAAGGGAGAAGCTTCATTAATTTTTAATGTGTGTGGGTCTCCCGTATGGTATGCAGGGGCGGATCTACAGTAATTCATGGGTATTCAGCTGAATACCCAAAAAATTTTGCAAAAAATCTGCTATATATTAGGTATAGTATATATGTATATATATAATTGGGTCTCAGAAATATTTTAAACCTCCGGCCGGCGGCCCGGCAGTCCGCTGCGCCCTGCGGTCTCCCGACTCCCATCTCCGTCTCCCACGACCCACGCCGAAAACGGCCCACGGCCCAGTCGCAACTCACATCTGCGACCTGCCGCCCGCGACACAGCGACAGCCGACACCGACAGAGCGAGCGAGGCAGCGAGCTGCGAGCGAAGTCTCCAAATCCAACCCTAGCTCTCAGTCCTCAGATCCCGTGCCCGGGCGGCGCCCGGCGGCGGCTGGCACGCTCGGCGGCTCGGCGCTCCTTCCTCGGGCTCTCCGCCGGCGGCCCGCAGCGGCGCAGCGCAGTGCCGCAGTCCCTGTCCCTCTCCGGGCTCCGGCTCTCCCTGCTCTCTGCTCTCAGATCCGGCGCCTCGTCTGTCTGACTGTCTCTCTGCTCTCAGATCCGGCGCCGGGCGCCCGGGCGACGGCGGCTGGCGCGCCGCGCGCTCCTTCCTGGCTTCCTCAGCTCAGGCCGCTCCCCCGGCTGGCCGGCTGCTCCGCCTTCGAAGCTCAGCCCTGCTCCCCGCCGCCGGCCGCCCCTAGGCCGCCAGGCCCCAGTGGCCAATGCGGCAGTGCCGAGCAGAGCAGCCGAGGACCCGAGGTAATCCATCCCCTATTCCCCTCCCCTTCCTTCAGATCTGTCATCTGTGTGTTGGATAACCTGTAAACCTGAGAGGCCGAGAAACAGAGAAAGTAGTTATTAGTTAATCTCTAATTTGAATTTCCAAATGCATGTGCACTACATTCTGTGGCAATATTTGTGTATATGAGTCTGAGATGTGTAGGTATATATGGCAATATTTGTGTATATGAGTATATAGCAATACTTGGAAGTTGGAAATGGAGTAATGGATTATGGACGTTTGGTACTTTGGTTATGCAATTGTGAATTGACATTTGACAACATATTTCTCATTTACAGCCTTGAGCCTTCTATTCATCTATTATGGACCTTTACATTTGTTGTTGAACAATATTTTTGTAATTTCGAATACCCATTCCGAAATTCCTGGATCCGCCCCTGATGGTATGCACTGTGCAGCACTCGCTGCCCTTTCTATTTCTTCTACCCAACTCCCTTTCCCATTGCTCCATCTCAGAACTGTTTATATAAGTATAACTATAGTTTTTTTTTCAAATTTAGTACTTAGATATCTGTTTTTATAAATCTAACCTCCTCCTTGTACTTACTAAGCTCGATAGATACCTACTGAGTTAGGGGAGCTCCGCAGGTACCAATAGATGCCTACCGAGCTAGGGCTCCCCTAGCTCGGCAAGATACTGGCCAGCTGCACTCTTAAATTAGTGTTTTGGTTAATTAGTGTAATCATATATTAATTAGTGTTAACCATACTTAATTAGTGCCAAACCTAATTAGTGCTAATCACTTGTCGCTTTTTAGGGCTCAGCAACTGAGCAACCGTAGCTTAGTAGGTGCCACTGAGCTCTAGCTCCGTAGTACCTACCGAGCTCCTGTAGCGCGACAGGCGATATGTGTCGGTTGTCGAGCTCGAGAAGGAGGTTAAATATGTAAAAACGAACGTCCAAATGTCAATTTTGAAAAAAAAAAGTAGCTTACAGTGCTCTTGTGTGAAAAATCCTCCATCTCATGCTCATCCAACTCATTTGCTCAACTAGGGAGGATTTTTATTTTGGTGGTAAGCATGTTGGAGTTGTCTAAGCTACGAGAATGGTCCTTCCCTCCGATCCCTGTTAGTGATATATCCTACAGATAATCATAAAGATGATTATATTAATTCTATGTTTATGATCTTTTGAATAATATATTTTTTGTCCCTTAAATAAATATCTCTCGTATTAATCAACAAATATGTGACTTATTCGTAAAGCTTTTTATTCATATTTTGATGTTATTGTAAATTATCACTGCTCTTATATCATTATGTAGGGGACAATTATAATTTATAAATCAGCATATGATTGATTGATGATCATGTTTCACAAATCATGGATATGAAGATATCAAATCTATAATATGGACACATGTTAGAGAACATAGTGTTAAATTGATCTATCTTAAAATATTGTTGAGATTATTATGTTGTCATGTGTCTGTCTCAAGTAATCATGATTATATAATCATTTGTACATGAGATTAGTGTAGTTTTCTACATGTGTAATAGTACACATATACGTTACCAAATGCTACTTCGTAACTGGGTACTTATAAAGATAGTTTTCAAGCATGCTATAAAACATATGGAGAAATATGATTGGTCAGATATGGGATTTACCCCTCTTACATAATAGGAGATATATTTAGGCTTCTCGATGTGATTGGATAAAAGGAAGTGCATCATCATGCCACAAATGGCAGAAGAGTTGACAACATAAAATTATTCATCACTAGATTGGAAAAAGATTGAACAGTCCATGGATGATACATTTCTCATTTGGAGTTCGATCGGATATCGTGAGGAAAAAAAGAAAATACACAAATAAGTCATTTAGTCCGACCAAATATGTACTGGTCGTGTGGGTATACTGAGTGGTTGTGAACTGGTTGGACATATCACAAGCTGGTCTACACACTGATCGTATGGGGATACGGACTGGTATGAACTGATTATGTGTGACTAAGACCTAGTTGCGGTTCATATTACATAAGATTCGTCCAGTTTGATCTATGTGTATATTTGAGGGTTAATATATCCTGTTAGGGACCGCTACCAATCAGTGATTGAAAAGATGTTTCCGAGTTACAACCAAGTATACATAGATCTACAGAGCCACACTTAATAGGTTAGAACAATAATAGTCTGGATGATAGACTTCGAGCGGAATACAATCTTTCATCGTATTGAATAAGGTCGGAGCCTTTTCTATGTGAGATACGATTACTTATGATGGATTAGAATCCGATCAGAAACTCTATATAAAAGAGTGCATTAGGTTATGGGAATAAAGAGAGATAACACTACCCATCGAAATCCTAGCTGCCTCCTTCCAAAGGCCCTGTTGTACGCGCTGATACTATCACACCGACATACATCATTCCATCTCTGGACGTGTAGACTTTGGTAGAGGTACTACTGCGACTGGGACACTGATCGGGACTATCAAAGGAAAAAACAAACACTTGTGAAGATTGACTACTGCCAGAGGACGATCAGTTTTAAATGATCACTTTTTCAAAGATATTGAATGATCGATTACTTTCACTACACTGACACGCGCTATGTTGAACCAAGCTACTTCAATTCTTCTTTCGTTGCACTGCGTGTCTAGTGGCAACCATCCATAATCTTTTACTCGTATGTCTTTCTAGTTTACGTGAGTAAAAATTTTAATTTACTCTAGTATAGTCTACCCGTAACCCCAACAATCCCTCTATCGTTCGAGGCGCCATAGCTGCCAAGGCCCTCCACCTCGACTCTCTCTCCTTGCTTGATGGCTCTACCTCCACCTCTTCATCCCCAAGACTCAGGAGGTTGCCCCTGTCGCTGCCTATATGCTGCTACCGAGTTTATTTGAGTTGAGCTCAAGCTAAAGCGAGCTTCGACCAAGTCGAGCTCAAGCCCGACTCCAATCTCGAAACACAATCTGGGCTCAGTCGAGCTTGACTTAAATTTTTATCGAGCTTGAGCCTAGACACTTGAGCTCGCTCAAATTTTGCTCGTTTATAGCCATGATCCAAAGGCACTGTTTTTTGTGGCTTTTAGCTTCGGCATCACTAGAAGCTAAAATAAATAGGACAGCTTTTATAAAGCAGTTTCTCGAAACTGTTTCTCCAAACAGCTTCGTGAGCCTAAAGCCGTGTGCAACTCCTAGCCTGCGTCTTCAACGTTCACTGTTGTCTTAAATAATATACATAAAAACCAGCTATAGCTAAAATCTATGACCATTGGGAAAAAATAGGACTAATGTAGCACCGTGCAATGCAATGCGAGGATGCGTTTCCAAGCCCAGCAATCCTACCACTTTGCTTATCAAAAAAAAAATCCTACCACTTTGCGTTGCGAGTGCGTGCGTGGCAACGATTGGTTTTGCGACTTGTTAAGTCCATGTATCCCGTCTTGCGTAGCTCCATCAATCCGACGATCTCACCGAGACAGGAGCCGCTTCGGCTTTTCGTCAGTTTACTTTTTTTTAACTGGCTTCTGGCCGAAGCCGAAGCCGTCGAACTACACGAAGCGGGAGCAGCGTAGCACTAGCACGTATGCTTCTCCGCCCTTTTCCGGGTTGGACTTGCCCACTCTCTCCACCCTCTCCTCATCTCGGTGCCTCACCCCGGCCGCGCCGCCGCCGCCCGGCCCCCGTCGTCGCCTCCGTGCCCCCAGATCTCTGGATCTGGATGTCCTCGCCGTCCGCGCCACGAAGACCCCGCCGTTCGTCTTGTCCTGGGCCTGCCGCCTTCTGCGTCACCCGCCGCTGTCTCGGATCCTCGCCGTCCGCCTGCCGGCTTCTGCCGCCTCCTGCAGCGCTCGTGCCCTGACGTCGTCAAGCCGGCCTCCCGCAGTCCTCGTCCCCAAGCGCCGCCCCGCCGTCCTCATCCCCAAGGAAGCCGGCACCCGGCCGTCCCTGCCGTCGTCCCGCGGCCGCCGGACTGCAAGGTAGAGATTCCTTGCCCCGAATTGTATGTTGGATGTTCCCTGTTTAAAATCAATTTCTTGTTGGAGGATTGAACTATAGATCAATTTGGTTATGTTCAGATTTTTGTCATAGATCACTCCAATTTTGTTCGTATTAGTTGAAATGTGCAACACTGTGAAGTAGATTATGCTCAGATTAATTGGTATCGATCAATTTTGGTAATCTTAAAGAGTATGCTATTATATTGTGAAGTAAATGGTGTATACAGTGAATGATGAATTAGGTCAAGATCAGTGATTCAGGTGATCTCGATTCACTGATGTCAGTATTGACATATGCAAATGCTTCTTTATGTCTGCAGTATTGCTTTCTTGGGAGGGTGTGGGGGATGTCGTCGTCTTCGTCGTCAGTGGTCTATGAGGGTTGGATGGTCCGGTATGGTCGCCGCAAGATTGGGCGGTCCTTCATCCACATGCGCTACTTCGTGCTGGAGACCCGGCTGCTGTCCTACTACAAGCGCAAGCCCCAGCACAAGATGCCCAAGCTCCCCATTAAGTCCCTCCACATCGATGGTAACTGCAGGGTCGAGGACAGGGGCCTCAAGATGCACCATGGCCATGTATGTATCTCTTCTCTTCCATGTTCTTAATTCCTTCCTCTCAGCACGGTCTTTGCATTGCATTCCATTGATTTTCTTTGCTCTCATTTCCTCTCCTACAGATGCTTTACGTCTTATGCGTCTACAACAAAAGAGAGAAGCACCACCGCATCACGGTACTCAAGCCTCTGCCTTCCTTCCGTCCTTCATTCCTCCCATCATAGCCATAACCATAATCATCACTTTGTTTTTTACCTGTACTGCACTGCACATATGGTGTTGTATAAGCTCTCAACCTACTATTATTCCAATTGTTCTACAAATGCCACCAGATTACTCCCTTACTATTTTATTTGCCACTCTCTTATGATTTATTCATATGGAGGAACTTCCTTTACTGGGAAAAAAGGAAGAGAAGGAAGGCAAATCTGCTGAGATTTTCAACGCAGACCAATAATAAGCATACAAGTCTTTCTTTTCCATGTTCAATTGAAGTGTTGACTTCAATTGCCTTTATGTAACTTGTACCAGATGGCGGCATTCAACATCCAAGAGGCTCTAATTTGGAAGGAGAAAATTGAGATGGTCATTGATCAGGTTCAACATGTGCACACCCTAAATCTCACTTGTATCTTGGTTTCAGTAACAACTGCTCTTCTTTGCTCCATAAGGGAGCACTAAATAAGCACATTAAAAAAACACACAATTTTGGCATCCATGTTAGAGACTGGTGCATGAAATTGATTATGAATCTAGGACAGGCAATTTTTGCTCCTTTTTTTCCCCACAACCTGACACTAATCTATCTAATTGCATAATGCCCCAATGCACCTAAATTGATTCTTCTGAACTAATGCAGCAACAAGGAGTAGTGCCAACTGATGGTAATACAGCCTTTAGCTCATCGCAGCAAAAGGCTGGCTTAGAAAATGGAAGGAAATCTTCTTCCTCTGATCATGAAAGTCAGTAAGTGGCAGACTACCATGTTTCTTTTGGCAGTTACTAAAATGCACAAGTGTTCAACATCTGTCATCTATCTTCTTGTGGCAGTTGACAGCTAGTATTTCTAGAACTTCATGCTTCGACAGGATGATTATTTTTTAAAATAATGTTTGTTACCAGGTTGAGGAATTTAATTATGGACTTTCATGGTATGTTTATGTGGTATTCTTTTCTGAGATCCTACTGTGTGATTTAATCAGGAAAAAAATTGGTCTTGAATGAGAAAAACTAGGTCCGGTATATGTCTAATCTCCTCTGCTATTTATTTCTTGCAGTAGTTTCTGACATTATAAACGTATGATCTTATCGAGGTTGAAGAACGAAGGGAAACATGGTCTTGAAACCATATAAAATGCCTTAGTAATTTTCTTCTTAGAGAGAATGAATATTTAAACTCCTTGTAGCACTGTTGTAAAAAATATTTGAATTCTTAAGTTTGTTTATACTCGACACGCCACACAGTTATATCTACTGATTCTTTTGTGTAACTTTGTTTCATTTGCTCAATGATAACCTGTTAGGATTTTAGTATCTGTTATCAGAATGAGATGTTCTACTATTTTCTTCTGGCAGGTACAGTCATGAAGAGGAAGAAGAAGAGGAGGACAATCAACGATCATTGCTGCGGAGAACAACAATTGGGAATGGTCTGTGAAATGGCATTGGACATGGTTTGTCTGTTCCTTCCATACATGCTTTTTGTTCCGGTGCTTAACAAAGAATTGTTCTATTCCTGCCGTTTATAGGTCCTCCAGAATCATTGTATGATTGGACCCGTGAAAACGATATGGGAATATCAAATCAGGGAAGCCCTGACCAAGTTTTCTCTAGAAGACACTGGCGCCTTGTCAGATGCCAGAATGGCAAGAACATTTTCGGTCCCTTAATCTGTCTCTGCTGTAACTGAGTTTCTCGTTTGATGTGGTGTTAATTTGCATTTGGCTTCAGGTCTCCGCATTTTTGAGGAGCTCCAAGATGTTGATTACCTTGTAAGTTGTTGATTGTTGTAGGTATGAACAGGTACTTTGAATATTTTTGGCTGCATAGGCTTGTTGCTTGATGCCTGTGTACTTCTCATAGGCAAGAAGCTGTAGCAGAGCAATGAAGGCTGTTGGTGTGGTTGAGGCATCCTGTGAGGCTATATTTCAGCTTGTGATGAGCATGGACACCACACGTTTTGAGTACGTTTTCTTTTTTTAATAAATCAACTCCACAATTATGCATTCCCTTTTTTTTACAAAATTATTCTTACTTTTTTTTTAATTTTTGTTCTTTAAGGTGGGACTGCAGCTTCCAGTATGGTAGTCTAGTGGAGGAGGTAGATGGCCACACTGCGATACTATATCATAGGCTACAACTGGATTGGTTCTCAATGTATGTTTTGCTTTTTGCTGGAAATATTCCTCTCTTTTCCTTTTGTGCTCAGTGTGAACTCATCGCAAATCTGGAAGCCATGAAACACCTTCTATCTGTGATTTACAAACAAGCATGTAATTTTATCTTATATCCTTGGCTGATGTTCACTATTTTACTTTGTTGTGCAGCTGGTAACTACAAATAAGTATTTAGGTTAATTATGCTGATTTCTTGGTGTAAATTCATTCAAATGTAGTTCTCGGGAACATGGGCTAATACAACTTGACATTGTCTAATTTTGTGCCTTTAAGCATTAGAATTACTCATTGTATTTCATCATTAAGCCGTATCTCCTTTTGGTGAATTTCAGCCGTTTATTTAATTATTAAAGTCTTAACATGGATTTGATGAATATTTTACCAGGTTTGTTTGGCCTCGTGATCTTTGTTATGTACGATATTGGCGGCGTAATGACGATGGAAGTTATGGTTGGTATTCTTGGGGTTTTACACATATACCTATATAGCCATGTGTGCATGCACCCTACGTATGCACATGGACATGTAGTCATTTGCTTTCATGATTTTTATTGATTATTGTATTTTTGTAATTTTCATTTGCAGTTGTGTTGTTTCAATCAAGAGAGCACCCAAACTGTGGTCCACAACCAGGATTTGTGAGGGCACACATTGAGAGTAATGAAATTTCTCTGATGAATTCACTACAGTCATCATTTGCATTTATGTTAATGTACTTTTGCTACCAGGTAACCTTTTTTCTCTTTTGTATTTATTTTAGGTGGTGGGTTCAATATTTCTCCACTGAAATCCCGTAATGGAAGAATCCGAACACAAGTACAGCATCTTATGCAGATAGATTTGAAGGGTTGGGGGGTTGGTTACTTACCTTCATTTCAGCAGCATTGCCTCCTTCATATGCTGAACAGTGTTGCCGGTACAACTCTTGGTTTTGCAATTATCTGCAATAACCTTCTGAACAACGTTTACAAGATACCCCATTGATTTTGTGTCCTAATTCCTACATAGTAATCTCTAATCAGAGAAGATGTTTGTTCTATCTGGTGCATAGTTTAGGATGAGCAATTGATCTGGATGGGTGATTTGATTAGAATGTGACCTTATGGCCTTAGGCTGCTTGCTTGGGCAGTGTCCAAACATTTTGTTATGTTAGGTCATTTTAATTGCTTAGAGTTGATCCATTGCAAGTGGCTTAGAGTTGATCCATTGCAAGTATGCAGGAAGTCCATGTGAAGTCAGATGAGTTTACAGGTTTCTGTCCTGGTTAATGAAGTAATGGTTCTTGCTATAAATTATGTTACCTTACTGACATCGCTAGTAGTATCTTGTCTTTTGGAGATGTTGTTTGGAGCAACATTTTCTCCTTTTACCTTGTCCAGCCCCTTATTCAGTTTGAAAACCTGCTTTTTGCAAATCATCTACAAGCGTATTTCCTTCTTATGTCCCATAATCACTAGAATTCCTACAATTTTTAAGCTGTCATGAACCTTAGTTCATAAGGCGATGACTCAAGGTAGAATAATGCTTAAGAGGAGAGGGCCTATAGATAGGATCTAGATTGGGGAGAGGGACTTGAGAGACTTAAGAGGCTAATTCATCTTATTGCTTGATTGATAATGGATATATGATATCCCTTATATAGGGATGATTTGACATGGCCCCTAAGACTTAAACTCTATCTCTAATAACCTGACTTGACTTGGCCCCTAAGTGGTTATTAAGGTGTTGAGATATGGGCAATATCTCATCACCATAACGCCGTGGCTGACCAGAGGTCCATGACGGCATGGAGGTGCGCCGTATCCGCCGTCGCTGCAGCTGGATCCACTGCCTCTGCCGTCACCGTAGCTGGATCCGTCGTCGCCGTAGCCGAATCCGTTGTCACCACCGTCAGATCCACTGCCTCCGCCAAATCGGGTCTCCTCTGTGGCTCCACCGGCTCTGGTCTCCACCGTGGCGCCGCCTCCTTCTTCGCCGGGTGACGAGTCTTCTCCGCTGCCTCCTCTGCGACTGCCGCTTGGGGGCAGTGGAGAGTGGCGGCAGGAAGGAGTGGCCGTCGGAGAGCTAGCTCGGCCTCACTAGCGCTGGAGGTGCAAGAGATGGGGGAAGGAGAGAGGGAGAGAGGCAGGGGCGAAGGAATTTCGAGCTCAACGGGTGGCGGCGGTTATGAGGGGATTTCGACATTTTGCAATTTAGCCCTCTTATTTTCTGAAATTACAATAAAGTCCTCTCTTTATATTTCTTCTGTTTGGGCCCTCCAGAAGTCTGATATTGTTGCGGCTACTTATGTGTATGGCGTCGCCACGCTACACGCCATAAGCGATATTATTGTGTGAAGGCCGTGCCTTGCCGCACCACCTTAATAACCATGCCCCTAACACTTAAACTCTATCTCTAATAATCTAATCTAATAATAACTTGCCTAACTAATAGATAAGATATCAAACATCTAATAGATAGATTCCTAAATAATAAATCATGCAGGCCATAATTCCTGCACGTGACATAAGTCTTCTCATTCCAACATGAGTTTTGGAATATTCTGGGTAGTTGATCTGTGCCCTATCACTTAACTTATGCCTTTTTTTCACCGCGGTCAGGGCTCAGGGAGTGGTTTTCGCAAAGTGATGAAAGTCAAATGCTTCCTAGGATTCCTGTTATGGCCAACATGGCTCCATCTGTTTCTTCTAAGAAAGGCAGAAAAGCACAGGATAATACTGCGGAAATCAGCCTTCCAATGGATCAAAGTAGGCATTCTACAATGCTCGATGAGGAATCTGATGAAGATGAAGATTTTCAATTACCTGAAACTGAGCAAGAGGTTGATGAATTGCTTATAGTTTTTCTAGTGCCTCTCTCCTTACATTTCTAAATAGGATTATGTTTTCTATGTAGCCATCAACTGGTGAGCATAATACAGTTGTTAAACAGCCAGGTATATTGTAATTCCATTTTCCTTGAGATTATTTGTACAACAACGAGACTAGTTCACATATGACATGTTATTGTCTTTATTAGTTGTAGGGTTGGATGAGGAGGATTCAGATCAGATTGATTTGTCTGGATTTTCTGGAAATTTACGCCGAGATGACCGTGATAACAGTCGTGATTGCTGGAGGATATCCGATGGGAATAACTTCAGAGTGCGAAGCAAGAATTTTATATATGATAAAAGCAAGGTTTGATCTTCCCCAGAAGTAGACCACACTCATAAATCTTGCTAGCAGTGCTGTGGAATCATTTTGGCTGTTTTGTAGGCCCTGTGGTTTATGATTTTTATTATTTATTCATAGGTTCCTGCGGGAAAGCCTCTTATGGAGCTTGTTGCTGTTGACTGGTATAAAGATGCGAAACGAATGGATCATGTTGCTAGAAGAAAAGGCTGCGCGGTTCAAGTGAGTTCATGAGTCCTGGTATTATTAACTAGTTTGTAATAAAGGAAATAAATATCACCCTCTTTTAATATTTGTACAAAAAGATAACTCACCCATATGTCTGTAAAACTGAATTATTGATGTGATTATTAGTGCAAATCCTTGTTGATTAGCACATAAAGAACAAAACGTTGCTGCCTTGGATGGAGTTATATTCTGCTTGGGTTTCAGGGTTATACATGGAACAAAACTGCCTTGTGTTGTTAATCATGAAAATGTTTGATGAGGTGAAGCCCATCACCTGCTAGGTTGATCCTTTTCTTTTTTGTAACCTTTTGCTTCTGTTGTAGGTTGCCGCTGAGAAGGGGCTTTTTGCATTGGCAATAAATCTACAAGTAAGTATTCCTATGAACATTACTTAACAAAACGAGTTGAAGCTGTATTTTGTTTGTTCTTTTGGCTGAAGTTATATATGTTTTTTCTTCTCTTGGTTGTACAGTACATTCATGTCGAAAATATACCCTATAATTATGCTCCTTCATGGTTGTGACGGCGTTGCCTAGGCGACGATGCCTAGTCGTCGCGGCGGAGCTGAGTGGACGCCATGGACATTCGCCATGATTGGGGGGTGGGGGGGGGGGGGGGGGAGGCACCGGGGAGAGGAGGCGGCGGTGGGGAAGAGGAGTCGTCGCGGGAGAGAGAGGAGCATATGGCTTTTAGCCCTTTAGACGGGAGAGAGAGAGGTGACCGACTGACCACATGCATGTACAGGGGTATGGCGTTCACCATGGCGTCCTGGCACCTCTTAGGTGCCATGGTTCAGTTACGTCGTGACAACCATGTGCTCCTTATTTCCAGTTGTAGCACTTGATTGACATGTCTTGTACCATTGTTGGACACTGTTGTTGTGAGCCAGCAATGTTGGATGATACTGCATACTCTTCTTGCATTTCCTATATAGTTTGTTGCTGATATAAGTAAGTTCGCTATTGCAGGTTCCTGGCACAACTAACTACAGTATGGTTTTCTACTTTGTTACGAAGAAATTGATACCGAACTCCTTGTTGCAACGCTTTGTTGATGGCGATGATGAATTCCGCAATAGTAGGTTCAAGCTGATCCCATCTGTACCCAAGGTAAGGTGCTCTCAGTCCATCATTCTTCAGAAATGCTCTGAGGTTGATGTGAAAAGTAAAGAACAGATGCTCTATTTAGTAGGACGAAGGGAAGGATAAGTTCAATCTCCTTATTAGTTGCTGGAGGTTTATAATCTTTGTGCCTGACAGTAAGGGATTTCGAATTTCAGGGTTCATGGATTGTCCGTCAAAGTGTTGGCAGCACACCTTGTCTGTTAGGCAAAGCAGTTGACATCACCTATATCCGTGGTGCAAATTATTTGGAAGTAAGATTGCAAGAATTTTTCTGTGACTCTCTTTTGGTTTCCTTTTTCATAATGAAAATTGGAACCAGGGTTTGCCCTGTGTTTCTAAAAAGAAATCTGCTCAGGCTTATACTCCCCCCTCCTATTGGCTAAGAAATAGAGCGTGGACTTACTGAATGCATGTTTTACGGTGCAATATGGTGGACCTGTGCAGATAGATGTGGACATTGGTTCGTCTACAGTGGCGAATGGAGTCTTGGGGCTTGTGTGTGGTGTGATCACGACACTAGTTGTTGACATGGCTTTTCTTGTCCAGGTAGGCATTTTGGCCATCAAAGTACTTGTTTCAAATTTCAATCATTTCGTTGGTGCAACATGTAATCATTGGCTTAACTGAATATTGTTGGCAGGGCAATACATATGAGGAGCTCCCGGAACGACTGATCGGTGCAGTTCGTATGTCACACATTGAATTGTCATCCGCAATAGTTCCGGTGCTCGAGGATTAACCAAATTAGTAGTTGTCTATTGGGCCGAGTGAGGCTCGCAACATTTGGCATCCATCTACTCTACTTGAGTCTTGACAGCATACAATACAATACATATGTACAGGGATGGAACAACCGTAGGTTCTCATGTCATGTCGAGCAACATGGCCTATTATGACAAAAGTGAAGAAACTGTGAATGTTTGTATGTAATTATGTATTGTACTCCGTATTTCGGTGATGTGATGTCAATGAATCTCGTAGGTATTAGAATTGTGTTGGGAAAAAGGAGGAGAAAAGAGATTAGAATTAGAACTAGGAGACTAGAGGGCGAAGCCCAGCTGAGGGTCAGCTCAACTTGAATAAATAGCCATGTTTTGTGTTCTTTGGAACCAGGGGGAAAGAAATTGAGATGATAGTTGCAATTTCGAACTTGAAACCACACCGCACCATTCTTCATGTTATGTAACTTAAAACTACAATAATACAAGGTGTTGCCGTTGGTATTCATTTTTTTAGAACTGTTTACATGTTTGGTATTGTAGTATTTTTTTTTCTTCAAATTTGGCTCATGACCGTGGCAGTGATCGGTTGGGCTTAAGCTTTTGGCTTCCAGTTTATTTTTCACTATTCGTAAATTTCGTTTTTTTTCTGAACTTTTGGTTTTTTGTTGAGCTTTTTTGCCGATTCTTTTTTTCCCCGTATTTGTTTGTATTATACGTAATGGGCTAACATATTTTTATATTTTTAAATTTAATTATGCTAAATAAGCCTCTGTCAGCTACAGTGTTTTTTTCAGCCAGCTACAGTGTTTTCAGCCATAAGCTATGAGCTTTTAAGTCCAACCGATCACCAAGCTTATACCCAACCGATCACCACCACGTCTGTTTTTGCAATTTTAAGCCTATCTCTGAGCTCAACATGTCTCTTGTTCATCAGAGCTCGGCAGCACGGTAGGCAAGGGGATTGTGCTGGAGCCGGTAAGGCCCACAGGCCTGCTGAGCTGCCCTGGCAGGTGCTGTCGAGCGGGCACCGCTCCTTAGGTGTGCTGGGCTGCTCTAATTAGCCGATGGCCACTTGACTTCATTTTGGTTGACAACCACCATTCATGAGATCAAACTAACCAACCGATAGCAAGCATCCAACACTTGGTAGTAATATATTTAGTTGGTGTAGAAGATTATTCCAATGCTGGAATTTTTATAAATAAGTACTGCCCATCTAATGGTCTTCATTATCAAATCTGACACTATGATGTGAAAGTATCTGAATTCTGAAACGTTACTAGCAGTAAGAATTTTGAAAAAGCACGAGTTCTACATGCAATCTATCAATGTGATACTTTGCAATATTCGAATATTACTCTGCAAGTTTTTAAGTCAGGAAGGAACATACAACAGAAGGTACATGCATGCTGCAACAGTTATTGAAAACTATTGAAAACAAAAATGATATTATGTCAATTCCAGCCGGTTAAGTGTCTACGAATACAAACACCGACATTTTAAAAAAAAGTTCCAACTTTGTTTCAGAAGGGCACCTCTTCTGTTGAGCATGCTGTGGGGATCCCCATCCAATCATGGAAGATCTCGCGTGTCCATCTTGAAACTAATTAAACCATATTAATTCATGCAGAACTAAACAACAACGTTTCATGTGAGCCAGCTTGGGGGCAAGACATATACTGGGCATCACCATCCAAGAATCACAAGGACTCCGTTCTGTTTGTGCAACTGATCCGCCCTAAGAAAAACAACACAGTTCCACAGATATCTCCAGTGCTTTTCTATTCGAAGAATCACCATCCAAGAAGGATGCAGCACCACCAACCCCAATAATGAAGCAATTCACTACTTCAGAAATGGTATAAATAGTTGCAACTTGCAACACTCACTCAAGTGAAAGCCGAAATAAAAGAGAAGCATACCTCATTTCTTTTATAAAAAAAGATACGAGATTCCATATCACAAATTTTAAAAGACAACCTCCAGAGTTGGTGAAAGCAAAAAAGAGAGAAGAAAAGGTAGAAAGGCTAGGCGTTCACTTAAAGCAACTCCAGCAGTAGCTCTCAAATCTAAGCCCCTACTTTTCATTTGAGGGCTCCCCCTACTTTTGAGGGCCCAATTTTTTTGCTTCTACTCCAACAGCACTCCTCAAATCTAAGCCCTCAAATCTATTCACCACACACTGACACATGGGACCCACTCCTGACAAATTTCTTCGTCCCCTCTCTCTCGTCACCGTTCCCCTCCCTCACTCCATCTCTCACCCCTTTACTCCAACCCGCGCACGGGAGAGAAAAGGAGCAGCCGGCTGCCCGGGCGAAGGCGGCTCCCCGGAGCCAGGCGACGGCGAGATCCGGCGGTGGCGGCGGCTGGACGGCGTGGAAGCCGAAGAGGGCGTCGACGGCCTTGGCGGAGGCGGCGGCGGATGCGGATGCGGCGGAGGAGCCGAGGCCGGAGCCGAGGGGGAGGCCCTTGGTGAGGTGGATGGAGACGGCGTGCGGCGCCGGATGGCGTCGGATCCGGTCAGATCCGGGCGGGGAGCGGCGGCCTCGGGCGAAGATGGCCGGATCCGGCAGCGACGGCGCAGCGGCGGACGGATCTGGGGGGGAGGCGGCCGGATCTAGCCGGGCCGAGGCCGGATCTGGTGCGGGGTCGCCGGATCTCGTGCGGTGGAGGCCGGCGGTGGAGGAGCTCGGTCGGTGGCGCCCGGATTCGAGGACGACGGAGGCACGAGACGAGGAGGCGGCGGGTCGGCGCATGGCCGGCAGTGGCAGTGGCGGGGAGGGAGGCGGCGGGGAGGGAGGCGGGCGGGGAAGCGGAGGAGGCGGGCGGGGAGGGAGGCGGCGGGGAAAGAGGCAGGTGGGGAGGGAGCCGATGGGGAAAAAGGTAGGCGGGGAGGGAGGCGGCGGGGAAAGAGGAGCGCGGGAGGGGAAAACGACTGAAACAGAAATTTGAGGGCTTGGCCTAGAGCCCCTGGGAATGAGGGCTGAAGGGGGGATTTGAGGGGCTCCTCAAATTTGAGGGCTCTAGTAGGGGCCCTGCTGGACCTCTATTTTTGCCTCAAGCCCTCAAATATGAGGTTTGAGGGCTCAAGTAGGGGGCTCTACTGGAGTTGCTCTACAATAGCAAGAGCTTAAAGACAGCTCATGCTTTCTTAATACTTTAACGCATAAAACGGAGTTGTATAACCCCAAGATATGATGATTTCTTGCTACGGAGATAATCTTCAGATGACAGACATTGATCCAAAACCCACTAAGCTACCTTGATAAGAGTGAGAAATTGCTCATTCATATGACCATAAAATTCTGGTTATGCCATAAGATAAGATACACGGTGTTTTATGTAATTACGACAAAAACATGTGGCTTTCCTAATTTACTGCTTCTCTTTCCATGCACTTAGTACCGCAAGAACTATGGTATGTGCTTGAGAGGTTTGATTACATGGTGCTGCACTTGCAGCCAGTCGTACATAATTTCTCGGTTATTTGAAGTGTCTATAAACATAGAAAATAGGGTAGATTTCCTAAAACTACAACTTTAATGGCAAAAATATTAAATAGCTATACATTTGAGTTTGAATTTTAGAGAGCTGCAGATTTAAGTGTGGGGCCCCGGGCGTTGAAATGCTGAAAACTTTATATGTGTTATGTACTAAGGTCATCTGTAGTGTATGAAAAGAGGAGGTCTTAAGCCACCTTAAGGTCAACCTTATACATTACAGGGGTGACCTTAAGCAGACCCTAAGCAAAAAAAGCTTAAGGCTGGTCCTCAAGCTAAAGACCAGGGCATAAGCATTAAAATACAATTTTTCTTTATCTGCCAAGTGGGACCGTCTTAAGGCCCCTTGGGTTATATACACTATGGAGTTGGTCTTAAGGTTTAGATGGGACCCACCTTAAGACCCTTTGGGTTATATACACTACAGATGCCCTAATCCCATGATCAGTAGTTAGTACACACATTCACAACATTGAAATCATATCCATACATAACGCATATAATTAATTTACAACAAAAAGGATACATACATAAGCGATGTATATAACATTTACAACATAGGGCCGACCGGCCAATTATATATAAGTATTAAGAGTAAATCGCAGTGGAAGATAAGTAAATAAACAAAAGAGTCCAATAGTATGTTACCATAGCTCCACATGCAACTGACAAAGATTAGGCCCTAGAATGACCTATCATCATATTCCCAGTACCGGGAGCAAAATATGTGTCATCGGGCATAACTTCTTTCTTATTCTCATAACAACAATTTAAGCAAGATTGATTACATTGTGTGCACAGTAAGACTTGTAGTGTATCACAATATATAAATAAATGCAAGGTTAATAATAAATAAGGCCATATGCTATAGGTTATTTTTAACATGAAGCAAGTTTGCATTTGTAATATCGATAAGTAGTAATTTGCAACAGAATTGTAAAGAGCAATTGACATGTAATGAAGTAATATTTATATAACTTTAATAATAGTAAATTGCAGCAACTCATGGCCCTACTTGGTTGTGATCATCGATTAAATCCTAACCATGGGCATGGTACATGTGACACATACATACCGTCTCATCATTTTCAATGAAACCATTTTGTAAAAATAAAAGCTAGACCTATTGTGATTGCATCCAAACATGCTCATGACCATGAGCATAGTTATTTAAAAAGTTTTAACGCTATCGAGAGATTGTACAACATTACCCACATGAGATAATCAAATATACTATCGGCAATTACATGCTTCCTTGAGCGTGTGACGAAACTTATTGTCATAAAGCCTTTATATCATCTAGTAATAATTTTGCACCAATCCGATGAATAACAAACCCTCACTTAGGTGTGTCCTTCCCCCCAATGAGCATTCATCATTGCATTAGTAAACTTTGGTCCCAACATCTCAGTGAAGGGAGCCCCTATGAGCAAACCTTTTTGGAATGCCCTTACTACTTCAGCCTACCAAAATACAAGTAGGTTCAATGCATACAACTGGATATAACTACTATTACCCACAATATAGCGATTTTAGTGAAATATATATGCATGCATAATAGATTTTGTAAATAATATATAATAATTAAAATATTGGAATTAACATAATCAAATAGGGTGCTTGCCTTGCCGTTGTTGCTTAGAGAATTACTCGGAAGTGCTTTTGTAGTTTTTCAACGCGACTGTACCTATTCAATAAAATCCAAATAAATATAAATAAGAGCCAAATAAATTTAAATAGAGATGAAATTTAAATTTTTTTGCGTATTTAGATAGAGAATAATTTTAGAAAAATTTAGAGATAAAAATCACTTAATTGGAATTCATATGCAAAATTATGACCATTTGAATTTTCTTAGGTTTATAAATCCGAAAAAAAAATAAAAGCAATGATGTCGAAGGTGTACTTCTCAGAAATACGCTTTCTAATAGAGAAAACGAACTTCCACATATGTTCTCCGAGAATACGCTTTCCTACAGAGAAAACGAACTTTCACATAACTAAAAGCGGCTTTTCTCATTTTATTTATTTTTCTGAAATTTCTTACATATGAGACATGCATGTTAGTCTCACATGGTTTAAACCACATTTTATTTATTAATTTACCGAGTGGGTCCCATATGTCAGTGGCTCATATTTTAGTTTTAGTTTAATTAAAATTCCTTAATTGATTTTAACTGGACCCACTTGTCATACTCACTAGGTGCAAACTGTTATTAGTGCTAATTGCCTCTCTTACATGTGAGTCCTACATATCATACTCTCATGTTTAATTATAACACCTGCATGTGGGTCCTACATATCATACTTTCAGATGTTAAATTCGGTTTTAATTATAATTTCAATTAACTAATTAACTTAGGATACATGCATTAGTTTTTGAACATGACATTAGTGTTAATTAACCTTTCCAATAGGTAGGATCCACTGCTAGAGAGAGGAGAAGCAGAGTGAAGGTGTGGCATGGCAGAGCTTGTTGTCAAGCTTGTCGATGGCGAGAGAGAGGTGGAGGGGCACATGCGACCTCAAAAATAGACAGAGGAGGTCATGATAATCCTTTTGGTGGTGGCGCCAAGGCTTGAGCTCACCGGAGTTAGGCTGGCGGCGAAGAGGAGTGGCGGGGCTAGGCGGGGCTACAACAAGAGCTAGGCAACGATGGGGTATTCCCATATCTAATTAGCGTGTGAGCATCTAGGGATTAATAAGAGTCTATCGAGGGGGTTGGTGATGATGGAGAGGCACCAAAGCGGGCAGGCGGTGAGAAGCCTAGAGAGGTACTCATGGTGAGGAAGCTCCACAGCAAGGGTGAGCTACAGATGAGGGTTGCATTAGCTCAAGGGATGATGAATGATTCTCTGAGAGAGAGAGAGGAATCGGGCTAGGTCTCATTGGTGAGGCAACGACATCGTCGATGGCAGTTTTGGCTAGACCCAAGGAAGACAGCTCAAATCCAATGAACATCTGCACGAATCACAAAATTAGTTGAGGGGAAATACTCTACTGGATGTGGAACATAAAGTGACATGGTTAGAAATACGAGAGGTTCACAAGAGAGCTGGGAACGACGGTACCACTGCGAAGGCTGTGGCGAAAATGCTTGCCAGTGTTGAGGAAGACACACACGTTCCTGGCGAAATGAAGAGCTAGAAGCTCAGCTTCTTGTGAAAATGAAGTGAGGGTGAGATGGGGGAAGACGGTAACATGGTCAAGAGGGTTTTGTAGGCACGAGATGGCCAAGATTGGCTCACGAGTTCTCGTGAGCATGGCGGAGAGAGCATTCGAATTCTTCTCTGCGAAGCACGACGTGCAGAAGAAGACAAGGGCAGGGACTAGGTGCGACGATGCGATGGGTACTAGGTGCGACGATGTGACGGGTAGGTGTGGGAAGTAGGGTCGAACTTGTGAGTGCAGCATCAAAATCTGGTGACACTGCCATGGCGGAGCTAGCACAGGTGCGAGGTGGGTGAAGACCACTAACATTCAGGCCCGTGTTAGCGAGACAAGGAGCGATGTCCTAATGGATGGGGTCTGGTCCCACTCATCAGCGAGGGGATTTAACGGACAGAGAATAAGTGTAACTTCAGAAATACGCTTTCGCAAAAGAGGAAGTGGAAAGGATAAGTGAAGAAAGCATATTTGCTCGGCTGAGGGGATTGAGGAATTTTTATACATAACAAATGCGCTTTGAAACTTATGAAAATTTTTCTGGAGGCTCTTGACACAATTCGGCGTATCATGTAATTTTCCAAAATTTTATCTACCTTAAAGTTTTCTTGAAAATTCTGTAAAGGTAATTGTTTCATTTGAAAGTCACTATTTTTTGGGAAATTTGAGAAACATGTTCAAAAATGTTCAAAATTTATTTCTAGCACCATGAACTTATTTTTGAGTTTTTCAAATGGTTCCTACTGTGAATTCTCCAATGCCACGTTATGGATCAACTTTTCATATTCTATTTTGAATTCAAATTGAATTTCTTCCATTGTACATTTCTTTTTCAAAAATTTGCATTAACAAGCCATTTTTCCAAAGGAACTTCAATCAGAAGCCAAGGAAATAAGATGCAAGCAATTTTTTAAAAAAATTACCTATTTTTGAATTCTCTAGAATTTGGGATGTTACGTAAGACCGAAAATTTTCACAAAAATAGCAACTCTGCTACATTGGACCCTGCGCCCACAAGTAGAGGCACGATCGCCATGCGATTAATAGGGTTTGTTTGGGCTCGCCGCATACCCAATCCGCTTATCATGTTCATAGTTTTATGTGGCCTAAATTTCACAAAACTACAACTTTAGTGACAAATCATCAACTAATTGTTACTGTTGTGGGGGTGGCCCAACCCCCCGCGACTGGGCCGTGCAACTAGTCCAACATGTGATAGGCCCCAATAGTGTAGAGGAATATACCAGTGTAAATATACCAATGTACCCTCAGCCTTTGTAAGTACTAAGGGGTAGAATGGGGATTTCCCATTCTACCCCACTCATATATATAAACCCCCAGGAGGGGCAAAGGGGAGACATCCTCTCATTCTCACCACCTCTCCCACAGATCTGGCTCTCATTCCTTTTCTACTAGTCCCCTTCTCTACTGTTTGGCCCGTAGCCACAACAGATGGCGCCGTCCGTGGGGACTGGATGAAAGGTCGCTTAAGGAGCTGGAAGCAGTTCTTGGGAGCGTCATCAGTGACAGATAAGTAGTTTGCTCGCTAAAAATTTAAGTATATTTCGCCATATTTTGTAGATGATGTATTGAGTAGATCTGGTCGAATCGCCCATTCGTAGGATCCTTCTGGCCGGAGAAGCGTCCATCCATGTAGCGAGCTCTCTCTCCCGCTGCACGCGTCGCGGGTCTCGCGCCCTGCCTCTCCGCTGGCTCCGCGCCCGGCCGCCGTGCAGCGTCACCTCGGCACCACGCGCAGGCACCGGGGCGGTGACAACCAACACTTCGGCCGCGTGGCGCACCAGGAGACGCGGATGCGACGCTCGGCCAGCTCGTGCTGCTCCGCGCATGTGCTTGCAGGCGTCTCATAATTGCATGCCAATGGTTACATGTGCTAGTCTCCGCTGGATGCGCGTCGACCACCCCGACGCGAATCTTCGGCGCCTCTGTCAATGTCTTCATCGCGTCCCCGCGCCGAGGCAGGGAGGTCTCCGCTGCGGTGTTCAGGGTCTGCGTCGAGCCCAGAGGTCTTCGAAGTCTCCACCACGCGGCGACGCGCCGACGTCTGCACCGACATCTGCACGCATGCAGGAGTATTTACGTAATTATTGGCACGCATGCATATCCGCGTAACTATCGCCATGTATAAATATCTACAGGTTATGCCATGCATGAGTATCTAAGTATACACAACCATGCACGTATAGGCTCACGTACACAACCATGCATGTATAGTCTCATATATGCGCAGCCCATCCATGCATGCATGAGTCGCGTATACTTAACCATCCATGCATGCGTCTCCGCTCGGCCGTCGTGCAGCGCTGCCTCGACACGGGACTCCGCTACATGCACTCGCGTATCCTTCGCCAGTCTCCGCGCTCGCCGAAGGGTGCTCCAACCGACCCCGGGTTGATGGTCTCCGCATGCATACGAGCTCCCGAAGCCTCCGCGGCAAGCTACGCACGACGTCGGGCCTCCGCAGTGACGCCCTGAGCCGGTCGTACCGCCACACCAGCCTCCGCGCTGCCAAAGATGAGCTCCGACCTCCGCCCGCCTACACGTTGCCGAAGATTGGCTTCGGTCTCCGCTTGTCTCCGCGTTGCCGAAGGCATCCGGCTGTGCACGCCGGCGGCAGAGCTGTGTGCAGAGGCGGACACCGGAAGCGACCTCGTCCGGGCCAGGTGCGACGCCTGCACGACGTGCATGCCTCAGGGCCCCGTCCCGCATGCATAAGAAAACACTGTGTAAGCAGGCGCGAAGTCTCCCTCGCGGAGTCCATGCAGGCGCGAAGTCTCCTTCGGCAACTCACGTCGAAGGATCGCCTGCGCCGCCAACTTCCCGCTGCAGACGCCGCAAACATGGATGCGCTCATGGTTGGCAGGCATGTATGCTCGAAGGAGACCGGCAGGGCTCGATGCGAAGGCGAAGAAGCTCGGCACGCCAAGCGGAGGCCCGGGTCGCGCGCGCGAAGTCTGGCGTATGAAGGCGGAGCCCGACGCAACACCCCCAGTCACGACGAAGCTCGCGGTTTCAGCCCCGGCCTCCGCGCGCCTCGGCGCCAATACGCCGTCGCCTCGCCGCTGGGTCTCCGCGCGATGACTTCCGCCGAGACAAGCTTCACGTAGGCCTCACGTACGCATGCATGGGGTACCCGTCTGCGCTTGATACGAGCCCGCAGGCCTCCGACTTGCCGTCCTCGGGCTTCACTCTCCACCGGCCTCCAACTCAGCGTCGCAGGAGCAGCCGCGCCCGCATGCGATAGTCCTCATGGCGTTCGGCGTGACGGCCACCTCAGTGCCAACGCAAGATCGCCTGTCGCTCCGGAGTCTCCTCGTCAATAGTCTCCGCATGACTCCGCACGGCCTAGCCGACCTCTGCCAGTGCCGCGTCGCCTCGGCCTCTGGACGACTTCGCGGGCCTTCGGCTCGGCTCCGGATGACTTCGCTGGTTCTCCGGCCCCCGCTCGGCGACTTCGCTCCCTCACGTGAAAGGACACTACGTGTTATCACTAATCTTGTTTTGATGGCATTGAGTCAGTGTGTCAGTTTCAGTTTCAAATAAACAGCCAGCGCAAGTTTTGTCTCTGCAGTCCACAGGCGTGTTGCAGTCTGAAGAAGCTGAGAGCAGTTTGTGTTCAGAATCTTAGAAGTCCAAGTTTTTGTTATGAGTGAGTTGTAAGTGCGTGATCCGAGATATAAGGATCATGGACCAAGTTAGTGTTTGCATGTAGCATCTTTCTCGGAGATCAGTTTAGAGTCTGGGTCTTGTTTTGGGTATTCCCCTGTTTTTTCGCTCGGGACACTGTAGCACGTCCAGAGAGCCGATTCAGAGTTTCAGTGAAAAATCTCTGAGTTTCAGAGGCCATTCTCGCGTGTGTTTCTTGTCCATTTTGCATCTGTGTTTTGTGATTGCAGATTGTGGCACTCTGATCCAACATTTGGTATCAGAGCTTGGACCGGTGAAGAGAAGAACCGGTGAGTGTTCTAATCTGCGCCAACGACCACCATGGCTGGATCCGGGAAAGAAGCTTCGGGCGGGCTGTCATACCCCGTCCTGACTCGATCGAATTTCTCGGCCTGGTCCATCAAGATGCAAGCGGTGATGGAAGCTCATGATCTTTGGGACGTGGTAGAACCCGAAGATCCGAGAGAACCGGTGGACGCAAAGAAGAACAAGATCGCAAGGGCAGCAATCCTCAGTGCAATACCAGAAGATGTACTCTTCCTTGTGGCGAAAAAGAAGAGTGCACAGGAGGTATGGAAGGCTCTGAAAGTCATGTTCTTAGGAGCTGAGCGTGTGCAGGAGGCCCGGGTTCAATCCCTGAAGGAGGAATTCGATGGTCTCAAGATGAAGTCCACCGAAACCATTGAAGATTATGCTTTCAAGGTGGGGACAATTGTCAACAAGATCAGGGAACTTGGTGACAAGGTGGAAGATTCTTATGTTGTGAAGAGAATGCTGCGGTCTCTTCCAAACAGATTCCTGCAAATTGTTAGTTCAATTGAGCAATTTGCTGATCTGAAGAACATGACTGTAGAGGAGTTAATTGGGAGATTGAAGGCTCATGAAGAGAGGCTGCGCAGTGCTGAAGATGATGATGATGAGCATGTTCTCCTCACTAGGGCTCAGTGGAAAGCCAGAGAAGATAAGAAAGGGGGAGAGACTTCAGGAGGCAACTCCAGTAGAGGAGGTTTTGGACGCGGCCGAGGCCGTGGACGTGGGCGAGGGCGCGGCCACTGGAACAACTCACCCAAAACCGACAAAGAGCACAAGTCCGACAACAGAACTGACAAAGAGTTCAAGTTTGATAAGACCAAGGTGAGATGTTACAATTGTCAAAATTATGGTCATTATTCTTCTGAATGCAAGTCAAAGAAGAAAGAGATGAAAGCACATCTAGTTGAGAAGAATGATGATGAGCCATCCTTGCTGATGATACAAGCCAATGAGGCAATTACAAACCTCCCTGCTGCTACTGTACTTCTCAATGAGGAGAAGGTCCTTCCCAGTCTTGGAGATAAAGATGGCCCAAAGAACCTCACTTGGTACCTTGACTCCGGAGCTAGCAATCATATGTCTGGAAACCGTGAAGTCTTTACAAGTCTGGACACAACCGTGGCTGGGACAGTGAGGTTTGGAGATGGGTCTGTGGCAGAGATTCATGGGCGTGGGACTGCTTTATTTCAGCAAAAGAGTGAGGAGCATAAAGCACTTACTGAAGTCTACTACATTCCAAAATTGAAGAGCAATATATTAAGTTTGGGTCAGCTTGATGAAAATGGCTGCAAAACTGTAATTGAAGATGGAATATTGAGGGTTTATGATCAAGAAAGGCAGTTACTTGTAAAAGTCAAGAGGTCAAGAAATCGGTTGTATTTGCTGAAACTTCAACCGGCAAAACCCATATGCCTGCTGACTGCACTGAAGGAAAAAGAGTGGCTATGGCATGCTAGATTTGGTCACCTAAACTTCAGAGCTCTGAAGGACATGGCAAGGCAACAGATGGTTGAAGGTTTGCCACTGATTAATCATGTTGAGCAGATATGTGAGGGCTGTTTGGCAGGAAAGCAACACCGACTCCCATTCCCTTTAGCTAGCTCATACCGGGCACAATCACCATTGGAGTTACTTCATGGAGACTTGTGTGGACCCATATCACCAGCTACGCCATCAGGGAAGAGGTATTTCCTGTTAATTGTTGATGATTGCACTCGTTTTATGTGGATTGTACTCATCAAAACC
Organism: Dendrocalamus latiflorus; assembly: GCA_017311315.1. Classification (NCBI taxonomy): domain Eukaryota; kingdom Viridiplantae; phylum Streptophyta; class Magnoliopsida; order Poales; family Poaceae; genus Dendrocalamus; species Dendrocalamus latiflorus. The sequence continues at coordinate 17,137,943 of CM029675.1, forward strand.
AAAGGAGAAGCACTGGCTGCGTTCAAGTCAGTAAAGGCAAAAGCTGAGCTGGAAACCGGTCTGAAGGTTAAAGCCTTGAGGACAGATAGAGGTGGAGAGCTCAGGCACTCAAAAGCCCATAGGATTAAAGTGGGTCTTTAAAGTGAAAAAAGATCCCACCGGTGCTATTGTCAAGTACAAAGCTCGGTTAGTCGCGAAGGGTTATGTTCAGAAGCATGGTGTGGATTTCGACGAAGTTTTTGCGCCGGTTGCAAGGATGGAGACCGTGCGGTTGATTGTGAGCTTGGCAGCACAACAGAATTGGCAAGTCCATCACATGGACTTGAAATCAGCATTCTTGAACGGGGAATTAGCTGAAGAGGTGTTTGTGACACAACCTCCTGGTTTCGAAGTCAAAGGCCAAGAGTGCAAAGTGTTGAGATTGAAGAAGGCATTGTATGGACTCCGGCAAGCACCAAGAGCATGGAACATCAAGCTGGATTCAAGTTTGACAAAGCTTGGATTCACTCGCAGCCCATTGGAACATGCAGTTTATAAAAGGGTAGAGGACTCCTCAATTTTGTTGGTTGGTGTATATGTGGACGACCTGATTATTACAGGGTCAAGCAAGGCAGAGATTACTGCATTCAAAACTCAAATGCAGCAATTATTCAGAATGAGTGATCTCGGTTTGCTTAGTTACTATTTGGGGATTCAAGTCAAGCAAACAAGTGATGGCATAACATTGTGTCAGTCCACATATGCTGAGAAGTTGCTGCAGGCAGCAGGTATGGAGAAGTGCAATCCCTGTGTTACTCCTATGGAAGAGAGATTGAAATTGAGCAAAGAAAGCAAAAGTCCTCCAGTTAATCCAACGCTGTACAGAAGTATCATCGGAAGCTTAAGGTATTTGGTAAATACCCGGCCTGACATTGCATTTTCGGTGGGTTTGGTCAGCCGTTTCATGGAAAGGCCCACCGAGGAACACATGAATGCAGTGAAGAGGATTCTAAGGTATGTGAGTGGCACTCTTAGCTTGGGGTGTTTCTATGGAAGAAGGTCCAGCAGTAATATGGATCTAATCGGGTATAGCGATAGTGATTTTGCCGGAGATGCAAATGATCGCAAAAGTATCTCTGGTGCTGTGTTTTATTTGGGCTCAAATCTGATTGCTTGGCTGTCACAGAAGCAGAAAGTGGTGGCCTTATCGTCATGTGAAGCTGAGTATATTGCGGCGACAACGTCAGCCTGTCAAGGGATCTGGATGGCACGGTTGCTGAGTGATATGTTGAATCAGGAACAAAAGAAGTTCAGGTTGTTGATTGACAACAAGTCGGCTATATCATTGTGCAAAAATCCTGTACACCATGATAGGAGCAAGCACATTGAAACAAGATACCATTTCATTCGCGAATGTGTGGAAAATGAGAAGATTGAAGTGGAGCATGTGCGGACTGAAGAGCAGTTGGCAGATATCCTAACAAAGTCACTTGGTCGTGTCAAATTTCTTGAAATGAGGGAGAAACTTGGTATGGTGAATACAGCAAAAGGAAAACAAGATTAGGGGGGAATGTTATCACTAATCTTGTTTTGATGGCATTGTGTCAGTGTGTCAGTTTCAGTTTCAAATAAACAGCCAGCGCAAGTTTTGTCTCTGCAGTCCACAGGCGTGTTGCAGTCTGAAGAAGCTGAGAGCAGTTTGTGTTCAGAATCTTAGAAGTCCAAGTTTTTGTTATGAGTGAGTTGTAAGTGCGTGATCCGAGATATAAGGATCATGGACCAAGTTAGTGTTTGCATGTAGCATCTTTCTCGGAGATCAGTTTAGAGTCTGGGTCTTGTTTTGGGTATTCCCCTGTTTTTTCGCTCGGGACACTGTAGCACGTCCAGAGAGCCGATTCAGAGTTTCAGTGAAAAATCTCTGAGTTTCAGAGGCCATTCTCGCGTGTGTTTCTTGTCCATTTTGCATCTGTGTTTGTGTGATTGCAGATTGTGGCACTCTGATCCAACACTACGTGCATGGCACTGCATGTCCGAGCCTTTGCTGTCCCCGACGAGACTTCGCCGCCCCCGCTCGGCCCCGCGAGGACTTCGCTGGTGTGTCAGCGCCACTTCGCCTCGGCTCTGGAGAGTCTTCGCCGGCTTTTGCTCAGCTCCAGCACACGGCCCCGAGAGCCTCGCAGCGAGCTTCCACGTCGGCCACGCTGAGCCCCTCCGCCTGGCGCACCTCGTCCGCCTCGCCTCCGCATCGAGCCCCGGGACCTCGATGAAACCGCGCCGGCGAGGTCCGTCCAGGTGATGGCCTCCGCTCCCGCGCCGACGAAGTCTGTCTGTGCGGAGTCCGGGGCTCCCAAGGCCTTCGCACGGACCGAAGACCAGCTTCGGCTACGCTCGTCTCTGCACTGCCGAAGACCAGCTTCAGCTACGCTCGTCTCCGTGCCGCCGAAGACCAGCCTCGACCCCGCTCATCTCCGTGCTATCGAAGACCGACTCCGACTCGCCCGTCTCCGCGCTGCAGAGGATTCTCGGCCATCATCGCGCGCAAGAACGAAGTAGGCGGCGATGCATGCATCACTCATGCATTTGCATGGCGCATGCACGTAGCAAATGGCAAGGCATGCGCTCGTATGGGTGCATGGCACAGCCGCGCAACCCTCAAGGCGCCCAGGGGCGGCTTGGCCAGCGTCGCCATCGTGGTCGTGCCGCCTCCGATCGGCTCCGGAGAATCCTCGCCGGCCTTCGTTCAACTTTGCGACGGTTCCGCCGGCCTGCTAGCGCCACTCTGCCTCGGCTTCGATGCATGCATGAGGACACGCAGAGAGCAAGCAAACTCATACAGCAATGCATGCATGGGCGGCCGCAACCAGAGCATTTGACTCAGGCGTCGCCTCCGCACCTCGCGACGAGGCCTCCGCTAGCTCCGCGCAGCCAGGGTCTCCGCACCTGCGGAGTCGACTCCGCGTCGCCACCGTCCCGCCTGGTACGCACTACATGTGATCACGTGTGAGGCTTTAATAGTAGCCCCTGTATTTCTTTCACGCATGACCTTAAAGAAGTGATGGTTCATCATATCATTTATTGCGGTTACAGTTCCGTTCTAAGAGCAGTTAATGTGGCTGTGCTTGCTTCTCCAGTTTTTGCCTGCTCTGGGTGACCGTGGCATATAATGCTTTCCCCCAGTGTAGCATTCTGAAGATTTTTGTTGTTGCAAGTCTTCGGCCGTTTCTTTTATGCCTCTGTTTTGACCCTCTTTTGGATTTAAATCGCACAGTCGCTTCGGGCGTCGGCATACTCTCCGAAGTATAAATAAGACGCGGATGCTGTCCCTACGCACTCTACTGAGTATAAACAAGACGTGGATGCTCCGCGCACGTATGGACATTGTCCTTACGCGTACTCTCCGGAGTATAAATAAGACGTGGTTTGATATTCCCACGCAGTCTACGGACTCTAAATAAGACGTAGCGCGAGGTCCGCCTCCGCACGCACTCTACGGAGTATAAATAAGACGTCGCGCGAGGTTCACCTCCGCACGCACCTTCACCGCCCGCAACGTGCGGAGGCTTGCCTCCGCGCGCAGTCTACGGACTCTAAATAAGACGTAGCGCGAGGTCCGCCTCCGCACGCACTCTACGGAGTATAAATAAGACGCAGCAGGGGGACGCCCCCGCACGCACTCTACGGAGTATAAATAAGACGTCGCGCGAGGTCCGCCTCTGCACGCACCTTCACCGCCCGCAACGCGCGGAGGCTTGCCTCCGCGCGCAGTCTACGGACTCTAAATAAGATGTAGAGCGAGGTCCGCCTCCGCACGCACTCTACGGAGTATAAATAAGACATGGATGTTGTCCCTGCGCACTCTACGGAGTATAAACAAGACGCGGATACCACGCACGCATGGACATTGTCCTTACACGTACTCTCCGGAGTATAAATAAGACGTGGATGTTGATCCCACGTACTCTACGGAGTATAAATAAGACGCGGATGTTGTTCCTGCGCACTCTACGAAGTATAAACAAGACGCGGATACCACGCACGCATGGACATTGTCCTTACGCGTACTCTCCGGAGTATAAATAAGACGTGGATGTTGATGCCACGCACTCTACAGAGTATAAATAAGACGCGGATGTTGTCCCTGTGCACTCTACGGAGTATAAACAAGACGCGGATGCCGCGCACGCATGGACATTGTCCTTACGCGTACTCTCCGGAGTATAAATAAGACGTGGATGTTGATCCCACGCACTCTACGGAGTATAAATAAGACGTGGATGTTGATCCCACGTACTCTACGGAGTATCAAAAACTGCACGATGGCCAAGACACCAGGGAGTGCATCGCTTTAGCGACGCACCACCAGGATATCGCGCCCTCGCGCGCGTTGCGCCAGGGAGTGCGGCGCGAGTTTTTGAAGGTAGGGGAACGGCGGCTCCGCCTCCCTGCCTCCGCGCGCATATCGCCCTCGGCCTACGCTGTAAGTGCCCGCTCTTTGTGGGCACTGTTTTTGAAAGTAGGGGAGCGGCGGCTCCGCCTCCCTGCCTCTGCGCGCGTATCACCCTCGGCCTACGTTGTAAGCGCCCGCTCTCTGCGGGCATTGTTTTTGAAAGTAGGGGAACGGCGGCTCCGCCTCCCTGCCTCCGCACGCGTATCGCCCTCGGCCTACGCCGCAAAAGCCCGCTCTCTGCGGGCACTGTTTTTGAAGGTAGGGGAACGGCGGCTCCGCCTCCCTGCCTCCGCGCGCGTATCGCCCTCGGCCTACGCCGTAAGCGCCCGCTCTCCGCGGGCACTGTTTTTGAAGGTAGGGGAACGACGGCTCTGCCTCCCTGCCTCCGCGCGCGTATCGCCCTCGGCCTACGCCGTAAGCGCCCGCTCTCCGCGGGCACTGTTTTTGAAGGTAGGGGAACGGCGGCTCCGCCTCCCTACCTCCGTGCGCGTATCCCCCTCGGCCTACGCCGTAAGCGCCCGCTCTCCGCGGGCATGGCCTCGGCGGGACGGCACGGCTCCGGCGCAGGACTTCGCCGTCCGCCTCGTAGGCATCGCCTCAGCGGGACGGCACGGCTTCGGCGCTCGACTCCGCCGTCCGCCTCGACACCGCCTCAGCGGGACGGCACGGCTCCGGCGCAAGACTTCCCCGTCCGCCTCGTAGGCATCGCCTCAGCGGGACGGCACGGCTTCGGCGCTCGACTCCGCCGTCCGCCTTGTAGGCATCGTCTCGGCGGGACGGCACGACCTCGGCGTTCGACTCCGCCGTCCGCCTTGTAGGCATCGCCTCGGCGGGACGGCACGGCTCCGGCGCAGGACTTCGCCGTCCTCCTTGTAGGCACTGCCTCGGCGGGATGGCACGGCTTCGGCGCTCGACTCCGCCGTCCGCCTCGTAGGCATCACCTCGGCGGGACGGCACGACCTCGATGCTCGACTCCGCCGTCCGCCTCGGCATCACCTCGGTGGGACGGCACGGCTCCAACGCAGGACTTCGCCGTCCGCCTTGTAGGCATCGCCTCGGCGGGACGGCACGGCTCCGGCGTAGGACTTCGCCGTCCGCCTCGTAGGCATCGCCTCAACGGGACGGCATGGCTTCAGCGCTCGACTCCGCCGTCCGCCTCGTAGGCATCACCTCGGCGGGACGGCACGACCTCGGCGCTCAACTCCACCGTCCGCCTCGGCATCGCCTCGGCGGGACGGCACGGCTTCGGCTCTCAACTTCGCCGTCTGCCTCGTAGGCATCGCCTCACGCGGGACGTCACGGCTTCAGCGCTCGACTGCGTCGTCTGCCTCGTAGGCAGCGCCTTGGCGGGACGGCGCGGGATTCAGCGCAGGAGTTCACTGATTTCTTCGTAGGCATTGCTTCTGGGGTCTACAAACTACGAGTTGCATCAGCTCACTAGTCGGCACCCTTGCGCTTGCTATCGGGGAACAGGGGGCTGGGATAGTTGATCGCGTCAGCTCGCCCATCGGGACCTCAGCGCTTGCTGTCGAGGGAGTACCTGTTGTGGGGGTGGCCCGACCCCCCGCGACTGGGCCGTGCAACTAGTCCAACATGTAATAGGCCCAATAGTGTAGAGGAATATACCAGTGTAAATATATACCAATGTACCCTTATCCTTTGTAAGTACTAAGGGGTAGAATGGGGATTTTCCATTCTACCCCACTCATATATATAAACCCCCAGGAGGGGCAAAGGGGGGACATCCTCTCATTCTCACCACCTCTCCCACAGATCTGGCTCTCATTCCTCTTCTACTAGTCCCCTTCTCTACTGTTTGACCCATAGCCACAATAGTTACAAATGAAGGCAATATTTTAATTCCAAGTTTTATTAGGAGACAAAAACAATAAACTAATGATGCAAAACTCACAACTAACAGCAGGCTACTCATCATACTTCAGAATATACTCAAGAAAGAATATAGTAACCAAGTCGAACGTGCGCGCGAACAACTTACTTGTTAGCCTGATGAAGAACAGGAAGCCGCGTAGGCTTGACGCAGTGCAGTGAGCGGTCGCGCAGATGCGCTGCCCAGAAACCTTATTGCCACCTCCGTGCAGGTACTCTCTGCGGCAATGGTTCGGAGATAGCTGCTCTCCCTTCTTCCAGGTGCACGCCCAGAAGAAAGGTCGACGAGGTTTAGACAGCACAGTACTCGAGCACAAAATCGCAGAGAAGGAAAAAATGGAGGCAGTAAGATTCTCCTTTACACTCTGGACGTCTCCAGGCATATATAGACAAACTGATATGATTAAAACAGCTATTTACCCACTGGTAACTAACACATTCAACCAGCCATTTATCCACTAGTAACTGTCTATCATCAAAACCTCAGTAAAGCCTCAAATTCAAACGTTTGAATCTTATTCAAACAGAGAGAGAGAGAGAGAGTGGTGCAGAGTTTAGCAAAAAATAAAGATGAACTTGGTCTGCCAAGTCACGCGAAAATACGTGAATACGCGCGCGCGTGTGCGTGCGCGCGTGACTAGACAGAACCATCCTCATACCATCTATTTCTATATTCAAGGAGTGGGGAGGACTCCACCTTATAAACCGGTCTTCCTCACCTTGCCTTAACAATATGGTACTAAATCATACATGATTTGGAATTAAAGAAATAAGCCATAATTAAATGGGCCAATTTCTAACACTAACCACACAATTGAGTTCGATTTTTGGAGAACTCACGATTTAAAAGTGAAAATCCTCATAAAACAACAATCTGTCACGTTGCTCCCTTCACAGACTACAGACCGTCTAGTTTTTCTTTCTCGTAACTCAAAGGGTTTTAAGGTAGGTCTCATCTAAACCTTAAGATCAACTCCATAGTGTATATAACCCAAGGGGCCTTAAGACGGTCCCACTTGGCAGATAAAGAAAAATTGTATTTTAATGCTTATGGCCAGGTCTTTAGCTTGAGGACCAGCCTTAAGCTTTTTTTGCTTAGAGTCTGCTTAAGGTCACCCCTGTAATGTATAAGGTTGACCTTAAGGTGGCTTAAGACCTCCTCTTTTCATACACTACAGATGCCCTTAGAAAGACCACGGTAACGTGTTAACCTGGAGTGTGACTGACCGTCGTGGTCACTCGGTATGTCACTCTATATGTCATCGTCTGACTACCTATTTTCCCAAAATGATATAATCCACTCGGTATGTCACTCTATATGTCATCGTCTGACTACCTACTTTCCCAAAATTATATAATCCATTCCATGGCCATTTTGCCGTTGCAACACAGCAAAACACGAGCACAAACAACACAAGAACACGCACGGAAGTGGGTACGTAACAAGGCAACAGTTCGCGTAGCCATGGCAGCGGCCGCAAACGCGGGGAACTGGGCGCCGTCTCAGGGCGCGCCGCTCCCACTCGACGGCCGCGTCGCGCTCGTCACGGGCGGCTCCCGCGGCATCGGCCGCGAGGTGTCCACCCACCTCGCCACCCTCGGCGCGCGCGTCGTGATCAACTACGCGTCCAACTCCGCCAAGGCCGACGCGCTCGCCGCGGAGCTCAGCTCGCGCGGCCTCCGCGCCGTGGCGGCCCGGGCCGACGTGTCCGACCCGGCCGCCGTGCGCGCGCTCTTCGACCGCGCCGAGGAGGCGTTCGGTTCTCCGCCGCACATCGTGGTCGCCTGCGCGGGGCTCCTGGACGCCAAGTACCCCGCGCTCGCCGACACCGCCGTGGAGGACTTCGACGCCATGTTCGCGGTGAACGTGCGCGGGACGTTCCTGGTGTGCCGCGAGGCGGCGAACCGCATCCCGCCCAACAGCGGCGGCCGCATCGTGACGTTCTCGTCGTCCATCATGGGCACGCTCCTGCCGGGGTACGCGGCGTACACGGCGACCAACGGCGCGGTGGAGGCGATGACGAGGATCCTGGCCAAGGAGGTGGCGGCCAAGGGGGTCACAGCCAACGTGGTGGCGCCGGGGCCCGTGCGCACGGAGCTGTTCATGGCCGGGAAGGACGAGGCGTTCCTGCGGAGGGTGGAGGAGCAGTCGATGGGGCGCATCGCGGAGACGACGGACGTCGCGCCGGTGGTGGCGTTCCTGGCCAGCGACGCGGCGGCATGGGTGAACGGGCAGGTCATCAGGGTCAATGGCGGGTTCGCGTGAGCGCGCTAGCTGTTGGATTTGAGTGGTGCGATCTGCCATGTGATGTGTCTCCTGATATGTTTAAGTATATATAAAAAAAATAAGTTTGTGTGCCAGCCTTGGTGCAAAAAATAATAAATAAGCTTAGGACAAATTTCTATTTGGTCGAGTCCGGTTTGACGCTATCTTAAAGTTTCTGTACCATGTGTACTTTCTCAAGAACTTTCATCTAGGGAGTACTAAAGCTTTTCCATCTTCTCAAGAACTTTTATCTAGTGAGTAATAAAGTTTTTCCATCGCTTGATGCTCTTAAAGCTCATTAAAAGGGGAATACAAACGCACATCCAGAACGTGACTAGTAACATCATCTCATAACTTGTGCTCGATTGTACAATTATTCAATTATTCTGGGACAATGTCAGCGGCAGTGCACACAATCTTTGCCTATAGCAAGAAAGTTATGCGCGCCTGTTATCATCATCCGCACCTTCATCGAACATGCCGGATGATCCCACCCGGAAGTCCAGCTGCTTCTGATGTTTCTGCCGCCGACGTTCGTCGAATTCGTCCCATCCCTCCACCTGTTTGGGAAAAAAAAAGTAAAGTGACATTAGCACTGGAAAATGTCTCCATCAGAGCCAAGACCAACCAGGCAATAACGATGTAAAGTTCATCAGCTATATGAAAGTACTGCAAATGACTGGATGAAGAGCAAATAGAGTATTTATCACATGGTGGGGGTATAAGCATAACGATAATCATAACATGAAAAGTTGGAACTTGGAAACTACTTCAGTGTAACTACTTCAGTGTCCCGAAGTGAAACCAGCTATATAAAACAATAAGAGACTGGTTACAGAAACAAAAAGTGGGCTTTTCCTACTCTAAATGTATGTATCACATGGTTGTCACGGTGTAACTAACGACCACGGCACCTAAGAGGTGCCAAGACGCCTAGGCGACGCCGCGGCGATGTCATGGCGTACGCTATACGCTGTAGCCTGTACATGCATACGGTCACCTCTCTCTCCCCCGTCTAAGAGCCATACATGAAGCCTCTCCCGACCTCCTCTCTCTCCCGTAGTCCCGTCTCTCCCGCGGCGACTCCTCTCCCGGCCGCCACCTCCCCCGTCCGCTGCCTCTCCTCACCGCCACCAACTCCCCTCCCTAGCGCCTCCTCCCCTTGCCCGCCGCCTCCTCTCCCCGGTACCTCCCTCCTCCCTGCTGCCGCCTCCCCTCCCCACCATCTTCTCCTCTCCCAGGTGTCTCCTCCCCTCCCCGGCATTGCCTCCCCCTAAGTCGCAGCGAATGTCTATGGCTGTCATGAACCTTAGTTCATAAGGGATAAACACCACCAAGAAAATGGCCGGATGACGTCGACGTAGAAGGAGAGACTATAGATGAGGAGACTTTGTTATTTCTCTGCTTAATTCCAATAGCATGCGGTAGAAGAAGAAAAGGCAACGTGCGGCCGGGTCTGACTGCCGAAGAAGAAAAGGCGACGTCGGCAGCGACCTGCGTGGATCCGGGCAGCGGATGGCGACTGGCGACCCAGGACGGCGACGACAGGCGGCGTCGGCTGCGCAGACCGGCGGAACAGAGTAGGCTGCGGATGAGTGCTGTGGCATCTCCGGTCAGACCTCCTTCCGGTCCGACCGCTGCGTCTTCGCCGGTCAGACCTTCATCTCCCGGTCTGACCGCTACGTCTTCGCCGGTCAGACCTTCATCCCCCGGTCTGACCGCTACGTCTTCGCCGGTCAGACCTTCATCCCCCGGTCTAACCGCTGCGTCCTCGTCTTCGTCCCCGTTCTTCAGCACAGCTCCTCGGTTGGACGCGCCCTCGCCGTGGCCGATGATCATGGCAAGGGTGGCGAAGTCAGCCTTGCCCTCCTCGTCGCTAGAGGGAGGCAAGTCAACGGGGGTGAGGCCAGCCTCGCCCTCCTCGTCGCTAACAGCCGGCAAAACGATGTCTACCGTCTCCTCTGCTCTACGAGCGGCCACTTGTTGCGCCTTCTCCCGATCCTTCAAGATCTTCTCCAAGAAGTCATGCATGTCGAGGAAAGCGTTCGCCATCCCTTTGCTCAAGCTGGCCATCTTATTAGCGTTAGCTTTTATTATGGCCAATGACTCGGCAGCAAGACGAGTCGCAGAAACCATGGTAGTAGAAGTCGTGGGAAAGGATCGACTGTTCTGATACCAAGTTGTCATGAACCTTAGTTCATAAGGAATAAACACCACCAAAAAGATGGCCGGATGGCGTCGGCGTAGGAGAGAGAGACTATAGATGAGGAAGACTTTGTTATTTCTCTGCTTAATTCCAATAGCATGCGGTAGCCTTCTTATATAGATGGACTCCCCCTAACAGATAGAATCTAATCTCAATCATATCTCTAATAAATATAGAAACTAATACCATATCTCTAACAAAAGAAAACTAATCTCTAACTCAAATAGAAACTAATCTCTAATTTCTAATAATGAACCAGCTGGGCCCAAGGCCCCACGCCTATGACAATGGCGTCCACCCAGCTCTGTTGCAACGACTAGGTGTCGTCTAGATGACGCCGTAACAACCATGATGTATCATGTAGTGGTAGCTATCTTAATTTCACTAGAGTGATGCTAATAGCAAACTAAAGGCGACACTGTAACCACCATAATGTATCATGTAGTGGTAGCTATCTTAATTTCACTAGAGTGATGCTAATAGCAAACTAAACACCGAAGTGTGAAGGTTTTAGCCTTTTAGGGACTTATACCTGCCGAAGAATATCATTTGTGATCTCAGTGCCATGGAGATCAAGTGTAGTAAGACGCCAGCACGTTTTGAATAAAGTCGAAGGTAGGGATGTAAGACCATTGTTCTTCAGATGTAAAGCCTGTTGGAAGAAAGTAATTGCAAACAACATTACAATCTTCTCTCTTCAGTATAAATGTAACCAATGATTAGCCGCATGCAAGACAAAAGAAAAAAGAAAACAACTATATAACACAAGAGAGGCACAAACAACCATCTGTTTGGCACATATAATATAAAAACCACAAGCAGCAGGGTAGCAAGTCTTGACCAAGCAAAATTAAACCAGTTCATGCTCTAGTTTGATGCAGATGTGATGCGGACATGCGGTAATTGTATCTAACAAACAGAGCTTGAACCTTCATGATTTTCTCAAGTCATAAACCAAAGTTTGGTGTATCATATGCTGAGAAACAAAGAAAATTTAATTTCAATACTCAGCGTCTCAGCATGCATGAGACCACAAAATTGCATGAAGGAACTTTTCGCAGTACTAACAGCTCGCACTTTTTGCGGCGTTGCTGTTACACAAGAATAAATATGAAATATTCATAGGTTATGCACCAGCATTTTGAACATTAAAATTGGAAATTGAGTATGTTGTGGTATCATCTTCAAGACTTCAACCACAAGACACTTGTAATAACATCAACTCAAGGTTACTGAGCCCCTTAACCACTTTATTTAATTTAGGGATGAGCTATCATTTTAGTAGTAAACATGCATATCTAGTCTTCGATTAGGAGTGAATCTTTCCATGTCGCTAAAAGGCACATACCTTGAGATTGTGAAGGTTTCCAAAAGCCTCTGGCAGTACAGCTAAAAGATTTGATGACAAGTCAACCTGATGAATTCAAAATTTTGGTGAATTAGATTGCCAAATGCAAGCTCAAAAGATTTAAGTGTTCAATACGTAGTGCCCTAAAAGAATATAGAAAGCAGAACTGAGAGAAAAGGGAGAGAAAGCGCACACCTCAGTGAGAGATTCACAATCTCCTATAGATGAAGGCAATGAAGTTATCCTGCCAACAAGTGGAAGTCGTGTCAATATGTTAAAGATCAGGATACCTTTTAATTCTCAGACCAAGCAATACTAATATAATTCCCATTAGAAGTTATAATAAAGCCCTATTTTCTGGGCACGATAGAATGTTCTCTCTTTAAAGTTTTGCTGTCATAGAAACACTCACAAGTTGCAAGCCTGCAAGTGTCAAAATCATAATGAAAATATACCAAAAGCTAAAAATTGCGATCGAAGATTTAGACCATGAGATCACCAGAAGTCAAAGGGCACTCTGCTCAGGTAAATTCAGCGTTAGACCCCCCCCCCCAAAAAAACTGTCATCATACAAGAGTGAATTTCAACAGGTCGTTTGATTGGTGTTGCCACACGAAAAAAGGTCCTTTTAATTCTATACAAGATTAGCATACAGGTCATCTCTCTTGTCGGTAACCTTGTATTATTTCTCAATTTCAAATACAACATCAATTTAGTAGTATGCAGGCATAACATAAGTACAAAAGTGTAAATTCTGCTACAAGCATATGAAAACATGAGATAACATCAATGAGGTAATGCAGTCCAGCAACTGGTGAGTTCTAGCACACTACCTATTATTACTTGCTATCAGAATCTCGAGCTGCTTCAGCAATCCTATTTCAACAGGTAAGTTATCAAGCATGTTATTTGCAATACGAAGTTCACGTAGAAAAGTCAATGAGCCCAAACTTGAAGGTAAAGTAACCAATCTGCAAGATAAAGTAGAAAGTTAGAAATCATAACATCTTGTTATCCTGAATACCAAAGATGCATGTCAGACATAAAGCGATCCAGTTTGTTTAGTTTTGCCAACAAAAGTCGGGGGAAAGAGGTATTTGTGGTAACGAAAACTATGAAACAACCCCTTTCTGTAGGCAGGTAATCTTGCGCATACATCTTGATAGCAGGAGGTAGGTCAAGTGACAAATTCTATAAATAGATGTTAGCGAAGAGTGAAAAAGAGTGTAATGGTTACTTACCAACTAAAACTAAAAGATTAATTTTTTAATTGTACATTTAACCACGAAAACTTGAGATAGAAGCACAATTTTGCACCAGACTAACCATTGAGATAAATTCAGCACCTCAAGGATTCCATCATCACATGATTCAAGAAAAAAAGCAGCTAAGATATAAAATACATTGCTCTCCTGTTCTTTCAACATATGAACCTAAGTGTTTCAATTTTGTGCCAAATATTGGTTTCTTCTGGGTCAACATTTTGGTCAATGGTCGCAGCAGGTTAGTCAAACAAGATGTATAAGAATCAGGAGCAAAATTATTTTACAGCTGAATAGTTTTTGCTTTTGGAGAAACAGCACAAATACATGAGACAATGGGGAATATAATAAATTTAAGGGAATTATAGAAGAATACAAGGTTGTTTTTATATCCATGGGCAACATAACAAAGATTCGTAGTGTGAACAATACAACAGGATTTCGAAAACCAGACCTACCGATTTTGGTTTAAAGATAAAACTGTTAGTCTTTGAAGACATGATAGACCTTCCCAGCAGATGTTCCCATCAGCTATACCATTGGCATTTAGGAGCAATTTCTACAAGATGAAATGATGAAACTTTCAACTATATTTCGTTATGAATGAAGAAAATGCGTCAACCGACATGCTGGATAAGAACAATCACATTTAATGATGTAAGAGCAGCGATTTTCTGTGGAATTGCTTCAATACAGTTGTTATTGACATCTAGTACTCGTATGGAGGAGCCACAATCCCAGACTTCTTCAGGCACTGCCTACTCGAAAAGACAATCACAGAAAGTAAGTCCAAAACTGCAACTGAAAGGGAAATTGTGTATTCGAAAATAAATAAGAAAAAGTTAAAATACTTTAAAAACCGTAATTCAAAAAGGTAGAAGTAATGGATGGTTCAGGTAACAATAGTATCAATGAATTTCTCGATGATTAAATGAATAAAAGGCCTGCTTCATCACTAGGTGATGAATCTGTAAATGCCTTCTATGCAGTGCCAGACCTAATAGGCTAGCGCAGTAAAGGAATAGGCCACATGTCAGTCTACCAACCATGAATAGCAATTTACAGACGCATTCAAGAATTCTGTCCAAGACTACTCTAGGCTCTACTCAATAGTCAATACAAAGATAATAATTAACCATGTGATTGTATTTCATCAAAAAATTGATATAGGTATTTCATCAACTTTTGGTAGAAAGGTAGAGATAGCAAGTTTCATAAACTTCAACTGACAGCTATATTGTATTTTGCATTAGTGTAAAGTAATGTAAATAAGTTGGAATCAGATACCTTCAAGCTGGAATCAGACAATGCAATAACACCAGTTAATTTCCAACGCTCAGATCGGCTTTTGCTGATAATTGCCTCCGGTTTTTGTGTTTGACTTTCCTTAACATTTGAGGTTCTTCTTGCACTTGGAGCTGGACCGCCTGTATTCTTAGTGATGGGGCCATCCTGTTGGAGAGTAGTGCAAAAAGTAAGTTGACTGTAACAAACTAGATAACATGTATGCCGTGCTTCTAAATTTGACTCCTTACAAAGTTTTAACATTGCAATACGGACATGCCAGGAAGCCAAGAACTACGACTTTACCACCATTTCCCCTAAACATCACAAAATCCCAAGCATTAAAAGAAAGGCCATTAAATTGAAGTTAAATCAAGCTTGTTATCCTATGGGCACGATGAATACTAAAATTTCGTTCCTCTTCAAGCAGCCCTAAAAGCTCAACTGATCCAAATCGAACTTTTGCACGTGCTCACCGACTGCAACCAATCCCAAACGGTCCATTGCTAACAAAACGAATACTAAAATTTCGTTCCTCTTCAAGCAGACCTAAAAGCTCAACTGATCCAAATCGAAGTTTTGCACGTGCTCACCGACTGCACCCAATCCCAAACGATCCATTGCTAACAATAAGAAAGATTATCGAATGGACGCAGCAAAACAGCGCCCAAATCAGGAGAGATCAAGGTTAAGTGTTTTACCCCCTGATGGAGACCCTGTGAAGCTATGAGCATGACCTTGGATCCGTCCACCAACTGCAACGAGCTCAGGCTCGCGGCGTCCGCGAGAACTTTGCCTAAAATCACAAGGGAGTCAGGCAACAAGAAAGTATCGACAACTAGAAGCAAATTGGCGCTCAGGGGGTAAGGGTTTGGGATTCGGTGCCTTTGCAGATGAGCCTCTGGCCGCGGGGAAGGACGTTGGTGAGCGGCTGGAGGAGGCGCTTCAGCTCGGCGGTGGAGGCGGCCGGCGAGACCTCCACTGGGATGGTCCGCCCGGCGAACTTCACGTGGACGGTGATGGTGGGCGGTGAGCTCTCCATGGCCTCCCTCCCTTCTGTTCGATCCAGCGAAGGCAACAGGAGGGCTGAACTGGCTGGCCCCCTTTCAGTTTTCACTTGGGTAAAGTGCATTCTGCACCTCTATTTCTCCTCCTTAACTCACCTTAGCTCCACTTTCCAAACATAAATTTTGGTCTATAGTTACGGTTGCGAGTAAAATTCGATAAAATTTTGTTTTTATCACCGAGAAATACTGTGTTCTCACTGTATTCCTTTTAATGTAATATAGAGGACAAACATAGATATATATGTCTATCGGGTTTACAAAAAGTGTAGAACACACAATTTTCTACTGAAGATATACGCATGTGTACTGTGAATAAGACACACTGTCTTAATCCTACATGGATAGGCAGTAAGCGATAACAAACACACCCACACCAACGGAAAGCAGAGCGGAAGCTATGGGCACGGTATCAAAATCCAGCGGCACTGCCATGGCAGAGCAGGCGCGGGTGCGAGGTGGACGAAGGTCACTGACGCGCGAGCCTGCATCAGTGAGAAGGAGCGACGTGCCGATGGGTGGGGTCCGGTCCTACTCGTCAGTGATGGGATTTAAACAGATAGAGGATAAGCATAACTTCAGAAATACGCCTTCGTAAAAGAGGAAGCGAAAAGGATAAGTGAAGAAAGCTTATTTGCTCAGGTGAAAGGTTTGAGAAATTTTTAGACGCAAACGAGTTTTAGAATTTATAAACCTTTTTGTGGAGGCTCTTGATACAGTTAAAAGTATTGTATAATTGTTTCAAAATTTTATCTGCCTTAGATTTTTCTCAAAAATTCTGTAAAGGTCACTATTTCATTGGAAAGTCACTATTTTGTTTTGGGAAATTTGAGAAACATGTTCAAAAATGTTCAAATTTTATTTCCAGCACTATGAACTTATTTTCAAGTTTTTGAAATGGTTTCTACTATGAATTCTCCTTTGCCAATTTACATATTATCTTTTTATATTCGATTTTGAATTCAAATTGAATTTCATCTACTGTACATTTCTTTTCCAAAAATTCGCATTCACAAGTCATTTTTCCAAAGGAACTTCAATCAAAAGCTAAGGAAATAAGATACAAGCAAAAAATATTAAAAATTTACTCATTTTGAATTTTTTTTAGAATTTAGGATGTTATATTAAAAGCGAAAATTTTCACCAAAACTGCAACTCTGCAACTTGGACCCTGGGCCCACAAGCCAGAGGCACAATTGCGATGCGATTAACAGGGTTTGTTTGGGCTCGCCGCATAGCCAATCCGCATGCCACGTTCATAGTTTTATGTGGTCTAAATTTCACAAAACTACAATTCTAGTGACAAATCATCAACTAACTACACATTTGAGTTCGATTTTTGGAGAACTCAAGATTCAAAAGTCAAAATTCTCATCAACAACAATCTGTCACGTTGCTCCTTTCACAGACTACTTCACAGACTACAAACCGTTTAGTTTTTTTTTTCTCGTCGCTAAGATATGTCATCGCTTAGAAAGACCATGGTTACGTGTTAACCATGACAGGAGCTAAAGATATATTTGGCACTATTTTATATTATATTTATAAAAATAACTATATGTGTATTGTATTAATAAAAATATCGCTTCTGCTGGCCGATAGGCAGGCGGCAGCGCCCGCGAGGCGACACGCGGCGTGGCTGCCGGTGGCAGACGCCTGTGGCCCTCTTACCAGACGGCTGGCAGCCTACCACCCAGTGGGTAGACGGCAGGGAGCAGGTGATTATCTGCCCTAATTTTTTTGTTTAGTATTTGTTTGAATTTTTAAATATATCAAATAAGCTCAAAAAATTACGACAATTTATGTACAGTCTCCCGACACAACGTATCTCGCGGTGCAATTTTTGAGTAATTTTATCCATTGTGAATGTTGCTCAAAAATTCATACAATTTTGATAGTGAAGTCGTGCTTGGTGGAGACTAGCCTTGTAAGGGCACTAAGCCCGTGGCCTACAGGGTTGGGACGTAGCGCTCGTCCACCGCCCACGGATCCCTCCCCCTCCCCCCGCAGTTTGAACGGCGAAGGGTCAACCGCGTCACCCATCATCCATGAGTGGCAACGGTGTTTCTCATCGTACAAGTATTCGAGAAGCTCCAGTAAAGTCATACCTATCGAAAGATTTAATTATGACTAACTAAATAACAGTAATTATGACTATAACTACGGGAATAACGTCAAAAGCATGCTATAAAAAATTACATATCTTTCGGGAGAAGTAATCAGCACTGCTGCGTCCTCAATGATTTATGCATTGCCTTCTCCAAATAATTAGCTACGCACTATTAATTTTGAGAGTACCTTGTAACAAATGGGACAGTCGAAATATTAGTTCGAGGATTGATAATGACAGCAACATACTACAAGTCAGTGATTACATGCATGTAACTACATACGAATACTTCACTACTTACCGATAATATGATTAATCATCCAAAAAAATGACGAACCATTCACTACCATCGTCCTTAGCACTAACTCATTACTTACTCTGAACTAACAAATTATGGGTACCGTACGTACACAAAAATAGTACAAGCTAACTCTAAATTACTATGATATACTTACTTTGTAATACAAACTATATTAATTATGACTAACTAAATAGCACTAATTGACTACAATTACGGGAATAACGTCGAAAGCATACGATCAAAAATTACCTGCCTTTCCAGAGAAGAAATCAGTACTACAGATTTTGAGCTACACACTGGCTTCTCGAACTAATGAGCTACGCACTCCTAATTTTCAACGACGACCACGACAATGGCCTTCTGTGATCAGCGACTGGGATGAGCAACGACGAACTGCCAGAAGTTCGTATTTATGGCCAAGCAAAAGGTGAACCCGGTGCACTCACCCTGTACATTGAGGACCCATTATCACGAACAACACTTCGGGTGAGGGGGACGGCATCATAACACAAACAAATGTGCAAACAAGGGAGAGGACGAGGGGGACAACATGGAAATAATGACATTAGTGCGAATGAGAGAGCGCGCAAGGGGGCACATACACAGAGAGTGACAATTGTACGAACCAGATATCAACAAATAATATATAGCACGATTGGCTGACACATGCCACTTCAAAATATGTGTGACAATCATTAAATTCATGATTAAGTTAACCCGAATAAACATGATAAATTCGGACCACATAAAATTTCCAAAATATTACACAATAACTATGATTGTATCGAGAAGCTTCACATAACATTTCGTAATTTTTGGATCTCGTTTTCTATATGTAAAAACTCATAAAAATATCGAAATTGTATGAATTTTTGAGCAATATTCGCAATGGATAAAATTACCCAAAAATTACACTGCAAGATACGTTGTGTCGGAAGGCTGTACATAAATTTTTATAATTTTTTGAGCTCATTTGTTATAGTTAAAAATTCAAACAAATACTAAATAAAAAAATTAGGGCAGGTAATTAAACCGCTTAATCACCTGCCGCCCTCTCACCAAACGGTAGGCTTGCCTGCCATCTGCTCACCAGGTGTCGCCTCACAGGCACTGCCGCTTATCCATCGAACGGCAGAAGCGATATATTTATCAATACAGTGTCCATACAGCTATTTTTGTAAATACCATGTAAAATAGTGCCAAATATACTTTAACTCACCCTGACAGACCATCGTGGTCACTCGATATGTCACTCTACATGTCGTCGTCTGGCTACCTACTTTCCCAAAATTATATAATCCATTCCATGGTACATTTTGCAGTTGCTGCACAGCAAAACTCGTGCACAAATAGCACGAGAACACTCACAGAAGTGGGTATGTAACAAGGCAACAGTTCACGATAAGCAGATAGCTAGCTAGCCATGGCAGCGGCCGCACATGCGGGGAACTGGGTGCCGTCTCAAGCGGCACCGCTCCTACTCAACGGCCGTGTCGTGCTCGTCACGGGCAGCTCCCATGGCATCGGCCGCGAGGTGTCCGCCCACCTCGTCACCCTCGGGGCACGCGTCGTGATCAACTACACATCCAACTCCGCCAAGGCCGACGCGCTCACCACGGAGCTCGGGCCGACGCGTCCGACCCGGCCGCCGTGCACGCGCTCTTCGACCGTGCCGAGGAGGCGTTCGGTTCTCCGCCGCACATCGTGGTCGCCTGCACGGGGCTCCTGGACCCCAAGTACCCCGCGCTCGCCGGCACCGCCGTGGAGGACTTCGACGCCATGTTCGCGGTGAACGTGCACTGGACGTTCCTGGTGTGCCGCGAGGCGGCGAACCGCATCCCGCCCAATAGCGGTTCAAGATAAATGTATAAGTAGTCTAGGATCTCTTTTTGTTTTACTGATCTTAGGAGAAAAGGTTGGAAGGCCGAAGTTTAGGTTAGATGTCGTACTATTAAAAGTAATCATGATTAGTAGCTTGATATCATGTCCTTGTACCATTGGATCAATCTACAATCATGCATGCACTTAGAATTTAAATTGAAAATCAACTGTGCATTCTCAAAAATTTCGGTAGTACTGGAGTTTACATGGTAGTACTACCACATTGTGGTATGACTGGGAA